>OX451405.1:10319942-11002595 GCA_949629135.1 Eremobia ochroleuca | reverse complement strand
CCGGTTCGACTGGAAGCCGACCCCAACATAGTTGAGAAAAGGCTCGGTAGATGGTGATGATGAATCAGTGAATATTTATGGAAAGAACAAATCATTTTTAGGAGAGCAATAGACTTTCAAAATAAGATGAAGAATAATCAATAAAATCAACTGTAGTCGGCACAAGAACCGTACCAAGACGTAGTAGGTATAATGTAATGAAATTAAGTTGTTTGTTCTATAAATAAGAATAATAATAATATTCCACAACTTTCACACAACGCCATCTAGTCCCAAACTAAGCAGAGCTTGTGCTATGAGTACTAGACAACTGATAAACATACATATATATTTTATAAATACATACATATTAATATTTCTAAATACATACATATTATAGATAAATTACACCCAGACAAAGAACAAATGATCGTGCTCATCACACAAACATTTGTCCTAGGTGGGAAATAGGATGTCTTTATAACTTTTACACGTCATATATAAAAAAATAAGCTAGGTGGAATCGTCTTTTTGCTGTCTCACTACCTCTGAGAAGAAATGACGAGACAAACTCGGGGTCGCAGTCTCTTTTAAAGTCCAGACATAATCTTGGTCAGATCATGTGAGGACCATTTAGATTAGTGTCTGAAATGGTCTTTTGAAGAAAGAACCAGGAACAGATTCAAGCAGACCTTTCCATTTAGATCAAACAATATATCAGTAATCGTGTAGCTCAACTCAGAAGTTAAGGAGCTCAACGACTCGACGAGCAATGCCAAAGAAAGGACATTTTGGTAGGCCGCATAAAGTGTAGTATTGTCTTCAAAATATTCCAATCCTCCCCAGAAACAGTAGAAAAATTGTGTATCTAAAAAAAAGGAAATACGTTTCTTTACAGTAAACATGACGCAGAGAAAGAACCCAGACACAAAAAAATATCCCACCAAACCTAACCATCAAAAACCACCACTTCTACTAGCTATTAGGTAGGTATCCTGCAGGGTAATTGCGTTACACACTATCAGTAGCAATGGGTTTCATTTTGTCAGTTCAACAACATTCATTTCGTTATTTACGTTGTTGAGCAGACACATTTTTCGAACATAATTATGGAACAATGGATTAGCAATATGCTTAAAATGATTCAAATTGAGAGTAATAGTGTGTTACGCAATTAGAGTGCTGTTCCAAATTGCATGTCACGAATAGTCAGACTAAGGTGTTTATCCATTCGCCTCTTTTCACTAATGACGGTCATTGGTCTCGCATTATTTGAGGTGACATGTGATATTACCGATCGTATGATGGAATAAAATTCTAATATAAAGCAATGGTAAATTAATACTTCTTAGTTAAGAAGATGGATGAATTGTGTGATGGAGTGAATGATAGAGTGAAGGTTGACGGGAAAATTAAAGGAGAAAACGCATTGCGCCGACCCCAACTAACATGGGACAAAGGCAGGAAGATATTGATGACTAAGAACTTTTTACTCAATTTACTATGACTAGACGACTACAGTCAGAAAAAAAAAATAAAGCGGACAAGTGCGAATCGGACTTGCAAACTGGTTCCGTCGCAAGGGTTCCGTATCGCCGTAAAATATTTAGCTTTATCTTGTTTTTAAATACTTAAGTTAAAAGAGACTTTCCATTCTGGGGACTCCCTTTAAATTATCCTTTTTTTTATTATTTGCTTAGCTGACATAGCTGGTTTCACTCTGTGAAGATTTCAAGTGTCTACCTATTACGGTTCAAAAGCCCTCTGACAGACGGTCGTACGGAGGAACGAACGAACAGCGGAGCTTTAGTATTAGCCTTTGGGCATCCTTTGGGAATGGAGCCCAGAAACGAGTTTCTCAAAAAATTCGCAGAAACGTGAAACCTCAACAAATTTCCCATTCCCGTACATAGTCTCAATTTCGTCAGAGCCCGCCACAGATAAATTATGACTTGGGACAACAAACCCATACTTAATAAAAGTTTCATCCAAAAACGTCTTTCCCAGAGTTTAGAAAGGTTTTAATCAAGAAATAATTACAAACCTGTTGAAGCAAGTTTGTTGTTAGAACTGTAGTGAACTGTGGGGAATTTCTAACAATGGCATTGTTTTGATCTGACTCAATGGTGGCCTGAAAAGATGGCCGTTGAATGTGTACACAATGGCACTTAGAATTCAACAAATCACTGAACGTATCTATATATTGCTACATTCGATGATAGTCAGATTCAGCTACATTTTTTCGCTGCTTTTGATAGGAGTAAATTGGCAGAAATCGTCACGTAACGAAAAAGCATTATGCCCGAAAAAGTCAGTTTCATGTGTCAAAAGTGCACAGTATTTAAAAAAAAACCGGAGAAGTGCGAGTCGGACTCGCCCACTAAGACTATATTTTTTTTATGACTTAATTGTAAATTTATAGTTTTCAGATCTTTCCCTGTACTTGTAGTATAAGACGATTTTAAGTTTCTAGGTTAGAAACTAGAACTATGAAATTTGGCAAGTCCCTATCAATTTTTATTCTCTTGAAAGTGTCGAAATATACGTTTTTTGCGGCATAAACGGCCGTATCCTCTTTTTACGTTAACTTAGAAGTTTGATTTTTTCACAGCTTCAAGGGAGTGTAGACTTGAGTATATGGTTTTAATTTCAACTCGATACAGGGTCAATAAAGGGTCTTGACAGACAGATAGACAGACGAACACCAAAGTGAACCCTTATAGGAATAAGGAACCCTTATAGGAATAAGGGTTCCGTTTTTCCTTTTGAGGTACGGAACCCTAAAAAACAAAAACTTTTGACACTTGATACTTGAGTCCAAACTAGATGACACTGTATTACTTATCATACATACAGCGAAAATAACTTCGTTCCTTGTTAAACGGGTGTCCTAGGACACCTCCCGACTTTTTAATGTTTACCTTATTATCCTTAAGGACAGAGGACAGAAATAACAGAGCATCTCGTGCTAAGAACCTTACATAATACTTCCTTTGCTTCGACTACGTTCATACATTGATTATACATGCGCAGTATCATCACTACATAGTATAAAACAAAGTCGCTTCCCTGTCTGTCTGCCCCTATATATGCTTAGATGTTTAAAATTCCGCAACGGATTTTGATGCGGTTTTTTTTAATAGATAGAGTGATTCAAGAGGAAGGTTTATATGTATAATACATGCATAGTATAGTAGAGAAACACTGATAATTTTAGAGGTTTCTAATGTGATGGCGTAAATAAACACATTTTTTTGCGCTTACATTGTAAACGCTGGCTGAACCATTCGAGATAGATCAAAATAATGTAGTACAGTATTGTACACCTTAAAAAGTTCTACAAAAAAGTCCACGATGGTATATGTCTATCTCTTAGGGATAATCCACAATAACCATTTTTTATCCTTAACTTTTTACGAGAAATAATGGTTCTAAAATTATCAGTGTTTCTCTACTATATTATGCATGTATTATACATATAAACCTTCCTTTTGAATCACTCTTATCTATAAAAAAAAAGCGCATCAAAATCCGTAGCGTAGTTTTCATGATCTAAGCATACATAGAGACAGACAGACAGCGGGAAGCGAGTTTGTTTTATACTAGGTATGTAGTGATCAGCATTGCACCCGTGCGAAGCCGGGGCGGGTCGCTAGTACTTTACAAACTGAAAATTCATTTATTCAAATTAGACTGAGAATAACCACTTTTTGAACGCCATAGTTACATGACATTCTCCACAAAATGCCCGTCCTTCTCCACCTCCTGATGCTTTAGCCGGAAAGAAGAAGTGACGCAACAAACTCCCCAGCAGCACTGCTGTCTGTTAAGTTAGAAGGACTTGATTTTAAACAATAGTATGCAACGTAATATACTTACATTACAAAACACAAAACACTGAATTAAATTATTTTCAATGTGTCAGCTAGTACATGCCAATATACCAAAAGAACATCGATCACTATACTCAAATAGAAATAAAAACGTAAACATAATTCAACGTCTAAGTAAGAGCGTCAAGGCATAAAGGGCAAGCCCGCTTACAAGCAATGCTGGATTATGCTCACATATGTAGCTGTAACTCGAAGACAGAAATACGTAGGTAGGTCACTCTATAAATTTTGAGATACAAAAAACCTACAAGTGATTCTTTTTTTTAATATATTACGTATGTTCAAAGTATTCTCCTCCGACATCAATGCACTTTTGTAATCTAATTTTCCACAAGTGGAACGCCTCAAGCCAGTCTGTCTTTGGGATGTCGTAAAAAAAATCATTAACCGCCTGATCAATTTCGTCTTCTGATGTGAAGTTTCGCCCACGTAGGTTTTTCTTTAGATTATTGAATAGCCAGAAGTCACACATAGCTAAATCCGGTGAGTATGGTGGATGTTCAAGTACTTTAACTTTATTTTGACGCAAAAATTGCAAAGTTTCTTGAGCGGTGTGAGAGGAGGCGTTATCCTGATGAAGAACCAGGCCCTTTATTTTCAGTGCTCCAAGAACTTGTGGTAAGCATTCATCAACGTACCACTTAGCTGTAACACTCTTCTGTCCTTTCCAAGCTTAATAGCTTTCACTAAACCTGTGCTACGAAAAAAAACTGCATACAAAATCCTCTTCACTGCTCTTTGTTTTTTACCATTACTGGCGTTGGCGCAACTTCGTGGATCCACACACGGCTTTCCTGACGAGTAGGCAAGTCATAAAATGATATATATGTTTCGTCACCTGTTATTATTTTTGATATTATTCGATGTCCACCGTCATTCAACAACTTCAAAGTTTCACGACAAATTCTAACACGTTCTGTCTTTTGAAAATCGGAAAGTTTATGTGGCACCCATCTCATCACAACTTTTTTTAAATGAAGGTGTTGATGTAAGATAGTATGCACTGTTGCGGATCCGATGTTGAGCGTTGCCTCTATCATTTGATATGTGCATCGTGGATCTTCTTCGATTAATCTCTGAACCCTTGCAATATTTTCTGGTGTAACACTTGAACATGGTCGGCCCGAACGTTCCTCATCACCCAGTGAACTACGGCCTCCTTTGAATTCCCCATACCAGTGAAACAAGGTCGCCCTGGACGGAGCGTCTTCACCAAATGCTTGTTGGAGACGCTTGATGCACTGATTTTCGTTTAACCCGACTTTAAAATCATAATAAATCATAGCACGGTAGTGTTCACGCGACAACTCCATCACTGACTTCAAATATTTTTTTTATTGCGTACAATATAACAAGTTTGGACATGAACCAAATACACACACGTATTAACCAAAGACTAGCGTTTCTATTTACGCAGTGCAATCAACAGTAAGTATTTCTGTTAGTTGGTATCTCAAAATGAGTGACCGACGCATTAAACTAGGACTATCGTAGTAAAATCAATACACAGTTAATTACTAAGAAAAATAACAAAACCATGGTCAGCAAGACGACCAGTCACCACAAGCAGCACCCGTTCACGAGCATAACAAGAAGACCATCCGTTACCTACTTTAATAAAATTAGGTATACAACGTGTAACGTTAAATGCGCAAAATCAGAGATACCCCAACTGATTTTTAATTCATTTGACAAATTTCAGAGAGAAAATAAGTCATTAAAAAATTGTAAAGGTTTTATGTGCTGTTTTAGTTATACTGGCCATTCTGATCGTTTCTTGCGTCTGTGACGACGCTTTATCGAGGGAGGAGTCGTCACCGGACCGCTGCGCCGCGCTGACATTGGCTTGCTTGACCTATTAATAAATAGACACGGCAACGTTTTTAATGAAGATTTTTTGAAAAATGTGACCTATATTAAAAAGTGGTTCAATTAATTCTGCTCGTTATTCTGATCAAACTATTTTCAGGTTTTGCGCATTTAACGTTATACGTTGTATAACATAATAAACTAGACTCAATAAAAATAACAAACAAAGCGGACGACCAAAGTGTAGAACTCTCCGCATATAAGCCGTCAGCCTCCAAAGCAAGACTGAATAGGCATCTTCTGGGGTTGCTCGTTCCATCATAGGCCTCATCCATCGCTTTCCACCAGGCGAGATTGAGGTCAAGAGCTGACCCCATTTTGCAAATTAAAAAAAAAACAATAACAGCAAAACTTATTTGCAAGCAAATAATACTGTAAATAAAGGAGAAAATAAGGTTTATTACTAAGACTACAGAAGTACAGAACTACTCGTATATTAATAATAACTATGTATTTCATTCTTTTGTATTACAATCAGCATTCATAACAAACTTTATAATAGGAAATTCTCATCATTATAAAGGCACACTCTGTTGCAGATTTTCTCAATGTAGGTCACAGTTCTGCGAACAGAATTCAATTCAGGAATTTAATGTGAACTTCGAGAAACTGTTGCATAAATTCATGCAATAAAAAGTGAAATTATTAATGCGATTCAGAAAACCTTTTCATCAATGAACATCTCTTTAAGATTTGGCTGTAAGAGATCGTGTACCAAGATATGTTGCCATTAGTTTATTAATAAGAGATATAAAAGAGATATTTATTTATTACAATACAAAATAATCTGATCAAATAGTACTGTCAAATTATTGATTTTTTTATTCTTTTATTTTCTTTCTGCCTAAATAAACTTTAGTGATATTGAAAAGCCTTTCAGAAACATCGTGCCTACATGCATCGATGATAAGATAAGAAGTGAGTCCGGTGAATCTTTAAAGAAAAGCTCTGTTCAGAATCATTAAAACTTTCAATACAATATTAAAATCTAGACTAATGAAACTATAGAAGATAAAACTTTATGAAGCTGTAAGACTAGGCTACTTTAATATGATGAGGAAAATGAAGGTTCTACTTTTTAATACAGTGTGGTGATTAGGTTAGTACATTAATTGAAGCCATCGTAATCTACATTACGTATAATATACTGATTGATTTTTTACAGGCTCCAAATTTTTACAGGGTGTTCGACTCATGAATATGAACAACTTTCACTATGGGACCAACTCTGAGATCACAAAAAAAAGAGCTGTTTCATACATTTTGGTCAAGTAGGTATTGAACTTTTGTATTAAACAGCTGTTTTTGTTTTCGTAATTTCAGAGTTGATCCTCAAGCAAGGAATCAGATAAGCGGTCGGCTTATAGATAGGCTCGACTTTGGGCTTAAATAAATTCGTGATACTTTGAAGGTGTTGAAATATTTTTTGGGTTTTTAATTTACCATAGAAACTCCTGCGTGTTTATTCAATTTAATTGCGATCATAGTAGTCCCAATCGCAAGCGCTACTGCTAAACATGAGGGCCTGGATAGTTGCCTACCGGCGGAATAATTGCGTAAAACACTATCAGTAGCAGTGGGTTTCATTTTGACAGTTCAACAACATTCACTGCGTTATTTACGTTGCTGAGCAAATCAATTTTTCGAACATATAAGGCAATGGACGGGCAATATCCTTAAAAATTATTCAGAGCATGATAGATAGTGTGTTACGCAATTAGCGTGCGGGTCGGGCAAAGTTTTATGGGATTTTTAAAGGCTCACCCTCCGTTACATTGGACTTACACGTAACGGGTGAAATGTGTGTGTCCTATACCTTTAGCTAACCCCTCGGGGCTTACAAGCGTGATGTTATGTTATATAACTTATCTATCTGTTTGTATGTGAGTTTAAATATTTGTAAACACACCCGCAATACAGGAGAAATTCCTAGTGTGGGGTAACGTTTTTAATTAAAAAAATCTATACAACGTGTAACGTTAAATGCGCAAAACCTTAGACACCCCAACTGATTTTTAATTCAATTGACCTATTTCAGACAGAAAATAAGTCATTAAAAAAAATTGTAAAGGTTTTATGTGCTGTTTTAGTTTTACTGGCCATTCTGATCGTTTCTTGCGTCTGCGACGACGCTTCATCGAGGGAGGAGTCGTCACCGGGCCGCTGCGCCGCGCTGACATTGGCTTGCTTGACCTATTAATAAATAGACACGGCAACGTGTTTAATGAAGATTTTTTGAAAAATGTGACCTATATTAAAAAGTGGTTCAATTAAATCTGCTCGTTATTCTGATCAAACTATTTTGAGGTTTTGCGCATTTAACGTTACACGTTGTATATATTTACTAACATAAACAACAGCTGTATCAAAAAGTCCCTTTTTATAAAGCAAAATGATACAGCTGTTTCGGTAAAGGTCGACAAAAATTCTGACGTCGCATTTTACCTGTTTCGTTGATCACTCTCAATCCCATATCCACGGGCTCAGAAAAGGTACGAAAAGGTTCAGTCACTGGATAATAAACTATAAAATCAGTCCCGCCCACCACACTTCTATTTTATCAGGCGGCAAAGAAGATAAAATATTATCAGACTTGACAAAATCTCACATGACCCAATGGCATTTATGAAGCGAAATGAAAAACGAAAACTCTTCTTTAAGCTCAGACCAAACTGAAACGCACAAGCGAGCAGAATGTGGGACGCGACTTCATGCGCCCGTCGATTGTTTCAATGACTAGGAAGCCACAATGCTATTCGCGTTAGTTCGCCACACACAAATTAAAATGCGTTTTCACGTAGCGTTCTGAACAGTTCGGAGCGAGCAAGAGTTGGTTCGCGCGTTAAATAATAACACTTGAGCGAGCGCACATGTTTGTTCATTGATGATCGGTTGGACTCGGCGAACGATTGCTCGCTCGCTCATTCATTCACAGAAAATACCGTCACCCACGAGCAAGCAGTTGCTCTGTGCATTCGCTCGACGTTGGTAGTGCTTGATTGTTGTCCGATCTTTTTTAGGAGCTTTTGATCAGAACTATTGTTCGTTTTCTCGTTGTAGTGAAAACAGGTGTTTTCTGTTTCGAGCTAACATCGGCAGAACAGCAAACATTTGCTCAAAACAAAATGTTCGCTCGGCAGGGTAGTAAAAATGCTAGCTTAGTTAACGCAATCGCCGCGAGCGAATTTCGCCCCGCATCCCGCGCACTCACTCGTTCAATTTGGTTGAGCTCTGTGGAACTTTAAGTAAATGTCAAATTTTGTATCAATAAAGCTTTGATGTTCTTCGAAATGAAGGGTTGTTCTCAATATTTAATGTGAAACCCCTTGTGAATTCTCTTCTCAGTGAGGAAAGGTCGCGATTTATGAATGGAGTTTATTTTCATTGTAAACCTTTAGGGGTAGGTAATTCATTTTCAGAATCACGGTCATATTTATATGAATGTACTTTAACTGTCTACATAATCTCGTTAAACAAGCAACCTTTATCTTTACAAAGAATACATGGTACATTATGTGCCACAGAAATCTCGTGACGTCAGTGTGATGCGCAGTTCGCATTTGGCGATGTAGATGCCGCCACATACATACCTATGTGTATACGTATACACATAGGTATGTGGCGGCATCTACAATTCTAAATTTTATTATGTACCTACCTACTCATAAACAGACGTCTGTTTATGAATAGGTAGGTATCTAATAACTTTCGTGGATTATTTTACCATCTGAGTTATACAAAGCAGCAATGTTCGTTGACCTTTCACGGCTTGTTGAAGGACGAAAACTATCGTGGTTTCGGAGAAAATTTTTCAGTATAATACTGAAGATTTAGAAGGTCAACGAACATCGCTGCGTTGTATACCTATCTCAGATGGTAAAATATTCCACGAAAGTTATTAGGTAGGTACCTACCTAGTCATAAACAGACGTATACACATAGGTATGTGGAGGCATCTATGTCGCTACATGCGAACTACGCAGCGCGCTGACGTCACGCTAAATCCTGCATCGCGCAAGCAGAGTTTACCACGCAACTAGTTAAGTATACGGGGTGTCCGAAAAGTCATGGATTACCTTTTACCTGCTGATGGGCCACATTGAGATCTACCAATAAAAAAGAAATGACCTACCAATTTTTTTTTTCACCAGGGCCGATCTAAAATAAGGTAAATTTTTTTTTGGTCAAAATTTTAAGTTTGAACCTAAATTTTAGGTATTTAAGAGATGATATATGTAACTTTCTTGTATTCAATCGATAGTAGGATGATTCAAGATGAAAATAAAAAAAAAACCTGTACTCGAAAAAGTTTTCATTCGTAGAAATGGCATGGAAAAAACTGATCAAAGATAGAGATTTCCCAAAATTTCATTAAACATCAAAAAACTCGGAAACCATAAGACTTTTACCGTGGTCATTTTTTTTTTATTGGTAGATCTCAATGTGGCCCATCAGCAGGTAAAAGGTAATCCATGACTTTCCGGATACCCAGTATACAACGTCCTGACATCAATAGTCGGGCAGTCGTCGGCGTGTTATTTTATTTGTTCAAAATATTTACATAAACTTACACGATATTTTTCGGCATCATATAATACACAAACATAAATGATTACCCACTATTTGTTCGTTCTTCGGCGACTTTTATTTTTGGATACTTTTCACCCCTTCTCGACTTATGGATTAAGTAGAGTAGTGAAAAGTTGATATCGACATGGGAAATGTGTGTTATTTTTATAATTTTACTTTATATAATATAGTCCCTATATCTAATGACTAGCTTCTGCTTGCGTCATCGTCGTGAATTTTCTTGCTCCCTCAACCCACCCCGTCGTATCGCATCACCTGCCCCCGCTCTCACTTCGTTGTGTCTTAGCGTTCTTTCTGACTAATTTTCTTTTTACTCGACTGCTGACGGTCATAGCGTGATGATTAATAGCCGATAGCCTCCTCAAGACTTGGGCTTTCAAAAAAAATAATCAAATCCAACCGGTTCCAGAGATCAGAGCGAGAGCGAGAGATTAGCGCGTTAAAACAAACAAACTCTTCAGCTTTAATATTAGTATATCTACACAGATAAATAAACAAGCTTGGAAACCACACATAAACTTTTCATTTCACATAAAATATCTCTTTTTTGCAACACAAACGTGTACAGCGTCCCTAACATCTAAGGCTTCATTACGATCGAGATCATTGTACGTTCAAAGAGATTTTTTCTTATAAAAATAAAAAACTATAGTGTCTAATAAATTAAATTTCCTCTCCTACAAACGGCCAAAAGCCCGATATTGGACGACTGAAAATGTTTCGCAACTTTTCTTAATTTCAATGTCCGCGTGGTGGATTACGGCCACTCCCTCTCACAGAAAGGACGCCTGTATCCCAGCAGTGGAAACATTACAGGTTGATTATGTAAGGCGGTTTGTTTTCACTGTTCGTCTTTTAAATGTTGGTAGAATATTAACAGTTGATTTTGCTGACGAAAAGACATTTTAGCGTAAAAGGAAAAGGAAAAAGGAAAAGTAGGAACGGTATTTTTTGCGTTTTGATTGTCCCTACATCGGGCACTGTTGTGGCAGGCATGTCTCGAGAGTATAATTTGTCATGTTATAATTCCAGTTCTGTAAACATTATATATTATCAATTCTGTGTTTTGGCATTATTATTTGATTATAAAATTATTGTAGTTGACATTTTTGATAGTTCATTCTGACGTTTGCTGTAGTTGACGTTTAATAGTTTTTTTTTAATTTATTTGAAATTTACTTTTGATGAGAATTAATTATGTAATTTGAATCTAATAAATTTCATTCCATATTTAAAAATTAAGGTGACAAATTGATAATTTATATTATTTGTTTTTTGTATTGAATATGGGTCTTAATCTGAATGAAATGAATTTAATTTTTTTTATAACAACTAACCTTTATTTATTTATTTTTTTCTTTTTTTTTTCTTTAATCCTCGAAGAGTTAAGTAGAGGTGTGCTTATAGGAAAGTTAAACAACTCCCATGTCCAATTTCATAGGACTTAAAATTAACTGATGGAATGAGGGTCTATCTACATACTTATAGGGTGAACCCATTGCCATCAACCGGGCATTCCGGGCTGCTCCTGAGAAATTCCTAATGGAAAACTCATTACTTAACACTTCTTTAGATATTTCTATACTCTCACATACAACGTGTAACGTTAAATGCGCAAAACCTCAGACACCCCAACTGATTTTTAATTCAATTGACCTATTTCAGAGAGAAAATAAGTCATTTTAAAAATTGTAAAGGTTTTATGTGCTGTTTTAGTTTTACTGGCAATTCTGATCGTTTCTTGCGTCTGCGACGACGCTTTATCGACGGAGGAGTCATCACCGGGCCGCTGCGCCGCGCTGACATTGGCTTGCTTGACCTATTAATAAATAGACACGGCAACGTTTTTAATTAAGATTTTTTGAAAAATGTGACCTATATTAAAAAGTGGTTCAATTAATTCTGCTCGTTATTCTGATCAAACTATTTTCAGGTTTTGTGCATTTAACGTTACACGTTGTATAATTATCTTGCCATGACACCTACTTGTGCAAAATCATTATCCCAACCATATTGAGGGTCTGCTTCCAGTCTAACCGGATGTTTCTGCATACCAGTATTTAACAAGGAGCGACTGCCTATCCTCCGCAACCCGGCTACTGGGTATCACAACACGTGCAAACTATAATTTCGAAAATAGTTACCAGTATCTGCTTCATTTTCACACTACTCGTTTCCATTTTCTATGAGGTTTCTGTATCTAACCATTATTCAAGACCCTGAGAACTTGCTTCTGTTTTATTCTCCCATTACAGCTGTGTGATTCTGTAACCACCTCACTGTGAAAGCTTGGGTGAAGTAAGCGTGGAGTGAGCTGTCATTCGCTAGAGATTAACACTATTAAGTGCTCACTTCACTTATGATTTCACGATGACATTTTTACAGAATCGACCAGCAGGATATTAAAATCTCAATAAATAATTGGTTATTTTTTACACTACCGCTCGACCTTTATTCCATAAACAATCAGCAGGTACAGTGAAACGCTCATAAGTGGAAACAATTTGTCATTGACAGCATCTTTATATCGTAGCAGTAAGAGCACTTTCTTTGTTGCAGTTGTTACCACAGATTTCCGGTTGGCTGTACCTACCTTTTGTAGACCTATAAATTCATAGCTACTCTACCACTCTTAAGTTTTTCAAAATAATTTATCACACAATACACTAGAGAACTTTCACTAAGGCTGAGTTCGCATAAATTCGTCAAAATAGATCCAAAATACACCCGGCGCTCCGGACTCCGGTTACAGCCTCCGGGCACCGACTGTGACCTCAATTCTCCAAATTTTACAGATTTTTTTAAGTTCAGTATGCGCCGTACTTCGAATTTAATAGGAAATACCGCTATTTCAATCTTGGTAGGAAGGTGGAAAGTTTACCGTTCGTAATGTTAGGTATTTATTGCAGGTTTTCGTAGTACAAAAACTTAACTTCGAGAATAGAATACATAATGTTTTCATAAAATCGGTATCGGATTGTAGGTTGCGATTGTTTTGCAAAATGCTTATGAGATTTTCTCCGAGCTCTGCATTGCAGAGCAGCGGTTCTCACATAGTAACAGCAGTTTTCCAAAATAAAAAGCATTGTATGTGCTATCTACTCGTAGAATACTTTAGTAATGTTTTTCCGGCCTGAACGGCGAGGTAATTTTGCAACACACTAACAGTAGCCATGGTTTTCATTCATTCATATTTTGTTCAATTTTTTTTTATTATTTCATCTTGACAGTTCAACAACATTCATTGCGTCATTTAAGTTGCTGGACAGAAAAATTTACATTTGAACATCATCTGCCTAGCCTTTTCCCAACTGTGTTGGGATGGGCTTCCAGTCTAACCGGATGCAGCTGAATACCAGTATTTTACATGGAGCGACTGCCTATCTGACCTCCACAACCCAGTTACTGGGTAATACGATACCCCTAGGTAAGACTGGTTGTCAGACTTTCGGGCTTCTGACTACCCGTAACGACTGTCAAAGATCTACGAATGACAGCCGGGACCAACGGCTTAACGTGCTTTTCGAGTGGGTATGTAAAGATGGTCACCCATCCACAGACCAACCGCGGCAAGCGTAGCTTAACCTGATCAATCGACCTGTGCGGCTGTTATTATTTAGCCACGGGCCCCTCATTTAAAATTTACGAACATATGAAGCAATTGATTAGCAATATCCTTCAAAATGATTCAGAATGTGATTGATAATATGTCATATTCAGGGTGGGGATTTTTAGGGTGTGGTTGGGGGTGAGTGAATTCATTATACACATAGGGTGTAAGAAGACCGAGCCTCTCCCGAAATTATCACGAACAGGCAATGCTTTGCGAAAAAAAAAAACGCGTTGACTTAAGAACCTCCTCTGTTCGTCGGTTAAAAACAAACGGTAACACGCATTAAAACGATGTATTAGCGATGACTAACCCTAAACCAAGTCAATCCTCTTATGACAAAGTGATCGCATCCCCGTATCCGCACTTAATTTGAGTAGGTACTCCTATCCCATGTTTAGAGAGGAATGACCTTACAATCACAATGGCGTCCACTCACAACCTCAGTCGAAAACCTATCAGCTTTATGAAGCCAATTAATTACTTGACTGATAGTCGTGTAGGAAAACTACACGACTAGCGCTAGTGCGCTAGTGGCTACTGGCTAGTAGCCAGTGGCACAGTACTCTAGAGAAATAAAACTATATTGAAGTTGGAAATACGGAGACTTTGGTTTAATCTAAATACTGTCTGATGGGGGTTAAGCAGATTTATTCTGTGCTGAAAGTTTTGAAGTAATTAAACTGTAAGTACCAAGTGTAGGTACCTAATTATTTGTTTTAATTAAATACAAAGAAAAAGCCTTAATAACAATATACAAGCTAACACTAATATATGGAATAGAATTGAATACTCTTTATTGTGTACCTACACAATATAAATTATAGACATAAATATAGAAATTTTATAAAGGGTGACAATGACTAAAATATATATGACCTACTATGTATAAATAAATAACAAAAAATAATAAAAGGAGTAAATGATAAATGATTTATTTTCTGTAAGTAGGTTTGTACAAACACTTTTACATGTCAATCACATTTTTTTAAAACTAGATGAGTTCGGCGTTTCCTATCTGACTACTCTGAGAAGAAAGGCCGAAACAAACTCAGAGGTCACAGTCTCTTTTAAAGTCCAGACATAATCTTGGTCAGATCATGTGAAGACCATGTAGATTGGTGTCTGAAATGGTCTTTTGAGTAAAGAACCACACAGATTGAGCGGACCTGTCCAGTCAGTGCACGCATTTGTCAAGTAGTTCATTGGGTGTCAAAAAATACGTTCGCATTGCTGTCAATGGGATAAGTACCCAAAAGGCTGGCAGCATTACCACATTGGATGGGTTACTGATTCTTTGGGCTAAAAATAGACCAGTCGGTCGATTCTGTATAAATCTCACCGTGAAATCATAAGTGAAGTGAGCTTGAAGTGAGCAGTGTCAACAGTGTTAATCCCTAATGACAGCTCACACCACGCTCACTTCACCAAAGTTTTCACAGTGAGATGGCTACAGAATCGCACGGCTGCCCTCTGGTCACGTGAATTCTTTGTAGTTTACCAACAAGACAAACAGAAAATGAAAATTAAAAACAGATATATACTCAAACTAAGCTTGTAAAAAAGCGGCCTCATCGCTTCTGTAATTGTTTTGGATGCACGGTTCTGATAGATTGTAACTGTGAATATTGAAAATAATTTCTGACCTAATTTCTCTCCCTAATTGCGTGACACAGACACAGTTTCAATCCCAACCCATTTTGAAGGATATTGCTAATATTGCTTCATCTGTTCAAAAACTGTATCTGCTCAACAACGTAAATAACGCTATGTATGTTGTTGAACTGTCAAATGAAAGCCATTACTGCTGTTTTATTAGTGTGTTATGCAATTACCCCGCTGAAACCGGCTTTAGTGGGAACCAAATTATTTAAAAAACACATAATCATGTATCATACATAGGTGTGATGAAAGAGATGGCTGAACAAACAATTATTTCCATGAAAAAAAAGCACGCGAAGTAATTACTTAACATAGTTCTCATTTCAATCGAAAAATGCCCTGAAGTATCGTTGCCTCTGTATGATGATATCATCCTTGAAATCATTATAAGAAAAAAACCTCCTTTGACGTCATAATTACCAATAGATAACACCCTCTAACATTAAAGGGCGGCGGAAGGCGGACTGGCGCCAGTGGGCGATGGAGACATGCCGGTGGGCGGACCCAAGACGCCGCAGCAGATCGCGGCGCAGCGTCGGCTGCAGCAGACGCAGGCGCAGGTCGATGAGGTAAGGACGTCTCTTTGTTATAAGCTTTTTTTTATTTTCACTTACGGCTTTTGTGTTCCAGAGACACTATTAAGCCGATATCAGGCTTTTTACTTTTCTTTTCATTCGGTATCTTTCACTCGACGTGAAACGTCTAAACATAAATAAATCAAAACTGAAAAAAGAATTAATTAGTGAAGCGATCCAACGATGATGAATTTTGGCACTCGGCATCTTTGACTCGTCTACAGAATGATCCAAAAATGAAATGAAAGGAGCAGATGAACGTTCATTCCTATATCAATTAGTCGGTATCGAGTGAACGTGGAACGAAACAAAAAAGAACCTCACTCGTATTATTAATAATAATGTTGATTAGTAAGGTGGCTTCAGATTTTGAAACAAAGGACATTTGATTTTCTCATGTTTCCACAGTGAAATAATTGTCCAATCCTTTTTTTTTTTTTATTAGCAAGGCCTCCCTACTCTCCAATATTTTTTTTACATTTTATTATTTTTGTGTATAGATCTGAAATGTGTATAGGTTAGTGGTGTGAGTCAGAGGCAACTGAGTAAGACGTTTGAGCTTGATTGGCGTGGGAAGATAATAATATAGATAATACACTGTCTGCCATGCACCTTTGTCCATTAATTCGTTTATTCATGATGTAAGAAAATGGTTTCAGGATGAAATGTAATTTTCAGACTTGTTTCAATAATAGCCCCCTTCTTTAGGCTAGAGTTTCTGGTAACTATTGAATATTGCCTACACCGTAGTATATAGTCTAACTGGACGGTATTATTGTGCAGAATATGTTTATGAGTTTGATAATTAAACATAAACAAAAAAAAACCGGCTTCCAAAAAAGACGCTGCAAAGTAAAAAATAACTTTAATTTTAACGTTAATTTTAACTTTAATTTTTTTAACTTTTAAGTTGTACCCCACACAAATTCGTATAATACTACTTGCTATGTAAATATCACAGGAAGTTATTATAACATAACATCATCAATATAAACTAAGTTCCAAAAATACGTATTATTGAAGCTAACTCAAAAATTACGCAAGCAATTTAATAAAAATTTATAAAGTTGTGTGTAGTAATTTTTTTTAATAAATAGTGTATGCCTCAAGGGTGGTCCCTTTGAGGCATACACATTTATTTAAAAAAAAATTGGAAATCGATTAACAATTCCCGGAGATATCGCGTAACATACATACAAAAACCATTTCGTTTACTTGAATTTTTATTACCAGTCATTTTGGTTTTAAAACCAAACTACTAAACCGATTTTGATGAAATTTCTATTCGACCAATCTGAAAGTACAAGTATATCCTTTCAAATAAAATAATAATTTTGCAAATCGGCTTATAAATAACGGAGTTCTGAGGTAAAAAACTATTTAAAAAATTGGTTGTCTGTAAAGTCGGTTTACGGACGATAATTTTACATGATAACGTCATAGTGGAAGAGAGATAGATGCGTCACAGGCCGAACGCTTATGCCGATCGTGCCTTTCTATCGCTTGTTCCCTTGTTCCGCGCTCTCGCTAGCACGCTCGGCTTAGGCGGAACGTGACAATGAGTCATGCTTTTTTGTGCGTGCAGCCGGCGTTCATCGATTTATAAGACTTTATCACTTCAAACATATTCAACCGAATTGATAACCTCCTCTTTTTTTTCGAAATCGGTTAAAAATAAAACTAGTTACACTCAAGTGTTGGTTAAACAGTAACTTCTACAAAAATCTGTTGTTTTTTTTTGAATTTTGAGTGGTTTCAATACTTAATTCTATGGATTCAGTGATGGTTTCAAGTTATCTGAAGACCGTAAAAATTTCGTGTGAGATTTGTTCCGGCTTATCACCGAAACAGCTGGACCAATTGTAACATGACTTTCACTGGCAGATAGCTATTGTTATAAGGAGTAACTAAGACTTTTATTTTAGAAAAAGAATTAAATTCCACGCAAAAAAATAAAATCGCACGCGGGTGGTGACGCGCGCTGAAGCTAGTTTACAATATAAAGGACATAGATTAGCGTAGTGAGTCAGAGGCAGCAAGTGAGCGTGACATTTGAACCGCGTGACAGTGTGGGTGGATTTTATTTACTGTCTGTCGGCACACCCAGTCACGTCGCCCGTGTTCGTTCTATAATGGCGAGCTTATAGATTAACTTATTATTACTTTGTTATTATATATAAACTGTTCAGTTAATTGCTTTGTTATCTTTATCACACATCCTACTAAAATATTATAAGCGCAAAAGTTTGTGAGGATGGATGGGCGGATGGATGTTTGTTACTCTTTCACGCAAAAACTACAGAAAGGATTTGGATGGAATTTGGAACACATACAGTTTATAACTAAGATTAACACATGGGATTACTTTTATCCTGATATTCCCACGGGATCGAAACTTATGCGGGTGAAACCGTGGGGCGCTGCTAGTACGTATGTAGTTTGCAAAATGGTGTATTAAGTAGAGAATTACTGAGTACACTCAGTTTAGGCATACATCATTATCTTCCTGCTCTCGTCCTATTTTAGTTGGGATCGGCGCAACACGTTATCCTCTTCCATTCTCCCCTGTCAACCACGCTAAAATTCACTATCTTCTCTTTCATATCATTCATCACACAATCCGTCCATTTATTCTTTCGCCTTTCTCTCCCTCTCCATCCATTAACATTTATACCATCCATACAAATATTATATTACTAGCTGCGCCCTGCAGTTTTACCCGCATAAGTCTCGATCCCGCAAGAATATCGCCATAAAAGTATTATATGTGTTAATCCTGGTTATAAACTATCTGTGTGCCAAATTTCATCAAAATTGGTCCAGCCGTTTGAGCGTGAAGAAGTAACAAACATACAAACACACTCACGCACACGCTCACAAGCTTTCGCCTTTTTAATATTAGGGTGATACGTTTATACTATATATATACATCAAAATTTTAGTTTAAGCACACATAACCAATAAAAACTGGTAAGCTTTGTAAAGACATAGATGCATTTTTTTAAATGGTGTTGCAAATACCAGAATGTTTAAGAAAACTTATATTATTCTCACAAGGAAACCTCGCGGTGTCCCTCACCGATTTAGTTGCGGCTTTACTATAATAATCTACATGAAAAATGATGAGATACGTATTTTTGCTTTTTTGCTAACAAACGTTTTAAAGGGGTGAAAATCACCCTCAAAGTTCGTACCCCAAAATGATGGTTTGCAGTTATTTTAGGTATTTTTCATAATTTTTTATGCTCTTTTTAATGGTTACAGTCATTTTGGAAAAAATTTATTAGAAATATGTGAAAACTGCAAACCATCATTTTGGGGTACGAACTTTGAGGGTGATTTTCACCCCTTTAAAACGTTTGTTAGCAAAAAAAAAATACCTACGTATCTCATAATCTTTCATGTAGATTGTAGTAAAGCCGCAACTAAATCGGTGAGGGACACCTCGCGAGGTTTCCTTGTCAGCATGAATCAATTTAATCGTACCAATCGTATGACTTGTACTTACTGAAAAACAAATCACGCATCCACACACTACAGGTGCACCATCAATTCTCTTTTACGACGCAAAATGACTGACCTAATCACAGACGTCACTGCTCCTAGACTCGAAGCAGGAAATTAAACGCTTGTCGAACGACCAACTATTTGCTATTGACACTAACGAAACGACGGACGCCACCTCCCATATAGAGGGTATATCAGAAACAAATAAATAGATATAAAAGCTTTACTTACGGAGTAAGAAAATAAACAAGATAGTGATTGAGTTAAGGAAAGCTTCCTTCAACATATCCAGTAGTGCTATTCTGTAAAAATCTCACCCTGATAACTCGGGTGAAGTGAACTTAAAGTGAGCTGTCATTAGTGTCGATCCCTAGCATCAGATAGAAGGACAACTCACTTCGCCTAACTTCTCACGGTGAGATTCTAACAGAATCGACCGACAGTATTTGCAAATAGATAAAATTGTGAAATATACGGGTTCATATCAATCAACAGGATACTCATTTTTCGCACCTCAAACTTGCAAAACCCTTAAAGGTACAGGAACTCTTACGGCTTTCGTACCGTCTCCTGATTCTAAGAATTCATTAGGAGCTAATTTACCTCTAATCTACCGTTAAAAGAAATATGATTAAAAGAAATACATTCTATTTTCTTCGTAAATATAAGTTAGAAACTGCTCCTATTGACAATACTATACAGTTTCTTAACTCTACTCTAACGAAAAAGCAATCCCAATCCATCTTCATGAGAAGCTCGACATGATAAAAGGCTTTACTTAGATCCCAAGATTAAAGTTTTCTATGGTCTTGTACAACACTATATGAGCGATTTGTCAAGCCCAGTCTCTGACGTCATCGAGTCTGCGCGTGTATCCAATGACGTCATCCTGGGAGAAATAGCTCTTGGAATTGAGGCAAGGGTTTGCTGATATCCTATCACTATTCCCATTATGTATGATTGTGAGAGTATGAGCGTTTTGTTTAATCTATTATTATGGAGTCTTCTAATAATGCGCCCATGTCCTTAATATTTTTTTTAGGAGTTATATCTTAGAATACTGATCAAAGGGGACAGTTTAGATAGTTTTGTGAGTTCTTCTTTGCTTTTGATATATTTTTTTTGAATTTTTCATCGACATCTTTGGTTTAAAAATACTATTTCAAAGAATCTCTTTTGACTATATTAATCCATCGACTTTAGACTGAAAATAGGAAACTCTCTTAAACTTTCACCATTATTTCATTCTTAGACGCAGTCCTCTTTCTCTGACATCTTAACTATGACATTCGATAATCGTGTGGACGACTTTGTTTAATAAAATATTTAATTATGGTATTTTTCATTACAGGTGGTTGACATTATGAAGACAAACGTTGAGAAAGTGCTGGAGCGAGATCAGAAACTGTCAGAACTTGATGACAGAGCAGGTAAGTTTAAGATTCTTAAAGATTACCATATCAAAGATGCCAATCAAAGTTAAGAAAGAGAAACAACTCTGTCAACAGAACGAATTGATTTCAATGAATATTGGCAATAACTAATGTGTTTCATTACAGATGCACTGCAACAAGGCGCATCACAGTTTGAACAACAGGCTGGCAAACTCAAAAGCAAATTCTGGCTGCAAAATTTAAAGGTACCTAAACTTTTCTGGCTTAACTAAGTATTTGTGTTATAAAAGAAAGAAAGAAATATAAAGAATCTAGAATTTTATAGCGCAAACATTCTTCAAAGAGGTTCAAAAATAATCTTCTTGGGTTAAAAATAATCTTCGTTGGAGGGATTAGAAATAATCTGCTCTAGAATGGTTTAAAATAACAGTTAACTTCCAAGACTTTATCGCATTGATTCAGAATCACTGCATACAATTTGATTTGCTGACGATTAATTATTGATCATCAAATAAAAGAGTATGCTAAACATGAAGGCTATTTATTCACAGTATCGATATGAAAGTTTATCTTTAGCACAAATTAAAAATCAATAATGAAAATGATGGAATAGTTATTGAAGTAAACGAACATATACCATTTCTTAGTTCTGGCTTTGCTTTTCACTAGTGTGGAGACATCTATATTATAGTCTAAAGTTTCATTCAATTTGTTTTTAAGTTCTATAAAATTATTGGTCAACCTTCATCATTCAAGGCTGACCAATAATTTAAAACTTGGCCGTTGATTTGGTCATCCAAATCATCGGCCAAGTTTAAATAAGATGCCTTAGTAACGTTGTCTTAAACTTCCAGATGATGATAATCGCAGCTGTAATTGGAATCATCATCTTGGCTCTAATCATCGGTAAGTAGATACTATTCAACAAAATCAGTCCACATACTAGTAACATCTCTGTTTTGTTACACATTGTATTATTATGTTTTTAGACTAACCATATCATTATTTCTTTCACATTTTCAGCCAACTTTGTGTGAACAAGTTTCGGTAACCGAAGTTTAATTTAGAAGTTACTTGTTATAATGTTAATGAATACTTAGTATATAACGTATGTTGTTAATTTTTATAATAATTACGTTACTGATACTAAGCCTGTGTTGGTAAGTGGGCAAGACGTATCGTTTGTCGTTGTTGATGATCAGTGTTGGCTTTGTCTGTTCTATTGTGACTTCGTATATCTGTCTCTATCGAAGAATGTTCCATGCCGTTTCGACATCTTCTAGTTCATATTATAAGTTTGCATTCACATTGGTGGTAACAACTTTTTTGACACATACTTCAACTCAAATAGTCTCATTTCTTTCTTTTTTTGTAACTGAAACTATTTCAAAATCTTTGATAGATTATTTTTTATTGATAAATCTATCTATTGGTTTTCTACAAAAAACATTATGATCTTCTTCAACTAAAACCTGATGTGAATAGTAACTTATATATGAAGTTCAGCTTTATTTTGCAAATATGTTTTCTCTTGTGTCTGGGATTGCTCTTGTGGTTTAATTATATCTATTATAAAAACATTATGCAAAGACTTAATGAAGACTTAGAAACTAGATCTTAAATTGCTTGATATAAAAAGTTATTCTACTTTTATCCAAGAATGTGATGCTTGTCCCAGATTTACCCCCAATTTAGTTTTGCTTTTCTTATAATTGCGTACGAATTGAAATATAATTTCCATGATCAACGAAAATATATCTCGAGAGGGATACGCTTGAAAATAAAATGTGAAAAGAAAAAGCTTGAAATAAATATCTATATATCGTTATTGCTAATTGATGCTTTCAACGCTTTGAACAATGTGAATAATAAAACGGTATTGCAAGCCACGATACTTATAAAATCGATGCAAGAATATGGAATTCCACTCTATTAAAGATGGCGGCCCTAGCGGGTGACCTGTTTTTTCAAGCATGAGAAAATAAAGAATTGTCAAAACAGACTTTTAATAATGGGCGTTTTTATTGGACCACTGAAGTCAGAATTATCTTAAACATGTTTTTATAATCATCGGTGTGTTAAACCATTACAAGTTTTTCATCATAATCATAAACGATTTGCATGACGAAGAGAACTAAAAAGATTAAACCACAAAATATTTTGTTCTAATGTGTCGTCTTTACAATAAAACTCACTGATTATTGCACATATTATATAAATATTAATGAACATACATACATATTGTGAATTCGTCTTGTGCTGCTAAAATGTTGTTATCCTTGAATGTGATTATTAAAATTGTTTTACTATTTTCTAGGTCTGTAAACCACCTAAATGAAGGATTGAGGCTGAGGTATGGATTAATAACAGGTACTTTTTTTATTTCATTTTATGTGACATAATCCATAAACGTTAACGCTGTCGAACCTTACAAAAAAAAAAAAACTGTGAGGAGACCCATCTCAAAACCTCTGGGTGCCAAGAATTTATATTACTTCACATTTCCCTCCTCATTCTCCATCTGACTATTATAAAAATAATTAATGGATCTGGAGAAAAGTTCCAGAGTTGCGAACGCGTACCGGAAGACGTATGGTTGGAAGGCCTCCCAAAAGATGTACCGATGACCTTGTGAAGGCCGCAGGAATCCGCTGGATGCGGGAACCATAGAACCGGTCGAAGTGCCGTGCTTGGGGGAGGCCTATGTCCAGCAGTGGACGTCTTTCGGTTGAAAAAAAATGAATGAATGTGTATAAAAAATAAATAAAATAATAAAATACCTTAAAAAATCTAAAGACAATAAATAAATTCTTGACCGAAAATTTATTTCATTTAATTTTCAGGAAACACAACATCTCAGCTGCCGTAACATCTGCAAAGAACTTTGAAACAACTTTTTTTTTTTTTTTAGAAATTAGTGTTGTTATATGTCCTCAGGATAATGTCACCAAAATATATCCAATGTTTTGCCTACTAAATATCAACTATTTCTCCTATCAAAACTTTTTGTAAATTTCGAAATCACGCGTCTTTGACATGATTTCTTTTATATCACAACAATGCTCTGTGTAATACGAAATATAGTATTTTTAGATGATCTTTCTTTGTTATAAATTTTACCACAGAAATTAATATTTGCTATTAGATAAGACTTATCAAAAATACAGTAAAATCTCTTGAATATATTTTACTTTTTCGAAAAATAGGCTGTTTCATACAAATGCAATGGTATAATTTCCATTTGGACCAAATTTCTTGAGCATTTATTTGGGGTTATTTCTTTTTGTACTTTTTTTAAACGTTTAAATTGTTGAACTTTGATAATATCTACTGTCTACCTATACAATATGTTTATCTGCTTGTAAATCCTACCACTTTATAGGTGTTATATGACAGATATTTACACTTTATAAATTTCAGTCCATTTATGAAATGGACACTCGTTTGGGCTGGTTTCTGTATTCAAAGTTCCAAGTTATCACAAGTAAAATGTAATACCATTTTGATAGCATAGCGTGTATTGGGCCCATGTTAGCACCACAGCGGTTAGTTAATTATTTACGTAATATGTTTTAATCGCTTTTATAGTTGTAATCTATAACCGTGATCTCTATTTGAAACGAAAAATTTGTACTTAATCAAATTGTTGTTTGTTTAAGTAAATTAGAGTATATTAAGGACTTGTGCTATCTTGCGTTTTTACATAAATTGTAATCGTAACTGGCCAATATTTTTAAAAATATATAATCTATCCTGTGTAACTACAGCAAATAATGCATTAAATATCTTTTTACTGTGTGTGTATTATTGTATGTAAAAAAAGCTTTGTAGTTAGAAATTGTAAAAATTCACACTAGGTAATTAGATGTTTCAAATAAATAGCCATTCATTAGTTATATTAATCATATAATCATGGCTGAGCTATATTTGGTTGTGGTTCGCACACCGTGTACATTTCATTGTAATATCATTTTACTTAACACTGTAAACTGCACTGCACCATCGCGATTGCGGTAAACACTAATATAATTACCACGTAATAATATAAACATGATTAAACGCGAGCATCGACCGAATGTAGTTGTGCCTTTACATTTACTATAGAATCATAGTTTTGGGAGGATTGGCCAGTACCTACCTATTAAATAATATAGGATGGGAAATATGGGATTATCATATTAAAATCGGTTCTCCGTATACATAGGTAATATATTCATATCATGTATGGAAACCGATGTTTAATTAAAAGTACGTAAGTTGCACATCGTTATTGTTGACAGTCTCATTAGGGGGAGAAATTAGATCGTAATTTATAAGTATGACGTCACGGATTTGAAACACAATATTTTGAACTTGCAACACTAACACGCAGGGATTTTTGTGCGCTTTGTGGCCAGTATCATGAACGGCTTTTCAAACCAATCGATCATCTTCAAAGTAGTGTAAGCTACGCCTAAAATGCCTAGACATTCTAGAACTAATGTAAATAATTTTCTTAAAATAGGAACACCTATATTGTTGGCGTAATACTTTTTACTCTTGAACCTTCCTGAAAGATATTGTCATTGAAAAGAACATCATAATTGGTTTTGTAGCTAATGAAGAGGACAAGTATCCTCAAACCAAGTCACAAAGGGTAAATCACGAAACCATAAGGAAAACTAATTTTCTCTTATATTCATACAAGGCCTTATTGTATTGTGTTTCAAAAACGATGGCACCAAAAACATTCACTGTAAGGTAAAATGATAACACACCAGAAGTATGTTATGGGATTAGATAATAAATTGGCTGTTGCATATAGTGTTGTTTACTACATTGTGACGTCACCACTAGTCAACGTTGTTGCGCTATATATTTTAAACAACATTGTAGGTAAGCCATAGCTATAAAAATTGTCATGAATATAATTAAATGAAATAAAAATGTTGTAACTGAAAATTTGTCTTGTATACTAAACCTTAATCTATTCAATCTATATCATAAAATGTTCAGCTGCAGCCGGTTACACTAGAAGCCGACCCCAACATAATTGGGAAAAAGCTTGGCAAATTATGAACCTAGATTCAAGTTTTCCACAAGATCATATTGGATACCTATTTCTACTGTCATGATATTGGCCAAAGCCCTAAAAAAATCTTCATTCTCAAAAACGATACGTATAGGTACAGACGCCAGCACATCAAGCTGCTACAATCTGTCAAATTTCTTTAATAGATTTTCAAGTTTATCGTTAAAGCATAAGGTTCAAGGTTGATTGGGAAAATTTGACAGTTTCGGGTAGCTTGATGTGCTGGCGTCTGTACAATAAGAATAGCATACGTAGGTCTTATACAGAATGTATCAGAAAGGTGTAGTCAAATTCAAGGGTGTGTTACGATGTTGGTCCCATAGAGAAAGTTGTCCAGTTGAATTGTCTGTACCACGCCCTTAAATAGTAAAACCGAACATAATATATAGAAGCATCCGAAAAGAACATTGCTGCCATGTCGGTACACCCAGCCCTGATTTAATAATCTCCCCTAAAGTGAGATAATCAATAAAGGCTATAAAAAGAACAGTCCTGATTTACTGAAATGAAATTATTTATTCTGTAAATAGGATATCGGAATCACGTTTACACGTCAATATAAGAAAAATTAGCTGAAAGCTAGATGGAGTCAACATTTCCTATCTAACTACTCCTGAAAAAAAAAATGCGAAGCAAACTCAGGAGTCTCTTTTAAAGTCCAGGAATAATCTTGGACAGATCATGGTAAGGACCATGTAGATTAGGGTCTGAAATAGTCTTTTGGGGAAAGGACCACACAGATTTGGTTGTCAGTCAGTGTACTCATTTGTCAATAAGTAATCGTGTAGCTCAACTAAGAACTTAAGGAGCTCAACAATGTCAAAGAAAGGACATTTGAAGGCCGCAAAAAGTACTCAAACTTCCAGACCATCATTAAAACAACTCACTGACTGACTCATCAACGCCCACCCAAAACCTTGGACCTAGAAAACTGAAACACACAGAGGATTCCCTTAATGTTGTAGACAAGGCATATGGATTTTTTCAAATTCGTAATATAGGAAAGGAGCCGTCCCCGTCCCATTGTGGTAACAGCCTCGAAAACACGGTGCAGCACAATTTGTGATAACTGCCACGATGACACGGTGCAGCACACTTTGGAGAAGTGCCAGGCCTGAACAATGCAGCACTTGTATCGCGGTGATTGATGCTGCAAATAACCTCTCGCTTCGCGTCCTAGGTTCAGTCCATGATCGGTGCGAAGTGATGGTATCCAAAGGGAGCGGGAAGATACCTACAAGGCTACATCCTCATAGGTATTGTATCATAACAGTATTAGGTTCAAAGTTGATTGGGAAAATTTGAGAGTTTTGGGTAGCTTTATGTGCTGGCGTCTGTACATAGACATATGTGCATAGACCAGGTTTACTTATAGAAACCGATTGCGTATCATGCACTTCGCCGCCCGACCAAACTTTTTGGACTTTAGTATAAAAAAACGTTTAACTACCTTGATTTCAGCTCTTTACTCTAAATTGAAAAGTTCCTTTTACATTATTCTGTAATGCAAGACAAGGGGCTTAATATGATCTTATTATTTCTAACTCTCCCTTTTCTACACTATTCGAACAAGCCTATATGAGAAACTTTTTAAACTTTTTACAAACCTAATTCTTTATCAATTAATGAAACGTAATTTGTGGTTGGACCCTTTATGAACCCCCATGCTATTATTCTATTCTATTTTTAATTATGGCAAGTAAAACCAACCGGCTCAAAAAACTACTGTCAATGTCATTAGTGTCTTAACCTGCTGATAACGTCAATGTCATTTGATACGTGTCGAGTGTCGAAAAATATTTGTAAACTAATTATTTTTTACTAGAAATACTATTTGACTGTAAAATTTAATCTAATCACGTGTAAATAAACTCACCGATATTCATTTTCTTTAAATTTATAGTTTTCTTGTACGTCTTTACAAAATATTGTGAACTATTTCACAACATTATTCTACCGACTGATCAAGGTACATAAGTTATTCTTATTTATCTAAGTACCAAGACTGTAAAACACTTACACCGGCCTCTTTTACAGCGTTGTTACCTATTATCTTTTTAAATTTTGCAGGCTAAGGAAGCTATGAATGAGTTACCTCGGATAACGAGAGCCCTAAGGGCACATACACAACTGGACAAGCCACGGTGTTTGAAACCGATTGTAGATCCGACAAAACCGGTGCATGTGAAGAAGAAGAGCTTACAAAGGTAACAACACTAAAATAATTATTACTAGCGACCCGCCCCGGCTTCGCAAGGGTGCAATGGAGAAACACTGATTATAATTTTAGAGCCATTATTTCTCGCAAAAAGTATAGGATAAAAAATGGTTATTGTGGGTTATCCCTAAGAGATAGACATATACCATCGCGGACTTTTTTGTAGACCTTTTTAAGGTGTACAATACTGTAGTACATTATTTTGATCTATCTCGACGGGTTCAGCCAGCGTTTACAATGTAAGCGCAAAAAAATGTGTTTATTTACGACATTACATTAGAAACCTCTAAAATTATCAGTGTTTCTCTACTATATTATGCATGTATTATACATATAAACCTTCCTCTTGAATCACTCTATCTATTAAAAAAAACCGCATCAAAATCTGTTGCGTAGTTTTAAAGATCTAAGCATATATAGGGACAGACAGACAGGGAAGCGACTTTGTTTTATACTATGTAGTGATTTTAAGTCTATATCCAAAAATAAATATTGAAAAAGTATTTGGACCAGTAAAATAATAACTTATTAGTTTTCTTAGTAGAAAAAATATTTACTTACACCTTATTCATGAAACCACTCAATTTCAAATAGATAAACAACATAGTTTGCATATTATATCATATTATCTTTATTGCAATTTTAAACTTAATATAAAAATTATCTTGACTAACCATTTTCTAAATTAAGATGATTGTCTTATCTATGTCCCATATTACAGAGGCCTCAAGCATTACTTAAAACTAGTTTCAACCAATCAAATGGCTCTAAAGTTGTTTTAAGTAATGCTTGAGTCTTAAGTGATATTCTGTAATATGGGTCAGGAGAGCCGGGTGATCTGTGACTCAGGACCCTCCTATTTCAGACACCTTTCTCTATTTAAGATTGAGTATTCTATTAATAAGTACCTCTAATATGATTTTGAGATTAAATTATTATTATAAAAACCTAAAAATGTTTGGTATTTGTATAAATTAGAAAACTTTTAAATCAATAAAGATTCATTACAGCTTTGGTTTAGTTAATCAGTATGATAACAATTAAAAATTACCATTTATTTCAGGTTCAAATCATATACAGACATCTACAACTATGTCAAACAGAATGAGCCTAATTCAGCTGAAATACTGAAACTCTTCCCTCAACTAAAAGATGCCTGCAAAGTCCTCACCGGAGACCAGCCTGATGAAATCATAGAAGATGCCACAGTGCTTAGCCTCAGGATGTTCCTAGATCAGGATATTGTGATGTTAAAACATATGTCACAGTTACGGCAGACATTTGGAACTGTTATGTCTGCTACAGCAAATAAAATTTGTGAGGTTTGTATATTTGTACATTCATTTAATGTACAAAGGTGGACTGCGATAAGCCTGTGTGGAATTTATTTATTCCTTTATTTCAGGCAACTATGGCCCATAGAAAATACAATACATACTACTACAAACATAAGTATACTAAAAAACTAATACATAAAAAATTATCACAATATAATACTATAATAATAAAACTTAAACATGCTATAAATACATACAACATAACAAACTAAAACTATTGCACACGAAGTGTCGGCGTCGTGTTTCGCTGACTGGTGTCATGTAGCCAGCCACGAAACCGTCAATACACAACACCCTTCAGAACTCTTCCTTGAGGAACTTCTCAAAATTATGTGTGTTTGGTCTTGTACGCAAAATACGTATTGACGTGGAGTTGCGGACACCAGCCCGTATTACCTATTACCTATGTGTCGGAACACGCACCACAAACGACTGAATGGAATGGAATACGATCAGACCATCTAAAACACATTCAAGAGCTGTCAGTTGTGTAATGTTGACATTGAACACAACAGTGTGTTGTGTTGAACACAGTTTAGATCTACTAATTGGGTTCACTTTCAGATTAACTGTTGTATTTATATCATGTAATTTAATTCTGAATTAGTTTTAAAATTACTTGTCTGAGCTTATTAGTAAAATTTATGGAAAATGAAGAAAGCAAGAGAGAGTGTAAAGCACTTAATTCTATGAATAGGGACTGTTGGTGCTGTTAAATTTTACTGCGTAGAGCGTTACTGCACTGCATTCCAATCTGAGGAATGACATCCAACGTGCCCATAGTACAATTTGTTTGGTTGTATACTAGATCTGAATTTCATTTATTTATTTATTTTACTTTATTGGGACATTTAACAGTTACAAATTACAATGAAAGTATGACAGAATAAGTTTAAAACTAAATAAATGTGTCCCACCCACACCAATATCCGCGCAATAATAAGAAAATAGTTAAAAGCGTCATCCGTCCAAATTTAGAAAATTTCACAAGGAACTCTGGTCTCCAATTCGAATTGGGTTCGGATGCAGTGCACAAATGCTCTTATACACTGAATTAGTTTAATTACTCATGAGTTGAAGAACTCAAAGACAATAGAAAGTTGTTTATCGTTTTTTTTTTTTTGTCATATTGTTATTTCAGATTTAATAACACAGGTTTACATTTTTACATTACAGATAGTAACCAAAATATCCGAACAGCTGAATGATGATACTAAAGACTACATAAGAGCCGAAAAGGCTGAGTGCAATAAAGAGAACATCAAACTATGGGGAGAACACATTCAATGTCATTTCATACCGTACAAACCAGCCAAGAAACCGCTGGCTAAGTTGACGAGCAAGCCAGCAACCGCTAGCGCCTTTGTCACGGACTTTTCTATGAAGTATAACTGTGAGAATGCTGCTAAAGCTAGTCAGACTAAAGTTCCTGCAGCTACTCCTGAGTCTAAAGTAAGTACAATTATTGGTCTCAATGATTTTAAGATAGAAATCATCTATTTATAGAAGTATTTTAATATTTTGAAATTTAAATTCTTCAATAAATCATCTCAGCTTATTATACTTCAGTTTTGGAAAATAACCTTTGTTAAATATTTATGGTTTAATTAGACCTGCATTATGACAGCATTATAAAGAACCACACCCGTAACACAGCTGCAGGTCTGGTGTAGCGGGAGGCGGTCTTAGTTATTGTTATAGGCTTATGAATTAATGATTATATTATTTTAATGAAAAAAATATTTTAGGTATTTTAATGAAAATGTTACTAACATAGTTTATAAGTGTTACTAACAACAATATGAATCATTCGTGTTTGATTTAAATCTATAATAATGATTATTATCTACAAAATACCTCTGGAAAGGCCTTAATGGGAGACCAATAAAGAAAGGAAGGTGTCCAACAATACACAAATATGGACATTCTTTCATTATGATTTTGTTTAAAATACCAGCTTGAACAGAACACATCTAGAGAATCCAATATAATCCAATCAAAATACAATCCCGGGATCTCGGAATGTATTCTCTACACACATCCTTACATAGTATAAAAAAAAGTTTCCGAAATGTCTGTATGCGCATAACTTACGAATGACTGCACCAAATTGGATAATTCTTTTTTTGTTATGTTGGTATTGCCAGGACAAGGTTTGTATGAAAGAAAATTTCGGGAATTCGAAAAAAAAACATTGCACCAGTGCGAATCTGGGGCGGGCCGCTAGTAATAATATAAGTAAAGAATAACTCAACCATTAATTATTTACTTTCACAGTTCGGGAAAACCTGGCTAGAAACAAAAGTGAAAGGGCAGTACGAGAACACATCAGGCATCTCAAGCACTGACATACTTCAATCTATAATAACATTACTGAACTCTCCTAGAAGTAACGATGAAATGCAGAATGACCTGTTTGAATTGCTCGGTTTCGATAAATTCGAGTTTATACTGGAAATATTGGAACATAGAACGGATATTATTAATAGTTTGAAGGCACCGCCACCGGGGCCTACGTTGGCTGAAAGTGAGTAAAGAGTTTTGTTATCATGTTTCTAACGAAAGACATCCAATCTTAACGATGCCCTTTTAAGCTACCTATAGTTTTGCCCATTAAGGCCCGGCGCCCATTATCGGCATCGGCAAGGAAAAGGATCCTTCGGCATCCTACATGCAAGCGCACACTATCGGCAATTATGCTTTGGCATGCTGCAACGTTCTTAGGGATGACGAGGCGTCCTTAAGGATGCCGCACCGTCCTGTAGCTTGCCGAAGCGTCTCAATATCGTATTTCTCAAACTATCCCCCGAGTGTTGCCTCGGCGCCGGCGGCGTATCGAAGGTTGCCGAAGGATGCCGAAAAATCCCGAAGCATTCTCAAGGCTGCCGATACACCAGCCTCAAGCATACGGAAGCGGTATTTTTGTTATTACGACCACATATCACGGAAATTTCTACTTTATTGCCATTATGTTATAGTATATTGCTATTTGCCACCTAAAATCCTCAGTCGTACCGATGTCGATAATGGGCGCCGGGCCTAAGGGCCGACGCTGACTGACTTCGCGGGACGGCACGGTAAAGGATTTTATTTCTGATCAAGTTCTTTTTATCTTTAGTTTGAATGAGTTTAGAATTCATATTTCTTTATTTCGATTTAATCATACCGCGGCACGTCGTGGATGCCGCGGCATGTCGTGTCATGCCGTTTCATTCCACGGATTGCCGCGGCGTGCCACCGCGTCCCGCGAGTCATTTAGGTCATAGGATTATGGCAGCTAAACTAATTATAATAATAATATTTTTATTCATGAATATGAGACAACCACACAGAGTAACTTAATAATAATAATAAACAGGATAGATAAATATCGTTTAAAGTTATTTTGACAATAAAATTTAAGCAGTTCAACAGTTGGAGAATGTGAAATGGTAGATCGTAAAAATGGTTTGGTTGTCTTTGGACTGATTCGCCTCGTACTAGTATAAAACTGTATCACGAGCGGGTAGTTTTCTTTTTTTTTTAATTGAAGTAAGTATTTGGCAGGCTGGGCTTTTTGCGAGATGCCACGACGTGATGCGGCATGCCGCGTCATATCAAAGCATCCTTCGGGCTGCCGAAGCATGCCCTGCCGAGCCTCGACGTCAGTCAGTGCCGGCTCTTACACACATCTTGATAGTTAAAATTTGTTTCTATGCGCTAAGGTACCCCCGAAATTCGAATTTACTTACGTTTGTGTGGAATCTATTAAGATGCAATTCCTAACTACATCTGATCGCACTATTCAACCTGTATTTTTTCAGTTCAAGCTATCCTACCTGAAAACAAAATGCCCCAGTACCTATGCCAAGTGTCAGTGTTGTCTGAACAAGAGAAGATGTTAGCTAAACTAGTGAGGAAGGAAGAGAAAAAGGCGAAGAACAGGAAGAATGATGACGATGACGAGGAACAGGAGATTAACATTGGACAGTTGAGGGCTAAAAGGTATTCTAGACTTAGTCTTAGCTTTATGAAAGTTCTAATCTAAGTGAATGCCTCGATTTTCTTTGACTTCCCATTGAAAACTTCATTTTATAGGTATTTTGCATTCTACAGCTCAACAGCTTCCACCTTTTTTTTTGTTTCGGGGTGGAAAATCCTCATGGATGTCCGCCGCCCTGGGGCGACGGCGGGGTCTGTCAGACTCTTACTGACTAAAGACCACCCCGGTGTTCCCTCTCTCACCTACGCCGGGGGTCGCGAACAGCTGCCACCTAATCCAACCTGTCTTATTATGTTTTCTGTTTGCATTGATGTCAGATCTCGATTGATATACATATGAGACATGGAGAACCGAGCATCAGAATCGAGTTTGCATCGCGACAGAAGCGCGACAGTATCGCGTTTGCATCGCGACTGAGAATCGTGGTGTGGGCGAGGGCAAACAGCTAGCGACCGTATCGCGACTGTATCGATGCGAACGCGCGACATCATCGCTACTGCGTCGCTAGAAAAAGTCGCCGTGGGCGAGGTGCCTTAATAATATAAATGTCATTCTAATTTTCAGGTTAGCAGAATTATCAAAACCAGTGGTACCATTTTCTACAACGAGATCATCCAATAATGTCGATCCAATTCTACAAAAGATATCATATTTCCAAACAAAAGTGCAATATCCCAATGTCTATGATTCGTCCATTGATGCCAAAAATTCAGCTGGTAAGGAATCTTATTGATTAGGATAACTATAACATATCCTACAAGTTTATATACCCTAGTCTATCTAGTCATCTTCTATACAACGTGTAACGTTAAATGCGCAAAACCTCAGACACCCCAACTGATTTTTAATTCAATTGACCTATTTCAGAGAGAAAATAAGTCTAAAAAAATTGAAAAGGTTTTATGTGCTGTTTTAGTTTTACTGGCCATTCTGATCGTTTCTTGCGTCTGCGACGACGCTTTATCGAGGGAGGAGTCGTCACCGGGCCGCTGCGCCGCGCTGACATTGGCTTGCTTGACCTATTAATAAATAGACACGGCAACGTTTTTAATGAAGATTTTTTGAAAAATGTCACCTATATTAAAAAGTGGTTCAATTAATTCTGCTCGTTATTCGGATCAAACTATTTTCAGGTTTTGCGCATTTAACGTTACACGTTGTATAGTATGGAAACCACATATCACACTAATATTATAAAGGCGAAAGTTTATGTGTGTGTGTGTGTGTGTGTTTGTACGTTTGTTACTTCTGCACGCTCAAACGGCTGAACGGATTTGGATGAAATTTGGTACACAGATAGTTTATAACCGGGATTAACGCATACCTATGATCCTTTTATCCAGATATTCCCCTGGGATCGACACTTATGCGGGTGAAACCTGAAAATTCATTAGTATAACACCATGTAAAAAATTAGTACCCTGAAAAAAAATCATCGAGTATAAGAGACACAGACAAAAATAATACAAAAAAAAAAGCTAAAGCAATGCTTTTTAATATTTTTGTAGGATTTTTTTTGTAAATCAAAAATAATAAATATTTCGGAAACATGATGTTTTTTTTTATATTTTTTTCTTAAACTCAGTCCACCTCAATTGTTAAGAAAAAACACTTTTCTTTTCAAGGACAAAAACCATGTAAACTAGTGTTAGTAGACACAATAGAAATTTTATTTTTATCTGTATACATGGTGTACATTCGACGTTTGAGAGGTTAACATTAGGCTATGACCATCGGGAGCCGAGCAAAAAAAAAAACAGAAAGAATGCTAAGCGACAAACTCTTCAGCTTTATTATTAGTTTTAATTTATAGAAAATTAATTTACAGTGCCGTTTATAACGTTCTTGACGTCTGTAAACATAGGCTCAGTATTAAGAGATTTACTTTTTGAAATTTCAGGATTCGTATCAGGACTTAAATTGATACTTCCTGAGAACGCTATAAGGAAAGACAATAAGGAATATGAAGAAGTAATAATACCTAAACACGATGCAGCACCTCTGACTGTTGGCAACCAGCGCGTGCCGGTTGCTGAATTGGATGCGGTAAGTCGAAATTTGAAGTTAATATAATTTTTAATATTGACGGCACGGTTGGCGCAGTGGATAAGCGATTGACTGCTGCGCTACGTGTCGCGGGTTTGATTCCCGCACGGAACAAATATTTGTATGACCTACAAGTAGTTGTTCCAGGTCTGGCTGTTTGTGTATGTGACTTTAAATGTTTGTAAACGCACCCACAATACAGGAGATATTCCAAGTGTAGGCAATGTTTAAAAAAAAAAATTAGAATGATAGTTAAATGGAATGGCATAACTTTATTCGACATATTCGTTGTGATTGCTCCAGTACTATGCACTAGACAGCATGTCAAAATCCGTTAGTAGTTTCAGTTTCACAACGTAGCACATAATTTTACTCAATGTTTGCTTGTTGATGTACAGACGCCAGCATATCAAGATACCCGAAACTGTCAAATTTTCCCAATCAACTATGAACCTTATAATAATAATAAATTTATTTCAAACCATAAGTCCATAAACAACACACATTACAATTTTATACACAAAACATACATGCAATTGCATACATGAAAACACATATCTTATGCTTTAGCTATAAAGTTGAAAATCTATTAAAGAAATTTGACAGATTGTAGTAGCTTGATGTGCTGGCGTCTGTACAACGCATGTTAAAAAATAAAATAATGTAAACATTGACTCATAAGGTACTGGACAGTACTTCGACATTGCAACATTACTTTATTTTTCTAAAAAATGTTATTTTGGTGTATCTACCGTATATACATTCATATGCATGTAGTAAAAAACGGTTATTTCAATATTACAAACAGACACTCCAATTTTATTTATATGTATAGGAAATGCGATTTAAAAAATCGCATCGCAGTGTGCGCTTAGCCTAATACTACAAAAAATCGCCAACAACTTTTTCGCAGCTGATTTTAACTCTGCACTTATCCCCGTATGTCATTACTCATTACAGATCGGTCAAATGGCCTTCGAGAACATAAAGGAGTTAAACAGAATCCAGTCCGTGGTCTTCCAAACAGCGTACAATACTAATGAAAACCTTCTGATATGCGCGCCGACTGGGGCCGGTAAAACTAACATAGCGCTGCTAACCGTGGTACATCAAATCAAGCAGCATATTGAGAATGATGTTATTATGAAGAATAAGTTTAAGGTAAGCTTCACTTGTTAGAAAACAGTTGACAGAAAAAGATTATTTAAATGGTAACTTAATTTTAATAATAATAATTAATGAAATAGTCTGTGCAATTGATATTTTTATGCTGTTAATATAAGGTTTAAATTGCAATAAAAAATTAATTGACACACTTTTGTGAAATGCTACCACTATAATGCCTCAGGCATTAAGTCCGTCTTTTTAAAGTATTTTTTTACTTATGCATACAATTTTAATAAATAATTCATCATCTGCCAAGCCTTTTCCCAACTATGTTGGGGTCGGCTTCCAGTCTAACCGGATGCAGCTGAATACCTAACTGTATCTTACTTACTACTTCTATAACGTTTATTCAATATTAGTTATTCATTTATTTATTTAATCTTTTCGCACACAAAAAGGTACAAAGGCGGACTTAATGCCTTAGGCATTCTCTACCAGTCAACCAAGGGTGGTGAAGAGATTAGATCATCATTTAACGAATGTATTAAAAATGAAATTGTGATCATTGTTTGATTTTTTGCCTATAATGTCCCGACTGGTGGGATACTGGTCTTTTCTCTGTGATAGGGCTTGATGTATGATTTTTTCTACTTCTATAAAATGATGACGTTTATGCAATATTATTTATTTATTTAAACTTTTCGCACACAAAAAGGTACAAAGGCGGACTTAATCCGCCTTAATCATATTGACAGTATTTTATATTACTAAGCACTTGTGCTAAACGTTTGCATGCCTAATTTAAGGTAGAATGTATAAGTATCTCTAATTATAAAAACATCTGTATTTTTTGTACCTACTTTCTATGCAAATAAATAATTATTCTATTCTATTCTATCCTATCCCTTAGGCATTCTCTACCAGTCAACCAAGGGTGGTGAAGATATTAGATCATCATTTAACTAATGTATTAAAAATGAAATTGTCATCATTGCTTGATTTTTTTCATACTTGGCGTACATAGTCAGACTATGAAGTTCCGACTGCTAGGACACAAGTCTTTTCTCTGTGATAGGGCTTGATGTTTGATTTTTTTTTTACTTCTATAAAATGATGACGTTTATGCAATATTATTTATTTATTTAAACTTTTCGCACACAAAAAGGTACAAAGGCGGACTTAATGCCTTAGGCATTCTCTACCAGTCAACCAAGGGTAGTGAATATACCGTTTTCCTCTCCAGATAATCTACATAGCACCAATGAAAGCCTTGGCCTCAGAGATGACAGCTAGTTTTGGCAAGCGTCTCAAAGGGCTCGGGATACTAGTCCGAGAGTTGACTGGTGATATGAAGCTCACTAAAACTGAAGTGCAACAAACGCAGATGATTGTCACCACGCCTGAGAAGTGGGATGTCGTTACTAGGAAGGGAGCTAGTAAGTTAATAGCGCCGATTCCCTCGTTCACAAACTAAACTAAATTTAAGTACAGTGCATCTTTTTCTTTCTATTTAATTAAGAAAAGGACAGAAGATAAATATTCGTTTAGTCCTGTCAAAGTAGTCAGCGCCTGACGTAAAGATCTAAACTTGTCTATGGAGTATCTTAATTTGACAGGACTAAACTAATATTTATCTTCTGTCCTTTTCTTAATGGAATAGAAAGAAAAAGATGCACTGAGCTTAAATTTAGTTTCATTTGTGAATAACAGCCCGGCACCATTGATGAATAATTATTCTGGTCGAGATTTTGAACGCTTAATGCATTTATTCTGTTTTTAAATCACAAGCCACTCGGTGGACTGCTGCTATTTCTGTCACCAGAAAATTGGATGGCAGAATTGGAGAACAGGCTTTCTGAAGACGGCGGAAAGTCTATAAGCTTTAAATATCGAAACGAACCATATAGTGCCAGATTCCTACAAAAACTGGTTCATAGCAAAATTTAACTTACGGTCTTAGTTTATCTTTAGACCCAGGTTTACACAATCGATTCATTTTTTTTTTTTTTTGTAACTTTATTTCGACAAAGTTTTTGTAATTACTACTTTTCTAATTACAAAAACTGACGTCAAACCCGAGTCTACGTTGTCAATTTTGTCGTAGCATTATGCTGAGCGATGGCCGTTTTACGTAGATGAGACGCATGTTTTCCCCCAACTTGTTATTTTTTTGAATTTGTGTTCTTTGTCTGCGTCATGTTAACCGCAAATAAACGTATTTTCATTCTTTATTTCACTTAAACCCTATGTCCGATATCGATAAAATCGTTCGCCTAATCATCCAAACTTACAAAAATCACATCTTTTCTTCACAGCCGACACAGAACTAGCATCAATAGTAAAACTAATCATCATCGACGAGGTTCACTTACTGCACGGCGACCGAGGCCCGATAGTCGAGGCGATTGTCGCGCGAACGTTGCGACAAGTCGAGTCTACGCAGAACATGATACGGATAGTCGGACTGTCTGCTACGTTGCCTAATTATTTGGACGTTGCTAGGTGAGTTCCAATTTTGGTGTATTTTTAAATAATTGACGACGAACTCATTTGCTATTAAAACTGAACTCTACGCCCCTTTCTATATAATAATAATAATAATAAAACTATTTATTTTCAGGTAACAAAGACCCATAGATAAATACCATAACTTAAGTATACATACAGCATGTTTTTTTTTTTTTTTTTACCGTCTCCAACCTTTTACAGGATGTTCTACCCATGAATATGAACAACTTTCACAATGGAACTAACTCTGCGATCACGAAAATAAAATCAGCTGTTTCATACATTTTGGTACTTTTGTATTAAACAGCTGATTTTGTTTTCGTGATTTCAGGGTTAGTCCCATAGTGAAAGTTTTTCATAGTCACGAGTAGAACACCCTGAAAAAATTTGGAGCCTGTAAAAAAACATCCAGTATAACAATATAACAATTGTGTTAGTAAATAAAACTTAAAAACTATCTTAGTATCACTTAGTTGCACTAAGTCTTTGTGCGCTCCGGTGGCACTTGTACGCGAAAGCGTCGGAATACCACATCCTGTGGCCAAAAGCTTTCTTCCATCACCTGATGCAGGTAACAAGTTGGTATGCGCAACACAAACCCCTTAAAGTTTACGTTGCGATGCGCCTCCAGCAGCTGCACTCTTGGCGCGTACTTCAGCCTTTGGTGCACGTACTTCACGATATCTTCCGCATCGGTCGTGTATTGGAGACGGGAAATATACACCGGGGTATTCGGCAGCACCCAGTTTTTCGTACAGGCTTGCCGCAGCGGTTTTTACAGCTACTCTGTCGGCGCTTCCTCCTTTGCACCGTCACAAAGCCGTCATCAACATCCGGTTCGTTTCCTTCATGGTCACGGGCTTCGCGGGGGGGGGAGTAGTGGGAGTGCTCACAGTGACCAACGGGTCAGATGGTCGCGTTGGTCGGGCAGCGCTGCGGGGAGAAGCAGCGGGAAAGGGATAGGGGCTGCGAGGCACGCTTGCGGCTCAAAACGCAGACTCAGCAATCGGCGCTAGTGATAAAATTGCCGACGCGAAACTCGTGACCGATGGTGTCTATATAGGGTGACTAATGATTGCCGATGACCGATGATTCTACTCATGACAACATACAAGTTTTATAATGGGACAAAAAGTGAAATGACGAAAAAAAAATCAGCTGTTCCCTACATTTTGACGACTCGTACGAACATAAATGTAGGGAACAGCTGATTTTTTTTTCGTCATTTCACTTTTTCGCTTTTTTTTCGCGATTTCTGATTTGGTCCCATAGTAAAAGTTGTTTGTAATGATGAGTAGAATCATGTGTTTAAGTATCTCTATAGGCATCCGACACCTCGGCGCGTATTTACATATGGTTGATTGATTGGTATGAAGGACCAAAATCAGGAGCCTACCGGTCGGATTGTATGAAAGTTGTTATCGTCGATTAGTAATTGCGCCGCCACTACCGAAGTCCTATAGTTTACCTGATATTAGACCATGTTTTGGACAAATTAAGGTCGAGATTCACAGACCGCACTGAACTTTTCCTGGATAAGTAAATAAAGTGTATCATACGAACCTTACCTACCTTATTTAGATGAGAATAATGTTCTAAATCGTATAAGCGATTGGGAACCAAATTTACACTTATTTGGCAGAGTAAAGTTAAAATGAGGGCTGTGAGTGTCGACCTATCAAAATTCGTCAAAATTCGTGTCCGATGTGCTTTAGATTAAAAAGAAAACACGCATTTAGTTGCCGTAATCAGTAATTCAAGTATTCGTTGAATATCGAAAGCAGACAAATCAATATCTTTCGCTCACTTCTTTTTTTCGGTTTTCATGTTACAGATTTTTACGCGTAAACCCGAACATCGGTCTTTTCTTCTTCGACTCTCGCTTCCGTCCGGTTCCTTTGGAGCAACAGTTCATTGGTATCAAGGAAACTGGCAGCGGTGGAGGTTCACATCTTAGACAGGTACTTTTCATTTTATAAAGGCGAATCCACACCTGCACACGTGCATGTACAGTGCGGTACACGTGCATCTTAGGAACATAGTATGGACACATTCGGCCATGTTCGCTAGAGACGAACGAGCGGTTTCCGTGCAAGTTCACGACGTGCACATTTTCGTGGTTTCGCGATCTTTTCTCGAACGTCTCCATACTAAATCAGCCAATAAAGCGCAAACAAATCAATGCTCGCGAACTGCGCTTAAGCTGTTTGCGACACGTAAGCAGGTGTCGTTCCGCCTTAACACAGAAAACTATACTTTTCTAAAAGAAATAAGCTATACAAAGAAATATTTTCTTTCACAAGTTCTGTGCTACATCTACTTAATGAAACTTCTTTTCATAAGCAAGAAATTCCTGTGTCAGGACAAACTATGCCTAAAGAATTTTAGTTAAGTAAAAAAAGAATTTACCGAAATCGTTTCTTCAAACTCATACCATACTATTCCGACACCTTTAGCACTTCGTTTAACCTTTTGAACGCCAATCACTTGTGTAATATGAACTTGTATACAAGTGATTGGCGTTCAAAAGGTTAAATGAGGCGGATTGGTTTCGAATCAGTTCTTACAGTCAATGAGCCGCATGTGTCTTGCAAGCGTGATCGCGCTTCAAAATCGAGGTCACGCTTGTCAATGCACCACACTTAACATTTGGTATAATTATGCTAGATAGAACTCCGATTTCTCCAACTCGAGTGAACGAGGATCTTTAGCTAAACCGGCGCATGAATTCTCACCAACCTAAATCTTCAACAGATGCAAGCAATGAACGAAATATGCTACGAAAAAGCTGTAGACATGGTCCAAAAAGGCCACCAAGTAATGGTGTTCGTCCACGCCCGTAACGCCACCCACCAAACAGCTATGGTCCTCAAAGAAATAGCCCAGAAGAAGGGCCATCTGAAACACTTCGAACCGGATGACACGGGCGCGTTCCTTAAAGCTAAGAAGAGCATAAGTAGCAGCCCTAATAAAGTACTGGCTGAGTTGTTCGCGAGTGGGTTCGCATGTCATCATGCTGGTATGTTGAGGAGTGATAGGTAAGTTTCTGATATTTACTTTATTTATTTAATCTTTTCGTACAAAAGGTACAAAGGCGGACTTAATGCCTTAGGCATTCTCTACCAGTCAACCATGGGTGGTGAAGCGATTAGATGGCAGGTGCTTTAGTTGACACGACAATGATGAAAATTAAAAACTAGATAAATACATAAATAGGTTATAAACACATACATACGATTTACTATAGTGTATATTACTACAATACACTATAGTATATACTTTTCTTTTCTTTTCTATTTCTTTTTCCGAAGTCTGGTTTGAGGTGGCGTGGGAATAGAGTTCATTTTTTTTTTTTAATAATCTCAGCTGAAATCCATTTTATTGAATTGTTTCAGAAATATGGTGGAAAAATACTTCTCGGAAGGTTTTATAAAAGTGCTCGTTTGTACCTCCACACTGGCGTGGGGTGTCAACTTACCGGCACATGCTGTAGTTATTCGGGTAAGTACGAACTTGTAGAGGACTTAATATACGAAGTTCTACTGATTTACTTATATTTATAGAAAGATAGCGCTCAAAGCAATATAAGATGTTTGTTAGACCTGTACGACCCAATACTGCTCATAAAGCAAAAGTATGTTTACGCGTACCTAAATAATAATCACTCAATTCAGTCGTAACTAAAACTCCGTCACGCACTAATGTGCGAGTCGATCAATAATAACATAACATTAAATGCGGCTCAGATAACTAAACAAACATAGCTTTAAACTGTTTTCGTAAATAGTGTTTGTAGTGTGTGTAATAGCGGTTTGGTCTTAACTAACCTACAACAACTAGTGGGGAATCCGTCAACGACGAGAAACCCAGAACAACTTTTGGTCCTTCGACCCGGATACCCCGGTAGTTGAAGTTAATTTTGTTATGTGTAATGCCCTTGTATGCTTTGATTGCTCATCCGTCTTTTAATCCGTCCGGCAATCGGCCCACTCTTCTCATAAAGAGAAAGCCTATGTTCCAGCAGTGAGAACATTATTGACTGATCCATAATCAGACCGTCCCGCATAAACCCCCTTTATATTACTTTTAGTAGGTGTTTCCTGTAGCTTTGTGGTTTAAAAACGAAAATACCTGTTAAAAACCAAGAAATCACAGCTTATTATAATATCATGTCGCCATATTTATTTCCAAGGGCACAGAAATCTACGACCAAGCCCACGGAACATTCGTAGACCTCAGTATACTGGATGTGCTACAAATATTTGGTCGCGCTGGGAGACCGCAGTTCGACACATCTGGAACGGGAATCATTATAACTACTCACGACAAATTGACGCACTATCTGAAGTCTATGACCAATCAGTTCCCAATTGAGAGCAACTTTATCAATCTGCTGGCGGATAATTTGAATGCTGAGGTTAGTGTTTATTTTCTGTCATATTTTATTTTTTCTGTTGGTCCTGTGTTGTTGGGCCAATTAAAATTTCTAGAAAGATAAAAACATATCTTGTCCGACACCGAGATCTGGGTCCAAGCTACGACGTTCAGAAGCCCAGAGAGAATATGAAACATAGGAAAAAAAAACCGTACTGAAGATTAACGCTTTTTGCATGAAGCCCTTGACACAACTTCAAGGCTCTTGGATATTATCATTCAAACCGATTGACTTTTTGAAAGAACAGATATCTTGGTTTCTGTATGTTCATGTAGGTACTAATATCACAATATATTTCAGGTCGCTCTCGGCACAGTTACTAACATTGATGAAGCAGTGGAATGGCTGAGTTATACCTACCTATTCGTCAGAATGAGGATCAATCCACAGGTAATTTGCAGTCATATATTCTATACTGGAATTTTAGTAGCAGCCCTGAGTCTGGATTGGTGCCCGGTCAAGCACAACTGAAATTAAATGAAATTGTTTATTCGGTAAGTAGGATATCGGAATAACTTGTATTTTTTTTTTTTACACGTAACTGCCAAGGTGTATTTTCTAAATTGAATTTCTTGAGTATTGATACCAAATGGTTTAAAATAATTAGTTATGTATAAAAAAGTGTTCCCTTTTCTTTATTTTAATAAGTTTAACATTTCATTGTGTTTATTTAATTTTCATAAAAAAATACGTGATAACTTTTGTTCTAGATATAAAAGTAAGAGACCGTGTCGAATATGTCTTGCTTGGAATCATGTCAGTCATTTCTAATAGAAAAAAACACTGTACACGTGCCAGACAGCACACTGCCGTCATTAGAATTTGATGCTTCGGTGTCAGTCACCGGTGGCTGACATGGCCTGAACAGATAGTGGGTCTGTCAGGCACTGGTGACTGACGTGGCAGTTAACGTGTTATTAAGCTTGATGGAGCCGATATTTCCTATCTGACTACCCCTTAGAAGGAATAGATTAGTGTAGGGTAGTGAAGGTGTAGATTAGTGCCTAAAATGGTCTTTTGAGGAAAGAACCACGCACATTTTAGTGGACCAGTCCAGTCAGTGTTAGCATTTTTTTAGTAATCGTGTAGATCAACTCGGAACTTGAGGAGCTTAACTGGGCACAAATTCAGGAGGAATTTTCGGCTTCGGTGGGTATTAGACTCATTAAGACTTATTACATTTTTATTTATTTATTATTAATAATCAAGTACATGATAAATAGCAATTTGATGGGAAAATAAATAAAAATAAATAAATACAATATACATGGGACCTATAATTTAACTTGCACAATGTGGGTATACGACACCCCTCTGTCCAACCGTTCAAGGAATATAAGCGAGAAGTTATGCTTGTTTATAATTTATTTTCTAGGTATACGGCCTAACATACACAGATGTGCAAGAGGAACCGATGCTAGAAACTAAACGACGTGAACTTATAACAGCGGCCGCTATGCAACTTGATAACACACACATGATACGGTACAACGAACGGACTGGACAACTTAATGTTACTGGTAAATATTGTAATAATTTATGGACTTACAGATGTTATGAAACTGCCATATATCACCGTCCCTGATAACACACACGAAAGTAGTGTAATGTGAGCGTGCGTGCGTGCGTGCGTGCGTGCGTCATTTGATGATTCGATTTTCCTGGCAATCTTTAAATCATCCGCGTACAAAAAATACTCTGAAAATTGAAGGCAGTTAGGAAGATCATTTATAAAAAGTTAACCGGTGTTTCGGTGTTTATCCATAGATCTGGGCCGCACAGCAAGTCACTACTACATAACTTGCGAGACGATGGAGGTGTTCAACACTATGGTGCGCAAGTCTATGACGCAAGGATATGTGCTGGAAATGCTGACCAGGTGCTCAGACTTCCAGCAGCTTAAAGTAAGTTATACCCTATTTTTTTATTATAGTTAACCGACTTTTTTGTATAAGTATATCTGTGCACCCGTAGAGGGGCTTGTGGCTAAGGCTAAGTAATAAGCTACGCTTTCCGCGGTTGGTCCGTGGATGGGTGACCATATTCACGTACCAAGACCCCTCCGTGCCTCAGAAAGCACGTTAAGCCGTTGGTCCCGGCTGTCGTTCGTGGATCTTTGACAGTCGTTACAGGTCGTCAGTAGCCCGAAAGTCTGACAACCAGTCTTACCAAGGGGTATCGTATTACCCAGTAACTGGGTTGTGGAGGTCAGATAGGCAGTCGCTCCATGTAAAATACTGGTATTCAGCTGCATCCGGTTAGACTGGAAGCCGACCCCAACATAGTTGGGAAAAGGCTAGGCAGATGATGATGATTTGTGCATCCGTAGCTCGATATCCAACAAAATAGTCCATTCTCCGGTATCGTTTAGTCATCGAGTTTTGGGAATCTAACGAGAAACACATTATTAAAACACAAATAATTTTCCTGCTGATAATAAAAGCGAGCACTTGTATTCATACAAAACCTTTACTTATTGTATCGTCCTTAACTTATTTAAAATCCAAAAAAAAAAACTATATAAATTCACTCCAGCCAGTGTCACTCCAACATTCAGTTATAGACACCGTTGTTTTTTTTTTACTTTAAAACATTCATTGAAACGAAAGAATCAGATAATTAAACTCTACTTTACAGGTAAGAAAAGAAGAACTTACAGAACTATGGAGTCTAAAAGACCAATACGGCGAGCTTCGCATTGAAGATCCGCCGGAAGACATACATTGGAAGATCAACATATTACTACAAACTTACCTATCGAGGGGACGCGTCAATGGATCGTCGCTGCAATCCGATCTTAATTATATTAGTCAGGTTCGTAAATAAACTAAACGTCACACGATCGTTTTATGCTGGAACTAAAGTTGGCGTTGGATAGTCTAAGTGTCAAATAGCAATAATTTTGCATAATTTTTAAAGCAAAATACAACACATATGTAGTGGGTTAAACATTATTTTGTGTAAGCGAATATTAGTACAAATACGCTTCGTGAACTGTGATCATTAGATACGACTCTTCCGCCTTGCTGGGTCGCAAGCTCAACTGAAGAGCGATGTGTTCGATCCCGGTTCTATTTCATAGACAAAAATTTATTCTCAAAAAAAAAAAAAAAACGCTAAGAAGTTTGTGAACAAACTTCTTAGCGTTTTTTTTTTTTTAATATAAAAGCCTCAGTCCAGTAGCCGGCACATAACTTGGCAAGAGTCCTCCCCTTTTCCTCTCCTTTCTTTAACTTCCTTCTAAACAGACGTGTTTAAAATAAATTATGGAAATAACCGTAGAATAATTACATGCAATCGAAAGTGATAATTTTTTTGTTGCACTAAGTGTACATGCGCAAACTTATTCCCACTACGACAAAACGTTGCCAAGTTACGTGCCGCCGACTGTACCACCCTGAAGCCAGAATTTGTGTCCAATTTATAATCAATAGACTTACAGCGTGTTTTCTCCGTCTCAATTTTTTTTTTTTTTACAGAACGCCGTCCGCATAATCCGGGCCCTCTTCGAGATAACCCTACGCAAGAACAACGCGTACATGGCCGGCCTGTACCTCAAGATGGCGAAAATGCTGGAGCTTCAAATGTGGGACTTCTACAGCGACATGCGACAGTTCAACTGCTTCACCATCGAGACTTTGAAGCACATCGAGTACCCGATGTTGAAGCCCGATCAGATTCGGGACATGGATTGGAAGGAAGTTGGTAAGTTTGGTTCGTCAAACGTTTTAATTTCAGAGCATGTTCAGATTTGGTCCCATAGTAAAAGTACGTGTGATCGGGACCTAACTGAGACTATTTTTTTGCAAGCTCAAACATAGATCTGTTCTAGAATATGGGCCTTTTTCTTGGACGCTATACAATCTGATAGACGCTTATAAATATTGAATTTACTGTTACAATATCCCAAGAGCAGCAGTCTCAAACAGTACATTCTTTACGTAATCGCAGTAATCAAACAAATGAGAATCATTTTGCCTCTTTGCGATGACAACGTGATATTTCAAAAACTGCAAGTTCTAAGAGATGTCACGTTGTCATATCAAAGAGGCGATTTGGTTTTCGCAATGTTTTTCAATATTCCTTCGAAAAGATGACTAAGTTTATGGTATCTTTCCCTTGCAGGTGATTTGATACGGAATCCGAAAAACGCTCGTCATCTCAAGAAATGCGCAGATGAGTTCCCGCTGTTAGAAATGGAAGCCAGCTTACATCCCATAACACGAACTGTGCTGAGGATACGTCTCTCTATTACACCTAATTTCAAGTAAGACTTTCAGAATTTTATATTTCAGCCGCACGGGCCGATCGAAGGTTAGGCTACACTTGCCGCGGCCCGTTCGTGGATAGGTGACTATCCATTACATATAGAGACCCCTCTGTACCTCGGAAAACACGTTAAGCCGTTGGTCCCGGCTGTCATTCGTAGATCTTTCACAGTCGTTACGGGTAGTCAGAAGCCCAAAAGTCTGACAACCAGTCTTACCAAGGGATATTGTGTTACCCAATAACAGGGTTGTGGAGGTCAGATAGGTAGTCGCTCCATGTTAAATACTGGTATTTAGCTGCATTCGGTTAGACTGGAAGCTGACCCTCACATAGCAGATTGATTGATTGACCTAAAGATCCAACACCAAAACGTCACTTACTCATTTTGTCCAATATCGTTTTTAGGGTTCCGTACCCAAAGGGTAAAAAGGAAGCCTATTACTCCCGCTCCGCTGTCCGTCCGGCTGTCACCGGGCTGTATCTCATGAACTGTGGTAGTTAGACAGTTGAAAATTTCACAGATGATGTATTTTTGTTGCCGCTATAACAACAAATACTAAAAAACAGAATAAAATAAATATTTAAGGTGATTCCCATACAGCAGACATGATTTTTTTGCCGTTTTTATAGATAATGGTACGGAACCCTTCGTGCGCGAATCCGACTCGCGCTTGGCCGCTTTTTTTTTTGCTTATAATATATAATATGCGATTTATTTACAATAATGACGGAATTTAGGAAGCGTATTTGCAACCAGCTGTTACAAAATATAGTTCCTGACAAAATCGGCAAGTAGGACAAACACGCGCTGCTAGCTTTACATTTTCATTTTAAATCAAATGAAATGATCGACGCAACGTTGTGTTTGCGATGTAGCCGGTCGTTAGTGCGCGTCTCGCTGGTGGTTGCGTTGTGGCTGTGACGTGGCCATGATGTCGTCCACACGGTTGGTATTGACGGCCACACGGTTGATATTGACGGCCAAATCGATGGGTGAAAAAAAAAATTTTTTGGTACACGTTATCAAATACAGTAAAAGGAAGCATTTAATACAAAAAAGTGAAAATGCTCAAAATGCTGCATTTGCCCTTATACGTAGGACCCATCGAAATATAGTCCGTGTGAATAAATTATATATGTCGGAAAAACACGCGCGAAGACATCAATGGCACTGTAAAAGACTATATTGAGGACAAAAACGCTTGGGATTGAGCTGCTCCAATAGGTCTAGACAGTGAATGTTGTTTATTTTTTATTTTGCTGATTTACACTTTTGTTATTTTTTTTTTCTTTCTAAATATCTATTTATGATGTCATGTCATGAAAATAAATCATTTATCATTTATCATTTACTGGGCATACTGGCTTTACATTTATTCACCTTTTAGCACCTAGTCCCCCATATAACACTTTCTTGGTCAGCTATAACCAGTGATCGGAATAGGCTGAGTATATTTACCTAAAGTTTAAAGAACAGAGACGGAAATCGAAGACTTCCTGATGACTAATTTTTTTTATTTTTTTTTATTTACCGGAATTTTAATTATGTAACTTCCAATATCTTATTTTTTATTATTAACATCATAAATGCTTTAATAAATCGTAATCAATGTTTTGATAAATAAAATAACCAATATTAAGAATATATATACTTTTATTTTTTTATGTTGGTTGAACATTTTAATATAACATGAATCAAACACATCCATACGGACGGAGCCACGAGCAACAACTAGTCAATCTTATAAACTGGAATAAATTGAATAAATATTAAGTAATAGCTATTGCTATTTAAAAAGTTTAAAAGAATCGTCAAAATCGTTACCTGAGAAATGATGTAACATATGTGTATTTTTAATTAAGTTGAAAATAAAAAAAATATGTGCAAAATGTTCTAAGGAAGAATGTTTAGCTAATAGAAGCTTGAATTGTAATAATTTGATGTAAAAATTTACATACTTAAGGTTCCAGCAAATTTACCTTATAGTCAGTCATAAGGAAGTCTCCGATTTCCGTCTCTGTTCTTTATACTTTAGGTAAACATACTTAGCCTATTCCGATCACTGGCTATAACAAATACATTGCATGCAAGATCAATCATCATTTCAGCCAAAAGACGTCCACTGCTCGACATAGGCCTCCCCCAAGTACCGCAACTTTTACCAGTTCTGTGCTTCCCGCATCCAGCGGATTCCTTCGGCCTTCACAAGGTCACATACATTGCTCGCACATTGCACATTGCTTGTAGAACAGATGGCCGATGGGGCCGAAAGATTCTGGAGTGGCGACCGCGTACCGGAATACGTAGCGTTGGAAGGAATAGAATAGAATACTCTTTATTACGTACACCATATAAATTACGGACATAAATATAGAAATTTTACAAAGAGTGACACAATGGGCGGTCTTATCGCTAAGAGCGATCTTTTAAAGACAACCTTTGGATGGATTGAAAAGGGAAGGAGACTTACACGATACAATGAATACATACATAAAGTATATTATACTAATCTAAATTATATACATATAACAATAGACATGAAACACGAGTAAAGAAAATATAATGGTGATGTTTAAGGAGAGAGGAAGTGCTTTTTTGCCATAATTTTAAAAGTGAACAAAGATTAAGCACGCCTTACCGACACGGCAAGTCATTCAATAACCGTACTGCTTGAACAGTAAAAGATTTGTCATAGAAACTGGAATGCAAGAGCATCTCTAGTCTCAGGTTTTCCGATGACCTTGTGAAGGCCCCAAGATCAATAAATACATCCAAACAAAATAATACCAGCCCTATTATTGTCCCACTGAGGCAAAAGCCTCTTTTCATACAGAGAAGGTACGAGCTTGACCACCACGCTTGCTCCTCCTAATAGCCATTTGTTTTATTCAGGTGGAACGACAAATACCACGGCAAAGCGCCCGAAGCGTTTTGGATCTGGGTGGAAGACCCAGAGACTGATATCATGTACTACCACGAGTACTTCCTCATCACTAAGAAACAGGCTAGTACAATACAAATCTTATTCTCTCATCATTTTTCTGTCCCACCATTTAATATATAATATATTCAACATATATTCATTTAAATTTATTTATTCGGTAACAATTCACATTGCGTTCGAATTAAGTCCAGCATGAAACATAAAAAACACAAGCATTATAAGAAAACATAAAATTAAATTAGGGAGTTTGTTGCGCCATTTCTTCTCCCCAGCGAAAGCATTAGGAAGTGGTGAAGTGCAGGCGTTTTGGGCGAATGCACGGTTGGCGCAGTGGTTAAGCGATTGACTGCTGCGCTGCGTGTCGCGGGTTCGATTCCCGCACGGAACAAATACTTGTATGACTTACAAGTAGTTATTCCGGGTCTGGCTGTTTGTGTATGTGACTTTAAATGTTTGTAAACGTACCCACAATACAGGAGAAATTCCTAGTGTGCCAACGTTTTTTTTTTTGTTTTAAACAAACAAACAAACAAAACTGTCTTTTGTAATTTTGACGTTCGAAAAGTGCTGTTTTAATAAATGTTGCCTACTTTTTTTATTTTTATAATATATTATTTAGATTAATGAAAAATAGTCCTTAAAAACTTTTTGCACGAAATACAAATTCACAAAAGTTTTTTTCTTTATGAACTATGGAACTTAACAGTTAATTGTGTCTGTATCTCTACAGGTGATAACGAATGAGCCACAAGAATTGATAATAACCATACCAATCAGCGAGCCATTGCCGCCGCAATACTATATCCGAGCGACATCAGAAAGGTAAAATATTTTTCGTTAAACTGATTGCCAAAAGTCTTGAAACAAAATATTATGCACGTAATTTAATGGTTACATGATTATTTCACAGATGGCTAGGATCAGAAAGTGTATTGCCACTAACTTTCCAGCATTTAATACTGCCAGAGACTCATCCACCTCACACAGGTATAGTAATATATAATATATAATAAAAAAAAATCAGCTGTTCCCTACATTTTGACGACTTATGCGAACACAAATGTAGGGAACAGCTGATTTTTTTTTCGCGATTTCAGGTTTGGTCCCATAGTAAAAGTTGTTCATAATGATGAGTACAATGACCCCTTAAGAGGTTTTGCGCATTTAACGTTAAACGTTGTATATAATAATAAAAATTAAAAAAAAATATACATATAAACATCCAAATTGATAACCTCCTCATTTTTGAAGTCGGTTAAAAACGAAGTTAAACGCAGAACAACAATTTAATTCAGAACCCATTTTTTTTACAAAGTTCACCAAAATGAGTGCTGTTAAAACGCCATGAAAACAAAAAGACAGCACAAAAGTACACCCAGTACACCCCCTCCCTATTCCGTTAGTTATACAGTTGATAAATTAACTTATGCTTTTTTTAAATCATCCACAGACCTTCTCGAACTTCAACCACTACCAGTAACAGCACTCAACAACCCTTCCTTCGAGCTGTTATACAACTTCAGCCACTTCAACCCAATACAGACGCAGATATTCCACTGTCTGTACCACACTGATCATAATGTGTTGCTGGGAGCTCCCACTGGCTCGGGCAAGACGATTGTCGCAGAGGTCGCTATGTTCAGGGTGTTTAATCAGTATCCGAATTGCAAGGTATAGTATTCAATTATTATTTTTATTATGTAGGAATGTTGGTTTCCGCTTTACTATGCTTAAACACCAAGACTGGTGGCGGTAGCTGTCATAAAATGTGCGAGTAACGAATATTTGTACGGACTGTTAAAAATTTCTAAATTTGGTCCCGTGCTTTCTCGCTAACACGTTTTTTTTACCACGCCTTTTAAATAGTGTTCCTCTTAACCACTCCGCTTTAACAAAGTATGATATCGATTGTAAGCTATTTATGTCTGTCGAAATGTTTAATAAACTAAAAATAATTTTCAGGTGGTTTACATTGCTCCTCTCAAAGCTCTTGTAAAGGAGCGAATAAAGGACTGGAAGGTGCGACTAGAAGAAAGACTTGGCAAACAAGTGGTCGAGTTGACAGGTCAGTAAACCACAAAACTAAACTTGCATATCGTTTTTGAGTGAAGTGTCGTTTGTGACTGATATTTACTTTCCCTTAGACTAAGGCTTCAAGTAATGTTCCCAAGAGCGAACACATTTGATAAAAATTCGTTTCAATTTATTATATTCGGACCAATAAAACGGCATGATTTGTCCCCTTCTTGTTCCAAAATACCATTGTGCCTATATTTTATGTTTTTTTTTTTTTTAATTATTCATTTAAGGAATTTTTATACATAAAGTACATGTCAATTCCAACGTACCCTCACTTAAACTAAAATACATCTACTTAATTATGGCTTACGACTAAATAACATAACATAATCATGGCTTCAGACAAAGGAGAGGACAACACCTCGTGGAACATACCCACATTAGTTCTGCTCAAGTAGAAATTTCCTATAAAGGACTCTCGGTCCGTCTCGTAACGGACACATTCCACCAACAGGTGATGAACATCTTCAATTACACCGCACGCGTCACAATTTGGAGAATCTGATTTTCTCATCATGTGTGCGAACTTGTTAAGTGGAACGTGACCAGGTCTTAACCTGAACTCTGTTACAATCAAAGATCTACTCAAACTCACATTAATGAACCATGGTATTCGAGGAGGCTCACATTGTATTGTTTTATACCAAATTCCTTTTTCTAAAGATCTCTCATTAAAGTATTCCGTCCACTTATTGTGACAGTTAGTTTTGTACATAGGCAACAACTCAGTGTAATTTGGCAAAATTAGGACCTCTTTTCCATCTATTGCTGCTTTTCTCGCCGACATGTTTATATATTATTTTTTTTCAACATTGGCGTTACAATTTGACAGGTCGACCAAAACTACCTTTGTTGCTTAATACAAAGCATGAAGAATCGATGCATCCCATCCGCGTGTTAGATACACAAAGAACAAGCTTGAATCTTGTCTGTGGGAAGCGTAAATACATGCACATAATACAATTATTTCCTTTTTAGGCCTTACTTTCTACTAGTAAATTCAACCGAAATTAATTTCGCGGTCTGAAAAAACCTGCCGGGAAAGATTTTTAAATTTAATACAACCAAATTAGACATAATGCTCAAACATACATATTTATCCATTTAGGTGATGTATCCCCCGACATCCGAGCAATACGCAACTCTCACGTCATAGTAACCACCCCTGAGAAATGGGACGGCATCAGTCGTTCGTGGCAAACAAGGAACTACGTGCGGGATGTGGCACTAATAGTCATAGATGAGATACATCTGCTTGGAGAGGACCGGGGGCCAGTTCTAGAAGTCATTGTGTCCAGGTAATGTTGAGAAGCTTTTTTTTTAAATCAAAATAATAATAATAAGTTTATTTTCTCTCCACAAAGGCTTATAGATAAAACTTTAGAACTAAACAAATACATGACAAAAGCTCCTTTGCGAGAGACTGGAGTCCGTGCTAGGGAAACCCTAGCTGTGTTACGGATCTCCAGGCTCCCACCACAGTGTTTAGGAGCTGTATTTTACTTTGCACAAGTTATGGAAGAGAATTAAAGAAAAATAGGTTAAAGTGGATGTTAAATAATAGTATCATGTAGATGGGTTTAGTTAATCTGTATTGAGGTGCGCGTTTGTGTGTGGCGTGTTGTGTGTGTCGTGAGAAGTGTGTGTGAGGCGTGTTGTGCGTGTCGTGAGAAGTGTGTGAGTGTACGTGTACAGTGTACTTGACTCAATTTTGAGGACAATCGGGAATGAGTTCATGATAATATGCGAGAAAAGATGCGTATGTTGAGCGTAGTGAGTATGCGTGCGTGCACTGGATCCTTCGCAGTTGTAGTAGACGATTAGGAAGGAATGAACAATATTTGCTCGGTGCCATCGTAATCCAAAATGGCATGACATAGTCAAATTAAAATATTTGGCTATGTCGTAGGTTGCAAGTACGATTTACTTACCAACGACATAGACAAAACCATCCCCTTACATCATAATCATAAGTAAATCTTTTAATTGTGGCTGAAAGTGGTGTCCTGTGTTCAATTCACGGGTTGGACTGTGTAACTGAGTTCATCTAATATAAAATTTCTATGTGAGGCCCAGTTACTTGCAGTACTTGCTGTACAGTTGTTCTGTTCACTCGTAAGCCAGTCGTAGCCCAGTAGAGATCATCTACGACAACATGGTATGCCCCTCCAAAATCAGATGAACAATGCCGAAAATGACGCGATCAGTTGAGCAATAAATCCGTGCACTCGTCAAAGTTAGGTGCCCGGTCGCAGCACGCACACATGGGCGCCGCCGGGCTGAACCTTTACTTCTACTCACACATTATTAGCTATGCTGTTTTTGGAGGGGCATGCCATGTTTTTGTAGACGATCTCTAACAAATTCACGTGTCAGCGGGGGTGAGGGGTAGGGTACTGCTCAGCGAGTAGCGCACTTCAGAGCCGCCATTAACCCATTCAGTGCCACCAACGCACCAGTTGCGTTCTGCAGGGTGCCACTCTTTTTTTTTTTTTTTTTGTTTTACAATAATTGGTAGACTTTTTTTTACTAACAGCCGCACGGGTCAATCGAAGGCTAAGCTACGTGTTAGCATACACAATAATCGACTATTTAACTAATAATAAATAATAATGATAATATATTTATTCAAAAATTATAAGGCATGAAAATTATTACAGTTTTGCTTAAATAAAATTGTATTGCTAAGACTTACGTGCCTGAACTAGGTAATCCTGTGTTTCAGGCGAGAAGAGCTAAACTAGTATTTTAAAATTAATAAATAAACAAAAGTTGAAAATGGACAGAATTATATGTTGAGTAGCTTAAATCTTACTATCTATATTTGGTAAATATTTAACGTAGGTGAAAATTGTATACCTATATTTACTTTAACTAAATTATTAGTGTTTATGCTTTTGAGTTGCGGCAAGCCATAGATGAATTTTGATCAAAAACGGCGGGATAAGTGTTAAGTTTGAATCAGGCTTGAAAAAGATAAATTTAATATTTTCAAAAATTCTGTATAATTTCGTTTCAGAACCAACTTCATCGAGTCCCACACATCGCGAAGACTGCGTATCATTGGGTTATCAACTGCTCTGGCTAACGCTAAGGATCTTGCCAACTGGCTGAACATCGGAGAAATGGGACTGTATAACTTTAGGCCTTCTGTACGACCTGTGCCTTTAGAGGTATGTAATGCTTTCAGTAATATAGCATTCAGTTTTTCAACATAAGTCATAAGTCATTTATTTCATAACAAAATACATTGTGTTGAAATTATTACAGTGATGATAAACAAAATAGGTAATAATAACTAACAGAAACATTAAGTACGTTCATACCATTTAAAATTCAGTACGCGACTACACATTCAAAATGGAACAATATAATAATAAAAAGTTGTATGTCAATAATTCAGTAAGAAAATTAAATAATCACCAAAATTCCATTTAGGTTTGAAATTCATTATCCATTATAAAAAATAAAAAATCATATGAACACAAATTAAAAAAATTAAAATTATTATTATTAATTATTATTATTCACAAATTATTTAATTGTGGCTGTCGTTTGTCATTTATGAACTCGTCGATACTGTAATAGCCCTTCCTTAATAAATATGTTTTTAATTTGTTTTTAAACAAGTTAATGCTGCTTATACATTTAAATTCTATTGGCAACTTGTTGTACAAAAAGACCGATTGAACTCTGGGACTGTGATGAACAACGTTCAATTTCGGTTGGATTGTGGAAGGTAAGTCTTTCCTACGAGTACAATCTCTAGCTTGTCTTTCCTCATTAGTCTCGTGCAAATTCTTAACCAAGTTGGTTAACAACACTAGAACAACCCCAGTCGAATGCAAAGTAAGGTCTTACTTTGGCCCTAATTTACAAAATACATTTTAGAGTGTCCTGTTTTAGTCAGGACCACCATTAGCCAATCGCAGCCGCTAATAAAAGGCGCTAATAAGTTTTAACGTAGATTTTGCCTAACGAAATTTCAAAAAGAGTTGCTGTGACCACATATCGTAGATTTGTATCAAATATGACCTATGATAGTTTTTCTGGGTACCTGACCCAGAACGAATGTTTCTGTATTTGAAATTTCTGTTTGTAAACTCAACCACGATACATTACAATAATTATTCCTAATTAAAGGAAACTGTTTGTAAAAAAAAACCTACGAATGAATGAAACACCATTTTACAAGCTCACTCCATCACTTCAGGTACACATATCTGGCCACCCGGGACGCCACTACTGCCCGCGTATGATGACGATGAACAAGCCTACGTTCCAAGCTATACGGACGCACTCGCCGTGTGCGCCTTCACTTGTGTTCGTCTCCAGTAGGCGACAAACAAGGTAAGTTTTTCAAAATAATTCTCTAAATTTGAATATAACTAACTTAATTTTTTTCTGAATTTTGAGGACGTCGGTATTCAAAATATAATCGGATATACTGTTTTTTCGGACAACACTACCAGCAAATGACGTGGTTTTATACCTGGGACATTCTCCACACAATATACCACACACATGTAATTTATTTATACTGCCTATTTATCAGGAAAGAACCGTGACCGCGGTCAGTCTTTTCACACTGACTGACTGTTCTCTATTAGTCGGTCAGTATGGTCAGCGCACATTGAGCAGCAATCGAGCAGTTTTCTTTAACTTTATAATGAACTCAATTACAACTGAAATAGAGTTGAAAATGGCATGCATAAGATATTTCCCTAAGGCGTGTGTATAAAGCATTGCTTCCAATTTCCAGACTAACAGCCCTAGATCTGATCGCGTACTTAGCAGCTGAAGACAATCCAAAGCAATGGCTTCACATGCGCGAATCTGAGATGGAACAGATTCTTGCCAACATCCGGGAATCGAACCTGAAGCTCACGCTAGCGTTTGGTATCGGCATACATCATGCTGGTCTACATGAGAGAGATAGGACTACTGTTGAGGAGCTGTTTATTAATCAGAAGATACAGGTTTGTTTTAAGAATATGTTTTCTTTAATACATCATCTGCCTAGCCTTTTCCCAACTATGTTGGGGTCGGCTTCCAGCTAACCGGATGCAGCTGAATACCAGTATTTTACAAGGAGCGACTGCCTATCTGACCTCTACAACCCAGTTACTGGGTAATACGATACCCCTTGGTAAGACTGGTTGTCAGAGTTTCGGGCTACTGACGACCCGTAACGACTCAAAGATCCACGAATGACGGCCGGGACCAATGGCTTAACGTGCTTTCCGAAGCACGGAGGGATGTTGGTATGTGAAGATGGTCATGGTCACCCATCCACGGACCAACCGCTGCAATATGTTTTCTTTAAAAAATTACTATTTATCAATTAAAGTCTTGGATGGGAAAATGATAAATTTTGCATATCCGGACCATGACCGGAATTCCAGGGTCCCAAAACGTCCTGACCTTGTGACATGTCATATACATGGTCAAATTAATTTAGTTGAAGAAACTTCAAAGACCGTGATGGTTATCGGTATTTAATCACGATAAAACAAAAAAATATATAGGGTGACCGGTAATTAGTGACCGATACTTAAACACATGATTGTACTCGAACAACTTTTACTATCGGACCAAATCCGAAATCGCGAAAAAAAAAATCAGCTGTTCCCTACATTTATGTTCGTACGAGTCGTCAAAATGTAGGGAACAGCTGATTTTTTTTTCGTCATTTCAGTTTTTGTCCCATTATAAAACTTGTTTGTTGTCATGAGTAGAATCATGTGTTTAAGTATCCGACACTAATTACCAGTCACCCTATATATATTTCCTTAACTCATACCTCTAGTGACTACGGCGTCTACAGCTGAATAAGTTGTTAAAGTGCCACAGGAAGTGTAGTTACTGAAATGATGAGAATAGAACATCTCTTTTTTTTTTTCGCCGCTTGCTTTTGGAATTGACTGGTAGACAAAGCTAAAAAACTGGTATTAAAAGCGTTATGCCCCCTCCATGCAACTTATCTGTCTCTCCCTATTAAATACGAGTGTGTGTGTGCAAGCAGGTATCGCGTACAGGAACGAGTCCCTAGACGGCACATATTTTTTTCCCTGTATAAAGGTCCCTTAAATACTTTTAGAAGTGTTTTTGGTATGGGACCGGCTATTTTTAACCACATTCCAAATTCAATAAAAGAGGAATCAGTAACAACTTTCAAAAATAAACAAACTGGCCTTCTATTAAATAAATGTCACAATCGGATTTTCAAGCTGACACATTTTAGTTGTGCTTTATGATGAACAATTTTTGTATGTTTGATGATGAACTGCATCAATGTTTTCATGCCAGAATGGTAGAATGTACCAGGATTCTTAATCATATCTACAACGTGTAACGTTAAATGCGCAAAACCTCTTAAGGGGTCATTGTACTCATCATTATGAACAACTTTTACTATGGGACCAAACCGGAAATCGCGAAAAAAAAATCAGCTGTTCCCTACATTTTGACGAGTTCTGCGAACATAAATGTAGGGAACAGCTGATTTTTTTTTCGCGATTTCAGGTTTGGTCCCATAGTAAAAGTTGTTCATAATGATGAGTACAATGACCCCTTAAGAGGTTTTGCGCATTTAACGTTACACGTTGTATATATTTTTAATTATAAATTTATTTACTGCCATAAAAAAACAGGTTACAGAAAAAATTGAGACCCTGGCTCCAGAACTAGGTTAGAGTACCTGTATTTCTGGAGCCATAATTTTAACCATCTTATTCTAAATACCTACATTCTGAGCAAATAAATAAATATTCTATTCTATTCTAAACAGTTCGATAATAGTACACAAATCGTTTTCAATTTATCAGTAACATTCGTTTACATACAGGTTCCTGCGACTAAATTCTATGAAACAAATTGATAGATAGACGGAAAGTTAAACCACACTATTGCCACAAAAAGTAATTCTCATACTGGTTGCCGCGATATTGCAGTGCCTCTGGCATGTTTGCCGAGGCCAACGTTGACAGTTTTGCGACAATCATGCGTAAACGTTGCACCTCGACCCTAACTCGCATGCGAGCTAGTTCCAACAGCATCTTGAGCGTATTGACGGACCGATGGGATTCTCCGATGCTTGAGCGGTGGATGCGACTGCACGCAGTGAAGTAGCATACATGCGTTCTGGTGTCGGTAGATTGTCCTAAAATCTGAAAATTCTGAAAATTTCTGTTTTCTTATATTTGTTTTGTTACTAACATTAGCTCTTAAGTATTTTCGTGTTACTAACAATTTATACGGAGAAATCTGAAATAAATTATTATTATTATATTATATTATTATTATAATGAAATCACTGATATATTGTCTTCTAGGTACTAATCTGCACGGCTACACTAGCGTGGGGCGTGAACTTCCCCGCTCATCTCGTAGTGATCAAGGGCACAGAGTACTACGACGGGAAACAGAAGAGATACGTCGACATGCCTATCACTGATGTCCTGCAAATGATGGGTAGGGCTGGACGACCGCAGGTAACTAACATATCATTGTGATAAATTATCCGTATGTGATGTGTTTGTATTGATGATTACGATTATTGTGAGGTCTGCGATGTGAACTGTAAAATATTACGTCATCCCACTTCCAGTGTCATATTTTTTTATTATTATTATTTTACAAAAACTGACTACTATACTATATAACCTTGTGACACTAATCAATAATCTCCACCACTATTAATTACTCGCTTCCAGACTGCTGGCAAATCTTGAACACCATTTAAAGTACCACTTTCATTTAATTCATCAATAATGCTCTTTAGTTTAATATCTAACTCATTTTTGCTATTGTATCGAGTACCCGACAATTTCCTCTTCACATGGCCAAAACAATTGAAATCACAAGGATTCATATCCGGGGAATATGGCGGCTGAATAATTTCAATCCATCCTTTATCTTCAATTAAATTCTGAACTATTTTTGATTTGTGCGGTCTGGCGTTATCATGTAAAATTATAGGACTCGTTATATGATGTTCGTCTGCCCAAATAGGAATATTTTCTTCTAAAAAAATTTTATATAAAAAAAAAACAACCGACTTCCAAAAAAACACTACAAAGTGAAAAATAATTTTAATTTTGGAAGTCGGTGTCGTTGGTTCCGCATTTTGGTTTTTTGACACCGACTTCCGAAATTAAAATTATTTTCACTTTGTAGTGTTTTTTTGGAAGTCGGTTGTTTTTTTTATATATAATTTTTTTTATTTTTCACATTTTAGTTATATCTACCCCAATCAAATTCATATAAACACTAATTGCTATGTAAATATCAGTGACAGGAAGCTGCATCTGCGTTTATAGGGTACAGACGTGATGTTATGTTGTGCGATTGCGTAAACAATGCATACATATGCGATAGCAGCAATCGCGGTTGTTTTACTGGTATTAATTATTATTATAATAAAAAAAAATTAAAACCTTAGTAGTGAGTACAGGCGTGATATTATGTTGTGTGATGGTGTAAACAATGCTTAGATATGCTATAGCAACAATCGCGGTTAATCTGCTGTTATTTATTGAAGAGTTCCCCCGATTTCTACAAGATTCCATCATCAGATATTGAAATGTTGGCAATGGGACCACACGGGAAGCACCAGCTTTCAAATAAAAAAAGAATCATGAAAATCGGTTCACCCAGTCGGTTATTATGAGGTAACAAACATAAAAAAAAAATTAAAAAAATACAGTCGAATTGATAACCTCCTCCTTTTTTTGAAGTTGGTTAATAATTTAGACGTTCGATAACATTGCCGGTTTTGTATCCTTACACCAATGAGATTTCTCAAGGTGAGGCTTCCTTCGATCTCGTAGGTGTTATTCGTACTGAGCTACTTCTAAATAATGTTTATCTAAAATACAGTAGAAACTCGACTATCCGGACTATCAACCACGACCAATAAGTGTTTACATCGTATGTTGAAAAATGTATCTCTTAATATTTTCTTAATAAACATTAATTTTCGTTGATATGTATTTGTTGTTTTTAATAAACACATAACATTATGTATGTACTACATATGCAAAAAACCCGCTTTTCTTCATACATTCAACTATCCGGATTTTTAACGACAACAATTAGTTCGGTTAATCGAGTTTCCACTGTATAGAAAACAATTAGGTAACGTTACTTTTGAGTGTAAATAAGTTATGCGCCGTTTGTGGAATGCAGTCCCCAGTAACATTGAAATGCAGCTTTGCTTTAAGCTAGTCGGCTTTCTCGTTCATTTTAGTATCTAACAATAATGACCGAAAAGCCAACACTTTACAAATGATCCGTAAATTCCTTTATGGTGGATGTGCTAAGCTAGCCCGAAAAATTCACATTTACTTAAGTTTTTTTTTTTTGCAATTTGCAGCAGGGTAATTACGTAACACACTATCAGTAGCAATGGGTTTCATTTTGACAGTTCAACAACATTCATTGCGTTATTTACGTTGTTGAGCAGACAGATTTTTCGAACATATGGAGCAATGGATTAGCAATATGCTTCAAAATTATTCAAATTGAGAGTAATAGTGTGCTACGCAATTAGGGTGCTGGTCAGTGTCGTTTATTCGATATCTATTGAATTTCGCGGACTACCTTGTTGCTTTCGCTTTGACATACTTCGGTAATGATGTATTTCATCACCATCATTTCAGCCGAAAGACGTCCCCAGCTTGACGTAGACCTCCCCCAAACTCGCTGTACTCAGTGATAATAGTTATTTATGCGATTGTTATACAGCGTGTAACGGAAGGGGGGTATCAACCCTGAAGGAGGTGAATGTGCTCATGAAACTCAACAACTTTCCCAAAAGAACATAGGTCGAAATATGAAAAAAAAATTTGGCCCTCCCATAGTAAATCAATTTATTTATATTTATTTATTTATTTATTTTATTTTAGGAAAGCTTACAGACTAATAACATTATAGTAACAAAAATATATAACTAAAAATATATAATAAATCAATCAGCTGGTAGTCAGTTTTGTAAGGGAGGGCCAAATTTTTTTTTCATATTTCGACCTATGTTCTTTGGGGAAAGTTGTTGAGTTTCATGAGCACATTCACCTCCTTCAGGGTTGATACCCGCCTTCCGTTACACGCTGTATAATAAGGGGTGTTGCATACAAAACTTTATCTACACCCATGATATGAATCCTCTATAAAATTTTCTGAAACCATAGGTTGTTGTACAGTGTTGTAAGAACTGTATGTAAATTCATGGAATGTTTAATTGCTGAGTATCTAATACAAACAAACTAAATTTTTGCAATACTAATATCGAACAAAAATGGCGGGATACGACGTGAATTGGGATTAACCTATAAGTTTTTTTTTTTTCGCGCGAAGAGAAGAAGAAACGTGCGAGCATGACAATGTTCTTTTTTTGAAATTCATAAAGATTCCACGAATTGAGTAGTGAGAATGTGGCTGTTTCATGAGTAAAGCAAAGGAGTTGCAAAATGAAATTTAGTACAACATTATAACACTCGTTTGGATGATATTATGGTAACTATAACACTGGTTGTTTTAATGTTGGCAATAAGCTAACTGTTTCAGAAACTTTTATAGAGGATTTATAGCATGGGTGTAGATAAAAGACTTCACCAGTGAGTGTTTTTGTATAGACCTCACAATACAAGCCAATCCTTTATTCCTTTTTTTTTTCATCCTTATTTTGGCAGGCCTGTTGGTCTAGTGGTCAGTGGCCCTGACTGCTATTCGCAAGGTAGTGGGTTCGATTCCCACCCAGGACAAATGTTTGTGTAATGAGCACGATCATTTGTTCTTTGTCTGGGTGTAATTTATCTATAATATGTATGTATTTAGAAATATACAAGGTGTAACTTAAATAACGCACAACCTCTTAAGGGGTCATTGTACTCATCATTATGAACAACTTTTACTATGGGACCAAACCTGAAATCGCGAAAAAAAAATCAGCTGTTCCCTACATTTCTGTTCGCAAAACTCGTCAATATGTAGGGAACAGCTGATTTTTTTTTCGCGATTTCCGGTTTGGTCCCATAGTAAAAGTTGTTCATAATGATGAGTACAATGACCCCTTAAGAGGTTGTGCGTTATTTAAGTTACACCTTGTATATGTATGTTTATCAGTTGTCTAGTACTCATAGCACAAGCTCTACTTAGTTTGGGACTAGATGGCGTTGTGAGAAAGTTGTGGAATATTATTATTATATATTATATTATATTTATTTATTATTCCAGTATGACAACGAAGGTGTAGCAGTAGTGTTAGTTCACGACCAAAAGAAGAACTTCTACAAGAAGTTCCTGTACGAGCCCTTCCCGGTTGAATCCAGTCTGTTGGATGTACTCCCCGACCATTTGAACGCTGAAGTTGTTGCTGGTAAGTTTATATAATATAATGGCGCGGATTCCCTTGTTCACAAACTAAACTAAATTTATGTTCAGTGCATCTTTTTCTTTCTATGTTATTAAGAAAAGGACAGAAGATAAATATTAGTTATACCAGTCAATTTTTAGGTCGGACAGGACACACTACGTTAATTTGCCGCGTTATAGCCTTTTCATACAACTGTCAATGAATGACAACTGTGATTTGAATATACGGACAGCTTAAGTCGGTAGTCAATTTGATAAACAATTATTTTCCCTGACTTTACATTATCCGTTACGCGCGATAACGATAAAAAATTCCCCCTCAAAAAATATCGTCTATCTCCAGTATCTAGTAAGTATAATATGTCGTAATAAATAAGGTTCACTTCTTGTCCAATTACCAATAGGTAATACGGGCTGGTGTCCGCAACTCCAAAAATTAACTCCGATTACCAATAGCGTTTAAAACTTTTCTCCGTCTCAGGTACTGTCCAAACCAAACAAGACATCCTTGACTACATGACCTGGACGTACTTCTTCCGACGTCTGCTCAAGAACCCGTCGTACTACAACTTAGAAAGCGTGGAGCCTCAAGATGTCAACTATTTTCTCTCTAACTTGGTGCAGAGCTCGTTAGATGCCCTCGCTAATGCTAACTGTTTGGAGATTGAAGAGGTATGCCAATAAATTTTATTTATAATAGAACTAGCTGGGGTACCCGGCTTCGATTAGGAACATTCCACAACATTCTGGAATGTTGTGGAATGCTCTCGAATACTCTCGTATGTTCTGGACTGCTCTAGAAATTTCTAGAGGGCGAGAATTCCAGCTCTTATATCTTCAAAAGCATGCCCTTCAGGTAGAAACGGGAACCTTCTTCATGGACAGGAGATTGAGGGTTACCAGACCATATAACTACCTGATCTTACCGGGACTCATTTCTGAGTTTTAGCGGCACGCACATTGTACAGTTTATTTTATAATATATATTTATTACTTTTTGGTCTAGGTTAATTTTTTACTAGGAATGTGGAACATACTAAAATGATTAAATCAAGTATGTTTGACAGTTGAAGACTTTGTTGTGCTTTTTTTATGCCAGATAGTTTCACAATGAAAGAAAAACTTTCTTAAATTAAATTACACTAGTATGGCGGTTGTATCCACAAACTATTTTGAACCTTCTTCCGAATTATCTAATTGTACAGTGAATTAAAATACTTTAATTTGATTTATTTTCCATGGACTATTGAAAGTAATGAAAATTGAGAGGGAATCAGATTTGTACATAGCAAAACATCACGCCTGGGTTGCCCGAAGGGTTAGGGACAGGTGTACCTATAATAAGTCCACATTTCGCCAGATTTTTATTTTATTGTAATAACAATTAACGTTAATTATAAATTAACTGAGGGATTTGTGGCTAAGTAATAACAGCCGCACGGGTCGATCGATCAGGTTAAGCTACGCTTGCCGCGGTTGGTCCGTGGATGGGTGACCATCTTCATATACCAAGACCCCTCCGTGCCTCGAAAAGCACGTTGAGCCGTTGATCCCGGCTGACATTCGTAGATCTTTGACAGTCGTTACGGGTCGTCAGTAGCCCGAAAGTCTGATAACCAGTCTTACCAAGGGGTATCGTACTACCCAGTAACTGGGTTGTGGAGGTCAGGTAGGCAGTCGCTCCATGCAAAATACTGGTATTCAGCTGCATCCGGTTAGACTGGAAGCTGACCCCAACATAGTTGGATAAAGGATAGGCAGATGATGAACAACTAACGTTAATGTCGCAGGATCTCCGCACAGTCCACTGCACTTGGATGGGTCGCATCGCTTCCCACTACTACCTATCCTACAAGACTATGGCCCACTTCTCTCGCAACCTCCAAAGTAATATGAACATAGATGACTTGCTCCGAGTACTGGCGGACAGTGAGGAGTATGCCACGCTGCCTGTCAGACACAACGAGGATTTACTTAACGGGTAACTATACTATCCTACTCTACTATCTACGAGCCTAACTATGGCCCAGTTTAGTTGGATCCTGCAGAGTAACGTGAACATAGATGACTTGCTGCGAGTACTGGCGGACAGTGAGGAGTATGCCACGCTGGTCTGTCAAACACAATGAGAATATACTTAACGGGTCACTATACTAACTTGCTTTACTTTCTACAAGACAAGCCCAATTTACTATAAACCTGCAGAGTAAGTCAGGCATACGATCAAAAACTTAACACTTTTATAACCACCCACGAACTCAGTCCGTGCTCCTCAAATTTCTCTAATTGGCGAGGCACGGCCTGAGGCCGTGTTCAACTTTCATATTGTTTATTTAAAAATCATGCACTCAGGGCGTGAGTCGGAGTTATTGTGCTTGTAGCTTAGTGTTTCAGCTACGCACAAATATACAATTCGTTACTATACGTACAAAGGGGGAGCGGAGGGAAGGAATTACAATGACGCGTGTGGGCGGCCGCTAACATTCTGCGGTGAACGAGACAATCGAAGAATACTCGAATGCTCAAAGGAACAAAAATAGACTTAATAAATACAGAAATAATTATTTGAATAGTCATTTAGGTTATTTTTTTTATAGTCCATACAAATATGCCGAAAAACGACCGCGCACTAGGTGTAGCGGCGCAATAAAACGCCCCGCTGTCAAAGTGTTAATTTTAAAAGTAACTTACATACTTCTTTTCAGCGAACTCTCCCAAGAATGCCGTCTTCCCGTAGACGCCCTTACCCTGGACTCGTCCAACGTAAAAGCGTTCCTACTACTCCAAGCGCACATGACAAGACTACAACTACCCAACACAGACTACCTGACTGATACCAAGTCTGTACTGGATCAGACTATTAGGATATTACAGGTAAGAATATACAACGTGTAACGTTAAATGCGCAAAACCTCAGACACCCCAACTGATTTTTAATTCAATTGACCTATTTCAGAGAGAAAATAAGTCATTTAAAAAATTGTAAAGGTTTTATGTGCTGTTTTAGTTTTACTGGCCATTCTGATCGTTTCTTGCGTCTGCGACGACGCTTTATCGAGGGAGGAGTCGTCACCGGGCCGCTGCGCCGCGCTGACATTGGGTTGCTTGATCTATTAATAAATAGACACGGCAACGTTTTTAATGAAGATTTTTTGAAAAATGTGACCTATATTAAAAAGTGGTTGAATTAATTCTGCTCGTTATTCTGATCAAACTATTTTCAGGTTTTGCGCATTTAACGTTATACGTTGTATAAGAATATACGTGAGTCAGGATTAGAAATCTTAATTTAATTCTAAATATTGTGACTTACTGGCGGCCTTATATTATTGTAATGTCAACAGTATACTAAAGGTAATAAAATGTGCAAAATAAATAAATAAATGATTCTTTGTTTAAAGTTCATTCTCCACTGACACAATTGTTTCTTTGCAAAACCAACTTTGCCATCATATCTTTAAAGCCGTCTTTTAAATATGCAGGTATTTTCATAACGACTATTTAAACAAAATTTTCTACGAGCAATCCGTTAAGTTTGTTTGTCCATGTAAAATACTGGTATTCAGCTGCATCCGGTTGACTGGAAGCCGACCCCAACATAGTTGGGAAAGGCTAGGCAGATGATGATTCAGGTCGACTTGTTCGTGTTATGAATAGCCAGATAACTGCTATTTTTTAACTCTGCAACTAAGTAGTTGGGCACGTCCGAAAAGATTGAAGATTGTAATTTTGACTTTCATTCAAAATTACAATCGTCAATCTTTTTGATTGTTAATCAAAAAACTTACTCTTACAATATTAATAAAATTGTAAACTATTTTCACATTTTCACTTTACAAGCACAATATTTCCACAGGCAATGATCGACACTTCAGCAGAAAACGGCTGGCTTTCCGTCTGCCTATCCTGCCAAATGCTGATGCAAGGTATCGTACAAGCGCGATGGCCGACCGAATCCCCCCTCATGACGCTACCACACATAGATTCCCAACATCTTTACATATTCTCTCACATGGCTAAGGACACTAATAAGCCATGCAATATGTTGAATGGACTGAAGGTTGTCTGTATGAGGAATTATGAGCTGCTAGCCAAGTATTTGAGAAGGGAGTTCGAAGAGAATCAGATTGAGCAGATACATAGGGTGAGTGCTTTTATTTATTTGCATGGAATAGAACAGAATAGAGTAGAATACAAAGAGTATTCTACGAGTATTCTATTATGTACACCAAATAAATTACAGACATAAATATAGACATTTTACAAAGGGTGACACAATGGGCAGTCTTATCGCTAAGAGCGATATTTTAAAGACAACCATTTTAATTTTAGCTTTGTAAGGTAAGCAGATGTTAAGGAAATCGCGGAGAGAATGGTCTAGAAGAAAAGGGTTCAGCTAAGATAAGGCTACACACAAAAACAAAAGGAATGCGTACGTCCCTATAAGGTTTCCATGAACATAGACATTAAGAAAAAATTTATATACGTATCGATTGTATCGACAAATGCGCGGTTCTTAATACTTTGCACTCGAGCGGCGCCCGAGTGTTTTGAAGTCTTAAATCGAGCGGCGACGCTGCTGTCTTTTGTAACTCGATCTCCTTATTTACGATGTGCGATAAGATATTTTCCTCGGAAGTACTTTCGTGGACTAGGCTCCGCTGACATTGTAGGCAAATCTTAGCTCAGTCACAGAATAGAATGGAATATTTATCAAAGATTGTTGTTTTCGACATATATATGAATAAACTGGTGAAATTTTATTATTTGTAAACGTGTCGAATTTAGCGGAAATCGTCTAGAGTTGCTAGTTCGCGCAAGTGAAAAAAGCCTCGAGTGCAAAGGGTTAAATTAAAATACAAGATAACAAGTCAGGGACAGCCCTGTTCGTTACGTGGATGTAATAAGAGTCAACTAAAAATACTATGATGAGGATTCATGCGACGGTTCTCCGCTTCATTCTGGTAACACAACTTACTGTTAACACTAAACTATCCGACAAACGTCGTGTATGGCAAGAATTACTTTTCATATAACAGGTTCATTTATTTTCAACCCAAACTTCTATAGTATAAGCTTACATTTGCTCACGTATCATTTCTTTTCCAGGCAATATGCGATATGCCAACATTAGACATAAAGATGCGCGTACGTGGACTATGGTTTGACAGTGACGGTGAACAAGACAAACTATTGCGTCAGCCTCCTTCTAGAGACCAGTGGATGCCGCTACATGCTGATCAGGTAAATAAACTTTCTTGCCAATCCATGACTATCGCGAATTATTGAATGGGCTACAAGATGAGGAAACCAAGTTCCATACTTAGCTTTTTTTAATGATAGAGATCGCCAGTTTTTTTAAGAACATAAACGACGATAGAAATTTTCTGACTCCACCAAACCTGGTGAGATGTCGTGAGATTTAGCTCAATCCCCCAATCTCACGTCAGATTTTTCAAAATTTTTTTCGGTAATACGGTACACGTACGTAATAAAAATTACCTGATATTTGCCGAGACCCCCCAACCCCCAAAGTAAGATTAGGTGATTCGGCTCGACCCCCTCCCCCCTTTGAACGTCTCACGTAATTAATGAACGCCCCTATGATGAAACAAAACTGCAGAACGCTGTTCCCATAATCTGTCTACCCCCATAGGAAAAAGGTGTGTGTTTATGTAATGTATGTTTGCCCATCTTTGTATTTATAGAGCAGGGCTAAGACTTGTGCTTGTCGATCCATGATTAATAGCAGAATAATAGAATAGAAAAGATAATTTTGAAGTGTTCACTATATTTTTATATTATTATTATTATACATTAGTGTTTAATATAGCGGCCAGTTAATTGTTTTATAAAAATACGTAGAAAATGCAAAACTGTGGTTTCCTCAACGTCTTTTTTACTTAAGACAAAACAGACCAGAAGTATTACGCTATTTTACATTATGGATTACAATTCGTGATGGACCCATCGTAACAAAAGATTCATGGTTGCTAAAATTTTCCCCAGTTTTCAGCCAAAGTAAACCATAATCCATATCCCTTTTTGTCCAGGAATACACCTTACTACTCGAACTAAACCGTCGCGGCGGCAATCCCAACAACGTGCTCTGTCCGCGCTTCCCTCGGGGCAAGAACGAAGGCTGGTTCGTGACGATCGGCACCGTGGACGTTGGCGAACTACATGCCTTGAAGCGAGTGCCGGCTAGAGGCACCGCGCAGGTTACCTTCTATACGCCTTCCAGGAAAGGTACGTGGACCCCAGAAATATTGGTGTCGATTTTTCAGTGAAGCACTGCACACCTACACACTTCAGCTCGAAATTAACCGTCGCGATAGCAATTCAAACAAAGAAAGTGCATTAATTTCGAAAAGTTCTTTGTTCTAATAGGAGCCACAATTTTTTTGGTAAAGACGCCAGCACATCAAGCTACCCGAAACTGTCAAATTTTCCCAATCAACTTTGAACCTTATGCTTTAGTGATAAAGTTGAAAATCTATTAAAGAAATTTGACAGATTGTAGTAGCTTGATGTGCTGGCGTCTGTACATTATGTTAAAAACCGTCATGTTGCCGCCATATTCCTTGAATCGTTGTGGTCTGTACTATTAAAGATAAACTCCCAAGAAACTATGGAAATATATCTAATTTTTAATGTCTGACGTCCTATAGTCGGGTTTTGTGGCAAAGAAATTACTTTGACTTTGTCTCAAAATCATAATGTTAAAACTGAAGCATGCACTCGTACGAGTAAATTGAACACCTGGCACTGTGACGTCACTCGTACAATATTGTCCAGTACAGTACGGGGGGAGTAAATAATGACCTTAACCTTATCAGTAAATCGCGTATTTAGTAAATTCGCACGGGATATAAATCACTAAAATCCTAACTAGACTCTAATACCAGTTACTAATGGATTCCTTTTCCTCTCCCAGGTCGCATAATCTACACAGTGTACATCCTAAGCGACAGCTACATGGGCTTGGACCAGCAATACGACCTACAGTTTGAGATAATGGACCCATTACCAGCAGAAAACGTCGAAAGAGTATACGATAACATTGACAAGACTATCATAGAATGACCCGCAATTTCTCACATGTCATTTCACTTAAAGACGTGTTTAAAAGCCTTTCTGTCCCTACGATTCTTCTTAACACTTTCGTGGTCAGTGGTTAGCTACGCTAACCACATATTTCGGATTTTTTTTCTTTAAATTCATGCCATCTAGCGATTCTTTGTTGAACTAACATAAAAATACACCTTACGCTTGATTTCGTTTAGGCAGTAAGTGGCGCCAATAATCGTTTGTGTGTTGTTAGTTTGATAAATCAATCTAAAGTCATTTATTCAAACTAGGCTGAGAATCAGCACTTTTCGAACGTCAAAATTACAAAAGACAGTCCCCCAAAACGCCCGCCCTTCACCACTTTCTAGTGCTTTCAACATTCGTTGACAGTGTTTTACTGTCAACGAATGTTGAAAGCACTAGAAAGTGAAATGTGCTCAGAAAAAACTAAAAAATAAGGCTCAAGTCTATTACTTTTTTATGACTATGATTGTTTTATTAGACGTATTTAGACATCTTTTGCATGTATTTGATAAATAATGTATGTAATTTTGCGTTTCTAATGTAATATCACACTCATAATTAGGTGGTTAGAGTAGCTAACCAGAGCGCAGATAATTTTTTCAACCATGTTTTCAGTATTATTTAGCCTAAATATAACTAGAAAAAACATAAAAACACCTATATTGTAACTTATATGAAAGTGCCCCTGAAAGAGTTAACGATAGAAACAACATGATCAAGTCTCACATGACTTCAAATTGAGTTAATTCGTTACATTGAATGTATAAATTACGTGAAAAGGAAATAAATTATTTATTGTATTAAACGTTGGCGCAGATTCCCTTGTTCACAAACTAAACTAAATTTAAGTTCAATGCATCTTTTTCTTTCTATTTCATTAAGAAAAGGACACAAGATAGTTGGTTACTTTAGTCTTTTTTTTTATTAGTTTAGTCCTATCAAATTAGTCAGCGCCTGACGTAAATTGACGTATTTTTAGTAGCCAATTTTTAAAGCACGTCTAAACTTGTCTATGGAGTATCTTAAATTGACAGCACTAAACTAATATTCATCTTCTGTCCTTTTCTTAATGAAATAGAAAGAAAAAGATGCACTGAGCTTAAATTTAGTTTCATTTGTGAATAACAGCCCGGCACCATTGATTTTATTCATTCTTTTTTTTTTTTTTCTTATCCCATATTATACCACTACTGGGCAAAGACCTTTCCCAAATCCTTCCAGGTACCCTTACCCATTCTACTTTGATTCAGCCTCAGCTTTATTCAACCTAAAAAAATATATTTCTTTGTTAGACAATCGTGTAGACTGAGCGGGATGACTAGGTAGACAAAAAAAAGTATTCGTACGCATAAATAGAAACAGTTGTCGATTATTACTAATTACACAGACAGTGCCAGATAGGAGAGTAATACAACACCCAGCTTTTTAATGAGACAGTATACTCTACAGTGCTGTTATTCCGTTTATCCACCTCAAAAATCCACCCTTAGGTATTATTTTAAGTTCCTAAACCTGTACTATCCCACTGCTGGACAAATGTCTCCCACATGGTATTTCACACTACTCTGTATTCACCATTCATAAAATATTGAGAATGTACTAAGGCTGTCTCTGTATTTTGGGATACATCTACATCCAGCTTGAGGCAAAGAGATTTATATTATTATAAGTCTCTATTCCTATTGTGTGGGAAAAAGGACAGTGATCTTTAAACATAATAGGTATGCAAGGGTAAAATCAAACAACAGCTTACCTTTTTAATTCTCTAATTCTAACAATAAGCTTTTAAGATTTTTTTTTTTATCTATAATAGTGTAAGCGCGAATCTAACAATAAGCTTTGAAGATTTTTTTTTTGTTTTTTTTTTTTGTTTTTTTTTTTGTTGTTTTTTTTTTTTAATTCTTAATAGTGTAAGCGCGAATCTAACAATAAGCTTTGAGGATTTTTTTTTTGTTTTTTCTGTTTTTTATTTTTTATTTTATTTTTTTTTTTTAGTATCTAGAAATAGGTAATACTGTGTGTCCACTTCTTATATCCTTTGGCTGTTATTTATTAATGTAATGCCCTAAGCATAAAAGCAGCCTGCGTGATCTTCATTTCTTAAAAATAAATTTCTGTCATCATAGATCGCTCCCTCTTCACGAGGGACAAAAATAATGACCTTAACCTTATCAGTAAATCGCATACTATTAAACTAACAACCCCATGTCGGTAATGACGCAGGGCTGATTTTACTCTACGTCTGGCAACCAATCTTGCCTGATACAGATATAGGCTATACAGATAGTCCTCACAAAACATCAGTAGGCCCTACTAATGTTTTTATGACCGTCTGTATTGCCAAAACTCATAAAGTTGTTCCGACATACTCTCGAACCAAAACCATTAGCTGCCGCAGATTGCTCATTTTATCGTAAAACTCTTCCGATTTTTCTTTGTTCCGATACGTGTTTGACGATTTGACAGACTTATCGAATTTGCGGTCAAATTTTCAAACAAATATTCTGGTATCTGAGCAATGAAATATTTGGATCTAAAATAAGTAATCTGCAAAAGCTGTTTTTTTTTTTTTTTTTTTTTTTCCTTTTTTTTAGCATTCCTAATATGCTAAAAAAGTGACACGCCATTGCCAACACTTACACAGTTGTTCCGACATTCTGTCGAAACAAAACCATTAGCCGCCACAGATTTCTCATTTTATCATGTACTGATTTTTCTTTGCTCCGATTCGTTTCAAAGATTTGACCGATTCACCAACTACGGTCAAATTTTCAAAAAAGGATCTGAGCAATGAAATTCTTGCCCTAAAATAAGTAGTAATCTGCGGAAGTTGTGCGCGGAATGTAAGGTAGTTGCACCATGCCCAACATTTACAAAGTTCTTCTGACATAATTTCGGAACAAAACCATTAGCCGCCACAGATTTCTCATTTTATCATGTACTGATTTTTCTATGCTCCGATACGTTTCAAAGATTTGACCGATACACCAATTACGGTAAAATATTCAAAAAAGGATCTGAGCAATGAAATACTTGGTTCTAAAACAAGGAATCTCTGACAGCTGTCTTTTACATTTTGTTTAGTATAGGAGCTTGAGAGCACCTTGAAAGTTGCTCTTTGAGACGTGGCTTGAAGTGGAGCATGACCGCCATGTCGGTTGCTTGACTCGATCGCTACTGGTTGGTTAGGAAGTGCGGTGAACTGGCACCTGTAAAACAATAACATTGTTCTAGAAGAGATTCTCTGGTTCTTTAGACGTACTTGTGTTGAGGAGGTGATCTAAGAAACATGTTAAAGAAATGGCATAAAAAACAAAATGGACGCGATCCATTTTTCCAGTTCATTTCTATTACTCCACAATCTGGAACAGTTCAATCATCACCATGTACTAGCTGGACAAAGGCCACTCCACGTCACTGATCTCGATCGATAATTTTTTATTACACTGCTATCCTTCTTCGTAAAACTATTCAGTCGAAAAAAAAAAACAAAATGTCTGTAAATAATCTAAATGAACCATCATCTGTCTAGCCTTTTCCCAACTATGTTGGGGTCAGCTTCCAGTCTAACCGGATGCAGCTGAATACCAGTATTTTGCATGGAGCGACTGCCTACCTGACCTCCACAACCCAGTTACTGGGAAATACGTTACCCCTTAGTAAGACTGGTTGTCAGACTTTCCGGCTTCTGACTACTCGTAACGACTGTCAAAGATCCACGAATGACAGCCGGGACCAACCGCTTAACATGCTTTCCGAGGCACGGAGGGGTCTCGGTATATAAAGATGGTCACCCATCCACAGACCAACAGCGACAAGCGTAGCTGGACCTGATCGATCGACCTGTGCGGCTCTTATTATATAGCCACGGGCCCCTCTAAATAACCATTAAAAAAAGTAAGGAAAATAAATAAAAATGCGTTCCTTGCCTTAATCGAGAACAAAGGAGTCGCGAGGGCCGCAGACGTACACGGTCGCTATGGCGACTTGCAGGACCGGACCGATACATTCTACGAGGCTCGGTGATGATACTCCTGCGAAGATACGCCTGGAAGCAGAAATTAATAGAAATAAGCATCTACAAGGTGTACCTAACTTAAACAACGCACAACCTCATAAGGGGTCATTGTACTCATCATTATGAATAACTTTTACTATGGGACCAAAGCTGAAATCGCGAAAAAAATTCAGCTGTTCCTACATAATGTTCGCATAACTTATTTATTTATTTATTTACCATTTATGTACACACATATATAAACGGACAAGAAAAAACAGAACATAAAAATAAGTACAAAGGTGATGCTTATTTTTTAAGAAATCTCTTCCAGCATACCTGCGATAGGACATTAGATAGAGAGATGTAGACAGCGTGTGAAAGAGTAAAGGAGACAAAAAAAAATACATAAAATCGTAATCAACTGTCAAAATGTAGGGAACAGCTGATTTTTTTCGCGATTTCAGGTTTAGTCCTATAATAAAAGTTGTTCATAATGGTGAGTACAATGACCCTTTATGAGGTTGTGCGCTATTTAAGTTACAGCTGGCATATATTAGGTTGTCTCATAAATTATTGTCAGTTAAAAAACAAATTATCATTAATATTTTTTTTATTAATAAAAATACATTTAATCAATTATATAGTCTCCCTCGTTATCAACAACAGTCAGCCATCTACTGGGCAAAATTTGAATACCCTTCTCCCAAAATGAGGCAGGCTGGGACTCGAAAAAATTTCCAAGTTCAATTTTAATACTTCCAGAATTTTCGATTTTTTTTCCTAGTAAATGAAATTTAAGAGCTCGAAATAAATGAAAGTCTGAAGGCTCAAGATCCGGGCTATACGGTGGATGTGGAACAGTCAGGCACCCTAGCTCCTCCAGCTGTTTATGTGTTATCTTGGCGCAATAAGGTCGTGCGTTGTCATGCAAAAGTTGGACTCCAAGTCGTTTTGGTCGCTTAGTTTTTAACATCTCTGCTAGTTGGCGAAGCTGCTGCGTATACAGATTGGCGTTAATAGTCTGATGAGATTCGAGGAGTTCCCAGAAAATCATTCCTTGCCAATCCCAGAAAACAGACAACATAATCTTACGATCGTGTTCATTAAGTTTAGGCTGGGCTGGTGGGTTTTCCCCGCGAGGAATCCAATAGGCATGACGCGTGATAGTTTCATAATGTATCCAGTTCTCGTCACATCTAATAATGTCCTTGAGAAAGTCTCGTCTGTGCGGACGAAGTAACAAACTTTGACAAATGGCCACACGAACGGCCCGGTCATGGTCCGTTAACGCATGAGGTGTCCAACGTGACATCACTGCGATATCCCATCGATTTGAGATAACGATCTATAGTTGCGTGGGATTGTCCAAGCGCCTTTTCTAAATCGCGCGTACTATAGTCTGGATGTAGCTCAAGTTCGTGACGCAAAGCATCTTCATCGAAGCTGGTTGGTTGGCCTGGGCAAAGTTGATCTTCGCAGCTTATATCACCGGTGTCAAAACGCTTGTACCAGAAACGAACAGTCCGATCGCTACTAGTACCCGGTCCAAATGCAGTGTTAATCTTTTTAGCCGTTTCTGTTGAAGAGACTTTAAGTCGATGCTCATATAGCATAATAGCTCGCAGTTGACGCTGATCCATTTTCACTAATGACTCATTATTGTGTTGCGTCCGCGCCTATTTATACCCTCACCATAAAAGATACTCATCCTTACTAGAAAGATGTAGAACTTTCTTGAATTCGTTTTAGTTTAAATACGAGAAAATTCGAGTAAAATAAAATATGGCAAGAACTTATGAGACAACCTAATATATTTAAAAACTAGCGGCCCGCCCCGGCTTCGCACGGGTGGACATTTATTTTTTAAACACGTTGGGATAAACTCAGAATAAAATTAAATACTTACAATGACTTAAATGCTAATTAAAACGTCCATGACTCAATTTGTTCAAATATTCAAAATTAAAAACAAAGACGCTGATCTTTACGCTGATTTTCATTGATGTCGAAATAGCAACATAACATTTTTTTTTTTTTTTACAAAAATTGAGGGCTTTGTCCTGATGGCGGTAAAACGCTACCTATGAGATGATAAACTTGTGTTGGGCATAAAATTTCCCCCTCTAATTTCTTTCGCCCCAAACGAAGTCATCTGAAAAAGGCTATTGTATCTACTTACGTACGTTATTCGAAAAATGTGCGGATAATGTGTGATTATTTGTCAAAAGGCTTTTTATTGGTTCTGGTGGCTCATCAATATTAGGAAGAATAACTTTTCCAGACGCGCAGCACATACCGTTCGCTTCAGCAGTCCATTTTTGAGCAAAACATTTAGGACAAATCTTATTCATTGCTCCGATTTGGATGCTGTTCTGATGAGCATAATCAGTTCGTGGATCGTATCTGAATGCCGATCTATTACTATTAGCTAAAATTCTATTGCGCGTCCTAGTTGTTAACGACTGTTGTCTTTCTCTCTGTGCCATAAGCCGCTACGAACGTTCGGGGCTAGATTCCCGCGCACGCATTCGCGAGTTTCTAGCTCTATTAACAGCAAGGCGCTGCGAGAGTTCGGCGCTCGATTGTCGTTCGTATAGCTGTGATGATCTGGCATTTTGTTCTGCAAGACGAAGTGTACGTTCGGCACTACATTCCCTTGCGCGTGCTCGTGAGTTTCTATCTCTATTTTCAGCAAGGCGCTGCGAGAGTTGCGCGCAAGATTCTCTGGCCCGCGATTGCGACGCGTACCTACTCTGTCTGAATTGCGAGACGATCTGAATTTTCAGAAGAAGATTCTCCAATACGACGTATTTTTTGCTAATCTCGCTTGGGAACTAACTAACTATGTTTAGATAATTGCGACCTGTTTTTTCTAGGCATATTTTTTGGAAGTTTTTTGTTTTACCAAATCAGAGAAAATAAGAAAACACAGTGTACATAAAGCAATATTATAAAGTTTTGATAAATACTTATTTTTTTAAAAAAAGTGTGAGAATACTATAAAAATTAAATAGTAAAGGTTGAATAAAGTAATTTATAAGTAGTTCTGAAAAGAGCTTTTTGACTGAAACAAAAAAAGTGCTATGAAAAAAGTCAAAACATTCAATGTCGGTTTCGTCCCGTCCGGTTACCTATTTCATAGATTTGCACGCCTCTCTCCCGCACTTCGGTGCCCCCTCCCTCGCTGCGTTGCTCGCTGCGCTGCGTGGGGACCACACCGGCCACTTTCGTTTAGATTGACATTTTTAACTTCGTAATATCTTTTGAATGAAATATCCGATTTGAATAATTCAAAAATGAATCTACAGGTATTGAAACAGTCTTGAATACGAAATGATTTATTTGGATAAGGATTAATAAAAAGGTAAGGATAACATGGTTTGATTTTGGTCGACATTTCTATCAACTTTTAAAATGAAAAAAAGTAGTTATAGTGACATAACTACAATAGTTGGACATATGGTATCGAAAAGTTTTTTGTAGATATTGATATGTTCTTTAATATTGTAGAACATTTTTTTGTTCTATCATCAATAGTTTCCGCAGCGCATGCGATGAAAGACGTTTTATGCCTAATTTTTTTACACCTTGGGTTACATTATTGAAGTTTTATTAGGGATCCCTATTTTTTTCTATTCATAAATATAGCCTATGTTACTCGGGGATAGTGTAGCATTCTATTGGTGAAAAAAATTTTGAAATCGGTTTAGCAGTTTTTGAGTTTATTCGTTACAAACATACATACAAAAATACAAATCTTTCCTCTTTATAATATTAGTGTAGCTGTAAAACCTAAATTGGGATTATTTAGAAATGTAAAACCTAGATTGGGATTAAGTAAAATAAAAAAGCCCACTCTCAAATCATCCTAATTTATAAAATTGTCTACGCCGTAGTCCTGTAGCACGCCTACGCCACGTAAAAGACTACGTCGCCGCGTTGTAGAAATTTATCGTACACAATTAAAATTTTGGAGCATGTTACATAACTGACAAGTTGCATGTCCTAGTTATGAAACACTACTGACTGACTCCTAATGTCCAGATTTTATTGAGACAGATTTTCCCCTTCAATCAAATTACGGAAAAAAGAACTAGGCATGTAAAAGATCTAACTTCTGTGAGTCCATAATGAAAAAACTAGACCACTGACCTTTGTCTGAAATCAAGACACCTGCAGCCAGGAGGCTGCAGGTGTCTTGGCTCGGAACACGCCTGGCTCGCTCGACGACCGATGGCGCAATGCAGTTTAGGGAAAGGGTAATGCTGCGCTTCAGAGGCACTAAAAACATAGGTGCAGAAATCTTCTCTATACAACTTGCGGAAACGCACGCACACATAGACACGTGTCTACCTACAGTGAGTACCAGCGTACATAAGACTGACATTCGTTTGACATACATAACTTGAAATCACTGCCGCGTTTATGTGTGCGTGCGACTGTTTTCTCACGTTCTGTGGAGTCGACCCTCTGAACTGTCTGTTTGTGCTGCACCGCGCAGGTGCGAAATTATCAATCCAGACATGATATATGATTCAGGTTATAAATTCGTCAAATTTTAGTACTTATGTACATATAGGCTATACAGTTGGGTGCCATGTCCATCCTTTGTTCGTCGCCGTTTGCGAGGGTTGCGTTTAAGACTTTTTTAGTAAATTTTGCTTTTAGGTATCAATTTTGTGTTTCAGTGTTATTTATTTATCTAATTAATGATAAAGACATCTGAGTCGTTTTAATGGGAATAGTCTGTCTTAAAATGGAAGACAAATTGATACATATTTGCGTTCAGGGAACGCGCACACACACATATTTGTAGACCAATCAAGAGCAAGGTTTGTTAGTATGCAGGTAATGGTTTCTACGATAATCTTTTTACGCAGTTCAAAACCGGAAAACCGAGACACAGTACCAACAGAAAATGCTAAGTTTAGTCCCAAGTATTTGAGAGTCTTTAATTATAATCGTATTATGAACTCAGCCTTATGGACGCAAAGCTAGACAAGGCCTTTTTCTACACACTCCTAAGTTATTTTCAGATTCATTTCGTTGCAGGTGGCCGAGCCAACTGTCGTGGTACTTTTGTTGTTTTGTTGGTACAGCTGGATTCTAGTTTACACGCATTGCAGTAGTCAGGAAAAGTGTGGCGGGGTTTTTCCAATAATGACACAAGGTCATCTCCTAAGTTGCACAATAACATTAATTATAGTAAAGTATTTTATGTGTATTTTATGTATTTTATGTTGATGCTAAATTAATTGGGATAAACAAGTAGCTTCTAATTTATTAGACATCGTAGGTCTTCGAATTTTCGGTTCTAGGAAATACCGATTTCCTAGATTTCCAAGATGTTTTCATTCACCGTTTTGAGAGCAGTGGTGATGAAATTATCTACACAAAGTAAAGCGCCTGCCTGGGTTCGAACCCGCGACCTGGGGCCGTTACCACTGGGCCACCTCTGCTACTTCCTTTACTCTACGGCTGTCGCCAATCTGGTTTTGATTTTGGCAAAGACGACTCTGACCTTTCATTGCAGTAGTCACTGAAATGCAAATCTAAAGCCGTTGACATATACTCAAGTTGGTGATGTCAGGATAAATAAATGTTTGGTTGGGGTAAGAATTATAGGTAAATAATACACTACATACATTTATTTCTCGGTACTCTGTTGATATTGATGCAGAGTCGAAACATATACAGCGTGTAACGGAAGGGGGGTATCAACCCTGAAGGAGGTGAATGTGCTCATGAAACTCAACAACTTTCCCCAAAGAACATAGGTCGAAATATGAAAAAAAAATTTGGCCCTCCCTTACAAAACTGACTACCAGCTGATTGATTTACTATGGGAGGGCCAAATTTTTTTTTTCATATTTCGACCTATGTTCTTTGGGGAAAGTTGTTGAGTTTCATGAGCACATTCACCTCCTTCAGGGTTGATACCCCCTTTCCGTTACACGCTGTATAGACTCTTTATTAAATAACATTTATTACATAATAGACATGTGTAACATCAGCGTAACAAGGATTTTTTTTTTGTTATTTTATTTTATTTATTTATTTGGGGAAATAAACTCTTAAATATTACAATATAGCATAAAATATGAGCTACAGAGTAAATGTATAACCTACGACATTTTCCACATATTATAAAGAAAAGTTATAGAACTAATGGCATGGTCTCTTACAATTTGATAGTTACAATAAAATTACATAATCTGTTAATGATACAACTATGAATAAAACTATGTTATGAATTTAGTTAGAAAGGTAAGGAAGATATGTAAATAATATACAATAACATTATTTCCTTGGCATTCTTTTGAGACAGGGTCTGAGCATAGTTAGAATAGGTACCTAGTGTACCTAAGAAAAACTTGTACGCTAGTGGGTCTATAATCATATACTGAATTCATGGTTACAGTTATAGTTTGTCCTACCACCTATATAAGGGGTCTTGAAAAATATTTTGGGAAATAAACCTCTTGAGCCACAACCATGTTTGGTCAAACTTAAAAACAAAACATTCACACAAGTGTGTGATCTTTGCTTTGAGTTACATAGACTTAGATTCGAACATCATGCTTTCATAGATAGTTTTATCCAGAAAGGACGGCCCTATCCCTATCTTTAGACTATAATACTCACAGCCCCACCATATCTTACCCAAAATGTTTCATTTCATGAAATAATTCATTTGAAGAAGTTCGTTGCCTCAACACAAACCGAGAGAAACAAATATTGTTGGCAAACAGAAAGATAGACCACAAAACCGAAAAGTAAGAAGTTTGCTTTCTACATAAAGCGAGTGCGCGCGAGTGTGATAATAACGAGATATAAGCTCCGGCAGCCTACTGTAACTTTTGGAGCGTTGATCTACGTTCGTTGATATATGAAAGGTCACTGAATGTAATCAAGTTTAGTAAGTAAGTAGCTACGTAGGTCCTGAGAAGTGAAGCTGGAAGTCGTCGGCTTGTTGGTTGTTCAGCTCCCTGTCCATTTGTGCAGGTACCTGTAAAGGAAGATCATTTATTTAGTAACCAGGTTTGGAAACTTCAGGAGCTGCAATAACCCGACAAAGGATAGTCCAAAAAACCTGTCTCTTGTCAATCACAGCTGTCACCCTGAGTTTGACAACCGCTCAGCAAATATTTGTGTTGATTGACCTTTCAAAACTACAGGAGCGCCTAATAGTTTTTTTAGTTATCAGACAAACGAGATAAAAATCTAATTTAAAAAGAAACGAGTAAGTGGGTTCATGTTTAAATTGGATTTACGGATAGACGGCCAGAGAAACGGTCCAATATGTAGGTGAGGTGTGATAGGAAAATAGTGGAAGTTATAAAAACAAAGTGTATTGGGTTATTCCTACCTGATTTCTATGTTACGAAAGTACGACTTTTGCGGTTGCGGCTTCGGCTATGGCAGTTATTTCTAGGCTGTGCTGTGCCATTCGCTGCACCACCCGCTGCGCCCAACGCTGACGCCGTCCGAAAAGCCATCCGCTGAGCTATCTGTTGCGCCATTCACTGCGCCATACCCTACGCCTTCTGCTACGCCATCCGCCGAATCACCCGCTACGCCATCCGCTGAGTCCTCCTCCTGAAAGCACATATTTATCTGTATATTTTCAGCTCAGGAGTAATACTTAATAATATAAGTACCTCACATATTGTCATCGCGTATTATCCAATCAAGTTAAATATCGATAAATGGCCCACAAAAATCTCATAATGTCTATGACTGATAAATTCGTTACTAAAAGTATCAAAGTACCAAAGTACCTCTTTCTGTTCCTCGGGGTTTTCTACGTCATACTGTTCTTCAAACAAGTTATCTTGAGACCAGATCATAAACTGTGTCATCGCTATCACAGCAATTATCCTGAATGTTGAGAAGAATATTTCCTCGTACTCGTACAGGTCATTCCAAATGCCCTCCAAGGCAAACGCGTCGAGAACAATTACATCCAACATTATTTTATATTCTGGGAAAAGAAATATTTTTGTCATCATACAAAATCTGAAATGATTAGACATGAAATCATCGTTACATGAACCCAATATCTCAGAGAGAGCTCACGAAAGAAACAAAAATTAGTCTGAGTCGCTGTCGCCGGATGCGGTGAAGAGGACTAAGTGCTATACAACATGTGATTTTTAAATGCGCAAAACCACAGACACCCCACCTGATTTTTAATTCAATTGACCTATTTCAGAGAGAAAATAAGTCATTAAAAAAAATTGTAAAGGTTTCATGTGCTGTTTTAGTTTTACTGGCCATTCTGATCGTTTCTTGCGTCTGCGACGACGCTTTATCGAGGGATAAGTCGTCACCGGGCCGCTGCGCCGCGCTGACATTGGCTTGCTTGACCTATTTATAAATAGACACGGCAACTATTAATTAAGATTTTTTGAAAAATGTAACCTATATTAAAAAGTGGTTCAATTAATTCTGCTCATTATTCTGATCAAACTATTTTCAGGTTTTGCGCATTTAACGTTACACGTTGTATATTACATAAAACGTTTTATGATCGTTAACGTTTACTAACAAAACAAAGTGAATACCTTTGTTTGTTGATCAGGATTCAGAAGGACCACCAATAACGTCCCGCCCAGCGTCCTGGTGAGCTATGGAGTCCCGAAGCAGATTGACAACGTGTAGTTAATACACGGCGCAGGTCCAGTTGACAACTTCGCTTGGTTGCGATCTGTGGCGTTCAGTTTGCACTACTGATAAACTAAGAACCAGTATTATCTTCGTGGTCCTGAAAAACCTTGACTACAGCACCACCTAGCGGTTCCATAAGAAAGTCAAAATTGCGTGACGTAGACGTCAAATAGATTGTATGCGGTAGGGCTTTCTTTTAAAAACGAACATTGACTGACAATCTTTTAGAGAACGAATATACACAATAGTTATTATATTAAGTGGTTCATATTCCAGAATATTGTAGTGTGAATTAAAATACTCACACATGGAAATACGAAACTAATACCTACCCTTTTTTCGTTACTTTGGAATCGGCCCCATAGCAATATTATGTAGGTATTTCATCAGTAACGCACCCCCTGAATTATTTCTAATAAATTTAAAGTCAGCCTGTATTGTATACTTACTGCGATAACCAATCCATTTGCCAAACACTTGGCACTTTGGCACAAAGCAAATACAAAGTTTGAGACATTTTACTGAGATCAGAGTGATTTACAACAAGAAAAATAACTGAATTTTTTGGCCTTTCAGGGCTAGTCACAGCGCGTTTTGTGTTCATCTACAAGAGCAACAAAACGAATATCACATTGCCTACCGTTTTCAAAGGGAACAAAACGCCAATGACCCTCTAAGCGTTTACTGTAACAACATTTGGTAGGCCTGTGTTCAACAACGATGATGATGGTGAACTGTAAAAACTGTTTACTATAATGCGTAAAATAATACAAATACACTTAATTTTGCAATCATTTATTACCACCCTGTTGAGTAGCAACTCTAGACATTTATAATGCGCACTTATTAATAATTAAAACATTCAGAAGAATTATAATCAAACGCGCCTGGAAGTCGTACATTTATTATATTTTTAATTTATTTTATTGGGACATCAGTACAAATTAAGTGTGACAAACTAAAAATTAAAAGTACGTAAACGTGTAACCCACACGTCGTTGTTCGTGAAATAATGGTTTACAGGTAACGTTAATTGTAGAAGTACTCGTACGTATTTTTTTGACTATGAACTATCCTCATCCTAAGGCGAAACAAATACTTGTTTTTACAAACCGTATTTATGAAAACAAATAAAACTTACAAAATTAAATTACAATGGTATTACAATGGGTGGTCTAATCGCAATCAGCAATTTCTTTTAGACAACCCTACTATAGACAAAATTGAAGAAGATTGGTGTGATTATCTCATAGAATAGTTTTAATTCCTATTTTAAAACAGTTATGCCCATTCTTCCTCATACGAAACTCCCTTTTGAAAGGTAGAATCAATTCTATTTTTTGTAAATGTTAACGTTCAACAGTTCATTTTGAAAAATCGTCTCCTAAACAATTGAATATAACACAAAGAATACTTACTGTTGAATTGTCAAAAGGATTTTTAAAAAAAAAAAAACGTTGCCCCACACTTGTAATTTCTCCTATATTGTGGGTGCGGCGTTTTACAAGCATTTAAACTCACATACACAAACACCCAGATCCGGAACAACTACTTGTAGGTCATACAAATATTTGTTCCTTGCGGGAATCGAACCCGCGACACGCAGCGCAGCAGTCAATCGCTTAACCACTGCGCCAACCGTGCCGTCAAAAATTTGGCTGTAGGGTTAATTTAAACATCGTCAGGAGAGCAGCTGCATGGTCGTCGGTTTGTTGTGTTGTCCCGTTGCCGAGCAGGTACCTGTTAAATCAGAAGATTTATTTAATTGCCAGGTTCGGCAGCCAGCGGCCAAGGCATGAAAGAGTGAGCTTAGGAGGAAAATGAGGAGCCAAATAAGACAAGCACTGATGACGACAAACTTCACACATTTTACTGTTAGATGGGGCGAGACTACTGCCATTATGCATCTGGGACAACTATGTGGTGACAAAGACTGATTTACCTTAAGCAGGCGGCGGCACGGGGAGGTCCCTAGGGACTTCCATAGGCCTAGGGTCCTGGTTTCCGTTAACTTCACCAAGCTCTGGGCCCTGCTTCTGAAAGCACATAACAATATAATTCACTAGCATCCGCCCGCAACTTCGTTTGCGTAGAATTCGGAATTCCCGCCGTTTAAAACCTATTACCCGTTTTCCCGTAGGAATTAAGCATTTTCCCGCAGTAAAAAGTAGCCTATGTTCATCAGGGATAATGTCGGCTTCTAATGGTAAAACAATTTTTCAAATCGGTCCAGTAGTTTCGGAGCCTATTCAATACAAACAAACAATCAAATCTTTCCTCCTTATAATATTAGTATAGATTAAGCGTTTCTTCTAATTACGAAATAATTTGGTGTCTCTGTGAGAATGTGACAATATTACACATTGACTTTTAGAAAGAGACAGTCATGGAAACCTTTATATGAGTAATAGAGACAACGCTCTACAAAGCTGAACTTTTTATAAAACACAACCTGTACACGTCGATACAGTACTGAGATTTAATGAAATAAATAAGTACCTTGGGTTCTTCTTTACGACAAATGATTTCGTAAATTTTCTTCGTAATCTTTGGTATGGACCGCAGTTCTTCCAGTTGTACTATACTGAGAAAGGGTTCGCATAGCCATTGCTTCAACGTATTCTCCGTCAAAATAATTAAGGAAATCATAATGAACAACTTTTGCAGCATCTCAATTATCATTTTAGCAGCTATTACCATAGATTGTTTGATAGACTTTGACGAATTGGTTGTAGTGGTTTCGGTAATGTTGCGTGGTGAAACCTGTGAATGAAAAGAAATCACCAACGCTATGAGTTGACATAAGAAATCTTACTATACTTAATAAAAGTCATATACTTAAATGCGAAAGCGTGTGTGTTCTTTCATGCAGCAGCGGAGGACTGACATGATTATTAACAGAGATAGTTTTTGGGCCAAATAATCTATTATGGCGTATTTTCCAATCAAATTAAATGCCAAAAACTCCACACTTGACTTTAAAATTCGGGTCTATATTCGGGTAATAAAAGTTGCAGCACCCATATGCTGCGCCTACCGCTGAGTCATCCGCGGAGCCATCCGCTACGCCACCCGGTACGCCACCCGCTACGCCATTTGCTACGCCACTCGCAACGCCAGCCTCTGCGCCACCAGCTACGCCATTTGCTACGCCACCCGCTACGCCAGTCGCTGCGCCACCCGCTACGCCATTTGCTACGCCACCCGCTACGCCATCCGCCGAGTCCTCCTCCTGAAAGAACGTATTTATCTGTATATTTTCAGCTCAAGGGTAATACTTAAAAATACACCTCACACATGGTTACGACGTATTTTCCAATCAATCTAAATACCAAAAACTCTACACATGGCTTCGAATTCGGGTCAGATAAATAACCCACAAAAATCTCATAGTGAATGATGAATCTATCAGTATAAATTCGTTACTAAACTTATAAAAGTACCTACGTACCTCTGTCTGTTCTTCCTGAGTTGCCTTTTCAAGCTTATTATACGTTTCAGTCAGCCAGGCAGTGCAGCCAGACCAGTTCGTGAATCGTGTGATCGCTATCACACCGAGTATCCTGAGTGTTGTGTAGGATGCGTTGTCGCTGTCAGCCAGCCCATCCCAAACGTGCCACATTGTTTTCTACTCTGGAAAAAGAAATATTTTTCTTAGACCGTTAATCTGAAAAAATGACCTACCAATAAAAATTTTTTTCACCAGGGCCGATCAATAATAAGTTTAAACTTTTTTTGGTGAAAATTTTAAGTTTGAACCTAAAATTTAGGTATTTAAAAGATAATATCTGTAACTTTCTTGTATTCAATCGATAGTAGGATGATTCAAGATGAAAATAAAAAAAACTGTACACGAAAAAGTTTTCATTCGTAGAAATAGCATGGAAAAAACTGATCAAAGGTAGAGATTTTCCAAAATTTCATTAAACATCAAAAAACTCGGAAACCATAAGACTTTTAGTATGGTCCTTTTTTTTTATTGGTAGATCCCAATGTGGCCCATCAGCAGGTAAAAGGTAATCCATGACTTTCCGGACACCCAGTATGTTAGAGCTCAGAAACAAACACTTCTTAGGGCCCTTTCCCCCGGCAAGATCCCGTTCTTTGCGGGTACGGTTTTTTGCAGGATCCTGTTTAGTAGTGTAAGTGTTTAAAAATAAATATTGACACAAGTATCCTGTTTTCCGGATAATGCAAACGATATACGAGAAAAATTGTTTTGATGGATTATATTCAACAGAATCTACAAATTAGAGCTCTCCATGAGTTTTTGCCTAAACACGCATCAGGAGAACGATTATTGCTAAATAAATAGATAAATAATTTAAAAAAATATCTCTTAAAGTTGTAGATAAAAATACAAAACCTTTTCGTGGGCTGCTGACGAACGCGCACCCGGCGGCGACCCGAAGGACCACCGGTGTGTGCCTGAAAGTACAAATAAATAAACCTTACTAAATAACCTTTGACTATAACTAGAAAATATAACTAATGTGGACAGCTCCGAAAATCCTTTGCACGAATAATTATCCACACGAGGAAGAAAAATGTCTGCCAATTCGTAAATTAAACAAAAGTTTTACTGTAGATAGCTATTACAGAAATCGTTTCATGATAGTTAATGTTTATTAACAAAAGAAAGTAAATACCTTTGTTTGTTATTCAGGAATTGTTCAGGAATTATTCAGTGGTTCAAAAGGATGAACAATCATTCTAGGGTACCGGTGAGCGATGGAACTCCCAATGCAGATTAAAAGTTAACGCTTAGGTACTGCACGGCGCAGGTCCAATCAATATACATACCTACGCCTCGATGCGATTTATGGCGTTCAGTTTGCACTACTGGTACCTACACTAGGAACCAATTTCTTCTTCGTGGTCCCGAATAGCCTAGACTACAGTGCCATCTGGCGGTTTGCACAGGAAAGGTAAAAACTTGCACGACGTAGACATCATAAATAAAACGTGACTTTGTTGATTGTGGAGACGGCGGACTTTGGATTCTTCGGTAATCTCTCAGAGGCTGAAAGGCTTTTTTTAAAGTGATTTATATTAGTCATTAGTATGACTAATATAAATCACTTTAAAAAAAGCCGCCGTGTCATTCTTAAATGCAATAATTGATAACCATAGAAAATGTACGAAAAAAATGACTTCTTTCACTATTCCTTAGTAAGTTATTTATAATCATGCAGTATTCATGAGTACAGACCTACTATGACCTACTTTCACCCCCTGAAATATTTCCGATGCGTGTAAAATCAGCTTGTATTATACAACGTGTAACGTTAAATGCGCAAAACCTCAGACACCCCAACTGATTTTTAATTCAATTGACCTATTTCAGAGAGAAAATAAGTCATTAAAAAAATTGTAAAGGTTTTATGTGCTGTTTTAGTTTTACTGGCCATTCTGATCGTTTCATGCGTCTGCGACAACGCTTTATCGAGGGAGGAGTCGTCACCGGGCCGCTGCGCCGCGCTGACATTGGCTGGCTTGACCTATTAATAAATAGACACGGCAATGTTTTTATTGAAGATTTTTTGAAAAATGTGACCTATATTAAAAAGTGTTTCAATTAATTCTGCTCGTTATTCTGATCAAACTATTTTCAGGTTTTGCGCATTTAACGTTACACGTTGTATACTTACTGCTATAACCAATACATCTGCCAAACTTTTGGCACTTTGGCACAAACTAATGACAAAGTTTGAGCTAATTTATTTAGATTAGACTGATTTAAGAGCAGAAACGAATTGCTTTTTGGTATTTCAGGGTTAGTCATAATCACAAAGCATTTTATTCATCACACTAATATTATAAAGGCGAGAGTTTGGGTGTGTGTGTGTGTGTTTGTATGTTTGTTACTTCTTCACGCTCAAACAGCTGAACGGATTTGAATGAAATTTGGTACAGCGATAGTTTATAACCGGGATTAACACATGGAATACTTTTTATCCCGATATTTCCACGGGATCGACACCTATGTGGGTGAAACCTCGGTGCGCAGCTAGTATCTTAATAAATCCTCCTCCTATGGCATACCCACTACCCACTTAATATAATTTTTATATACTTAAATATTAGGTTCCTGAAAACGTCCAACGGCATCGCAGCAGACCCAGGCGTGGATGGCGGGTAGAAATTGACGCCTATATAAGGGATTGGTCCATATTAGCTCAGGATCGAGTGGAGTGGAAAAAGGAAAGGGAGGCCTGCCTGTCTATTCTGTAAATATCTCACCGTGAAAACAAAGGTGAAGTAAGCGTGAAGTGAGTCGTCAATAGTGTCAATCCCTAACATCAGCAAGAGTCACAGCTCACTTCACCTTAGTTATCACGGTGAGATTTTTTCCAGAATCGACCGGCTGGGCCCTGCCGTGAAACAATTTTTATGTCTCTTAACATTTCTCGGGACCCTGGGGGACCATTCGAAGGCATACGAGGAGCCTAGTCAACACGCAGAGCAAAGAACTTAAATAAGGCATATTATTAAATGTCAGAGTACACGGAGAAAAAAATCTTAGAAATATTACTGTGCTGTCTCATAATCTGAGTACATTTGAGTGGTAATGGAAAAATTACCATGCTAGCACATTAAAAATTCTTATTCTGTACAGTAAAATTTATTGGACAAATAGTGAATTTTTCCCAATCTCACTCAGAAAATTTTCTGTAGATGTCACTTGCACTCACTTCACAGTGACGAGCACAGTAATTTTTCTAAGAATTTTCTCCCCGTGTAGGGGAAGACCAAAGTAGCGATGGATGGACTATGCGAAAAATGATATGGATAGTAGGTAACTGCTGAAATGACGAGTGATAGAGACTTATGGAAGAAAAAAAATTTTTTTTTCTTAAACGCTTTACCCCACACTAGGAATTTCTCCTGTATTGAGGGTGAGTTTACAAACATTTAAACTCACATACACAAACAGCCAGACCCGGAAAAACTACTTGTGGGTCTTACAAATATTTGTTCCGTGCGGGAATCGAACCCGCGACACGCAGCGCAGCAGTCAATCGCTTAACCACTGCGCCAACCGTGCCGTCAAAAATGACATGTTGTGCCGACCCGAAATAAATTGGGATACGAGAAGGAGGAGAATTATGGTGGATGCATAATCAACTACTGTTCCCACTGCTGAGACACAGGCCTCCTCTGTTCGACGGAGTGGGCTGTAATCTGCCACTCAAGCCCACTGCGAGTTAATAGATGTCACACGTCTTCGAATTTTTGGTTCTAGGACATGCCGGTTTCCTCACGTTTTACTCATGTTCACCTTCACCGTTTTGAGAAGTACTTTGTTCAGAATCGTCTACTGAATCGAATAATGTCATTTTTAATGTAGTAATGTATTTTTTACCCCAAAAATAATTAAAACTACGTAAATTACAGTCACACTTCCGGTATAAATTCAAAACAAACCAAAATGGACGATACGTGTGCGCGCGTAGATTTGTAATGCGACCACAATTTTCTCCCACAATCATTGTATAACTTATTTAACAAATAAACAATGTTTTATCTATAATAGTATGAATTCAGTGTATGTATTATGATTGTAATATAATATTGTAATTGGGGTAATTGGTGGTGTGCGTTATATACCTTGAAGTAGGCTGCAAGTGGGGGTTGTCTTGGTGGCAGCTCGAAGGACCAGCTTGTGCGGCCCTGCACTCCGCCACTGAACAAAACTCTTCCTGAAAACACAAACAAATATAATATTAATAATGATTCATTTTATTTCAGACAAAGTCCATTACATTACATTAAATTAAAAACATAAAATTTATATAAATATCAAACATACATGATTAAAAAAACTCGACATTCAAATAAAATAAAATTAAAAACACACACATGTTATACAAAACTAATAAAATAAAACACACAAATATTACATAATACTAGAGGAGGCGCAACTATGAAGCTGCATCCACCTCTGCAACAGGGGCAGACTCCATCCCTCGGAAAATACCTTCAGAACGCTGTTCGAGTGTGTTGTGTTGTTCGCTGTGTTGAGTTGTTTTGTAGGCGACTTCGTAGCAAAGCGCTCCATTTCCTTATAATCGCGAAAAAGTCATCAGTCGTCATCGCACCTCAGCAAACATAGTCGAGGCACTAAAAAACCGCGGAAACCCTAACAGCATCCTGAAAGAAATATTGTACAGACGCCAGCACATCAAGCTACCCGAAATTGTCAGATTTTCCCAATCAACTTTGAACCTTATACTTTAGCGATAAAGTTGAAAATCTATTAAAGAAATCTGACAGATTGTAGTAGCTTGATGTGCTGGCGTCTGTACCTACTGCACGCGAACTGCGCTGTACACCCGCCGCGTAAAGTTGGTCCACAGACTGCATGTGTAAAACGAGTCACAATATGCCTTAAATTGACACGCTCAACGCCATGTCGGACATTGCTGGGACACAAATTTCCCTATAAGCCACAAAAAACATTTAAAATTGACAAAAAATCGTCTTTTTGTTTCATTAATGCAAGAAACATTATCAGAAAAACAACCTTAACTATCTAACATATAGTATATTTTTTTAGAGTGCTGATGTGATTACACTGTTTCAGAAGGTCGCGTAGGTCATGCTGCGTACAATATTGCCTTGTATTCTTGACCGACGGCTCAGAAGAGACGTTTAGACATAGGTCTGACTGTCGGACAACATTGTCCCCCACGGCCCGAACGGAACATACTGGTGTCGCCCAACATTGTCCGACATGGCCTGAATGGAAATTTATCATTTTATTCCGTGGCGTTGTACGTGTTAACTCACTATCACTGGTAGTACGAGTATATCGTGCGAACCTGCGAGCCAACATATTACACCGGGCAGACAGCGCCCTGCGCTCCCCCTCAATATCCTGATTATTTTCGGAGACCTAGTGGCCCAAATACTTGAATTGCGTCACACTGTTTAAAGGAATGCTGTATCATCACAGGAGGTACAGATGAGTAGTATTTGGTACCGGCTTTAAAAATCGTAAGTTCACTCTTCTCTTCTTGTACTTGAGTCCATGGGCATGCATATGACTCACATAAGCACACAAGCTTACGTAACACAACGATCGATCGAACATAATTTACTACACAGTCCTTACTTTAATTAGGAAATAATCACTGGCTAACTTAGGCTCGTAGAATTAAAAATGTTTGCCAAAACTTTCGGTAATAATATCATGTTTTTTTCTGTCTAGTTTGGGTCTCACTGGCTAATAATATATTGTAAACTAGCTGTAGGTAGTATTTTAAGCTCCTCATGTCGTCTCAATTTGATGTTAATTTGTGAAAATGCTTACAATAAAATCTGTTGAACAATAAAATATGTTCTATTTTCTATTTTTATTTTCTTTCCGTAGAAACCCTTGTCAAAAACACATCACGAATAAAGAAGCTACCGAAGATATCCTACTAAAACTAAGATCCTAGAAGAAATGATAGTAAATGCAGTGAATAAAAGTAAGTACCTCTTTCTGTTTCTGTTTTGCGACACAGGGATGGAGCAATGATGCAGTTTCAAGAAAAATAGGTACCTAACTGCGCCGCAAAGGACATCGATAACTAGGAACAGATGAAACAAGTACCGGCTAAAGGGGTTTTCACAACACACCGCTAGCGTTACCCTTAATTTTCACGTTGATATCGCTTGAGTTATTTGTGATTTTTTGACGAGAGTACGAGTACATAGTGCTTGTGTGGATTCGCCTTTAATACATTCGCAGTCCCCTAACAAATATAAACACCATCTATAAACCATCTTGCACCTTGAGGTTATAAGCAGTCTTCAAAAACTACTACTACTACTACTAAGGACCCAACCGACATAATTAATAATACCTACTACAATACATTTTTGTAACAGCATACGTAACAACATATGACTCACTTTTTTTTTAGTAATATAAATGCAACAAAATATACCTTCTCGTGAAGAGTTTATTTGCATCTACACGCTCCATAAATATACCGAATATACTACAACAGTAGAAAGGGTAAAAACTGGCAACACTATATTTAGGTCAAACCACACAGAAACAGAAACAGTCTACAACGTCATTCCCCGCGCCCCTGCAATTTTCTATGTATACTTTGGAGAGACCCCTAAGTAACAGTGGATAACAAAAGGATGCGTGGACCGATTGATATTTATAAATAGTTCCTACAGCTAAATCTGAATTGTGATTTAGGTAGGGTCAAAAATGAATATAATTGTAGGACTTTTTAGCTTCACTTCTTAATAAAAGTTGTCCATACTCGGGATTAGTCACCCCTTTAATTATTTTAAACTCTTATTATTACCCAGACGTTATTGTATGAAGCGATACAGATGGCCAGCAAAGGTGTTCTAATATTTCGGAGTCACTAACCGAGAAACTACTAAAATTGAAACTTTGAGATATCTAGACAATAAAATGTTATGATGATAAAAATAAGAGGAAATGTGAGCAAAGGGTGAACTAAGTTCTTGTCCATTCACAGACGGAGAAGGAAAGTTTTGAACTTTATATCTTTAACAGAAATAATACAATATACAAAAAGAAAAATAATACTGGTATTCAGCTGCATCCGGTTAGACTCGAAGCCGACCCCAACATAGTTGGGAAAAGGCTAGGCAGATGATGATGACAAAAGAAAAATAGTAGGTAAAGATCTTAAAGGCAATAAACAAGATCGATGTAGAAATGTCTTTATTTATTTAAACCACTACAGCTTATGAAACACAACATCGCCGTGCTTCACCAGACGGATGACCAACAGAGTCTGCAAGCCTGCTTCATTCGGACGATTTACGTAGATAGTATCAAACTTGTCCATCTTCCTTCCCAACTTGGCTTCAATTGCTTTGATTTCCTTGGCAGAGAACAAATGACGAGCGACAGCCAGACTTTGCAAGCGACCGAATAGCGACTCCACCTGGTACAGCTTCGGGATTCTATAGTCATTTGAGGTTCCTATAGTGGTCACTGACCCATCCACAATCTCGTCGTATACATTCACGTAGTTTTCTGAGCATACGTGATCGCTAAACTCTTGCAGGCTTACGCTCAGATCTAACATCTCCTTCTGCAAGCTTCGAATCTCAGTAATAACTCTGCAATCGCCCATTTTCGAACTTCTCCTGCGGTTGTTTCTTGATCTTGTACTTGTACAAAAATCTGTAAAATAATAAAAGATTTTTTAATCGATACGTTTATTATCCAACAATCACTGGCTATGCCTACTCCAATTGAATGCATCAACTCGCCATTCGCAACGAAAACAACAATACCAAAACACCTGACATGCTTTGCTTCATTCATAATTACTATTGCGCTATAACTTAGAAGTGACTAAGGGCAAGACCGCATAAAGTCTTTTACAAGACTCGAAAGACCTCAAGATAAGGAAAAAATTTTGTCGCAGTTTGTTTGGTGTTTATTCGCATTAGCTGACAGCCATCCACGAAAGGTTAGACTGAAGTACTGTTACAGGAAAGGGGTCAATGAAATCTGACATGAGAATTAAACAAAGGACCCGTCGCTCCGCAGTCACGCTAACGACCACTACACAAACGAAGCAGTCATATATATCGCCGTGCATTGAAAAGTTCAAGAGTGCAATAAACGTTATTTTACAGTGCCTCCACGAGTCACAATCACAACATTTAAGTAGGTCCGACACGACGTGCACAGCATTAACAAACAAAAAAAAATGGCAGTTATTGACGTTCTCCGAAGTCCTCATTATCATCAAGCCTTAAAAGTAATTTGAATTACGAGGCTCTCTACACAACAAATAAACAAAAAGAAAAACAATATTGTTTTCTTTATGAGGTTTTCATCGATATAGTGATAAAAGTTAGTACGCACACTAGGCAAAATCCAAGCTGCAGTTCGACCTGGTGATGGCTCGAAGGATTAGTTGGACTCGCTCAGGAGACAAACGCCCGCAGCTTCCCCACCACACACAGCACACAGCAAAACCACCGCCTGAAAACACAAATAAATGTCTTATGAATATTAAGAAAATAATAGTTTTATGAGTAGAAATAATAAGTAATGGACAGCGTATTTTTATTGAATTATTGGGAAATTAGTCTAACACTACATCGCTCAAGAAACAAGCGTGGTTGCCGAAAAAAATTGGAATGGCTTATAAAAATATAGGTGACTAGATATGGAATCACCGCCATTAATGTGTCCCACGATCCCCTATCGACACATTAACAACAATCAACATGTAAATAAGCTAACATTAAAATAAAATGATAAGTTCGTACCTTTTCAAAAATAATCACGAATTTTGGATAATAATCACGAACACAGAAACTTCGATACAATGACTAATGGCGGACTGGCTGCAATAAAGAGCATGAGCCGAGTGCTAGCTGCAATGCGCAGGTCCGATCAATACGCTCGAATGTGTTATAGGTACATACGTGCTGCATATTCATTTTTTATACAGGTACAGTCGGCCGCTGGTCGGTATTTCTGTAAGTAGGTTTGTACAAACACTTTTACACGCCAATCATATTTTAATACTAGATGAGTTCGGCGTTTCCTGAGGGGCCCGTGGCTAAATAATAACAGCCGCACAGGTCGATCGATCAGGTTAAGCTACGCTTGCCGCGGTTGGTCTGTGGATGGGGGACCATCTTTACATACCGAGACCCCTCCGTGCCTCGGAAAGCACGTTAAGCCGTTGGTCCCGGCTGTCATTCGTAGATCTTTGACAGTCGTTACGGGTAGTCAGAAGCCCGAAAGTCTGACAACCAGTCTTACCTAGGGGTATCGTATTACCCAGTAACTGGGTTGTGGAGGTCAGATAGGCAGTCGCTCCATGTAAAATACTGGTATCCAGCTGTATCCGGTTAGACTGGAAGCCGACCCCAACATAGTTGGGAAAAGGCTAGGCAGATGATGATGAGTTCGGCGTTTCCTATCCGACTAATCTGGGAAGAAAGGCCGAAAAACTCTGAGGTCACAGTCTCTTTTGAAGTCTAGATATAAACTTGGTCAAATCATTAGGTAGGTTTTTGATTAGGTTTCTGATTAGGTAGGTTATTTATTTTATTATTTATGTACACGACAAAAAAAAATACACAACAAGTAAAAAAAAATATGGATATGACATAATTATAATTTGAGTAAGTACATTGAAAAAAAAAAGGTAAGGTAATTAATTAATTACAAAGGTACTGCTGAAATTTCTTCCAGCAGACCTGTGAAAGGAGAAGTAAAAAAGAAATGTAGACAATAGTGTGTGAGAACATGAAGAGAAAAATATGAATGTGTGAAGTCTATGTGTGAAGTTTATCTTCTTTTTATTAATTCATATAGTTTTTTATATATTTTTATGGACATTACTTAGAGACTTGTAGAATGTATTTTAGCCGGTCTATTTATACCTTGAGCTGGCCTAGCGTAGTACGGAGTTTCAATAAACGGGCCAGCTTATACTGGTTTTGTTACCACTGACGTGCGGCCTACTGTACAGTCGGCGAAGATATTGGGATGTGTTCGATAGCGCCTTTAATTACGGGGGACGGCGTAAACGGGCCTCATGAATATTTTACTGAAAATATCGAAATGCTGGTTGGGCTGCTTTCAGAAACGTGTTTTACATAATGTGTAATGTACGGCAGGATTTCACGCTTGTTTATGACCAAGCGTGTAATCCTGTCTAGCAGCGCCATCTGACGGATGGTGATGTGATGATGGAATTTCTGGGCAAATTTTGCTTGCGCGATTTTCTATAGCCGTAAAGGTGTCGCTAGGAGCTGTTCATACCCGTGACGAACAGGGTATTATGGTCAGAGAGAGGCATAGTTATAGATCCAGTATGCAATGTACGAGTACCTTTGTAGATGATAGTTGTTTGTCGCTGTTCGACTATATAGTGTAGATGTCGCTTCCAGCTAATCACTCGTGACAAATGGGTTATTATTATTATTATCAGAAAAGGACGAAATCAGAAAGAGGAGCAGTGGTGGCCAAGTGGTAAGTAACGGCCCCGACTTATGAGTAGAAAAAAATATTGAAAATGCCAGCTAGATGGACCGATGACGTACAGAGGTGGTTAGGACAGACTGAATGTGGAAGGTGGAGGACAGGGTGTTGTGGCGCCCATGGTCGGAAGTGAGAGCGCTTGGGACGCCGTCGCCTCCTTCTGCGAGGAAGTGATGGTCGCGAAGGAGGCGGCGGAAAGGATGAGGGAGTATACAACCTCCTTGCCATCCGTAGCAGATGCACCGGGCGCCGGAGGACGCGGAACGATCTCCAGCCGCCTTAACCCTTTATAAGGCCGAGAAAACTAGACATGGTACTCGTACAGTAATAAATATTTAGTATGTTAATAATGATATTTTTTTTAAGATTTTGAAGTATTTTTTTCAAATGGGAAAATCAATGGGAAATTCGCGGAAACAACCATCAACAAAAAATACAAGCCCGGACAACAATAAGTTTAAATTAAAAAATAATAATAATAATTTACTTGGTGACATGTACATATACTGCCTCTACCTTAAAAGGGTTAAGGTGAGGTCTGCAGGCAACAGACTTGGAGAGTTTGTTGCCTGAACAGTGAAAGGCCCGAGACGGCGGCGCGTTGTGTTCCGCGCGCGCTTCTCTCTACAGGAATGGTGGCTGTATGCGGCCACTGAGGGTGACGGGGTCCGCATGGATTCATGCGGTCCAACACCTGGCCGGGGGAGCGTGACGAAATGCGCAAGCACTCCAACACCCCGGCTAAAGGTAGCAGTAGAACACCGTGTGGTTTTAGTCAGTACGAGTCTGACAGACCCTTCCACCCACCCCAGGGTGGTGGACATCCATGAGGACTTCCACACGGTAAAATAAAAATGGGTGTTGTGGCGCAGTCTGGGAGAGGCCTATGTCCAGCAGTGGACTGCGATAGGCTGAGTTGATTGATTAATCACTAGAGTTGTGAAAGAGCTTATCCATTTGTGTATTTGGTTACCTCTCTTGGAGCATAGCCTTATATCGTCCATTAGTCAAGGGGTAGTTTTAAATAAAAAAACATAATAATATTTACAGTTTTTTAATTAAATCTTAATTATTTCTAATATTGTGTCTTTATAATGGTCCTTCTACATACCAGAGATACCCAACAAAAAATTCTTATATTTATACATATATACAAGTCGCAAACTAACGCGTATCCAAGTCTTAAGTCAACAAGGAGCATAAACTACAAAACAAAGCATTTGTTTGTTTTGGAGGGAGGGTACTGAGAAACCCTCCTCTTGGATCCGCGCTTGATAGTTACGTATCCATTTGTATAGAGACACAAATACATAGGTAACTATCAGCAGGTCATATCCGGTCATAATTTCATTTCCGTGTGGGGGATACAACATTTTTTTTAAAAATGAAGTATGATTTTTTGCATATTAATGCATGTACTGATCACATCAATGTACACTTTGGTGCAATCAGTATCGTCTTTACCCGAGCGTATCGTAATATACGACGAGGGGTTTCCAAAGAAAGATGAACTGCAAACCCGTTTAGGTGTTTGCTTTATAAACGTTGCAAGAACGATTCCTCTGCCCGAGTGGGGTCCTACATGTTATGAGTTTTAACCCATCACCTAGGGGTAAAACGCTAACAAATGGAAACCCCAGCATTGTGTCTAAACCTTGTAATATAAAACATCATTCGGGGACTAAATCGCAAAGTAACCACTAAAGGGATTTGCATTTAGCCAAATAACCCGATTTGATGGCATTAACAAGAATGCTTTAATATTCGACGCCATATCTCTTGCAATAATCACAAAGAATACGCATCGAACCGCAGAACCAGCTTTCACAGATTACCTATTTTGATTCAAAATAAGTAATCTATGAAAGCTGGTCCTGAACACGTCAAATAAGGTTTAGCCTATCCGCCGGAGTTATTGAGACATGGACAGGAACGAAGCTGCATCTTTCGCGGTTTGTTGGCGGCTTAGCTTATCTACGACCTGTAATAGAAAACACTATTTTAGAAGATTGATAAGACAATCAATAAAAGTGGAGGGAAATTTATGACTTGACTGTGAACTTTCCTTTGGAAATCTATCTATACTTATACTAGAATCCGCCCGCAACTTGGTTTGCGTAGAATTCGGAATTCCCGCCGTTTAAATCCTATTACCCGTTTTCCCGTAGGAATGAAGCATTTTTCCGCGGTAAAAAGTAGCCTATGTTCATCAGGGATAATGTCGGCTTCTAATGGTAAAACAATTTTTCAAATCGGTCCAGTAGTTTCGGAGCCTATTCAATACAAAAAAACAATCAAATCTTTCTTCTTTAAAATATTAGTGTAGATACGTCAGTCAATTTTCTCAGTCAACTGCTGAGACACAGGCCTCCGCTCTGTGGGAAGGGGTGGGCCGTAATCCACAACGTGGGCCCAGTACGGGTTAGCTTATATTTAATATCTAACAATAAAACGGGGTGAATAGGAAATGCAGGGGTGAATCGGGATAAAACTTTAAAATGGGTTTTACCATTGAAATAATAGCGTTTTTTGCCAAAAGGTCTCCAATGTGTTTACTGCCGGTCGATTCTGGAAAAATCTCACCGTGATTACTAATGTGAAGTGAGCTTAGAATGAGCTGTGAGTGATGCTGATGCTGGGGATTGACACTATTGACGACTCACTCCACGCTCACTTCATCCAAGTTTTCACGGTGAGATGGTTACAGAATCGCACTGCTGTATTATAATTAACGATTAAAGGTGAACGCACACTTATCCGAGCCGAACGCGTCGAACGCATCGAACGAAACGAATTTTAAAATTCTTTATATGAAATCTTATGAAACCTCGCTCACTTGCCCGCGTTGAATCGTCCGAATCGACCCCCGACGAATTCGGATGACGTCATCAGATTCGGCTCGGCTTATGCGGTCAACTCGACCGATGCGCTCGCATTCTATAAGTTGCGTACGACAGACCAACGCGCGAGAACTACTTCTTCATTGTTTTGTCTTCGGCGCGGTCGATTCTTTCAGTGCGTAACTATATGTGTGCGAGACCTCTTTGACTGCAATTCGTTCAACGTGTTCGGCTCGGATAAGTGTGCGTTCACCTTAAGTGTTATTGTTGGCAACAAACAACGTTAAAATCAATTTAAAAGTTTCATCCCGATTCACCCTTGCATATCCTATTCCCCCTGTTTTACGGTATCTATACTACACTAATAATAAAACTGAAGAATTTGTTTGAACGCGTTTATCTCCGCTACTACGGGTACTAAACTGTTGCATTTTACAGCCCTATCCATGGGGAAGGCAACAACATCACGCTAGGACCTTGAGGAGCCAAACAAAGAGAAAAAAAATCAGAAAAATAAAAATCAGACGCTAAGCGATACTTGAGTAATAAAGCGCGGGCAGATGATGGGCAACGGGGTGGGTCAAGGGGAACAAGAAACACGCGGATGAAGTCGAAAACAGAAACTATACTCCATTTGAAATAAGATTAGACATTTAAATAAACCTATTTTACAGTCCGTTCAACCGATTTTGAATTCTATTTCGTTAACGGCATGACACATGGCAACTGCAGTTAACAGTTGGTATTGTAACCACTTTTTTTTGCGTTTAATGCCATCCTTATGACTACGGTATAGAAGTCAAAATCGGTTAAACGGACTGTAAAAAAGGTTTATGTAAATGTCTAATCTTATTTCAAATGGAGTATAGTACAATATAATAAAGCTTCAGACTTTGTTTATATTGCTTGAACGCGCTAAGCTCTATAATTTTATTAACAGTCTCTGGAACTAACATTTTGATTTTTTTTTTGTGTTTGTTAGCACTTTTAAAATCACGCTACGATCCTTAGGAGCTCAGCAAAACGAAAGAAAGTCAGAAAGAACGCTTAGCGAAATCGAAAAAGTAGCGCGGGCGAGCGATGCGATGTGATGCGGTGGCCGAACAGTTTTATAAAAGTGTGGAAAACCCATGAACACTTTGCCTGACCCGGGATTCGAAACCCAGGATCTCATGTTCAACAGTGGGCGCTTGCAAGCACTAGACCAACTTTTCTTCAATCACAATTGCCGAAAAAATGGTCTCTATTTACAACATCAACTATGTATTAAGCATATGTATACCTAAATCATGTGGATTTGCTCACTGCTAAAACAACAAACTACATTCACTAAACACGACTAAACAGTCTGCGAAACTTGCTATACTATAGATAGTAAATTCAATGACACGTACACGTCACAATTTCACATTAACAGTACCTTTCGTTAATAGGAATAGGAGCGGTTTTCGTCCTTCAAGTGTTACTTCAAATGTGCGTTGGCAGATCAAGCTACTACAATCTGTTAAAGAACCATGCCCATCCGTCATACATCCTTAGGCCCAGAAATGGACAGTTAAATATTACACTAATATTATTTGTATTAGTTAAGCAAATGTCTACTATGATAAAAAATCTAAAAAAAAGTCCGCCGCGTTACTAGTATCACCGAAAATATCAGTAAAAGTAGAGTAATCTTTCAATAAATAAAAATTACAAATGACAATTCATTAGATATTCTAATAAATAATAACGATTATGGGATTACTTTTAATAATTGTTAAAAATATATATTGTTTTAAATATAATTGATTACATGACTTAATTAAATTTTACTATGCTGTCCACCGGTGGGCCGAAAATGGGCATTGTTCTTTGTTTAATAGATTTTCAACTTCATCGCTAAAGCTTTAGGTTCAAAGTTGATTGGGAAAATTTGACAGTTTTGGGTAGCTTGACTCTCGTTTTACGTCTCTCCGTTTAAAGATGACTCGAAATACAAGTAAAATAGTAATTAGGTACCTTGGTGGCCGATGCTCGAAGGTTCAGATCCTCACGATCAACTGACACACAGCTACCTGGAAATAAAAAAAGATGCATTATAATTAAATTATCAGAGATAATTGCATATTTTTTTAGGGACGATAGAATTCAACGCTTTTACTTATTCAAATATACATAATCTGCTTATAATGTGTACTGGGAAACAGACGGTCGATTCTGTAAAAATCTCACCGTGAAATCATAAGTGAAGTGAGCACGCAACAGTGTTAATCCCTAGCGAATGACAGCTCACTCCACGCTCACTTCACCCAAGCTTTCACGGTGAGATGGTTACAGAACCGCACGGCAGGCCTTCTCTCGTAATTCACCACGCGGGCCCGGTCCGGACGGATTACATGTCTACGAATTTATGGTCATAGGACCTGCTGGTTTCCTCACGATGTTTTCCTACACCGTTTTGAGAGCAATGGTGATGAAATAATTTACACAAAGTAAACCGCCTGTCAGAGTTCGGACCACTAGATCTTATTAAAATAACAGAGCTTAATTATAAGGAAACTTGACAGATAGAAGGACATCGAAGTGATCCTATAAGGGAGCCATTTTTTTTCTTTTAATCTACGAAAACCCTAAAAACGAGTCTTGACCTTATTTATTCAATATTCTGAATTTTAATATTATCTTCTGAAATAGATTAAATTATATAAAGCACACTTGTTCACTAATAATAATAATAATATTTACTCGCAAGAAATACATTTTTACAAGGAAGATCTTATAGCCTAAAAGTCACTGTATTCGGCCTGCAAGCAAGCGTGCAAATTATTGAATTTTATTTCGTTATCACAGAATATCACTATATAATATCACTTCCTGCCACTTACTATAATAAATCCAATAAATGGGTAAAAAAGAAGCCGACGCTCAGATTCGTGACGCTCCGGACCGAGGCTGAGGGCGCACTGAATGCATTTCAATCAAAGGGCAGCACTCCTATATTCTGCAACGCGCAGGACAGATCGATAATTCTGTCTGAGACGGATAAGTAACGCCGCACACTAAGCAACTGTGGCTAGCCGGTTTGTAGTTCGGAGCCTTGCTGCCGCCATGAAAAATTAGGTTAATAAAGGTTCGTGTTATTACTTTTAGTCTACTTCGGAACCGGACCAACTCGAGGCTTAAAGAAGAGTAAGGGGCTGTTCACCACTTACTTACTCCCCCTTTCCCTTCCACGTAGGAGGGCCTACGTAATTTACGTATTAAAAAATAAGACTTGGAGCCCTTTTAATGTTACGTATGATCAGTAACCACAAACATTGCAAAAAAAAAATGCAAAAATATAAAATCTTATAATTTTGGTTTACCTACTTTTGTGATCTTACGTACTGTTATACCTTGCTAATGATAGTGGAATGGCTGACCGTCGTCCAGACTTGCCTTGTCAGCATTTTATAACTTAGAAGCGTTTCTTATTCGGTTTGTAAGTCAGTTCAGCTTGAAACTCGGTACGGGTCGGAACTTCCTAAATCTACTATTTCCATTGTTAAACAATTCCTATTTCAAAGTTATCTAATTAAATAAACTCTGTTTCCAGTTCGTAAATAATTGTTTTTTTTAAAAACAAGTTTCCGAAATCTCTTATAATATTTGGTGGCAGCGGTGGGATACGAAAATCCCCTACCCGAATACGTCTCTGATACAAAACTACAAAACCTGAAAGTGCCAGTGAAACTTAACCGTTCTAAAGTGATAAAATTAAGTGATTTACTTAACCAACACTGTGTTGTGTATTTATATAATAAATCAAAGTGCCTGATCGACACCCTGTCTTGTGTGTCGCCCTGCAACTGAGCTGAACCTCTGCTGGTGCAGAGGCCTCCTACAACTGCTGTTCTGCTGGTTACCGCTGGAGAAGCGGTCACGATGATGCTGATTATCCTCATGATGACGGCGTTCCTGTGAGTGATCTAAGAAATACTACGGCTACTAATATATCCTAATGTGAATACCAGAATTAACTCAGAGCCACTTTCTATATCTACATAATTATTTCACATCTATGTACTCATTCCTATTGTTCATCATTCCTAATATATTGTAACTGATAAGGACCTCGCTGTATGGCTACTGTACATTTGTTTAGACTACGCGTTTCGATTACGCGTCCATATCACTGAGTCACTCGTACAAAGTAGCTTAAGGCGAAGACGATTTCCTATAATTAATTAGTTTTAAATAAACATTTTATTTTGTAAAATCATATCATGACTTCCAAATCTGAAACGAAGGAGGAAAGTTCCAGTAACTCTAAGAGTACAAAGGTGGAAATGGAAGAAAAAATCGAACTTGGTATTTTATTCAAATTCATTAAGCCATTCGATGGCTCCAGGGAAAAACTAAATCCCTTCATTGCTAATTGCCAAAGCGCCTTTAACACAGCCACGAAAACTCAGAAGCCTATTTTATTTAAATTCATTTTAAGTCAATTAATAGATAAAGCTGAAACTACATGCAGTGTCAAAGAGTTCGAATCCTTTGAGCAATTCATCGAGTTTTTAAAGCAGCAATTTGGGGAAAGGAAGCATTACGCTCACCTACTCACGGAACTCCAGGACTGCAAGCAGAGCTCTGCTGAAACAGTTAACCAGTTTGCATTAAAAATAGAAACATGCTTAGCGAAACTACTTACAGAAATAAATATTTCCATCCCGACGAAAAAGAAAACGGAATTAGCGGGACGTGTAGCTGCAATGCAAGATCTTGCACTTCATACCTTCATAATAGGACTCTTGCCACGCGTATCGCAAGTCGTTAGATGTCGCAATCCAGACTCGTTAAACTCCGCTATAAGCTTCGCAGTCGAAGAAGAAAAAATCATCTCTAATATTTATAAAAGATCCAATACGTACTCCAATAATGATAAATCCAGAAATATGAACTCTCGTCGTGACTTCCAATCGCCACGTTCTCCAAATCCGCGAAATCAGCAATCCGATAATTCAAAAGCAGTAAATACCAACGACATGGTATGCCGCTACTGCAAAAACATAGGTCACACTATTGAAAATTGTCGCAAAAGACAATACAACAATAGCAGGAACCAATCTGCTGCTTCTACCTCAGATGGTCGTCAACCAACCCGCAAGGTTTTTAACGTAAATCAGGAAACGGAAGTAAAAACCGACGAAGTCGACCAAAACTATTTAAACGAGTAAAATTTCCCGACCGGCGTCGCCCGGGAAATTCATCCTACTATATCAAAGCCGATGCCTCTATTCTCACTGTATCCCCTGAATCACGTACTAAATCCACTGTATCCTCTGAATCACGTACTAAATCCACTGAATCCTCTGAATCACGTACTAAATCCACTGAATCCTCTGAATCACGTACTAAATCCACTGAATCCTCTGAATCACGTACTAAATCCACTGAATCCTCTGAATCACGTACCAAATCTACTAAATCCTCTGAATCACGTACTAAATCCACTGAATCCTCTGAATCACGTAAGAAATCTGCTGTTTCTATGAAACCAATTACTAATTCCACTGAATCACGTATTAAATCCACTGAAACCGCTAGTTCTGCCAAATCTCTTCCTAAATCCTGTAAATTACCGAATTCTGTCGCAAAATCCACCGATTCTCCTCTCGTTGCAAATCCCTTCATCCCATCTTCGGATGATTCGCCAAACCTGAAACAAAACACAAATGTGAAAATCTATAAAATAAATAGAAATACAGAAAAAAGATACTTACCTCACGTAATAATCCATACCTCCGTCGCTGACAGGCCTTTATCCTTTTTAATTGACACAGGTTCCTGCATAAGCCTGCTGAAATTAGATTCCATGTCCAGAGTCCCAAAGTTAAGTGATGATATAATAATTCTCAAAGGAATTGATCCTGGAAGTGAAACAACTCCAACTCTAGGCAGCTTCGAATTGCAAATATTCAAAAAACATGGCAAACCTTATGCTCATGCATTTCACGTTGTTGAAAATATTAGTCTAAGTTTCGATGGCATCATAGGCAACGACCTCTTGAAAAATATAGGTTGTCAAATCGACTATTGTCAGGAAACCTTACAGATAGATGAAGACTACATAAAATTAAAATTCGCTGAACCATTATATAATATTCCACCTCGCACGGAAGCTGTAATTGAGTGCACAGTCAGTAACCCAAATATAAGAGAAGGCACGATAATAGACCAACACATCTCTCATTCATTATTAGTTGCCAATTGCATCGTTAACGTGAAAGAAAATAATCGTATTAACATCACAGTTGTCAATATCTCTGAAGAGCCCGTCGTACTCCCATCTAACCTTAATCTAACACTAGAACCTCTAGACATTCAAGCCTGTTTGAATCCTCATGCATCATTGCCTCTTACTAATGCCTCTATAAGAACTAACGAAGTTCTCAAGACTCTTAGGACTTCTCACCTAAATGAAGAAGAATCTAAAGCCCTATTACAAGTCTGCTCAGACTTTTCCGACATCTTCCATCTTCCAGACGATCAGCTCACATATACTACATCTACCGAACATAACATCAGAACAAGTACAGATATCCCTATTCAAACGAAATCCTATAGATTCCCTGAGTGCCACAAAAAGGAAGTCGAAGATCAAATTAACAAAATGCTAGAACAAAATATAATAACACCTTCAAATTCACCATGGTCCTCACCTATTTGGGTTGTGCCCAAAAAGATTGACTCTTCAGGACAACGAAAATGGAGAGTTGTCATTGACTATAGAAAACTCAATGACGTTACTATTGGGGAAACATATCCTATTCCACAAATAACGGAAATATTAGACCAATTAGGGAAAAGCCAATATTTCACAACTTTAGATTTGGCCTCAGGCTTTCATCAAATTCCAATATCCAAGCAAGACGCTCCTAAAACCGCCTTTTCCATACCTCAAGGTCATTTTCAATTTACGAGAATGCCATTCGGCTTAAAAAATGCCCCTTCGACATTTCAAAAACTAATGAACACATGTTTATGTGGACTTCAAGGCTCACGATGCTTTGTTTATCTAGACGACATTGTAGTGTACTCCCCTGACTTGCTAAGTCACATTCAAAATCTATCCGCTGTTTTCAATAGGCTCAGGAATTATAACTTAAAACTCCAACCAGATAAATGCGAGTTTCTATGCAAGGAAGTCGCTTATCTTGGTCATCTCATCAACAAAGATGGTGTACAACCAAATCCTAGAAAAGTCAAATGTATCACTGAATTCCCAATACCAAAATGTCCAAAAGATGTGAAATCTTTTCTTGGACTGGTATCTTACTACAGACGTTTCATACCCGACTTTTCCAAACTAGCGAAACCATTAACATCTCTTCTGAAAAAGGATACACCATTCAATTGGAACAATGAACAGCAACTAGCTTTCGAAAACTTAAAAAATAAATTAATAACCTCACCAGTGCTAGCATATCCTGATTTTACTAAACCTTTCATCCTTACCTGTGACGCTTCCCAATTCGCCGTTTCTGCTATATTATCGCAAGGTCCGATAGGAAAGGACCGCCCAATTGCTTACGCGTCTAGAACACTCAATAAGGCTGAATGTAACTATAGCGTCACTGAAAAAGAATGCTTAGCGATTATCTTTGGAACCAAAGCCTTTCGCCCATATCTTTACGGAAATCGATTCACCATAGTCACAGATCACAAACCCTTGCAATGGTTATTCAACTGTAAGGATCCTGGTTCTAGGTTAGTACGTTGGCGACTCAAATTAGAGGAATTTGACTATGATATTAAATACAAGAAAGGGAAAATTAATACTAACGCCGACGCATTGTCTCGATTTCCAGTTAACCCTATTCAAGGTGAACCTTCGACAACCTCTGACCCTCTACTACTAGATCTTGACACTGAACTCGATGACCTCTTGGAGGACCCCCTTATAATTCTACCATCTCCCATTCCATTCTCCTTCGAAAATAATGACCTACTAAATCAAGAAACAAATGCTGACTCTAATATATTACAAAATCCTGTACCACAAGCTGAACCAACACTATCTCCAGATCTCATAGATCTAGGGCCAAACTTACCATACCTTGACATTAGCCCTGACAGTGCCGATCTCAACCTTGACTTTGACTCACTACAGATCCCTTCACCAAACGAGCAATTAAATTTAAATGATGATAATTATTCTCAATTTCTAAAATCAATTTCAAATAAAGAAAACATCCGCAACACAATTCTAAAAGAACACAATGAAAATCTCCTAAAGACAACCTGCAAAATAATATTAATTCCTACATCTATAGACTTAGACGAGTCAAATCCCTACATCTCCGAAATCCTCCTAAATTCCGGCAACCAAGACGAAATCCTTAATGCTGAAAAAGAACTATACCATTTTATAAAAACTAAATACGACAACAAGACTGTTTACCTCATCTTCACAAAAGTTCATCACTTCGACGAATCATCTTATCCCGCTATCTATGATACTCTGAAACAAGTAAGAAACGAAATCCTGAATTCTGAACAAACAACAGACATTGCCATTTCCGATTTCAAAAGCCCGTTTGACCATCACTCCTACACAAAAATTTACAATATCCTAACTCACATTTTTAACAATACAAAAATTCAAATCCATGTTTACCTAAATAAAACAATATACCCTACTCTGAGCGAGAGACCTAAAATCATGCGTGAAAATCATGACATTCCAATAGCCGGGCATTTAGGGTCGACAAGAATGTACAACAGAATCCGAGAACAATTCTATTGGAAGGGCATGCAAAGTGACATAGAAGACTATGTCAAGAAATGTAAATTATGTCAGGAAAATAAAGCTCTGAGAAAATTAAATAAAGCTCCAATGGAGATCACTACTACATCCACAGCACCGTTTCAGAGAGTAGCATTAGATATAGTAGGACCCTTACCCGAATCTGGCTCCGCCAAACTAAAGTATATTCTCACCTTACAGGATGACCTAACTAAATACTCTATTGCTTATCCTATACGTAGTACAACCGCCGAAGAATCTAGCGATTGTCTTATCCACTTTATATCCCTATTTGGAATTCCTAAATCTATTCTAACTGATCAAGGTACTAACTTTACGTCCGAACTTTTTAAAACAACTTGCAAATTTCTTAAAATCAAACAATTATGGTCATCACCTTATCACCCTCAGACACAAGGAGCCTTAGAACGCAGTCATTCAACTCTCAAAGAATATTTAAAATCCTTCGTAAACGAAAACCAAGATAATTGGCCTACTTATGTGTACACAGCTATGCTAACCTATAATACAACAGAACATTCAACTACAAAATTTACTCCTTATGAGTTAATATTCGGTCACAAACCCTTTATTCCTAATTCCATTTATGAAAATGAAACTAATACAACATATTCAGACTATATTAAAATGTTACAACATAAATTTAAATACACCAGAGAAAAAGCTCTGGAAAATATACTAAAATCCAAGGAATCTTCTAAATCCTATTACGATTCACACACTAAATCACCACCACATTACAAGGTTGGTGACTACGTTTACCTTAAAGCACACCTGAGGCTCAAAAAGGCACTATCACCTATCTGGAAAGGACCACACAAAATCATCAAAGTTCACGATAATAACACAGCTACACTCCTTATCAACAGACGTCACGTGACTCATCATTTCGATCAAATGAAACCCGCGGTAGCTACAGACCCCGTGTTGCTGTTAGAAATAGATTAAGATAAAAATAGTTAATTATTAACATGTAAGTATTAACTAGTAATTATAATAGGTCTTTAGCGTAGTTTAACTGATTCTATTCATTCTATTTCAGCGCCTCGGTCAATGCACATCAAGACCTTATCAAGCCACTTCCTTCTAGTTCCGGCATATACTTTGATAGCCTAGGAAAACTTAAAGCAATTAAAGGAAAATTAAATATTATTAGTCATATAAACATTTCCCTTATAAATCCTCATCTCACTAACCTCAATGATATCTTAGGCATAGTTAGGAAAACATGTCAAAAATCAAGCAACCTTCAATGCGAAAACATACTATCTCCACTCACAATTCGATACAACGATATTAAACGCGAATTCAGTTCTATTTCACATTTAATGTCAAAACGTAATAAACGTTCAGCCTGGTTTGGTGGAATAGGCACCGTTTTCAAACATGTTTTCGGCACTCTAGATGAAGATGACGCATCAAAATACGATTCCGCAATGGAATCCATTCAAAACCACGAGAAAAAGCTCGCGGAACTAATGAAAGAAAACATCTTAATCACTACTTCTTCTCTGGAATCTTATAAACAAACGATTAATAAATTAAAAGATAACGAAGATTCACTTAAAAATACTTTAAGTCAACTTATACTACAAATTAATAATATGACAGAAACTTCTAACATTCTAATATCTGAAACAAAAATCCATTCCATAGTTGCTAGCCTCGAAAGCTCTCTACTAGCATTGTCGTTTCAGCTTGAAGACATAACAAATGCTATCATGTTGAGCAGTCAAAACATCCTGCATCCAAACATAATAAGTCCGGCGCAATTATACAACGAACTCGTCGATAACGACCGGTACTTACCTAGAGATACTGGAATTCCTATAACGCTAAGTCTAGATAATATCCATTTAATATTAAGCATATCTGAAGTTGCATGTTACTATTATAAAAACAAACTTGTATTTGTCTTACAAATTCCTTTAGTTACTAATGACGAATTTATCTTGTATCATAATTTAGCATTACCGACCCCTCACGGGTCAGATAATCCAAATACTTTTAGCCTAATTTTACCTTCTAGTTCGTATATTGCTATTTCTAAAGATAAGCTAAGCTTTTGTAAACTAGATAACCTAGATAAATGTAAAACAATAAGCTCTGAGTTCTTTCTGTGTGATATACCTACGGTACTGTTGACAAGCGGCAATCCTACGTGTGAAAGTGAACTATTAACAAAAACGATTAGTGCTATCCCCACGCAGTGCGAAACCAAAACTATTGTCGGCGAGTTGGACATTTGGAAATCACTCAGAAACAATCAGTGGATTTTCGTGCAATCTCGTTCAAGTAAAGTGTCAGTGGATTGTGATAACTCCGAATTACGCGAAATCATAGTGTCCGGAACCGGTATATTGCGAATCCCAAATCAGTGTACAGTATACACAAAAAGTGCGAGACTTATATCGTCTAAGGAAGAAATCAATGTAGACATTCCTATTCCTAGTTTAGACTTTAGCATTATCAATGATTCTTGTTGTAAAATAGATACTAAGATTACTAGTTTAGACAATATATCCCCTACTTTACTACAAAACATCAACTTGGATGATTTAACTATAAATAAACGAAATAAGAAGATATTTTCAGATTTAAACAAAATTATTGATGAAGAACCTATTCTAGTAAAATATGGGACACATTATTCTATATTGACTTTGTGTATTTTAATAATAGTGATATCTTTTATAGCATTTAAGTTGTATAAGATTATTTCTAAGCATAGATCTAAGTTCTATATCTCTTGTATTAAACCGACGACCCATACCGATGACGATGTTAACCATAGTATAAACACTGAACCTGGAAATTCCGCAATTCCATTGCCTAGATTACGAGAAATTGTATAAATTCCTGAATTTCGGCTTTTATCCCCGAATTTCAGTCTTTTGGGGGGGGCTGTTATACCTTGCTAATGATAGTGGAATGGCTGACCGTCGTCCAGACTTGCCTTGTCAGCATTTTATAACTTAGAAGCGTTTCTTATTCGGTTTGTAAGTCAGTTCAGCTTGAAACTCGGTACGGGTCGGAACTTCCTAAATCTACTATTTCCATTGTTAAACAATTCCTATTTCAAAGTTATCTAATTAAATAAACTCTGTTTCCAGTTCGTAAATAATTGTTTTTTTTTAAAACAAGTTTCCGAAATCTCTTATAATAGTACGCACAATATAGACCCCGTCCATACAGACATATGTAAGTGAAAATGCGACTTGACCGGAGACCCCCCCCCCCCCCCCTAAAATCGTCTAACGTAATAAATGAACCGCGCGTTGATTTCGCGCGGCTTCGTTCATTGTGTCATAGAGAATTACGGCCCTGCTGAGGTTTATATATTAATTTCAGTAAAGCTGGATATCATTTGTCTAAAGTAAAGATCACAAACTGGAAGATTTTGTAACTTAATCTAAAGAATCACCTGTCGTGGCTAAATAATAACAGCAGCATGGATCGATCTTCAAGGCTAAGCATCGCTTGTCAAGGTCGGCCCGTGGATGGGTGATCGTACATTACATACCAAGCCAAGACCCCTCCGTGCGCGTGGCTCGGAAAGCACGTTAAGCTGTTGGTCCCGACTGTCATTTGTGGATCTTTGACATTCGGTACGGTTAGTTAGAAGCCCGAAAGTCTGACAACCAATCTTACCAATGGGTATCGTATTACCCAGTAACTGCACTGTGGAGGTCCGGTAGGCAGTCGCTCCCCTCATCACATACATACTTACTCTCATCACAAACACACTCACACTTATCACATACATACTTACACTCACCACAATAACACTCACACTCATCACATACATACTTACTCTCATCACAAACACACTCACACTCATCACATACATACTTAAACTCATCACAAACACACTCACACTTATCACATACACACACACATACATTTGGTTAACTTTTAGTCCTAAGTTTAATTAATTATATTGGAACCGTTGCAATTTGTTAAATTATCTTTTCCCTTCAACTGTCAAGAAATCTCCTAGAGATCGGTAACAATAGAAAAAGTAATTGTGTCTCATTAGTGACAGTTGAGCTAATAATTCATATTATCTGTCGAAAGAGACTGGATCCAGGGTATCCTAGTGCGAGATCCAGTGTTAAATATTGTAACACTTGTTTATGAGTAAATAAACTTTATTATTATTAACTGTCGCTTGGTATGCGCCGACACTTAGAAATATGATGTACGCATTTACGGTTAGGTAGATACAATTAGTGTTACCGTTAAAACTTGTATTCCGGTCCATGGCGATTCTCCTAATATTGTAATAAATACCTACCCAGGTATATTATATGTCTGCGAAATTAACCAACAGGAATCAAAGATGGTAACGGCGGCGACTGACGAGTGGTGAATGGTCGTAGGTTTGAACCCTGACAGGTGCTCCACTTTGTGTAAATTATTTCATCACCACTGCTCTCGAAACGGTGAAGGAAAACATCGTGAGGTAACCGGCATGTCGTAGAACCAAAAATTCGAAGACATGTGACATCTACCAACGGTCTCAAGGGCCCTCTCAGTCTCAGTATTAGGAACATTATACGCTGATTATGCATGAACTCATCGGTTAAAGCTATTGGTAATGTTTTTGTTAACTTAGTAATATCTTAGTGGAGCTCCTCATTTGTTGTCATTATCTAACTTACTACTGCCCGCGACTTATTTCTTGTTCCCTCGAACCACCCCGTCGCGTCGTATCACCTGCTCGCACTGTCACTTCGTTTTGGTTTTTTTCTTTTTGCTGAGCTCCTAAGGGTCATGCGTGAAGTTAAATAGCCTTAAATAGCCTCAAATAGCCTTCCTCAGGAAATGGGCTATCAAATGCAAATAAAAAATATTTTTTCAAAACCGACTGGTAGTTTCAGAGATTAGCGCGTTCAAACAAACAAACAAACTCTTCATCTTTATTATTAGTATATGGATAAGTATAGATATAGATTAACCCTAATTACTTTTATTTATTTATTTAAACTTTTCGCACACAAAAAGGTAGGTACAAAGGCGGACTTAATGCCTTAGGCATTCTCTACCAGTCAACCAAGGGTGGCGAAGAGATTAGATGGCAAGCTTTCGTGGACGATGTGTGTTAAAATTTGAAATGAGGTTTAACCACAACATGGATGTACAAATTGTGAGTAGTAGATAGACAGGTATATTGGTGAGCCATGGTTTGAGGGGTATGGATGAGGTCCTCTGACAACCTACCTTTATCATGCAACGCGCAGGATCAATATTTCTGTCTGGGATGAATAAGTAACGCCGCACACTAAGCGATTGTTGGTAGCCAGAGTTTGGAGACTTGCTACATGCTGCTACAAACTGCGGTTGAATATTTCATCATGCATAATCAGCCCATAATGTTCCCACTGCTCCCAGCACAGGCCTCCTCTCTATGAGAGGGAGTGGCTGTAATCTGCCACGCGGGCACAGTGCGGGTCATCAGATGTCACATGTCTTCGAATTTTTGGATCTAGGACATGCCAGTTTCCTTGAATAATTGCCTACGCGTACAAATTAATTACGCTGTTCGAAAAAAAAATCGAGTTGTTAAGACCGTGCCATGCTTTCACAGGAGGTATGAAAAAATGTGTTTTAATAAGGTTACACCGTTGTCGGTTAATCAACGTCCTTTGGTGAAACCATGCTGTTGATCGTGAAGAATTTTATCCTTGTTAAAATTATTGAGCATTTGATTACGCATTATCTTTTCAAACACCTTCCTGAAAACCGGCAACACAGATACGGGTCTATAATTATTGGTGTCTTTACTGTCATCGGATTTGTAAAGCGGTATTACCTTACTGCATTTCATTAAATCGGGGAAGATTCCTTAATCCACACACGAATGAAATACTAAGACTAATATCGTGGTTAAAATAGATTTTAACGCGGTGTAGACGAATTTCAACTTCGAGAAAGAGGTCATTCGTTGAATCAAACTCGGCTGGGCAGCGTTCGGGAAGCTACGCAATATCTTCTCGTCTCTTCTCTCCATAGTATAGCCCTTTGAAAGTGCGAGGGAACATGAGTTGGTCGTAAGCTCGCCAGTGCAGCGTGGTCGAAACTTAATCAGATTTTAACAAATAGAGCCAAATATAGATACTATGTGGTGGCCAGATTTAGTCTTACTTCACGTTGACAGACAGAACAAGTCAAGATCGATAAGAAATATGCTGCCGCCGAATTATGCCGTAAGCAAAAGTTACGCATGTGAGGAAAAACGTATAGAAAAATAAGCCTAACCTGCCAGACAAAAAGGCACAAAGGTATAAATATTGCATAATATGCGCTCTGTGTACATAGGCTTATTCATCTTTTCTTTTCCTCCTCAGGTGCGCTCCTTTTGCTTACGGCCAGCAGTAATGCCATGTCTCGGTCGCTTGTAACAATAAACAGCATTTAAATCATCCCATAATGTTCCCACTGCTGGGACTCAAGCCTACTCTCTATGAGGAGTGGGCCGTAATCCCCCTCGAGGGCGCAGTGGATGTCAGGACAACATCGGTTGGAAACCGGCATACCGGCAAGTACTTAGAACTTACTTCTTACTTAGAACCAAAGACTCGATAAGTTTTTGGTTCTAAGTAACCAAGTACCGATGTTTTCCATCACCATTTTTAGACCAGTGGGGATGAAATAAATTTCACAAAGTAAAGTGCATGCTTGCGTAGGTTCTAACCCACGACCAGTAAGTCGGGCTCGGTACCTCTGGCCCGCCAAGATGACCGAGTGGGAGGCCACCTGCCCTGCACTCGTCTCAATTATTTAACAAGCGCCTAATTCGTTTATCGCCTTCCTTCGAGCGTTGCGCATCCTGTTCACTGGACATTCGTAGGGTAGTCTCAAATAAAACAAAACAGTATTATATATAAATTCATGTTTATCAATGAATGTTACCAATGAATATTATTAACATTTTCGGAAACCCAGCAAGGAAAAAAATGAGTTTCTTTTCTTACTCTAATTTCATAAAATACACCAGAGAATGATATACTTTCGGCCAACCTGTCATTTAGCTAAGCATTAACCATTTGAGCTTAAATGGTACTCAATGATTTTCTTATTTTTCACCATTGAAGACCTATATTATCTTATTTAAGAAAATACAATATCTCTTTCGAAATTAATTTAATCAACCAGTATTAAATAGTATTTATGTCATAATCATAATGAATATTAGGCGCGCATCCAAGCCTCAAGTCAACAAGGACCAGAAACTCCAAAACAAAGCATTTGTTTGTTTTGGAGGGAGGAGGTACTCAGAACTCCTCCCCTTGGATCCGCGCCTGTCATAGTTATCTATTTGCATAGACACTCATGTTATGTCCGGTCATAATTTCATATCCGTGTGCTTATCTTATTTATCAAAGTTGGGACTGATTCATTAATGTTGCTGAGATAAGTTTTTTGTGCAAATAAATGCATATTGATCACAGTGCATGCTGAAGCAATCAGTGAAGTCGTTACCCGAGCGTGTCATAACATATGACTGAGGGATTTGAAGAAAGATGAACAGCAAATCCGATTTGGTATTTGCTTTTAAACCGTTACAAGAACGATTGCTTTGGCCAAGTGTGGTAGTTATCTGATAAGAGTTTTTACACGGGATCGACCCCGAGGAAAAACACCAACAAATAATAACCACAAAACGATGTCTGAATTGAGTCATCAAGTTGGGAGCTAAATCGCAACGTTACTCATAGGAGCAGTTACGTTTAGCCAACCAGCCCGATTTAATGAGATTATCATCTGATAGACTGCCATACAAAATGACATATTTTCTTGCAATACGATTTCCACGAAATCAGCTTTCACAGATTACTTATTTTGTAGAAATAAATAATCTGTGAAAGCTGATTCTGACAAGGGAAGTTGGTTTAGCCTGTTAGCCGGAGAGCTTGAGACGTGGTCGGGAGTGAAGCCGCATCTTCACGGGTACCTGGAAAAGTAAAAACACTTTCATTATACCTTTACGTACCTAGATACCAAGAAATTTTAAACCTATGAGAGAACTGCTTCAAAGACTACAAAGTCTTAGTTAGATTTTATGATGATAGTCATCGGTTTGCAAAAAAGAGCAGTTTGTTATAAAAGATGGTGTCGTGGGTTAAAAATGGATTTTTGAAGGGAATCAATCAAATCAAAATCAAAATCAAAAGTCATTTATTCAAACTAGGCTGAGAATCAGCACTTTTCGAACGTCAAAATTACAAAAGACAGTCCCCCAAAACGCCCGCCCTTCACCACTTCCTAGTGCTTTCGCTGGGAAGAAGAAGTGGCGCAACAAACTCCCCAGCAGCACAGCTGTCTGTTCAGTTAGAAAATATACTTGACTGAATACAATACAAGGTATGCAAAGCAATTAACATTACAAGACACAGAACGCTAAATTAAATTATTTGCCATATGTCAGCTAGCAACGCCAATATACCAAGAAATACAATAAAAAACTATACGTACTCAAGCAAAAATTAATAAATGGAAATTAAATAAAAGCCTCCAGGTATAAAGGGCGTGACCGCTAACATATTTATGCAATGCTGGGTTCAGTTTACATAGCTGTCGCTTGAAGTCATAAATGATAAACTAGGACCATAAGGAAACTAAATAAACAAGTTATTAATAATGATAACAATGATAAAACCATGGTCAGCAAGACGACCAGTCACCACAAGCAGCACCCGTTCACGAGCATAACGCAAAGGTCAGCCATTACCCCCCTCGCCATATTTGAGGGAAGGAGACAACCCGACCCCCGACGCTACCGCAAGCAGTGACATCTAAGGGAGCATGACGAACTTGCTGCCGGTTGCTCAGGTAAGAATAATATGATCAATTGTCGAGGTCACTAGCTAACCACATATTGCAATCAACTCATTAGAAAACATTGCAATGGGTTGATTATGTCAATAATAAAATTAAAATTAAATTAAATTAAATTAAACTGATTTGACTTACACAGCCCAATAAAAAAACAATTGTATAATGAGCTCATATAACCTATCAGTAATTCTTTGTAAATTAATTCTGGAGAAAGAACATAAACATTGTCTTGAGTTAATCAGGGCGACCAACTATTCTTATCGTTTAAGTAGTCGTTGATAGAATGAGTAGTAAAACCGTCGAAACTGCTATCGATGTGCGTTTCTATTTGTCTTCCGTTGCTTTCTGTCGAAATGGAAGGTAAGTATGTAGATATAGGGTACAGCAGTACAGTATTTAGAATGTCGAAAGAAATAATGGCTTTATTCTAAGTAGATTCCTCGTTCAACTTAACACCTTAAGAGAGGACTCAACAATAACTGAAAGGACTTACAATGTTTCCGGTGACTCGAAGGACCAGGTCTCCCCGCTCCGCACGACACGCAGCAGCGGCGGCGAAGTGAGGACGCGCTCGAAGCTACCGAAGAATGAAAACCAAATGTTACATTTATGAAAATATTACAGAAAACCTCACCTTTAGACACCGTACGTGTATAGCAGTCAATTTATTGGCATACTGAAACTAGACCCCCGTACACATAAAGTAAGGTTGCGGTCATGGCGTCAGGTTGAGGGGTGTGTGTGTCGGGGGGGGGGGGGAAGGGTCAAAGAAAATTTGCGACCATTGCGAGTATATTCTAGTTCTTAATAAGACAGAAAATAATAATCCCAAAGCAAAAAACCAGTACGGCTCAGATGTGTGGGGGGTAAGGGGAGGGTGAGTCTATAATTACAGACCCTCGAATAATCAATAATTCATTCAAATATTTTTTTTTATTTCTTAATAGAAGAAATGAACTAAAGAAAAGACTTCCACCAAAGGACCAGTACGGCTCGGAGGGGGGGGTTGAGAAGGGGGACTGTAATTACTGACCGTCGAAAAATAAATAATTCATTTGGATGTTAAACCATTTGTTCCTTAGTTCTTAATATAATAGATGAACAAAGACTTCCACCAAAGAACATGGAGTTCAGAGGTGTGGGGGGGCCTAATAGTTTACAAGTCAAGTTAAAGTAAAACCGCTGATTAATTTACTGTAAAACACTTTCCCAGCTCTAAATAAGAATGCTAACTGTAAACGCTTGAAGACTGCTAAACACTTACCTTCTTAAATCACCATGTCAGTCGCGGATATGAGGACTGGCTGGTAAATCGTGCCGCTCAGTTCGGTGGTCGGAGGCGTAGTGCGGCACGGTGGTGGCGGCGCCTGCCGAGCGGTGTATAGCGGAGATGGTGCAACGCCCACTGACCTGCTGCAACGCGCAGGTCCCGAATACTGGTCGATAATCCGCAGTGTGCTATATGATGCATGTTGTGTAATTATAAAATATTGGTAGACAAATACAGAGTGACTCGTGAAACGATGTCCAAAGAATAAATTTGAAGTTTCTCTCGCAGGACTTCCCGCATGTATATTCAGCGATTATTGAGCTAGACAGTTTTTAAAATCTATTTTTATGTACTTCCTCGCATTTGATTAGGCTGAAATTTGGCACACGAATGTTACTTGCTTTTCCAATTCCGTAATGTTCAAGTTTCGAGAGCAAGATTTCGTGATCGACGCTATCAAATACCTTGGAGAGGTCACAAAAGATTCCTATGGCGTTTTGGGTTTCGGTCTCTTCCCACGTGTTAAAAATGTGTTTGAATAAGGTTACACCGTTGTCGGTTAATCAGCGTCCTTTGGTGAAACCATGCTGTTGATCGTGAAGAATTTTATCCTTGTTAAAATGATTGAGCATTTTATTAAGCATTATCTTTTCAAACACCTTCCTGAAAACCGGCAACATGGATACGGGTCTATAATTATTGGTGTCTTTACTGGATTTGTAAAGCGGTATTACCTTACTGCATTTCATTAAAGCTGCGATGATTCCTTGATCCACACACGAATGAAATACTAAGACTAATATCGTGGTTAAAATAGATTTTAACGTGGTGTAGACGAATTTCAACTTCGAGAAAGAGGTCAATCGTCGAATCAGACTCGGCTGGGCAGCGTTCGGGAAGCTACGCAATATCTTCTCGTCTCTTCTCTCCATAGTATAGCCCTTTGAAAGTGCGAGCGTGCAGCGTGGTCGAAACCTAATCAGATATTGGTGGCCAGATTTAGTCTTACTTCAGTTGACAGACAGAACAAGTCAAGATCGATAAGAAATATGCTGCCGCCGACGCCGTAAGCAAAAGATACGCATCTGAGGAAAAACGTTTAGAAAAATAAGCCTAACCTGCTAGACAAAAAGGCACATAGGTATAAAATTGCATAAAATGCGCTCTTGTGTCTAAATAGGCTTATTCATCTTTTCGTTTTCTCCTCAGGTGCGCTCCTTTTGCTTACGGCCAGCAGTAATGCCATGTCTCGGTTGCTTGTAAGAATAAACAGCATTTAAATCATCCCATAATGTTCCCACTGCTGGGACTCAAGCCTACTCTCTATGAGGAGTGGGCCGTAATCCCCCTCGAGGGCGCAGTGGATGTCAGGACAACATCGGTTGGAAACCGGCATACCGGCAAGTACTTAGAACTTACTTCTTACTTAGAACCAAAGACTCGATAAGTTTTTGGTTCTAAGTAACCAAGTACCGATGTTTTCCATCACCATTTTTAGACCATTGGGGATGAAATAAATTTCACAAAGTAAAGTGCATGCTTGCGTAGGTTCTAACCCAAGACCAGTGAGTCGGGCTCGGTACCTCTGGCCAGCCAAGGTGACCGAGTGGGAGGCCACCTGCCCTGCACTCGTCTCAATTATTTAACAAGCGCCTAATTCGTTTATCGCCTCCCTTCGAGCGTTGCGCATCCTGTTCACTAGACATTCGTAGGGTAGTCTCAAATAAAACAAAACAGTATTATATAAATTCATGTTTATCAATGAATGTTACCAATGAATATTATTAACATTTTCGGAAACCCAGCAAGGAAAAAAATTAGTTTCATTTCTTACTCTAATTTCATAAAATACACCAGAGAATGATATACTTTGTGCCAACCTGTCATTTAGCTAAGCATTAACCATTTGAGCTTAAAAGGTACTCAATGATTTTCTTATTTTTCACCATTGAAGACCTATATTATCTTATCTAAGAAAATACAATATCCCTTTGGAAATTAATTTAATCAACCAGTATTAAATAGTATTTATGTCATAATCATAATGAATATTAGGCGCGCATCCAAGCCTCAAGTCAACAAGGACCAGAAACTCCAAAACAAAGTATTTGTTTGTTTTGGAGGGAGGAGGTACTCAGAACTCCTCCCCTTGGATCCGCGCCTGTCATAGTTATCTATTTGCATAGACACTCATGTTATGTCCGGTCATAATTTCATATCCGTGTGCTTATCTTACTTATCAAAGCTGGGATGATTCATTAATGTTGCTGAGATAAATTTTTTGTGTAAATAAATGCATGTTGATCACACTGCATGTTGAAGCAATCAGTGAAGTCGTTACCCGAGCGTGTCATAACATATGACCGGGGGATTTGAAGAAAGATGAACAGCAAATCCGATTTGGTATTTGCTTTTAAAACGTTACAAGAACGATTCCTTTGGCCAAGTGTGGTAGTTATCTGTTAAGAGTTTTTATACGGGATTGACCCCGAGGAAAAACATCTACAAATAATAACCACAGAATGATGTCTGAATTGAGTCATCAAGTCGGAAGCTAAATCGCAGTTACTCATAGGAGCAGTTGCGTTTGGCCAACCAGCCTGATTCAATGAGATTATCATCTGATAGACTGTCATACAAAATGACATATTTTCTTGCAATACGGTTTCCAGGAAATCAGCTTTCACAGATTACTTATTTTGTGGAAATAAATAATCTGTGAAAGCTGATTCTGACAAGAGAAGTTGGTTTAGCCTTTAGCCGGGGAGTTTGAGACGTGGTCGGAAGTGAAGCCGCATCTTCACGGGTACCTGGAAAAGTAAAAACATTTTCATTAAAGGTTTAACGTAGATACCAAGAAACTTTAAACCGCTTCGAAGACTCTCAAGTCTAAGTCAGATTTTATGATGATAGTCATCAGTTTACAAAAAAGAGGAGTTTGTTGTAAAAGATGGTGTCGTGGGTGAAAAAGTGATTTTTGAAGGAGATGAATAGTAAAACCGTCGAAACTGCTATCGAAGTGCGTTTCTTTTTGTCATCCGTTGCTAAGCTTTCTGTCGAAATGGAAGGTAAGTATGTAGATATAGGGTACAGCAGTACAGTATTTCGAATGTCGACAGAAATAATGGCGTTATTCTAAGTAGGTTCCTCGTTGAAATAAACACCTTAAAAGAGGACGTCGCAATAACTGAAAGGACTTACAAAGTTTCCGGTTACTCGAAGGACCAGGTCTCCCCGCTACGCACGACACGCAGCAGCGGCGGCGAAGCGAGGACGCGCTCGAAGCTACCGAAGAAAGAAAACCAAGTGTTACAATTATGGAAATATTACAGAAAACCTCACCTTTAGACACCGTGCGTGTCTAGCAGTTAATTTATTGGCATACTGAAACTAGACCCCCGTACACACAAAGTGAGGTTGCGGTCAAGGTGAGGTTGCACAGGAGCAAATAAAATTTGCGAGTACACGATATATTCCTTAGTTCTTAATAAGAAAGAAAATAATAATCCCAAACCAAAAAACCAGTACGGCTCAGATGTGTGGGGCTAAGGGGAGGGCCGGGGAGTCTATAATTACAGACCTTCAAAAAATAAATAATTAATTCGGATATATTAAACAATTGGTTTCTTAATTCTTAATAAAGAAATGAAGTAAAGCAAAGATTTCCAACAACCAGTACGGCTCAGAGGTGTGGGGGTGGGGGGGTAAGGAGGGTGGCTGTAATTACTGACCGTCGAAAAATAAATAGTTCATCTGGATGTTAAGCCATTTCTTTCTTAGTTATTAATAGAATAGATGAACTAAATCAAAGACTTCCACCAAAAAACCAAGGTTCAGAGGTGTGGGGGGGCCTAATAATTTACAAGTTAAGTTAAAGTAAAACCGCTGATTAGTGTACTGTAAAACACTTTCCCAGCTCTAAATAAGGACGCTAACTGTAAACGCTTGAAGACTGTAAACACTTACCTTCTTAAATCACCATGTAAGTCGCGGATATGAGGACTGGCTGGTAAATCGTGCCGCTCAGTTCGGTGGTCGGAGGCGTAGTGCGGCACGGTGGTGGCGGCGCCTGCCGAGCGATGTACAGCGGAGATGGTGCAACGCCCACTGACCTGCTTGCAACGCGCAGGTCCCAAATACTGGTCGATAATCCGCAGTGTGCTATAGGATGCATGTTGTGTAATTATAAAATATTGGTAGACATATACAGGGTGGCTCGTGAAACGATGTCCAAAGAATAAATTTGTAGCTTCTCTCGAAGGGCTTCCCGAAACACCCGCATGTATCTTCAGCGATTATTGAGCTAGACGATTTTTAAAATCGATTTTCATGTACTCCCTCGCATCCGATTAGGCTGAAATCGGCAGACGAATGTTACTTGCCAAAAGAAATCTAAACATTATAGCGTTTTCTTGTTTAGTTGAGCTTCCGACTTTTATCCTGAGAAAGCACAAATCCCTCCCGTATGATCCCACAAAGACGAGTATCAGTAGCAGGAGAAGTTACTTAGTTGCTCCAACTGTCCCTGTCAGATCTGTTTTTGCTGAGAGGCAGTATGAAAGGCAATCTTCCCGCTTATACAACCTTCTGAATAAGGAGTTACGCATCTATCCTTTGAAACTCCGTGACTGTAAGATAGCTATGACTGAATGGCTTACGAAAAAAACCTACGACGAGATTGAGGCCCTAGTATCTTCTCTTCCATAACCTGTCCAATAATTAAAAGGACCATGGTAGCGAAAGTGTTAGTGGAGGAAGCTGTGCCTGGCTTCTTCTGATCCCAAGACATTGTCGCAGGGCTAACATAAACATAAACAACATAAACATTAACGTAAACCTAAACCCAAACCTGAACCTAAACCTAAACGGATATCTAAAACTAATAAACACAACTTAAGTTACTGCAATGAACACTCAACCTACACTTAGCAGTTAACTTACAAAACTCACTCACGCCATTACTCTCGCACACACTCACACACGCACACAACAAAACCACACATAACACACATCATCACATAACACACATCATCACATAAAACACACACATCACATCACACAAGTGCGCTCCTTCCTTTTGTATTTCCTTTTTGCTTTGTCTTTCTGCTTTATTTAAATTAGATTATTTTTAATTTATTTTTATTTTTGTTACTCTTAGCTCAATTTATCAATTGCATACCTGTTATTTATGACAGTGGAAGAGCGGAGTTCACCTAACACAAGCATCTTCTTGCTTAAAAGGTGATCTCCAACTCATTGTGTGTTTTAATTGTATGTAATTGCAATAAACATTTTTTTTTTTTTTCCGGCTGCATCCTCAGACCATATATTTGCATTGTAACGAAAGCTATAAAAAAAAACGTATGCCGAATATCAGCTTAATAATGTGCTAGGAAGAGCATAAAAATGGACTACATCAAGCGAAAACGCATACAATACTTTAGTACGAGTACTACCAAGTAAAAAAAAATGGTTTTTCGCCTTACCTACCATGTCTGAACTCCAATTTCACCAAATATTGTCCCGAAAAGTAGGTACATATTATTTGTATTGCTTTGGAAAGCTGTGGGTCCGTGGAAGTTTTTAAAACTACTTGGGAGTCACTGCCACCCTTCTTTTGAAACCAAATTCTTTAACGCGGCTTGGGGTAGGAGTAAACTGATAGAAATCGTCACGTAACGAGTAAGAGTAATGTGATCAAAACAAAAATCCAAGATGGCGGCTCAGAAAATGTTCAAAGTTTTCATCATGTGAGTCGTTTTCATGGTTTTCGAACGTGCTAAAGCGTTCAGCGAGGTCTAAATGCAAATCCAAGATGGCGTTATAAGAGCTTCTATAAAGTTATACTAGACGGATCTGTATACATTTTAAATTCACACCTTCACTCTCTCTCTCTCCCTCTCTCTCTCTCTCTCTTTTTAGTAAGTTTTGTTGAGCTTCATATTTTCTGACTGACCGACTTCTTGACAGTGCAAAAGTGCCTGTAAATGGTTTCATTTAAATAAGTGCTTTGAGTTCGAGTTTGCGTAATAAGCGACTGTGTCTGCGTGTGAGTATCGCGTAAGGAACTTCGTTCCAGACGGAGGTCCCCCGACCGCACACGTAGTTTTTTTCTTTCTTATAGACTGAAAATCTAAAACGTAATCTAATCTAACATTATCCCCTTAAAGGAAGTTTCAGTCGCTTTCGGTGATGTTATGTTAACTACACATAGTTAGTATTTTTGACGATCGCAGATCATAACTTAGGGAAGAATAATTTTAATGGGCACCCCATTTTCCTGAAGCACTTGGAGAGAAGCTTTTGAATTTTTTCTTTACTCGTCTTTTTACGGGTCATCCTGTATAGCCAAGACTAGGTGATCGTGCTCGTAAATATCAAGCCATCTAGTGGCCGCGAAAGCAGTTCGCGCACCGGTGTGAACACGGCGTGCGACTCATTAATAGTTCTGCAGATGACATTAGAGGGCAGCACTAATGGCGTACTTCAGCAGACTGCTGAAGTGGTGCAACGCCCACCGACCTCCTGCAGCGCGCAGGTCCTGAATGCCGGTCGATAATCCGCAGTGTGCTATATAGTCTTTGGGTCAACTACTCGAAAAGATCGCTGGATGTTCTGCGCGTCAAGAACCTATAATAATGTTTTTAGGATGATGTTACGACTGCCTCGTGTTTGCAGTGCCTCAGAAATGTTCGCGGGAACGCATACCGATGGGTTTCATGCCATCATCCGTAAAAAAACGGCCACACTCCTGAGCAGAATAAGAGGCAGTCGCAATAGCATCCTGAGGGCTGTGGCCACTGAAATCTTCCCCACCATAATAACGCAATTTGTGCGAAGACTTATTCCTTAGTTTCTGGTCTTCGCTTTCATTCGTCTTTAGTTTAAAATTACTAACAATAGTATTTTATGTGCAAAACTGTTTACTGTTTACTAACAATTTATGGATCTCATAGTTGTCCGAAATAAAATGTTTTATTATTATTATATGATGAAAGTCTGTGTAGTTCTAGAAATAAGAAGAGGAGCTAGATGGGTACCTAGTACTAAGTACGCTCGTGTAGCGGTGAGTGGGTGGAATGAATTATTAAATACTCGTACAAGATCGTGTTCCGCAGGGTAATTGCGTAACACACTATCAGTAGCAATGGGATTCATTTTGACAGTTCAACAACATTCATTGCGTTATTTACGTTGTTGAGCAGACACATTTTTCAAATATATGGAGCAATGTACTAGCAATATAATTCAAAACTTTTTCATTGACAGAAATAGCGCAATTAGAGTGCAGATTTTGAGAAGCATCTTTTTGTATCAATTTACTCTATCGTGAAACGAGAGTTCTCAGAGTCCGCCAGCTTTTAATTTTTTATCAATATAGATACAGACTAAGGGTGCGTTTCCACAGAAGCGGAGCTGGGCGAAGCGGAGCAGAGACGTGCAGGAATCGACTAATCACAATGGTTGAAATCCTCATCGCGTCACTCGTCTCGTCTATGATTGGACGATTCTTACACGTCTCCGCTCCGCTCCGCCCAGCTCCGCTTCAGTGGATACGCACTCGAACTTTCTAGTTCGGGGCTCACTGGCAAACATAATACTTTGTAACCTAGCTGTGGGTGATCTTTTAAACTGTTTACGTCGTCCTAGCCAGCAGTATTTCTTTCTATTTCTCTGCTTATTCCCATCGGTTTGCCCGTTTGCCGAGTGATAATGATGAACCTAATAAATATGCTGATAGTGGTTAAATTCTTAAAAACTAAAAATGAGTTAAAACAAAATATGGTGTTCCTCAGTGCAGCGTCCTCGGACCATTATTAATATTATTTCTATTATACATAAAGGGATATAAATACAGGTATTTAGTGGCCTCCCCCAAGCATCGCCACTTTTTCCAGTTCTGTGCTTCTCGCATCCAGCGGATTCCTTCGACCTTCATTCCCTAGGTACTGACAACCTACCTTTATCCTGCAACGCGGAGGTTCAATAATTCTGTCCGGGATGAATAAGTTACGCCGCACACTAAGCGATTGCCGGCAGCCAGAGTTTTGAGACTTACACAAACTGCAGTAGAATATTTCATCATGTATAATCAGCCCATTATGTTCCCACTGCTACCAGCACAGGCCTCCTCTCTATGAGAGGGAGTGGCTGTAATCTGCCACGCGGGCACAGTGCGGGTTACTAGATGTCACATGTCTTCGAATTTTTGGTTCTAGGACATGCCAGTTACCTTGAATATTTGCCTATGCGCAAATATAAATTAAGTATGCTGTTCGAAAAAATTCGAGTCGTTAAGGCCGTGCGATGCTTTCATAGGAGGTATCTCAAACGAATTGCGTATTATCCTGCTGAGGTTAAAGTCGATAAAACTGCAAATCAATTTTGTAAAAATGCAAAAGCGAAAGATTTGGGAACTTCATCTGATGACCAGCAACTTTTTCTTTCTGAGGGGAATACATTTTAAGTTGCCATATTGCTAGTAGCCACAGATGAGCTAGTGACAGCGACTGACCGCCACTTGGTCTGGCCACTAGTCGCTTAGTATGCGGTGACACTTAGAAATATTATGTACGCGTTTACGGTGTAAACATTATAGCCTGTGTTACCGTCAAAACTCCTTTTCGTTTCATTTCGATTCTCCTAATATCCTAATTAAATACCTATTTTAGGTATATTGGATGTCTAGAAAATTAGCCTTACTTCACGTTGACAGACAGAACAAGTCAAGATCGATAAGAAATATGCTGCCGCCGATGCCGTAAGCAAAAGATACACATCTGAGGAAAAACATATAGAAAAATAAGCCAAACCTGCTAGACAAAAAGGCACATAGGTATAAATATTGCATAATATGCGCTCTTGTGTCTACTTAGGCTTATTCATCTTTTCTTTTCCTCCTCAGGTACGCTCCTTTTGCTTACGGCCAGCAGTAATGCCATGTCTCGGTCGCTTGTAAGAATAAACAGTATTTAAATCACACTATAATGTTCCCACTGCTGGGACTCAAGTCTACTCTCTATTCTATTCTAGGAACCGGAACGCGCTCCGAGACCGTTAAGTCGTGCCCTTACCAATTTCTTTCCGCAAAATTAATTTTCGGCTGTCAATACTTATACTTCTCTGCTAAATACAAGTTTGGTGTAGTGTAAAGCCACTAATCATTTTTTCGGTCCTCCACGAAGTGAAATACAAACAATAATAAACATCGAAAAAAACACTTCAAAAGTGCCGTATCATAGTAACTAACCCGGGAGTGCACGGAATCCTAGCGGTGGTGTGAACTAGTGTAAAGGCCATAGTCCTGCGTATGCGCAATATTTGCTGCGCTGTCAGTGCTACCAACCTTCCGACCACGAAGTGGGCGCGGGCGTTCCAGCGACGAATATAGTGCGACCGAGTGCATTGCTAGTGAACGCGACTGGTGGCGCCACCCGAACCATTTAATTGAAGATTTCACATGGTACCGATAGAGAGAGCTTTATTATAATAATTACATGACATTAAAATAATTTGATTTACAACAATTCACAATTTTTATAATAATACGACAATGGAAGAAGAAAATATAACATTTCGTCGACCTAAAACTAATGGAAATGACTCACTAGACTTTTCGTTCGAGTCAACAACTACTGAAATTAGAAGATGTAGTTTGCCGGACTTGTCGACTGCATACGACAGTGACATACAAGACTTAAAAGAAGCGATAATAAAGATTAAAAGTGAATTAGAAAGTGCACACACAGAAATAGAAAAACTTAATGAAGAGAACATGATTTTAAAAATCGCTCTAAGTAAAGAAAAAAGCAAATCGGAAAATTTACGAAAGATTTGCTCAGACACAAAGAGTACAGGAATAAATTCAATAAACAGCAAAAGCAAAAGAAGGAAAAGGATTTCAAGAAACTTAGGTCTGCCTTTGAATGAGCAATTAAATAATAGCTATGTAGATCTTGGGATCAGTGAGAGTAGTGAAGTGACAATAGATGGCACCACTAGCTCACAAACTACACAACCCAGACTACCGGATAAAATTAACGACGTTACCACTGCTTACAATTACACTGATGATGACAACCAGCAACTAGATGTCGTTACCAGTAACTTATTAGAACCACATCAAGAAAAACAACAGCAAAGAATTTGTATAATAAGTAGTAATAATACAAATAAAGTAATATCTATAGCACAAAGTACATTCCCAGGTCATAGTATATGTCACTACATTTCCACAAATTGTGGGATTAGACAGCTGCTCGATAACTTAGACCAAAAATTGTTAAACTACACAAAAAAAGACTATTGTCTTATTTTCATAGGCGAACAAGATTTCAGAAAAACTGACAATTATTTTAATTTAGTTACTAGTATAAGGAACTCATTAATGTCAATTCAACATACTAACTTTTTGCTCTGTCTACCTACATACAAATTTAACGGATACTGTTCTATGTTTAACTCCAGAATAGAAACATTTAGCAATTTACTCTACCGTGATAACTGTACTAATGAATATGCTATAATATTTGACTCCAATTTGAATCTGACGTATGATGAAACAATGTTTTATAGACGCCGCGGTGTACTCAATAACTATGGTATGAAAAATATTTTTGACAATCTAAAGTGCTATCTTGACATGTGTATAAATCATAATTGCCTCATAAATGACGAGGAAACAGATTCAGAGTACTGTACAAATCTAAGAAAGGAACAGTTTTTTCGTCCCTAGTATAGCTAATAAGAGGGAACAGAATACTAAAATTGAATCTCGTAACATACGGCTACTACACCAAAATATTGCAGGGTTATTGAATAAACTTCTTTTGGTAGAAATATGTTTATCGGAGTTTAATGACAGGCGTAAAGATATCCATATACTATGTTTTTCAGAAACATTTGTTAAAACTAACAACGAAATAAATGTATGTATTAATGACTTTACACTGGCCACTTCATACTCTCGAAATAAGGAAAATAGGGGTGGGGTATGTATTTTAATAAAACATTTCTTAGATTACAAAATACTACAGTTATGCAAAGAAATGGCTGTAGACAAAGTGTTCGAATGCTGTGGAATAGAAATACCACTTTATAACTGTAATATTATATGTGTTTATAGGACACCCAATTCGAACACTGCAATATTCTTTAATAAACTACAGTCTCTATTGCATAAACTAAGCGATGGAAAAAACAACAAAATAATACTGGTCGGAGATCTAAATATAAATACCCTCACCACTAATAAAAATGCCACCATACTGAATGATATACTAAAAAATTATAACTTATCTCTAAAAATAAACAATCCAACCCGGCATACCTCTTGCATAGACCACATTATTACTAATATACCAGACTCTTCTGGTGAAACATGTGAACTACATCTCTCGGACCATAATACTGCGCAGATTTTAACATTCCCATCAAATACATCAGCAAATAAAGCTGCTCCATCGCATTGTTTTATATATAGGAGGAATTATAGCCAAGAATACATTGAAAAATTTAAAGAGTGTCTCTCGAGCCTAACGTTTCAGGATATTTATGAAGAAATAGATCCTAATACAGCTTTTAATAATTTTCATGAAATTTTTAGTCTATTTTACATGTTAAATTTTCCTTTACAAAAAATTAAAGTAAATGATCAAAAACCGACTTTGAAATGGTTAACTAAAGGTATAAAAAAATCGTGCCTCTCTAAAAGATACCTAAAATTCAATTATCATAAAAACAAATCCCTGGAAAATAAATTAAAGTATAATAAATATGCTAAACTGTTAAAAAAATGCATTAATGTGTCCAGGAAGCAAACGTCCGGCAACTTTATTATGAAAGCAAAAAACAAATGTAGCGCAACTTGGAAATTGATTAAAAATAAACCTGACTGTAGATATTCGCAATATATAGAAGCAATTAAACTAAACGACACTTTGATAGAAGATCCTGAAGCAATAGCGGAGGCTTTTAATAATCACTTTATTGATTCTACAAACATTGATATAACTAATAGTAGGAAAAATAGACCCACGATTAATACTAATAATGAAGGCAATAGTATATACTTAGAACCCTGTACGCCAAATGAAATAAGCAAAATATTTGCATGTTTAAATAATACCAATGCTGTGGGATATGATGAGATTTCGACACAAATTATAAAATCGTGTGCTAATATACTGTCACCTATTTTAGCTCATATGATTAATTTAAGTTTCTTTGAAGAAAAGTATCCTGAAAAACTAAAGTTCTCAGTAGTAAAGCCCTTATACAAAAAAAACAATAAACATGACTTAAATAATTACCGTCCAATCACCTTAATTCCTATAATTTCAAAAATATATGAAAAAGCAATGTGTAATAGGATTGTCTCATTTTTATATAAACACAGTATAATAAGTCCGGAACAAAATGGTTTTCAAAGAGGAAAGTCGACTACACTAGCTTGCTATCAACTTATTAAATCAATTACTGAGAACATAGATAAGAAAATACCGGTCACTGCTATATTTTTTGACATGAGCAAAGCGTTCGACTCTGTAAAACATGACATACTGTTAAAAAAATGTGAGAGTTATGGAATAAGAGGGAAAGCGTTAAATTGGCTCAAAGATTACCTAAGTAATAGACAGCAACGTGTTGAAGTTTTAGGAATGAATAAAGATCGAGAAGTGTTAAATTATAAATCTCAGTTCAGGAACAACACATATGGCGTGCCTCAAGGTAGCATTGTAGGGCCGTTGCTCTTTCTTCTGTATGTAAATGATTTGCCAACAGTAACCCAGAATCAATGCGTGTTATTCGCAGATGACATTTCACTGGTAATCAATAACGAAACCAAAAATGAACAGCATGAGGACAAAATAAATACTGCCGTAGAAAGCATACTAGATTGGTTTGAACAAAATAATTTATGTGTAAACATCTCCAAAACAAAATATATTAATTTCTGTAATTACAAAATGACAAATAAAACAATGAAAATTATTGGGCGTGGTAATGATATTGAAGAAGTTGACTATACAAAATTTTTAGGCATACTAATTGATAAAAATTGCAATTGGAAGAAACACATAGATAATATATGCAACAGGCTAAACAGCTTTGCATTTGCACTGAGAAACCTTCGGAAAACTGTTGGAATAAATGTCGCTCTACTGGCTTATCATGGTTACGTCTCATCCGTGCTAAGATACGGCTTAATATTATGGGGTAATTCTACGGATAGTGACAGGGCTTTTATTGTGCAAAAAAAGTGCTTACGAGCTGTGTTTGGTGTAGGGCCATTAGAATCGTGCAGGCCCATATTAAAAGAGCATAAATTGTTATCACTGGCATGCTTATATATACTGGATATGGGAGTGTTCGTAAAAAAACACCCTAACCTATTTAGTAAATCCGATAGTGAAAATATGTATAAAATAGGTAAACACTCAAGGGATCCAACCAGATTAGCTATGCCTAGGTGTAGAACAGCATTTTGCCATCAAAACACCAGTCGAATGGCAATAAAGGTATTTAATAAGATACCAAAGGTATTTAGAGAACTGCCTACGAATATATTTCAAAAAAGACTCAAAACATGGCTTATTGAAAATTGCTTCTATACTATTAATGAATTTTTGAATTATAATGTGAAGAGGAATATTGCACAGACATGAATAGTGTAATTCGATTAATTTTGACATTTCTGTAATTTAATACATTTTGACATTCTTGTAATTTTATTAATTTTGACTTGCCTGTATTTTTATTTTGACATTTGTATATTTTTTATTTTTTTTATTGATATTTTCTAAATAATTTTATATTATTAATAACCATGAATCATGGCACATCAAAAATTTGCATGCTGAATTTAGTAGGCGGAATATGAAGTACTATGAATTGTATTATGACATCTGTAAGCACCATATTTCATGCAAATAAACGATTATTATTATTATATTATTATTATTATGAGGAGTGGACCGCAATCCCCCTCGAGGGTGCAGTGGATATCAGGACAACATCGGTTGGAAACCAGCATACCGGCAAGTACTTAGAACTTAGTTAGTTAGTTAGTTTTTGGCTCTAAGTAACCAAGTACAGATGTTTTCCATCACCATTTTTAGACCAGTGGGGATGAAATAAATTGCACGAAGTAAAGTGCATGCTTGCGTGGGTTCTAACCCACGACCAGTGAGTCGGGCTCGGTACGGGGCCCGGTACCTCTGGCCCACCAATGTTCCCACTCGGCCACCTGTCCTACACTGGTCTTAATTATAAAACAAGCGCCTGATTCGTTTATCGCCTCCCTTCGAGCGTTGCGCATCCTGTTCACTGGACATTCGTAGGGTAGTCTCAAATAAAACAAAACAGTATTATTTATAAATTCATGTTTGAAAATGAATGTTACCAATGAATATTTTTAACATTTTTGGAAACCCAGCAAGGAAAAAAATGAGTTTCTTTTCTTCCTCTAATTTCATAAAATACACCAGAGAATGATATACTTTATAATGACCACATTAGTCGAACGAGCCTTCCTTACTTAACATTCCGCTACGTATTAACCATTTGAGCTTAAATGGTACTCAATGATTTTCTTATTTTTCACCATTGAAGACCTATAATATCTTATTTAAGAAGCATAGAATATCCCTTTTGCAATTAATTTAATCAACCAGTATTAAATAGTATTTATGTCATAATCATAATGAATATTAGGCGCGCATCCAAGCCTCAAGTCAACAAGGACCAGGAACTCCAAAACAAAGCATTTGTTTGTTTTGGAGGGAGGAGGTACTCAGAACTCCTCCCCTTGGATCCGCGCCTGTCATAGTTATCTATTTGCATAGACACTCATGTTATGTCCGGTCATAATTTCATATCCGTGTGCTTATCTTACTTATCAAAGTTGGGACTTATTCATTAATGTTGCTGAGATAAGTTTTTTGTGCAAATAAATGCATGTTGATCACACTGCATGTTGAAGCAATCAGTGAAGTCGTTACCCGAGCGTGTCATAACATATGACCGGGGGATTTGAAGAAAGATGAACAGCAAATCCGATTTGGTATTTGCTTTTAAAACGTTACAAGAACGATTCCTTTGGCCAAGTGTGGTAGTTATCTGTTAAGAGTTTTTACACGGGATTGACCCCGAGGAAAAACACCTACAAATAATAACCCCAGAATGATGTCTGAATTGAGTCATCAAGTCGGGAGCTAAATCGCAAAGTTACTCATAGGAGCAGTTGCGTTTAGCCAACCAGCCCGATTTAATGAGATTATCATCTGATAGACTGTCATACAACATGACATATTTTCTTGCAATACGGTTTCCAGGAAATCAGCTTTCACAGATTACTTATTTTGTGGAAATAAATAATCTGTGAAAGCTGATTCTGACAAGAGAAGTTGGCTTAGCCTTTAGCCGGAGAGCTTGAGACGTGGTCGGGAGTGAAGCCGCATCTTCACGGGTACCTGGAAAAGTAAAAACACTTTCATTAAACCTTTTACGTAGATACCAAGAAACTTTAAATCTATGAGACAACTGCTTCGAAGACTCTGAAGTCTAAGTTAGATTTTATGATGATGAGGATGATCAATTTACAACAAAAGAGTAGTTTGTTGTAAAAGATGGTGTCGTGGGTGAAAAAAGGATTTTTGAAGGTGATGAGTAGTAAAACCGTCGAAACTGCTATCGAAGTGCGTTTCTTTTTGTCATCCGTTGCTAAGCTTTCTGTCGAAATGGAAGGTAAATATGTAGATATAGGGTACAGCAGAACAGTACTTAGAATGCCGAAAGAAATACTGGCGTTATTCTAAGTAGGATCCTCGTTCAACTTAACACCTTAAGAGAGGACGTCGCAATAATCGAAAGGACTTACAATGTTCCGGTTCCTCGAAGGACCAGGTTTCCCCGCTCCGCACTACACGCAGCAGCGGCGGCGAAGCGAGGACGCGCTCGAAGCTACCGAAGAATGAAAACCAAGTCTTACAATTATGAAAGTATTACAGAAAACCTCACCTTTAGACACCGTACGTGTCTAGCAGTCAATTTATTGGCATACTGAAACTAGACCCCCATACACACAAAGTAAGGTTGCGGTCATGGCGTCAGGTGAGGTGGGGGGGGGGGGCACAGGGGCAAATAAAATTTGCCAAGAATTCATTCGGATATATTAAACAATTTGTTTCTTATTTCTTAATAGAGGAATGAACTAAAGCAAAGACTTCCACCAAAGAACCAGTACGGCTCAAAGGTGTGGGGGGACTGTAATTAGTGACCGTCGAAAAATAAATAGTTAATTTGGATGCTAAACCATTTGTTTCTTAGTTCTTAATAGAAGAGAAGAAATAAATCAAAGACTTCCACCAAAGAACCAAGGTTCAGAGGTGTGGGGGAGGGGAGGGGGGGGGAAGGAGGGGTATTGTAATAACTGACCGTCGAAAAATAAATAATTCATTTGGATGTTAAACCATTTCTTGCTTAGTTCTTAATAGAAGAGATGAACTAAATCAGAGACTTCCACCAAAGAACCAAGGTTCAGAGGTGTGGGGGGGCCTAATAATTTAAAAGTCAAGTTAAACTAAAACATAATATACTATAAAACACTTTCCCAGCTCTAAATAAGAAGGCTAACTGTAAACGCTTGAAGACTGTAAACACTTACCTTCTTAAATCACCATGTAAGTCGCGGATATGAGGACTGGCTGGTAAATCGTGCCGCTCAGTTCGGTGGTCGGAGGCGTAGTGCGGCACGGTGGTGGCGGCGCCTGCCGAGCGGTGTACAGCGGAGATGGTGCAACGCCCACTGACCTGCTGCAACGCGCAGGTCCCGAATACTGGTCGATAATCCGCAGTGTGCTATATGATGCACGTTGTGTAATTATAAAATATTGATAGACATATTGGCAGGCTCGTGAAACGATGTCCAAGGAAAAAAATATTTGAAGCTTCTCTCCAAGGGCTTCCCGAAAAACCCGCATGTACTATTCTGTCAAGAAAGTACCGAGAAAAAATCAATAATACACAAAATTTTATTTATTCATCCAAATTTATTTTATCATCTTCAAAGTAGGCTCCTTCAGAAACGATACACTTACGCCAACGAATAATCCAATCATCAAAACATTTTTTAAACGCTTTTTCCGGAACTGAGTTCAGTTGTTGCCGCGAATTCTCCTTTATGTCTTCTACCGAATGAAAACGGGTGCCACGAAGTGGTAATTTGAGTTTAGGAAAAAGGAAGAAGTTGACTGGAGCCATATCTGGTGAATAAGTTGCTTGCCCGATGGTATTTGTTGATTTTTGTTTTTGAGTATTAGTTTTAGTTTTTTCAAAAATTCGTTCACAATGATGGCCGTGTGCGAAGGCGAATTATCGTGGTGCAAAATCCAAGAATTTTTTTTCCACAAATCTGGCCTTTTTTGTCTAATTCGCTCTCTTAAACGCCGCATAATGCTCAAATAATATTCTTTATTTACCGTTTGACCTTCTGGCAAGAATTCCGAGTGCACAACACTGCGATAGTCAAAGAAAACGGTCAACATGATTTTGACTTTTGATCGCCTTTGATGTGGTTTTTCGGTTTCGATTCAGTTGGAAGGTGCCACTCCGTAGCTTATTGACTAGTTTGCAAGTCAAACTCGTAAACCCACGTCTCGTCACCAGTAACAATGCGTTTCATTAATGTTGAGTCGGAATTGACTCGTTCTAGCAACGCCCACCGACCTGCAGCGCGCAGGTCCTGAATGCCGGTCGATAATCCGCAGTGTGCTATATGATGAAAGTCTGTGTGCTTTTAGAAATAAGAAGGGGAGCTAGATGGGTACCTAGTACTAAGTACGCTCGTGTAGCGGTGCATGTGTGGAATGAATTATTAAATACAAGATCGTGTTCAAATTTTGAGAATTTACTCTATCGTGAAACGAGAGTTCTCAGTCCGTCAGCTTTTATTTTGGGCCTTTTATCAATCTAGATACAGACTTACTTAGTAGTAGGTAGTCGGGGCTCACTGGCAATAATACTTTGTAACCTAGCTGTAGGTGATATTGTCATGTTCGAAAGGGCATTAACATTGTGTGAAGGGTTCAGTCTTTGTTTTCGTCAACACTCACAAGTAACCGCGTGGTCGAATGGTTAACGCTGTGGCGCCGTTGTAAGTTATAAACGAGGAGTCTTGAGTTCGATTCCGAGTCGCACAAGTTCTTTTTGTTCTTGTCAATTTGGTTATTTTGACTGTTTCTCTATTTCGAAAATATATTCATCATGTGTGGGTTTGGTGGGGCACTTGCGGCATTTCTCTGGTATTGGACGGACGTATGTTCAAAAGATATATAAGGTCATTGTGAGCCATCATCTACCGACATAGTCGAGAAATATTAATATTATAAAGTAATAGTGATTGTGCATCTGTGTCATCCAAATAGGGGTAAGTCTTAGTTTTAAGGAATAGCACCTTTTGTTTGATTGAGTATTATTATTAGGTATTTACCAGTATTTTGTTGTCATTGTTATAGCTTCACGCAACGCCCTTTAAGTTGGGACATTACATATTACAAAGTCCCTGAGTATACGAGCTAGCGGGCAGAGGTGTTGGCAGGGTTCACCGGAAACATAACTCTCCTGGCGTCCAAATTAGATTAGGTTTAGGTTAAGTCTAGTTAGGTTTTAAGTTTAGGTACCTTTAATTTAAGTTCTGCGAGGTGAAAATATATGGGCATAGATTAACCAATTTACCTCGTTTCATTTAATACATGATGGACCCGTAACAAATGACGCCCAACGTTAAAAATACGGGTGCAAAATAGGTTCAATACCAATAACCTACTACCGTCAAATATTTTTTTTTTTGTTTAAAACTTTTTTTGTTTTTCTTTAACGTATAACAACGTCTCGTTTATGAGTATATGTACCGACCATTCATGTTAGCATAGGTAGTCTTAAGTATAGTTAATAAGATTGCAAATTTGTATACATTATAATAGTACATAGAAAGGCGTGTAGACAGTAATGTCATATAAGTTTCCGTAGGTACAAGTTTAATTGTTTTCGACAATTGCAAGTTTGGTTTTGAATGTTTTTAATTATTAATCATTTATATTTAAGTGCTGTTCTTTGGATGGTTCCTACAGTTGGTATTTTATTGTAACTTCTACTTATTGTAAGCTGGTTGATAATAGCCCACATTCATAGTTTTTATTTGTTTAATAACTCATTATGGATCCTTACTATTTATTAAAAGAGGAATTAGAATATGAACTTCAGTCGAGGGGTGTTTCAATTAAGGGAAATGTTGATTTGCTAAAGAAACTTTTGAAAGAATTACTTATTTCTGAGCAGTCGGGGACAGTTAATTACGAAATCAGGGCTCCTCGATACGTTTTAGCAGCGCCACTTGCGGAATTAGATAATTGCAAGTCAAAATTAACCACTTTAGCCGCGTATATTGACGAAATAACGGGAAAACCAGATAGACATTTATTTAAACGACTAGTATCGCGGTTGTATCATGTAAAAAATAGATTGGTGCTTATTCGAACTGATTTGGAGGCCGATGATAAAACAAAGACTGAATTATCCACGCATTGTCATACTCTGTTAAACAAACTCGAAGCGAAAGATGACACCGAAGATCATAAGGACGAAATTACTTCGGAAATTAAACAAATTTTACAGGAAACTTTAGGCGATATAGGGGAAAATATTATCAGAAAATTAGAAAATGATAATTCTTCCAACAATAGTTATCATGATCCGGAAGAAATTAAACCAAAGTTACTAAGAACTTCTACAATGGATATAGATTTCTCGAAACGTAAACTTGTACCGATTAGTCAATGGGATGTTCATTTTTCAGCTGACAAAAATGTCAGTGTTAATGCATTTATTGAGCGTGTTAATGAAATTAAAGAAGCCAGGAATGCAACCGATGAAGATTTGTGGCGTTATGCGATAGATTTCTTTAAAGGTGATGCCTTGATATGGTTCAGGGCTAACAAAGTTTATGCTACAAACTGGAAGGAATTAGTACTCTTGTTAAAAAGAACATTTCAATCCTCATTTTATCAGGATGATTTGTTAGCGGAAATCAAGGCAAGGACACAGGGAAAGGATGAATCTATCACAATTTATATGTCAATTCTTCAAAACATGTTTAATCGCTTACCGTCACCAATCACAGAACAGGAGAAGATCACAATAATTTTACGTAACATACAGCCATATTATCAAAGAGCTATTTGCCGAGATGTATTTTTTTCTGTTTCCGATATAGTGGATGTTTTGAGGATAGTTGAACGGACTAAAATAAATTGTGATAGATTTGAAGAACCTAAGGTTCAAAGAATTAATTTAGAACCAGATTTAGCTTATAAAAATAATAATTTTCCAGTAACCAACAAAACTATTAACGAGGTTTCGGCAAACATTGAAATTGACAACGTTACATCCAAGTCTCAAAAGGCGGTATCTGGTAGGTGCTGGAATTGTCGCGAGGTGGGACATTTATTTAGGTCATGTACTGTTCCTAAACAGCGGTTGTTTTGTTACAAATGCGGTCGTTTCGGAGTGACATCTAAAGATTGCGTATGTAAGGGAAACGCCGTAGGGGAAAGTACGAAACCTGCCAAGTAAACTTTCCCCTAGATAGAAATGGTAAGGAGTGGCAGGACTGGCTTAGGGCGGTTAAGAATTTTATGTCCCACGGGGAGTTGAACCCAGTAGTACTAGAAAAAGATAATGATAACAGGGACTATGTACTGATAGATATTTTAGGCATTTCATATATAGGTCTCTTGGATTCGGGGGCTAACCGAACTGTTATTAACACTGAACTAGCACAGACTTTAAAAGGTTTAGGGTTGAAAACATACCGCTCGCAGGACATACAGGTTGCTACTGCCGATGGTAATCGTCATAATATTACAGAAATTATAGATGTCCCTGTTAAATTCAACGGTCGTTTTAATGTAGTCAGGATGATGGTCATGCCAAACTTGTCACAAAAAGTTTTATTAGGGAAAGATTTCTTCGCTACGTTTGGTATTTTCATTGATTTTAAGGGGGAAACTTCTGATTACTGCCAAATGGTTAATGCTTTATCGTCTCAAGAGCCAAGTGTAATTTCAAGGGAAGATCTAAGTGAAAATCAGCAGGAATCCTTGACGCATTTGATAAATACGATGAAACAAACAATTGGATCAGGGTTGGGACGAACAAACATCATAAAGCACGAAATCGACACAGGGAGTTGTAAACCGGTTCATCAAAAGCAGTACAATTTCTCACCAGTAATTAGAAAAGAAATAGAACGTGAGTTAGACGATATGTTAGGAAAAGACGTAGTAGAACCGTCACATAGTCCCTGGTGTTCTCCAGTGCTAATTGTGAAGAAACCAAATGGTGAGAATAGGTTATGTCTGGACAGTAGACAAATTAATAAAGTCACTAAGAGAGATACATATCCGCTGCCTAGAGTATCAAATATATTAGACAATCTTAGAAATGCCAGATTTTTAAGTACCATTGACTTAAAATCAGCATTTTGGCAAATTACATTGACGGACTCGAGTAAGGAAAAGACCGCTTTTGCTGTTCCGGGCCGCGGATTGTTTCACTTTAAAGTTATGCCCTGCGGTCTTGTGAACGCTTCTCAAACTCAACAAAGACTTATGGATATTTTATTTCATGCATTGGAGGGGAAGGTATGGGCATATTTGGATGACATCGTTATTTGTTCAGTAAATTTTGAAGAACATATTGAAACATTAGAAAAAGTAGTGCATATTTTAAAAACCGCAAACTTAACTATTAATGTTGAAAAATGCAAGTTTGCAAGGCCATGCTTGAAATTTTTAGGGTATATAGTCGATAAAGAAGGACTTCGCACTGATCCCGATAAAGTTGCAGCTATTCTAAATTTTCCTAGACCTAGAAATATTACGGAGCTTAAGAGATTTATTGGACTGGCTAGCTGGTACAGGCGTTTTGTAAAAGATTTTTCTATGGTGGCAGCACCTTTGCACCATCTCACTAAAACAAAGAAAAATAAAAAGCTCATATGGAATGATGAAGCTGAAAAGTCATTTACAGAGCTTAAAACACTGCTCACAACGACACCGGTGATGTCTTGTCCGGATTATAGTAAGTCATTTATAGTCCAATGTGACGCGTCTAGTAAGGGTATTGGGGCGGTACTTTGCCAAAAAGTTGAAGGAAATGAGCAAGCAATAGCGTTTCTAAGTAGGAAACTCTCAGATAGGGAAAAGCGATACTCCACGTCTGAAAGAGAATTATTAAGTGTAGTTCATGCAATTGAAAAATTCAGACCATATTTAGATGGAACAAAATTTACTGTAATAACTGATCATAGTGCACTGCAATGGTTACATAAAATGAAAGATCCTCACGGGCGACTAGCTAGGTGGGCAATGAAACTTCAACAATTTGATTTTGATATTGTCCATAGACCGGGAAAGAGTAATACAGTGCCTGACGCCCTTTCTAGATCTGTCGAGTCATGTACAGAAATTAGTTCAATCAACATAGGTGAAACTGATAAAGATGATTGGTACAAGGCAAAAGTAAACAAGATTTTAAGTGGTGAGGAACGTGATGTAAGTTGGAAGGTCAGGGATGGTCTCTTATTTAAGAAAGTGAAACTTAGACAGTATCCTAATTGTGAGTCCATATGGAAACTTTTTATACCGACTGACCTGCGAAGTAAGGTAATAAAAGAGTGTCATGACGAGACCACAGCAGGACATTTTGGAATACGAAAAACTCTTCTCAGAGTTAAGCAATTTTATTACTGGCCTCACATAATCCGCGATATCAAGCAGTACATAAAGTCTTGTGAGACATGTGCAAAATTTAAAGTTCCGCAACAGTTACCGTTAGGCCACATGGGCCAGCATAGGGAGGTCACGGGACCCTGGCAGGTTATATCGCTGGACTTGATGGGCCCTTTTCCGAAAAGCAAACTCTGTCATACTATGCTTTTGGTCATTACTTGTTGGTTTAGCAAGTTCACTCTATTGTTTCCTCTTAGAACGGGAAAAACAGAGAAAATATGTGATATATTGGAAAACCAGATTTTACTTTTTGGAGCTCCAAAAGCCATCATATGTGACAATGGCAAACAATTTGTCTCAAACATATTTCAAGACTTAGCGCTAAAGTACAAATATAAAATTTGGTTTACTCCAAATTATCACCCACAAAGTAACCCCACAGAACGGGTTAATAGGGTAATAGGCACTATGATATCATCTTATATCAAGTCAAAGAAGCATAATGAGTGGGACGTCAACCTTAAAGAAATCGCGCACGCCATTAGAACTGCGGTACACGAAACTACCGGGTATACGCCCTCATACTTGTTTTTAGGGAGAGAAACATCAACCTCCAGCTCCGATAACGGATGGGACTTGATTCCAGATATCAACAATTTGCTAGTTAACACAAAACCCTTCATAGAAAGTCAAATAATTAGAAATAATGTGTATAGGAATGTGATCGAAAACATGAATAGATCTCATATTAGAAGCAGCAAATTTTATAACAATAAACGCAATGTTGGGTCTTTTCAAGTAGGGGACGTTGTCTGGAAAAGAACAAAGTACCTTTCGAAAGCAAAAAATAAATTTATGGCCAAATTGGCACCAAAATATGAAAAAGCTATAGTGACAGCAAAACTATCAGAATCGGTGTTCCGGTTGAATAATACTTTTGGTAAACCTATAGGAATGTGGCATATTAAGGATTTGAAGAAATTGTAAAAAAAAAAAAAAAAAAAATTTTTTTTTTTTTTTCTTTACGGTGTGGGTATATGTCATGTTCGAAAGGGCATTAACATTGTGTGAAGGGTTCAGTCTTTGTTTTCGTCAACACTCACAAGTAACCGCGTGGTCGAATGGTTAACGCTGTGGCGCCGTTGTAAGTTATAAACGAGGAGTCTTGAGTTCGATTCCGAGTCGCACAAGTTCTTTTTGTTCTTGTCAATTTGGTTATTTTGACTGTTTCTCTATTTCGAAAATATATTCATCATGTGTGGGTTTGGTGGGGCACTTGCGGCATTTCTCTGGTATTGGACGGACGTATGTTCAAAAGATATATAAGGTCATTGTGAGCCATCATCTACCGACATAGTCGAGAAATATTAATATTATAAAGTAATAGTGATTGTGCATCTGTGTCATCCAAATAGGGGTAAGTCTTAGTTTTAAGGAATAGCACCTTTTGTTTGATTGAGTATTATTATTAGGTATTTACCAGTATTTTGTTGTCATTGTTATAGCTTCACGCAACGCCCTTTAAGTTGGGACATTACATATTACAAAGTCCCTGAGTATACGAGCTAGCGGGCAGAGGTGTTGGCAGGGTTCACCGGAAACATAACTCTCCTGGCGTCCAAATTAGATTAGGTTTAGGTTAAGTCTAGTTAGGTTTTAAGTTTAGGTACCTTTAATTTAAGTTCTGCGAGGTGAAAATATATGGGCATAGATTAACCAATTTACCTCGTTTCATTTAATACATGATGGACCCGTAACAATATTTTAAACTGTTTATGTCGTCCTAGCCAGCAGTATTTCTTTCTATTTTCTGCTTATTCCCATCGGTTTGCCCGTTTGCCGAGTGATAATGATAAACCATATGCTGATAATGGTTAAATTCCTAAAAACTAAAAAGGAGTTAAAACAAAATATGGTGTCCCTCAGGGCAGCGTCCTCAGACCATTATTAGGTGATATTATTTCTATTATACATAAAGGGATATAAATAGAGGGATTTAGGGGCCTCCCCCAAGCATCGCCACTTTGTCCGGTCCTGTGCTTCTGGCATCTAGCGGATTCCTTCGGCCTTCGCAATCAGACATTCCTATATTTAAGTCATATAAACTATTAATCTTCCCACGCCTTCACATTCTTGAATTAGCCGTATTTGTAAAAACTAATATAAATACGGCTACGTACAAATTATAAACCACCTTATTTTTCCTTCATCGTTATCTTTTTAAATGTACAGACGCCAGCACATCAAGCTACCCGAAACTGTCAGATTTTCCCAATCAACTTTGAACCTTATGCTTTAGCGATAAAGTTGAAAATCTATTAAAGAAATCTGACAGATTGTAGTAGTTTGATGTGCTGGCGTCTGTACATTTGCATGCAATCATCATCATCATCATCACTAGGGAGGCCTATGTCCAGCAGTGGACGTCTTTCGGCTGACCGAAAGACGTCCACTGCTGGACATAGGCCTCCCCCAAGCACCACCACTTCGACCGGTTCTGTGGATTCCCCACAATCTATAACTACATTTTTTTGAACTGCATTCTTTGCAAATAAAAATATCTATTTTATTCCCTCAGTCATGAATTAACCGGCCAAATTCTCAAACGCATCTCAGTTTCACGTAGCCGTGAAATCGAATGCTGCCATTAATCTTTCCAGTGGTTTTTTCAGCCTCCCGTGGGTGGAAAAAATTCAAATAAAGAATACTGTGCCAGGCCAATGAGACTCACGAGTTACAGGCGCACGCCGTACAGCGGACCACACTTCAAACAACCACATAATCACCTTATAATATTCCCACTGTTGGGACACTGCCCCCCTTTCAATGATAGTGTGGGCCATGAGCCACCACGCGGGCCCAGTGCGGGTTGGCGGATGTCAGATATGTCTTCGAATTTTTGTTTCTTGGACATTTGCTATAGGACGCTTCCTCATGATGTTTTCCGCACCACACATCAGCGGGAACAATATATTTCGTCGTGCGATGCTGTAACCGTCTCACCGTGAAAGCTTGGGTGAAATGAGCGTGGAGTGAGCTGTCATTCGCTAGGGATTAACACTATTAAGTGTTAATCCCTAGCGAATGACAAAAAAAAAAAAAAAAAAAACTCAAGTGAAGTGAGCACTATTAAGTGCTCACTTCACTTATGATTTCACGGTGAGATTTTTACAAAATCGACCGGCTGTTCAATGCAGTTGCGTCAAAGTTACAGCATCTTAAGTTTGCATAGACAATAAATACAATTATTTCAAGTAAATTATGGAAATTCGTGGCAATTATAATTATTACAAGTAAATTAATTATAATTGCCAGATATAAATTAATAGACATTAAGCAGATAAAATAAAATCAAAATAAGCAATTTAAATGGAAACAATGACAGCGGCTTTTACAGTCGTGTAAGTGTCAAAGTCAAACTCAGGGCATTAATTTCAATGAAACCATTTACTTCATGGCACTTTAGTAGGTACCTTACCTATGGAGAAGAACGAGCAAGAAACTCCATGGACCCTCCTTTTAATTATATTGGTTACATCATTAATGTTGCATTTATAATTATTTGTGATATGATAACGATGTAAAAAAGACATACACGTTAAAAGCCTCGAGAGTACAGCAAATAGACACAAAAAAAATAATAAGCCGTGGCAGGTAAGAGATGACCAGTCTTAACTGATGGCACCCGTTCACGAACATGAAGCATGCATCAGCACCATTCAGCTCAATCATTTAGAACGGAGTTAAGTGACCAGGGAATCAGTGTTATCACTGATGTTCGGTTGACTGGACATACCAGGATCACCGTAATTGGTTGATTAAGTTTTAAGTAAAAATGAGTATATTTCTGTATAATAAATTTAATTAATTATACAGAAAGTTAAAATTAAAGCTATTTGTTGTAGCGAGTTGCGTAGTCCGTAGCACTTGTAGAGTGTAGCGCGCTACGAATGGATTCGTAGCACTTGCAGCGCGCGACGAGTATTTTCGTAGCAAAAAAATACGTACCGTAGGATAGGTACCGAGTTTAGCCTTCACTATAAATAAAATGTATTTATCCCAGTCCTTATTCACCAATGAATTATTCAAAACGTTATTACTGAAATATCAGGCGGCTTTTATGTACATTGACATAATGTTTAAATTGCAATGATTGACGGGTACTCGTGAAATGCAACAACTGTTATCATTCTATGGTTTACTTACTTGTGGCGGCATCTATATTACCACATGCGTACTACGCATCATACTGACGCTACACAAAATCCTGCATCCCGTAAGCAGTCTACCGCGCAACTAGAGTACAACGTCTCGACATCAATCGTCGACATCAAACTCTGTTGCTCATACCTCTAGGTATATTATATTAATTACTTACAACTTTATCTACAGTCTGGCACAGACAAAGAAAACTCGGACACGAAAAAAAAAAGAAAAAAAAACCAATTTGCCTGTCTTCACGAACACTGCGCAATGCCTAATCGCATTGCATTGCGCTTTCTTGGATTTTGAACTCTCGGCGAACCGAACGTTGAAAACCTAACACGAGCGCTTTAGTACCTGTCTCACAACGCGCAAGGTAGAGGGCGCTACGCATCTAATTTATCTTAAGCGAAACACACTAGTCCCAATCTAGTGCTACGTTTCAAGGGAAGCTAAGTAATTTCGTACAATACACTCGAGATGGCGGCAGAACTGCATGTCGATTCTGTAAAAATCTCACCGTGAAAACTTGCGTGGAGTGAACTGTCAGTGTCATCCCGCTGATGCTAGGGATTGACCAAGCAAACATTTACAATCATAATCGAGATTTTAATAATAATTTATTATGCTAATTCTATTGATCATTTTATATAATTTCAAAGCTAGTATTTTAGTTGCCAAAACATCGCTATTTAAGGACTAGTCTAGGAAAAAAAAAGACAACATTGAGATTCTAAGTTTCCGTTTTGCTATTTTGTTTTAGAACCCCACAAAATAGTAATGCTTTGGCAACTACTTTGAAATTATATAAAATGATCAATAGAATTAGCATAAAAATCTCGATTATGATAAAAAAAAATGTATGCTTGGTCAATCCCTAGTATCAGGTGGGATGACACTGACAGCTCACTCTACGCTCACTTCACCTAAGTTTTCACGGTGAGATGGTTACAGAATCGCATTGCTGGATTTAGTAGTGACACCCTGCGCACCAGAGACGCGCTCTGCTTACAAGTGTTACTTGTTCTTAATAGTGTTCCTTTCTCCATTGGCCGATAGATTGTTTGATATTGGTGTCTCGTATACCTAAATATTATGCATACCACATTATATGTCTTTCATTATTTTATTAGGTTATAGTCAGGGTAAAAATATTGTTTAGCAAATTGACGACTAACTTAGATTGTCCACATTTTCGAATCACGACTGTATTTTGACAATTGTATCAAAAGGCTATTTAATTACACGGAGAATTGACATAGGGTACCAATTTGATAAACAATTAATTTCCCTGACTGTACAACTAAACTGCAGGGTAATTGCGTAACACACTATCAGTAGCAATGGGTTTCATTTTGACAGTTCAACAACATCCATTGCGTTATTTACGTTGTTGAGCAGACAATATTTCCAACATATGGAGTAATGGATTAGCAATATGCTTCAAAATGATTCAAATTGAGAGTAACAGTGTGTTACGCAACTAGGGTGCTGGTCTGTCGGTGACCAGTAGCAGTTTGCTGCCTGCTGGCGCCTTAGAGAATTGGCGTCCTAGGAATTCTTACTTCACTACATAGTATAAAACAAAGTCGCTTCCCTGTCTGTCTGTCCCTATACAGCGTGTAACGGAAAGGGGGTATCAACCCTGAAGGATGTGAATGTGCTCATGAAACTCAACAACTTTCCCCAAAGAACATAGGTCGAAATATGAAAAAAAAATTTGGCCCTCCCATAGTAAATCAATCAGCTGGTAGTCAGTTTTGTAAGGGAGGGCCAAATTTTTCTTTGGGGAAAGTTGTTGAGTTTCATGAGCACATTCACCTCCTTCAGGGTTGATACCCCCCTTCCGTTACACGCTGTATATGCTTAGATCTTTAAAACTCCGAAACGGATTTTGATGCGGTTTTTTTTTAATAGATAGAGTGATTTAAGAGGAAGGTTTATATGTATAATACATACATAATATAGTAGAGAAACACTGATAATTTTAGAGGTTTCTAATGTGATGTCGTAAATAAACACATTTTTTTGCGCTTACATTGTAAACGCTGGCTGAACCCGTCGAGACAGATCAAAATAATGTACTACAGTATTGTACACCTTAAAAAGGTCTACAAAAAAGTCCGCGATGGTAATGTCTATCTCTTAGGGATAACCCACAATAACCATTTTTATCCTATACTTTTTACGAGAAATAATGGCTCTAAAATTATCAGTGTTTCTCCATTGCACCCGTGCGAAGCGGGGGCGGATTGCTAGTTAAGAATAAAGCAAGAATTCCTAGGACGAATGGTCATATAAATCTATGACCATCAGCGCACCAAAGGCAGCTGCCCACCCCAGGAACTGCACCGCCACCAAATTACTTTGAGCTTGTAAATTACGTACCTACCAATATAGGTACTGCAATAAATTCTCGATTTGACCTTCTTAGGCAGTTGTCCCACCGCCGGCGATGAACGAGTAGCGAGTAGAACTAGCAACTGAAAACGAGTTGACCAGCAGCGAGTGAGTAGTTCCGATGGTTTTGTCGCTGGGCTATCAGCGAGTGTCCGAGTGTGACGGACGACTACTCGCACCACACGTTCGGGGCGGTTAGAAACGGTTTCACCACTTTACAAATCATACAACATCCAACACCAACAACAACAACATCATCATCATCATTCATTCAACATCATTATACATCATCGTCGTCGTCTGAACTAGACAACAATGATAGTTCTAGTAATTAATTAAAAAGCTAACAGACTTAAAATAAAAATAATAATATGTACAAGTATATAAAAAGGAGGGCAAATGATCAAAGGGCATCAAAAAATTCGTCCGTATCGCTGTCAATAGGAAACGTGCCCAAAAGGCTGGCAGCATTACCACGTTGTATGGCAATGCTGATTCTTTGGCCAAAAAATAGGCCAGCCCTCTGGTCACGTGAGGAGTCGACCATCCGCTTGGCGATATCCCGAAATAATAGGTGGGCACTCGGACCCCATGGCCCTAGTGTTTCAACCCCAAACGGCTCGAACAAATAAGTTCCAAAGAGATTGGAGTATTTGCGCCATAGTAATTGTTCAGAATTCAAAATTTATATGCACTAACACATAAGAGCTCTTACCCACGACAAGATCCCGTTTTTTGCAGGTACAGTTTTTTTGTAGGATCCCGTTTAGTGGTGTACGTGTTTAAATATACATATTCACACAAGCATCCTGTTTGCAGTATCCGGAAAACAAGATGCTTGTGTGAATATGTATATTTAAAAACGTACATTACTAAACGGGATCCTGCAAAAAACTGTACCTGCAAAAAACGGGATCTTGCCGTGGGAAAGGGCCCTAACCCTCGAAAAATTTGCACACCACCCTGTATCTATAGCCTTAGTCCATTAACTAACCTAAATATTCGAAGTATAATAATAATAATAATATTCACAACTTTCACACAACGCCATCTAGTCCCAAACTAAGCAGAGCTTGTGCTATGAGTACTAGACAACTGATAAACATACATAAATAAATACTTCTAAATACATACACATTATAGATAAATTACACCCAGACAAAGATCAAATGATCGTGCTCATCACACAAACATTTGTCCTGGGTGGGAATCGAACCCACGACTTTGCGTATAGCAGTCAGGGCCACTGACCACTATATATTACAATAGAACATAACTCTTTGTTCATCAGCCTGTCAGTCCATGAGGCACGCCATATCAAGTCCCACACAAACCAATTCCTGAGAATTGATTTTCGGAAGGACGGAATACTCAACAAAATAAGTCATTAACCTTTTGAATGTCTTAAGTTACAAAGTTCGACATAAGCAATTGTCTTTCTATTCTGTCTCTAATTACGGCATTCGGTGAGTTAAGGGTGCGTTTCCGCAGAAGCGGAGCTGGGCAGAGCGGAGCGGAGATGTGTAGGAATCGTCCAATCACAGACGAGACGAGTGACGCGATGAGGATTTCAACCATTGTGATTAGTCAATTCCTGCACGTCTCCGCTCCGCTCCGCGCAGCTCCGCTTCTGTGGAAACGCACCCTAAAGCTGATGTTGCATCCGCAGCTGTGATCATTTTCCGGAGGGTTTAGTGGGTACAGACCGGTGGCCGTGCTGTCAACACCGGCCAAAGTTTTCGAGTCCGCTATCCAGCGTTGCACGCAGGAGCAGCCGTGCGATTCTGTAACCATCTCACCGTGAAAACTTGTGTGAAGTGAGCGTGGAGTGAGCTGTCATTAGGTATTAACACTATTGAAACTGCTCACTTCAAGCTCACTTCACTTATGATTTCACGGTGAGATTTTTACAGAATCGACAGGCTGGTTCGAGGTCAGTTATCGGAAGTGCAGCATTGGTTCCGGCCGGCGCGCAACACTGCCACCAATTGTCTCAGCGTTATGGCGACGGCAATAGATGCTGGTGTGCAAGTTGACGTTGCTTATTTTGATTACAAAAAGCATTTGACACTAATGACATTTTACTAAAGAAGCTCGCAGAAGTCGGATGCACACAACATCTATTGCAGTTTTTCGTCAACTGTATGCATGACAGACAGGCAGTACGTTGACTATGAATCTTAGCCGACACGGCTTCTTTTGTTTTAATTTTTATTAAATATTTTCATTTCTGATTTTTTTTAATCTTTCTTAGTACGGACGCTTTTAACGTGCACGTCTTTCTACATCGTTCTCACATGTATAATTTCAACTTGAATGATGTAACCAATATTTTGTAACAAGTTTATGATTTAAAAGAGCGTCCGTGGAGTTTCTTGTCCGTTCTTCTCCACATGTACCGTACTACGCTTTGGAATGGGCAACTAGCTTCATCTTTCTGACTGACCGACCACTTGACAATTCAAAAGTGCCTGTAATTGGTTTACTTGAAATAAATGCTTTGAGTTTGGGTTTGAGATGTGAATCCGATCCACATTACACCTGGTCCAGCGTGAGTCAAGGCAGCAACTTGGAGCCACTCGAATTAATGATAATAATAATAACAATAATCATTTAATTCAGGCAAGACCCATATTACATAAAACATAAAATATCACAATAACACTGCTACAAAATAAATTAATTAATGAATATAAATTAAAAAGGTCACAGATAAAAATTAAAATTAAAATACAATGTCAATGCAATTAAAATAAACGAATATTAAAAGATAAAAAGATCCAAATTGTCACGGTCACAGAATTCAAAATTAAATCAAAAGAAATAAATAAAATAAAAAAAACTAAATCATATTAAAAAAAAAAAACAATCAATACAAGTCACAATGCCAATCACCTTAGTCTAAATTTAGGTTTGGACCCGGAGTGCTCAACATGCAGCCTGGTCCAGCACCGCATTATTGGGCAATCCAAGTCCAGATCCATCCTCCATGCAAACAGTTGAAGGTAGCTGTTAGAACCGCCTCGTACGCGGCGCATCAGGGACACAACTCTCTTGCGAATAATCGCCGCAAACCCATCTATCTTTGCGTCCGCAAACATACCCGATGCGCTACAGTGGCGAGGCAGCTGCATAACGCCCTAAAGGCGTTATTGTAGAGAACACGCAGGGTGTCATACGATTTCTTTGTATGCTTGACCCATAGGCTGCACGTGTAAAACGATTGGCAAAATACCCTAAACAACGTAGCTTTTACTTACGCAGTACATCGCGCGAACCTACGAGCCAGCATATTATCTCTAACAGACAAAGCTCTGCACTCCCTATCTATATCAATATCATCTACAAGCGTCTCGGTGACCCAGTGGCCCAGATACTTTATCTGCGAGACTCTTTTAAGGTAATGATATGATTATAATGATTATGATTTTAATGGTAATGATAGTTTTAAGGGCGATTTTAATAAATAAATAACATTGTGTAGTGAGTAGTCAGCCACAGAATTTATGTTTTCAGTTCGTTAAGATGAGTGCACGGTGAAACTGTAAGTAACGATGTACAGACGCCAGCACATCAAGCTACTATAATCTGTCAGATTTCTTTAATAGATTTTCAACTTTATCGCTAAAGCATAAGGTTCAAAGTTGATTTGGAAAATCTGACAGTTTCGGGTAGCTTGATGTGCTAGCGTCTGTACATGTTTTCATTATCTAGTAGAATGTATAAAAATAATAAATATTTTGTTTTTTTTTTTTTATTATGCACATATTTTACGAATTATGCTGGAAACATCTGCCACATGTCAGATGACAAATGGACCAAACTAGCGACCCAATGATGGTTCCCTCTTAATATATATTTTTTTATTATTATTTTTTTAACGTTGCCCCACATTAGGAATTTCTCCTGTATTGTGGGTGCGTTTACAAACATATAAACTCACATACACAAACAGCCAGACCCGGAACAACTACTTGTAGTCATACAAATATTTGTTCCGTGCGGGAATCGAACCCGCGCGCGACACGCAGCGCACCAGTCAATCGCTTAACCACTGCCAACCGTGCCATCAAATAATCGCAAGTGACATTGCGGAAGCCCCAGACGGAGAGGGCGAAATGAACTAGACTTCTTCAACACGAATTGATCCTTAGCAGTTTTAAACTGATAGAAGTGGAAAGAGAGTAGGGAAGCCTTGTCGTAGTGGAAAATCACAGGCTTTCTTTATAAAATTTCATTCAAAAAGGTCTAACGGGCCTCTGAATAATTAATAAAAACAAACCCCTTGTTTGCAATCAGATAAAAAGCCAAACGATCTTTGGAATAGGTACAATAAAAGACATGAAATATATTATTATTATTTTTGTTCATTTTTGCATCTTTTACATCTCCATGTATCTAGGAAATAGCAGCGTTTAGGATTATTAAATATCATTTAACCAAACCAACCACAATGTGTTCTCTCGTAGTAATAAGATATTATTTGAATAGATAGTCAAATAACCACATATTAATGAAACCCAAGGCTAGTGCAGCTGTCCGTCGGTTGCTATGGAGCGATATAACTAGCTTATGGTAGCGCAAAATTGCTCTCAGAAAACGCAACCTATAAGCAGGCGCAGGATAGTGTTGGGTTTCATTACCATAGCAGGAATACATTATGACAATTGTTAATGTATTTCTGCATCAGCACATGAAAAAATAAAACGTTAACCGTAATTTTTTTCTAGTTCAGGCACGGTCCATTAAAGAGAGAAGCCAGAAACTCCCAGAGCAAAAAAAAAATCCTTTGGGGAAGGGTCCATGGAACCCCTATCCGTGACTGAACTAAATGTAAAAAAACGTCATGAATATAATGCTGTGTGCTTGATAGCATTTTATTCAAAACGTTATATTAATGGTACAAGATGCATTGTATAAAGGCTGCTTCAATGTATTTTATCCCCATTGGTTGTCATCAGAAATGTCATGAAAATCCGAGGGCAGAATGGTGAACGGATAGAAGTGCCTGATAGCTGCTTCGCTTGGCTCGTTAAGTTGTTTTTACATAATTCGCCTAGATTCCCGGTGGCATTTCGAAAAGGTCTCTTCAAGATCTCGACAGAACCGTATACTCAGGAATCCTGCCGAAAACCTGTTAAGTCCAATTCCAACAAATAGGGAGACAAAACATTCTCAAGGCTTTAAAATACTCCTTGTAACTTCTGGCTTATGTATCACAGATTACTTGAGATAGTAAATAAGTAATTTGTGAGACTAGAGCTGTTTGTAGTTGTGTTTGTTCAAGGTTTGGTTGTTTTCCTTCTTGCATGTTGCGTGGTCGTGTTGTGTGAGTGGGTCGACGGCCACGCCGAGCGAGATGAGCTAATCCATCAGCCTCTCAGAGTGGAGTAGATGACGGAGGCTGACGTTAAGGTTTCTGTAAGAAAGAAAAAGAATATTTAAGATATTGTTCAAGCTACCATTAGATCACCACATTTTCATCACATCATAATTCTACAAGGTGTAACTTAAATAACGCACAACCTCTTAAGGGGTCATTGTACTCATCATTATGAACAACTTTTACTATGGGACCAAACCTGAAATCGCGAAAAAAAAATCAGCTGTTCCCTACATTTTAACGAGTTATAAGAACATAAATGTAGGAAACAGCTGATTTTTTTTTCGCGATTTCCGGTTTGGTCCCGTAGTAAAAGTTGTTCATAATGATGAGTACAATGACCCCTTAACAGGTTGTGCGTTATTTAAGTTACACCTTGTATATATGTATATGTCTGTAATTTATATGATGTACATAATAAAGAGTATACTGATGATTCGCGGTTTATTAGTCGTTATAATAGCAATCATGTAATTTGGTTTCAATAGGTTTTTATATTTTACTAGCTGTACCTCGCGGTTTCATCCGCGTAACTTTCGATTTCGAGGGAATATCGGGATAAAAAGTAAGAGCTTTCAGTAACAACTATGTACCTATCATGTTTCATCGCAATCAGTTCATTAGTTTTTGCGTGAAGAAGTAACAAACATATTATATATTTTCCGCTGCGCTGCGTGGGGCCACACTGGCCACTTTTGTTTAGATCGACCTTTTTAAGTTCGTAATATATTTTGAATGGAATGACCGATTTGAATAATTCAAAAAGCAATCCACAGGTATTGAAACAGTATTGAGATACGCAATTATTTATTTGGATAAGGATTAATACAAAGGTATGGTTAACATGGTCTGATTTTGGTCGGCATTTCCGTCAACATTTAAAATGTAAAAATATAAACATCCGAATTGATAACCTTCTCCTTGTTGAAGTCGGTTAAAAAATTAGTTATAGTGACATAACTACAATAGTTGGACATATGGTATCGCAATTTTTTTTTGTAGATATGTTCATTAATGTTGTAGACCATTTTATTGTTCTGTCATTTTATTGCTATTTTTTTTACACCTTGGGTTATATATTAGCGATAGCACGGTTGACGCAGTGTTTAAGCGATTGACTGCTGCGCTGCGTGTCGCGGGTTCGATTCCCGCACGTAACAAATATTTGTATGACCTACAAGTAGCTGTTCCGGGTCTGGCTATTTGTGTATGTGACTTTAAGTGTTTGTAAACGCACCCACAATATAAGAGAAATTTCTAGTGTGAGGCAAGGATTTTCGAAAAAAAAAAAAATTAAACTCCTAATTTTTTCTAGTAATAAATACAACCTATGTTACTCAGGCATTCTAATGGTGAAAAAATTTTGAAATCGGTTCAGTGGGTTTCGAGTTTATTCGTTATAAACATACATACGAAAATACAAATCTTTCCTCTTTATAATATTAGTGTAGAGTGTAGATTTATCCTTTTGATAGATTCTTTTATATTTTGTGAATGTTGGAATATTGTAGGCCTCGTAGTAGTAGACCATTTTCTATTTTATTAAGTACCTGGTACTTGTTGACAGGCCTCCACAGTCCTCCCATACCTATTGACGCTGTAATTTTAAAACATTGTAAAAGCCAATTATTTTTAAAATAGTAATTGTGGAGTTTCTTGCCGGCTCTTCTCCATATAAAACGAGCAATTGGCACCGTGCACCAAGCTTCTGACGTTTCATAAGTGCCCACGAACCTTTATGTAAAATAAAATATTTTGATTTTGATGTTGAACAAAATATTATTGATGCTACAATGTAGGCAGAATAGGATGGATATATTTATTTGCAATGAATTTAGGTACAAAAATCAGTCGTTACAGTTTATGAGGAATCCATGTCCAGTCTTCCTTAATTAAGTTAACTTATCGGCTAAGTTGTACCTTAGCACGTGCGTGCACGTACGTTACGTACGTGGTACGTGCACGTATAGGTGTTACGTGCTTGTACCACAAAATGAAAACATTTTTTTTATATATAATGCTGTTAAGTCGATGTATACAAAAAAATTGCAATAGTCGGTTTAATTTCCAAAAAAAATTGTGCCTGTGTTGTTCACCGTTGAGGAGTTTCCTCGACTGGAGCCAATCCTGGACTTTACATCAGACTATCAAAAATGAATGTGTATATAAAAAAATTGTCTTTGCTGTGAACCGTTGAGGAACTCCCTCGACTGGAGCCAGAACATGAATCATAAAAATGTATTGTCTTCGAAACAGAATCAACATGTAGAAGTTAAATAAAAGCTTGTAAAAACCAAAGTACCGACGAAATAATTATTTTATTAAATATTTAACCAAAAAATTAAATAAAATTATTTTAAAACGGACTATTTCAATTAATGTTCATAGAATCCTCGTTAATAAAGAGAGTCCCCAAAACCGAAAACTTCTTAAAAAACAAGTCGAAGGAATAGAAGCGTTGCATCAATTTTCCCAATACCATGTGGTATCCGGTATCTCGGATAGTTTTTGTCACAATGCAACCTTATGTCATAATTCCTAAATCTAAGTAATTAATATCGGCTGACCGAACAGGGGAACGGATGTATTAAGTACATACTGGGAGTGAATACGTCATTGCAGAGGCGCGGGGGGATGCGTCAAAAGCCCGAGGGGGGAGGGTGGTATGCTGCAAACCCCTGCCGCCTTCTCCCCGCTAATACGCCAGGAGTGAATATGTCATTGCAGAGGCGCGGGGGGATGCGTCAAAAGCCCGAGGGGGGAGGGTGGTATGCTGCAAACCCCTGCCGCCCTGTCCCCGCTAATACGCCAGGAGTGAATATGTCATTGCAGAGGCGCGGGGGGATGCGTCAAAAGCCCGAGGGGGGAGGGTGGTATGCTGCAAAACCCCTGCCGCCCTCTCCCCGCTAATACCCCAGACCAGGGAGTGAATATGTCATTGCAGAGGCGCGGGGGGATGCGTCAAAAGCCTGAGGGGGGAGGGTGGTATGCTGCGAACCCCTGCCGCTCTCTCCTCGCCAATACCCCAGACCAGGGAGTGAATATGTCATTGCAGAGGCGCGGGGGGATGCGTCAAAAACCCGAGGGGGGAGGGTGGTATGCTGCAAACCCCTGCCGCCCTCTCCCCGCTAGTACCCCAGACCAGGGAGTGAATATGTCATTGCAGAGGCGCGGGGGGATGCGTCAAAAGCCTGAGGGGGGAGGGTGGTATGCTGCGAACCCCTGCCGCTCTCTCCTCGCCAATACCCCAGACCAGGGAGTGAATATGTCATTGCAGAGGCGCGGGGGGATGCGTCAAAAACCCGAGGGGGGAGGGTGGTATGCTGCAAACCCCTGCCGCCCTCTCCCCGCTAGTACCCCAGACCAGGGAGTGAATATGTCATTGCAGCGGCGCGGGGGGATGCGTCAAAAGCCCGAGGGGGAGGGTAGTATGCTGCAGCGCCCTGCCGCCCTCTCCCCTCAAATAGCCCAAACCCCCGGGAGATATACCTAGCGTCCGACAAATACTTAAAAGACAATCAGAGCTGATGAATTACAAGAAGAAGAAACTTAACAAGACTACCACACCTTGGAGCTGATGATTCTGCAATAATGTGTAGTTCTAGATTCGGTCAACGTAATGTTTTTGATTTAAGTAAGTAAATTAAAAATTTGTCGAAGAAGTGGGCGCATCGTTGCAGTGGTGCAAGGGGATGCGTCAAGAGGAGGGGGGTTGGTAATGCTGCAGTCCCCTGCCGCTCTTCCCCCGCAAATTCCCCAAATCACCAGGAGCTATTCCTAGTGAGGTACAAATATTTACGAGAAAATCGAATTTAACAGCTGATGATTCTGAAAGAAAAGAAAAGAAAGAAAAAGAAAGAAACTGTAGACGTAAGATTCGGACATCCCAATAATTTTAAATCTAAGATTGCTCAAACAAAGGAGTGGGCGCATCGTTGCAGAGGCGCGGGGGGATTCGTCGAAAGAGGGGTAAAGGGGGTAATCCTGCAGCCCCCTGCTGCCTTCTCCATGTAGTCTGTGGAAGTTACGTAACACTATAGGAAAGGTCGAAAAGGGTCATGTGTCACATATCCCCTTTTGGACCCTCCTAAAGACTTACGTAATAACGGATGGAAACCACGCTGTCCCTGCTTCTTCAATTCTGGTTCTATCTAGATCAGGAGGAGCAAATATAATCAGAAAACTTACCGTCATCCTTAGAAGAAGGCTGCTGATGAGCGGTGTACCGGGGTCGCGTAGAAGGATCAAGAAGTTCTCTTCAGCGTCACGCCAGGTTGTGAAGTGCAGCTCTGGAGACGACTCCATCTGCGACCAAAGAAAATAATGATTATGACGTTATCTAACTTCTATTTGAAGCAGCTGGGGAGGTCCTAAATCCCCCTCCTCAAAGGCCCCATGACGCATGATGACCTAACATAAAGACATTAAGGAATAAAAATGCTTTTACCAGCCAAGTCTTCTGCACTTTAACAGGATCTTGACTGGAGGAATGCAGGAAGGCTGCTAAAATAAAAATCACTAAAATCTAAAAGTCCTTATTGTAGTCCATCCTCGACCAATCCATTGATTCAGCTCCGTCCATTTTCTCGAGTAATTCTACCTACATTGTCGACAGATTACGTAATCTAAAAAGTAGGTACTTACTTACATTATCCTAGAATGGCTCGTGGCTAAGTAATAACAGTCGCACGGGTCAAAATCCTGGTATTCAGCTGCATCAGGTTAGACTGGAAGCCGACTCCAACATAGCTGGGAAAAGGCTAGGCGTATTGCACGTACTTAGCTTATGCAGGCCCAGAAAAGAGAAATATTGCACCAAGACCTCAGCAGAATTTAAAGAAACTAATCTATGAACGTACCTTTGTCTCTCGCCCAGAATAGCAAGCCTCAACTAGCCGCCAGCACCATCTGCGGACCGAAGGACCAGCACGTCTTGCTCGGTGCACGGCCGTCGACGCACTGTCGGTTGCAGCGGGCGATGCGGCACGGGTGCTAGATGACCTAAATGCAGCGCGCAGGTCCCAAACTCCGATCGATGAGTACTGCGGCAAATGCGGGCGGTAAGATGCTTAGTTTTCCTAGGTCATATAGGTAGTGAGTTATGTAACTGAGAACAAAGACTCTGCGTTTTATGTCGGACTACAGGACGTGGGCGATGATATGGTTTTATAGAGTAGGGGCGAATATATAAGGCGAATTAAGAAACAACACTTTCTGAAATTGGTTTTAATAAAAAATAAAAAAACGTTTTTTATCACGCACTGAAAATTATAAAATAACTAGCTGGGCCCCGCGGTTTCACCCACATAAGTGTCGATACCCGTACGAATATCGGGATGAAAAGTATTCTATGTGTTAATCCAGGTTATAAACTATCTGTGTGCCAAATTTCATCCAAATCCATTCAGCCATTTGAGCGTGAAAAAGTAACAAACATATAAACACGCACACTCACAAACTTTCGCCTTTATAATACTCGTATTAGTGTGATTAAATTAACTTACATTGAATTCTAAAAGCGTGGGCTTTTAGAATTCAATTTAAGTACGCACTTTTTGAATTAATTTTAAGTGCGCTCAATTCTTAATTCAATTGAAGATCATTTTATTATTTTATATTTTTTTTATTATGTGATAAAAGCGTGTTTTTTAATTTTATTTTGAAATACATACTTGTATTCCTAACTTTTGCGTCTAAGCATAAACTAATAATAATAATAATAAAAACTTTATTGCATAAAAGGTGTTGCAGTAAATACAATAAAAAAAAACAGTTGCACTTTACAAATGAACACTGGTATACAACATAAATGGTTGGGGTACTGTCCTCTTAGATAGGCTACATAATAGCCTGTAGTAAAGAGAAACAGTGCCGTATCCCCCAATAATGGAAGTATAAAGTATAAAGTCAACGAAGCTATGACGATTAAGGGCTACTAGAAAACTCGAGGGGTTTACAAATATCCCCTAAAGAGTTCCACTGTCCAACTCCTGGACCAGCAGGCTAGTTGCGTAACACACTATCAGTAGCAAGCCAGTTCAACAACATTAATTGCGTTCTTTACGTTGTTGAGCAGACACTTTTGTCGAACACATGAAGCAATGGATTAGCAATATGTTTCATCCAAACTAAATAACATAACATAACATCACGCTCGTATTCCCCGCAGGGTTAGACAGAGGTGTACCTATAGTACTCCCACATTTCCCAAGCCAGTTAAGGGAAGTCACATTGACATCGCGATGTGCAATGAAGGTTCAGCCAAATTGACAGTAAATTTTCTATAAATTCTATATATTTTTGTGTACATACAGAGAAATAGATTTTCAAATATTGATGGTTTTATAATATTCTTTGAGGCTTCAAGGTACAGGCACTTAAGTATTAGGCACTATACAGGGTGGATGTTTGAGACGGGGCTAGGTATACAAGGTGTAACTTAAATAACGCACAACCTCTTAAGGGGTCATTGTACTCATCGTTATGAACAACTTTTACTATGGGACCAAACCCGAAATCGCGAAAAAATAATCAGCTGTTCCCTACATTTATGTTCGCATAACTCGTCAAAATGTAGGGAACTTTTTTTTCGCGATTTCGGGTTTGGTCCCATAGTAAAATATGTTCATAATGATGTGTACAATGACCCCTTAAAAGGTTGTGCGTTAATCAAGTTACACATTGTATAATGGTGCCGATTCCCTAGTTACAAACTAAACTAAATTTACGTTAAATTATTTATTCCTCAATTTTCATGATTGCACCTATTACTGTTTGTCTCTGCATCACCCAAAGGTTGACTGGTAGAAAATGCCTATGGCTTAATGCCATAGGCATTTTCTACCAATTTCTACCGAATTATTAAATAAATAAATAAAGAGAAAAACAAAAAGTCTAAGTCAAGTGAGAATTTCCGAAAAGTTAAAAACCGTCTAGCTCAATAATCGTTGAACAAACATTTTGGAAAGCCCTTGGAGAAAAGCTTCTAAAAATTTTCTTTGGACGTCGTTTCAAGGCCACCCTGTATATCAGTCTACAAACCTTCTGTAATTACACAACATGCATTATATAGTACACTGCGGATTATCGACCGGTATTCGGGACCTGCGCGTTGCAGCAGGTCAGTGGGCGTTGCACCATCTCCGCTATGTACCGCCCGGCGGACGCCGCCACTACAGTGTCGCACTGCACCTCCGACCCCCGAACTGAGCGGCACGATTCACTAGCCAGTCCTCACATCCACACTTCCATGGTGATTTAAGAAGGTAAGTGTTTACAGCCTTCAACCGTTTACGTTAGCCATTTTATTTAGAGCTGATACAGTGTTTTACAGTAACTAAATTAATCAGTGGTTTTAGTTTAACTTGACTTGCAAATTATTATGCCCGCCACACCTCTAAACCTTTATTTTTCGACGATCAGTAATTACAATCCCCCCTCCTTACCCCCCCACACCTCTGAACCTTGGTTCTTTGGTGGAAGTCTTTGAATTATTTCTTCTCTTCTATTAAGAACTAAGAAACAAATGGTTTAACATCCAAATGAATTATTTATTTTTCGACGGTCAGTAATTCCAGCCCCCTCATTACCCCCCCCCCCCCCCACACCTCTGAGCCGTACTGGTTCTTTGGTGGAAGTCTTTGCTTTAGTTCATCCCTTCTATTAAGAACTAAGAATCAAACGGTTAAACATCCGAATGAATTATTGATTTTTCGAGGGTCTGTCAGCAATTATCCCCCCCACCCCCCATTCATACACCTCTGAGCCGTACTGGTCCTTTGGTACAATTTAATTATGTATCGTTTACTCGCTATAGTCAAATTTTATTTGCCCCCGTGTCCTCACCTGACGCCATGACCGCAGCCTAACATTTTGTGTCCCGTACACAGTCTAGTTTCAGTATACCAATAAATTAACTGCTAGACATGTCACGGTGTCTAAAGGTGAGGTTTTCTGTAATATTTCTATAATTCTAATACTTCGTTTTCTCTCTTCGGTAGCTTCGAGCGCGTCCTCGCTTCGCCGCCGCTGCTGCGTGTCGTGCGGAGCGGGGAGACCTGGTCCTTCGAGTAACCGGAAAAAATGTATGTCAAACTGATAACTATCATCATGAAATCTTACATAGAATACCTTCGAAGCAGTTCTGTCATAGGTTTAATGTTTCTTGGTATCTACCTAAAAGGTTTAATGAAAGTTTTTTTTTTTACTTTTTCAGATAACCGTGAAGATGCTGCTTCACTCCCGACCAAGTCTCAACCTCTCCGGCTAACAGGCTAAACCAACTTCTCTTGTCAGAATCAGCTTTCACAGATTATTTATTTCCACAAAATAAGTAATATGTGAAAGCTGATTTCTTGCAAAAAAATATGGCATCTAATATTTTAGCTGTTTTGTTAAGCAGCTACAACATTAGATGCCATATTTAACCGATTTAATGAGATTATCATCTGTTGATGATAATCTTATTAAATCGGGCTAATTGGCTAAACGCAATGAGTAACCTTGTGAATTAGCTCCGAATTTAATGACTCAATTCAGACATTTCTGGGGTTAGTATTTGTAGGTGTTTTTCCCCGGAGTCAAACCCGTGTAAAAACTCTTAACAGATAACAACCACACTTGGACAAAGGAATCGTTCTTGCAACGTTTTAAAAGCAAATACCAAAACGGTTTTGCTGGCCATCTTTCTTCAAAATACCCCAGTCGTATTACAACACGCTCGGGTAACGACTTCACTGATTGCTTCAACATACAGTGTGATCATGGATTTATTTGCTCAAAAATTCTGCAGTATTCATTAATCACAAGCAATCAAAATTAAATATAATATTAATGAAATAGTTACACGGATATGAAATTATGACCGGATATGACATGAGTGTCTATGCAAATAGATAACTACGACAGGCGCGGATCCAAGGGGAGGAGCTCTGAGTACCTCCTCCCTCCAAAACAAACAAATACTTTGTTATGGAGTTTCTGGTCCTTGTTGACTTGAGGCTTGGATGCGCGCCTAATATTCATTGTGATTAGTACATTAATACTCGTACTAACACCACTACCATCTACCATCTATTCTCTTCACCACCCTTGGTTGACTGGTAGAGAATACCTAAGGCATTAAGTCCGCCTTTGTACCTTTTTGTGTGCGAAAAGTTTAAATAAATAAATACTAAGAATAACTTATTACTGCTTGCTGATTTAATACTGTTGAGTTAATGATAAAGGGACATGCTATGGATCTCAAATAAGATAATATAAGGCATCTCTGGTGTATTTTAAGGAATTAGTATAGTAAGGAAAGAAACTAATTTTTTCCTTGATGGGTTTCCAATAATTGTAAGAATTAATATGTATTTAGGAAAAACGTTCACATTAGATAAGTACCAACTCTTTTCTAAAGATAAACATGAATTAATATGTAATACTGTTTTGTTTTATTTGAGACTACCCCACTAATGACCCAGCGCGATTCTGTAACCATCTCACCGTGAAGGTGCAGTGAGCGTGGAGTGAGCTGTCAGTGTCATCCTACCTGATACTAGGGATTGACCAAGCAAACAATTACAATCATAATCGAGATTTTAATAAAATTTTTTGTGCCTCTATTGTTGGATCTTCGACAGTCGTTACGGGTCATCAGAAGCCCGAAAGTCTGACAACCAGTCTTACCAAGGGGTATCGTATAACCCAGTAACTGGGTTGTGGAGGTCAGGTAAGCAGTCGCTCCATTTAAAATACTGGTATTCAGCCGTATTCGGTTAGACTGGAAGCCGACCCCAACGTAGTTGGGAAAAGGCTAGGCAGGTGAGATATGAGAGCAATGACATAATTGTTCATCTTGTTCATCTTTTGATTAAAATCGTTTGTAAATTGCTAACATGCCATATAATAATAATAATAGTTTATTTCCAAAAACTTAGTAGGTACTACTTTACAATAGCAATGTGGCAACAATTACATATCATGTATAGTTTTTTACACACACACACACACACACACACACACACACTTCACACACATACACCCTACACAACTCATATTCATTCGTACTAACACTGAGTTTAATCATTTTATTGTAAACTTGCTCTGTTGTTAGTAACTACCGCATTTAATAATGTGAGAGTACATAATCATCTATAAAATGTAACTATCTCCGAATGAGAGGGAGTCCTGGTGTCCTGAAATACAGGCCTTACGTCTAGCTTAGGCACCAGTCTCCCACAATATAATAATTGTTAAACTGTAGTTACGTATTGCTTTATTTATAGTTTATACTATGTAAATGTTACTTGTATTGTGGTGAGAAATAAATCTTTATTATTATTATTATTATAGTTCCGGGACAGGCTGCCTGACAACGCACTGAACTATTGAACACAGAAATACTCGGTAGCTTAGATAAACTTCTTAGCGTGTCGATGGCAATCTAAATGGATTCGGCCTAGAATTCGGCTACACGTGTTTGGCGCCATCACTAGCGTCCATCAGTTCCTGTAACGTGCAGCTGACAGGGCACGCAGGAAATGATACTAAGTGTCCCATCGTTTGTGGAACAACACCACATTAACACTCCAAGGCGGAGTCGTCTATGAATCTAGGTAAACTTAAAGCGGGTTGGAAAATAATAAATTTTGTTTAAGTATATACATAGGGGAAGGTCGGGTTGCCCTGGACGGCGGGTAACATTTAAATTCTTAAGGAACTAAACGCGTTGGTTATGCCCTCTAGTGTAGAAACAAATCCATATTAGTCGCGGTGTGGGTGCCGAGTAAGTTAGTCGTGAGTGAGTTTTTTGTTTCCAGTTCAACAAATGTATTAAAACAGCTCTCACCATTTCCTGATGCATCAAAAAACGCTTGTAAAGGCGAGCTCGAAAAACCCAAAAGAGCGAGATTATAACCTCTTCACCATATAAAATAGAAGTAGAAAATAAAGGAAAAAGTAAAGACAGTAAAAGTGACCAAGAGAAAGGACAAAAAGTACCTTTAGGTTACTGAGGTAGGACTTCATTTTCCTATTCATTACCTCAGTTTCCTATTCAATTTTAACACACTACCGCAACATAAAGATTTTTAACCAACTTAAAGAAAGGAAGTGCTTCACGCTTTTTCAATTCATTCAACTCAGCCTATCGCAGTCCACTGCCGGACATAGGCCTCACCCGGACTGCGCCACAACACCCCTTTGAATTAATCATTGGATATAAAGGAAGACAACCTACTTATATCGTAACGAATGTCAATTGAATCATTTTATAATTTTTAGTGCGTGATAAAAGCCTTTTTTTAATATTTTTAGCTACATATTTTTTGTAATTTTTTTTTCTAATATTAATTTCGAAAGTTACATTACTTTAGCCAGCAACATAGTGTGCACTGATGCGATCAAAAGTAATTAGGGTTAAATCATATAATAAAGATGAAGAGTTTGTTGGTTTGTATATTTGTTTGAACGCGCTAACCTCTGAAACTACCGGTCGGATTTAAAAAAATATTTTTGTATTTAATAGCCCAATTCCTGAGGAAGGCTATTTGAGGCTATTTAAGGCTATATAACTTCACGCATGACCCTTAGGAGCTCAACAAAAAGAAAAAATCGAAAACGAAGTGACAGTGCGAGCAGGTGATACGACGCGACGGGGTGGTTTGGGGGAACAAGAAATAAGTCGCGGGCAGAATCTAGTAAGTTAGATAATGACAACAAATGAGGAGCTCCACTAAGATATTACTAAGTTAACAAAAACATTATCAATAGCTTTAACCGATGAGCTCATGCATAATCAGCGTATAATGTTCCTAATACGCTGATTATGCAAGACTGAGTGAGCCGTTGGGACCGTTGGTAGATGTCACATATCTTCGAATTTTTGGTTCTAGGACATGCCGGTTACCTCACGATGTTTTCCTTCACCGTTTTGAGAGCAGTGGTGATGAAATAATTTACACAAAGTAAAGCGCCTGTCTGGGTTCGAACCTACGACCTATAACTCGTAAGTCGCGGCCGTTAGCATCTCTGATCCCTGTTTGTTAATTTCGCAGACATCCAATATACCTATCATCATATTAGTTTTAACGATAACACTATTTATATCTACTTAACCGTAAACGCGTAGGTACATACATCATAAGATTTTTTTCCACCGACGGGAAATTGAAAAAATCACTGGAAAGATTAACGGCAGCAATAGATTTTACGGCTACGTGAAACTGAGATGCGTTTGAGAATTTGGCCGGTAATTTCATGACTGAGGGAATAAAATAGATATTTTTATTTGCAAAGAATGCAGGTAAAAAAAAATAGTTGCTAAAGATTGTGGGGAATCCACAGAACCGGTCGAAGTGGTGGTGCTTGGAGGAGGCCTACGTCCAGCAGTGGATGTCTTTCGGCTGAAGTGATGATGATGATGATGATTGCATGCAAATGTACAGACGCCAGCACATCAAGCTACTACAATCTGTCAAGTTTCATTAATAGATTTTCAACTTTATTGCTAACTTTATTTTTGATTTTTAACTTTATTGCTTTATTGGTTCAAAGTTGATTGGGAAAATTTGACAGTTTCGGGTAGCTTGATGTGCTGGCGTCTGTACATTTAAAAAGATTTAAAAAAAAACAAACTATCGGCTAAGAAATAAGCATTTTTTTCAATTAATAATTCCAATCTCTGTATCAAGTTTTCTATGTAGTTTCATTTAAGGTAGATAGGTGGTTTATAGTTTATACGTAGCCGTATTTATATTAGTTTTTACTAATACGGTTAATTCAAGGATGTAAAGGCGTGGGAAGGTTAATAGTTTATAAGACTTAAATATAGGTATGTCTGATTTTGAAGGCCGAAGGAATCCGCTGGATGCGAGAAGCACAGAACCGGACAAAGTGGCGATGCTTAGAGGAGGCCACTAAATCCCTGTATTTATATCCCTTTATGTATAACAAGAATAATATTAATAATGGTCCGAGGACGCTGCCCTGCGGAACACCATATTTTATTTATCGAAAGGAAGATAAGTACTTTAACTGCTTTTTAGTTCTTAGGAATTTAACCACTATCAGCAATATCAGCATATGGTTTATCACTATCATTCGGAAAGCGGGCAAACCGATGGGAATAAGCAGAAAATAGAAAGAAATTAATGCTGGCTAGGACGACATAAACAGTTTAAAAGATCACCTACATCTAGGTTACAAAGTATTATTTTTGCCAGTGAGCCCCGAACTAGAAAGTTAGTCTGTATCTATATTGATAAAAGGCACAAAAAATTACTCGTTTCACGAGAAAGTACAAAAAGATGCTTCTCAAAATCTGAACACGATCTTGTATTTAATCATTCATTCCACCCTCGCACCGCTACACGAGCGTACTTAGTACTAGGTACCCATCTAGCTCCCCTTCTTATTTCTAGAACTACACAGACTTTCATCATATAGCACACTGCGGATTATCGACCGGCATTCAGGACCTGCGCGCTGCAGGTCGGTGGGCGTTGCACCACTTCAGCAGTCTACTGAAGTACGCCATTAGTGCTGCCCTCTAATGTCATCTGCAGAACTATTAATGAGTCGCACGCTGTGTTCGCACCGGTGCGCGAACTGCTTTCGCGGCCACTAGATAGCTTGATATTTACGGGCGCGTACTTTAGATCACCTAGTCTTGGCTATACATGGTGGCCCGTAAATAGACGACTGAAGAAAAATTTCAAAAGCCTCTCTCCAAGGGCTTCTCGAAAATGGGGTGCCCATTGAAATTATTATTCCCTAAGTTATGATCTGCGATCGTCAAAAATATTATGTGTCTAAACATCACCGAAAGCGACTGACACTTCCTTTAAAGGGATAATGTCGCCGATTCCATTATTCACAAACTTAACTTAAATTAAGTTCAGTGCATCCTTTTCTTTCCATTTCATTAAGAAAAGGACAGAAGATAAATATTAGTTTAGACCTGTCAAATTAGTCAGCGCCTGACATAAACTGACGTATTTTTAGAAGCCAAATTTTTAATCACGTCTAAACTTGTCTATGGAGTATCTTAATTTGACAGGACTAAACTAATATTTTTGTCTTCTGTACTTTTCTTAATGCAATAGAAAGAAAAAGATGCACTGAACTTAAATTTAGTTTAGTTTGTGAACAAGGGAATTGGAGCCAATGTTAGATTAGATAATTACGTTTTAGATTTTCAGTCTACAAAAAAGAAAAAAAACCTGTGCGGTAGGGGGACCCCCGTCAGGAATGAAGTTCCTTATGCGATACTCACACGTACACACAGCCTATCACGCAAACTCAAACTCAAAGCATTTATTTAAATTAAACCAACAACAAACAGGCACTTTTGAACTGTCAAGAAGTCGGTCAGTCAGAAAATATGAAGCTAAACAAAACTTACTAAAGAGAGAGAGAGAGAGTGTGTGTGAATTTAAAACGCATACAGAATTTAGAAGCTCTTATAACGCATTTAGACCTCGCTGTAGGTTTTAGGACCTTCGAAAACCATGAAAACGACACCCATGATGAAATATTTCAACATTTTCGCAGCCGTCACCTTTGATTTTCATTTAGACGTCACTATCGACATTAGAGCCTTCGAAAACCACAAAAACGACTTCCATGATGAAAAATTTGAACATTTTGGGGTCCGCCATCTTGGATTTTTATTTTGACCACATTATCAGCTTTAGCACCCTCGAAAACTATGAAAACTATTTCTCTCTCTTCTCTGAGAATGTCGCGTTACGTGACGATTTCAACCAGTTTACTCCTTTTTTTTTTTTTTTTGTTTCGGGGTGGAAAATCCTCATGGATGTCCGCCGCCCTGGGGCGGGCGGCGGGGTCTGTCAGACTCTTATTGACTAAAAACCACCCCGGTGTTCCCTCTCTCACCTACGCCGGGGGTCGCGGGAACGAACGATACTTCCGCAACCCCCGGCTGGTGCTGGCCCGCTCCTGCGGGCCTCTCCTCGTGTCAGGGGGGGGAGTGAGGTGTTAAACTCCCCCCGCGACGTCTAAGAGGGGCGCGCGTGGAACACTACGCGCCGCCGCCTCGGGTCCTGATGTGTGGGGGGCGACGGACGTCCCCAAGTCTGTCGCCCCTGGACCCATTTAGGGGGGCTGGAAGAGGGCGTTATCCGCCCTCCGCCGACGCCCGGTGCGCCTGCTGCGGGCCGGGTGAGGGGACGAGATCTCCCTCTCCCTTTCCGCAGCCTCCTTCTGCGAGACGACTGTTTCGCAGAAGGAAACCACCGCGTCCCAGGACTCCTCGCTGCCGACCATAGACTCGACCACGGCCGGCAGCGATAGGTCACTGCCTACTCCTGAGATGAGGGCACGGCGCGGCTCCTCCCAAGCGGCACACTCTGCCAGCGTGTGCCGCGCCGTGTCCTCCCGGCAGTCGACGCAGTGGTGACACCGGGCGTCCGGCTCCCTGTTTATGCGACACAGGTACTTCCCGAAGCAACCATGCCCCGAGAGCACGGTCTGCGTCGCACGAAACGACAGGGAGCCGTGCCTCCTCCCGAGCCAGCGCTCGAGCACCGGCCGGACCGCCTCGATGGTGACGAGGCCGGCGGTAGGGCGCAAAAGCCTGTCCCACCATTCCGCCACCAGGACCTCGCGGAGCTGAGACCGACGCAGCTCCAAGTGTCGCTGCATCGGTTGCTCGCCCCGCGCCCTCGCTTCCTCGCGCCACCGATACAGTGACGCGAGTACTTTCGCCTCGAGGTCCCAGGGCGGGGATCCGGCCAGTACGCAAGCCGCCTAGTAGGAGATCGTGCGATACCCCCTGATGACTCTGACGGCCATCGCTCTTTGCGGTTTTCGCAAAACCGCGATGCTGCCAGCCGTCAGGTCAGAAGCCCACACCGGGGCCCCGTACAGGGCCATGGATCGCACGATCCCCACGTAGAGCCGCCTACAGGCGGCGCTCGGGCCCCCCAGATTGGGAAGCAGCGTTGATAACGCCCCAGCAGCGCCCAACAACTTGGGCGCCAGCCGCCGGAAGTGGGGCTCGAAGTTCCACCGGCTGTCGAGCACCAATCCCAGGTACTTCATGGTGGACTCGACAGCAATCCGAGCCCCCCCGACCACGATGTGTGAGCCGGGCTGCGGCGCCCGCCAGGGGCCATGAAACACCATGGCCTCCGACTTGTTGAGGGCCACCTCCAGGCCCAGGCGACGTATGCGGCCCACCACCTGTGAGACCGCAGCCGTCGCCAACAACGCTGCCTCCCTGTGCGAGCTCCCCCGGGCAGTGACCAGCGTGTCATCGGCATAACACGTCAGGTCCACGCCCGGTTGGAGCTCGCCCCTCAGCACCCAGTCGTACCCGATGTTCCACAGGAGCGGGCCCAGGACCGAGCCCTGTGGAACACCGCACGACATGCGGTGCTGGTTTCCGCCATCACGTCCCACGTAGGTGACACACCTCTCGGACAAATAAGGCCCAACCACGCGGCGGAGGTAGGGAGGCACCCGATGATACCGCAGTGCCTCCCGAATACAACTCCAGGGCAGGGTGTTGAAGGCGTTGGAAATGTCCAAGGACACCGCCAACATCACCCCACCCCGGGACACCGCTTCCTCCGCCAGGACTCTCACCCGCGACACAGCGTGTATGGTGGAGCGCCCATGCCGAAAGCCGAACTGGCTCTCGTCCAGGTCCGGCCCCTCTCTGCACAAGTGGCCGACGAGGCGGGCTGCGATAATCCTCTCGAACAGCTTGCCCACCTCGTCTAGCAGCACTATGGGCCGGTACGCGGACGCCGAGTCCGCAGGGCGCCCCGCCTTCCTGAGCAGGACCAGACGACCAGATTTCCACAAAGTGGGAAACTGGCCCTGCTCCAGGCACGCTGTGTAGAGTCCTCTCAGTTGGGGCTCAAGCTCCTTCAGAGCGAGGGCCAACACGCAGCCGTGGATCCCGTCGGGCCCCGGAGCCACGTTCTTGGCCCGGAGCCGCATCACGGCTGCCCCCATCTCTGCCTGTGTCACCTCTGGGACGCTGATGGCGTTCTCCTCCGTAAACCAGTTTACTCCTACCGCAACCCACGTTAAAGAACTTGGTTCCAAAAAAAAGAGTGGCAGTGAGTCCCAAATAGTTTTTAACACTTTCAGAGACCCACAGCTTTCCAAAGCAATACAAATAACATGTACTTTTCGGGACAATATTTGGTGAAATTGGAGCTCGTAAATGGTAGGTAAGGCGAAAAATCAATTTTCAGTTTTCTTACTTGGTAGTATTAAAGTATTGTATCGTTTCCGCTTGATGTAATCCATTTTTTATGCCCTTCTTAGAACCTTATTGAGCTGATATTTGGCATACGTATTTAACTTTGGTGACATTGCAAATACATGGTACCGAGGAGACGATGATGATGCAGCCGGAAGGTCAACTAAACAAGAAAACGCTATAGTGGTTTAGATTTCTTTTGGCAAGTGACATTCGTGTGCCAAATTGCAGCCTAATAGAATGCGAGGAAGTACATGAAAAATGGGTTTTAAAAACCGTCTAGCTCAATAATCGCTGAATATACATGCGGGAAGTCCTTCGAGAGAAACTTCAAATTTGTTCTTTGGACATCGTTTCACGAGTCACCCTGTATTTGTCTACCAATATTTTATAATTACACAACATGCATCCTATAGCACACTGCGGATTATCGACCAGTATTTGGGACCTGCGCGTTGCAAGCAGGTCAGTGGGCGTTGCACCATCTCCGCTGTACATCGCTCGGCAGGCGCCGCCACCACCGTGCCGCACTACGCCTCCGACCACCGAACCGACCGGCACGATTTACCAGCCAGTCCTCATATCCACGACTTACATGGTGATTTAAGAAGGTAAGTGTTTAGCAGTCTTCAAGCGTTTACAGTTAGCATTGTTATTTAGAGCTGGGAAAGTGTTTTACAGTAAATTAATCAGCGGTTTTACTTTAACTTGACATGTAAACTATGTATTAGGCCCCCCCACACCTCTGAACCCTATGTTCTTTGGTGGAAGTCTTTGTTAAGAACTAAGGAACAAATGGTTTAACATCCAATTGAATTATTTATTTTTCGACGGTCAGTAATTACAGTCCCCCTTCTCAAACCCCCCCCCCCCCCACACCTCCGAGCCGTACTGGTCCTTTGGTGCAAGTCTTTGCTTTAGTTCATTTCTTCTGTTAAGAAATAAAAAACAAATATCTGAATGAATTATTGATTATTCGAGGGTCTGTAATTATAGACTCCCCGCTCCCCTTACCCCCCACACATCTGAGCCGTACTGGTTTTTTGCTTTGGGATTATTATTTTCTGTCTTATTAAGAACTAAGGAATATATCGTGTACTCGTAATGGTCGCAAATTTTATTTGCTCCTTCCACCCCCCTCCCTCCCACACACACACCGCTCAACCTGACGCCATGACCGCAACCTTACTTTATGTGTACGGGGTTCTAGTTTCAGTATGCCAATAAATTAACTGCTAGACACGCACGGTGTCTACAGGTGAGGTTTTCTGTAATATTTCCATAATTGTAAGACTTGGTTTTCATTCTTCGGTAGCTTCGAGCGCGTCCTCGCTTCGCCGCCGCTGCTGCGTGTAGTGCGGAGCGGGGAGAGCTGGTCCTTCGACTCACCGGAACATTGTAAGTCCTTTCAGTTATTGTTAAGTCCTCTCTTAAGGTGTTATGTTGAACGAGGAACCTACTTAGAATAACGCCATTATTTCTTTCGACATTCTAAATACTCTACTGATATACCCTATATCTACTATCTTTACTTACCTTCCATTTAGACAGAAAGCAACGGATGACAAAAAGAAACGCACATCGATAGCATTTTCGTCGGTTTTACTACTCATTCCCTTCAAAAATCCTTTTTTAACCCACGACACCATCCTTTATAATAAACTGCTCTTTTTTGCAAACCGATGACTATCATCATAAAATCTAACTAAGACTTTGTAGTCTTCGAAGCAGTTCTCTCATAGGTTTAAAATTTCTTGGTATCTAGGTACGTAAAGGTTTAATGAAAATGTTTTTACTTTTCCAGGTACCCGTGAAGATGCGGCTTCACTGCCGACCACGTCTCAAGCTCCCCGGCTAAAGGCTAAACCAACTTCTCTTGTCAGAATCAGCTTTCACAGATTATTTATTTCTACAAAATAAGTAATCTGTGAAAGCTGATTTCCTGGAAAACGTATTGCAAGAAAATATGTCATTTTGTATGGCAGTCTATCAGATGATAATCTCATTAAATCGGGCTGGTTGGCTAAACGCAACTGCTCCTATGAGTAACTTTGCGATTTAGCTCCCAACTTGATGACTCAATTCAGACATCATTTTGTGGTTATTATTTGTAGGTGTTTTTCTTCGGGGTCAATCCCGTGTAAAAACTCTTAACAGATAACTACCACACTTGGCCAAAGGAATCGTTCTTGTAACGTTTTAAAAGCAAATACCAAATCGGATTTGCTGTTCATCTTTCTTCAAATCCCCCAGTCATATGTTATGACACGCTCGGGTAACGACTTCACTGATTGCTTCAACATGCAGTGTGATCAACATGCATTTATTTGCACAAAAAACTTATCTCAGCAACATTAATGAATCAGTCCCATCTTTGATAAGTAAGATAAGCACACGGATATGAAATTATCACCGGACGTAACATGAGTGTCTATGCAAATAGATAACTATGACAGGCGCGGATCCAAGGGGAGGAGTTCTGAGTACCTCCTCCCTCCAAAACAAACAAATACTTTGTTTTGGAGTTCCTGGTCCTTGTTGACTTGAGGCTTGGATGCGCGCCTAATATTCATTATAATTATGACATAAATACTATTTAATACTGGTTGATTAAATTCATTTCCAAAGGGATATTGTATTTTCTTAAATAAGATAATATAGGTCTTCAATGGTGAAAAATAAGAAAATCATTGAGTACCATTTAAGCTCAAATGGTTAATGCTTAGCTAAATGACAGGTTGGCCGAAAGTATATCATTCTCTGGTGTATTTTATGAAATTAGAGTAAGAAAAGAAACTCATTTTTTTCCTTGCTGGGTTTCCGAAAATGTTAATAATATTCATTGGTAACATTCATTGATAAACATGAATTTATATATAATACTGTTTTGTTTTATTTGAGACTACCCTACGAATGTCCAGTGAACAGGATACGCAACGCTCGAAGGGAGGCGATAAACGAATTATTCGCTTGTTAAATAATTGAGACGAGTGCAGGGCAGGTGGCCCCCCACTCGGCCACCTTGGTGGGCCAGAGGTACGATTACCGGGCTCGATATCGAGCCCGACTCACTGGTCGTGGGTTAGAACCCACGCAAGCATGCACTTTACTTTGTGCAATTAATTTCATCACCACTGGTCTAAAAATGGTGATGGAAAACATAGGTACTTGGTTCTAAGTAAGAAGTAAGTTCTAAGTACTTGCCGGTATGCCGGTTTCCAACCGATGTTGTCCTGACATCCACTGCGCCCTCGTGAGGGATTACTGCCCACTCCTCATAGAGAGTAGGCCTCAGTCTCAGCAGTGGGAAAAGGTGTATGACTTCATTTCTACAGAATTTTTTTCTTATTATAACAAAATAGTGAACAACGAACTTAATCTGAGAAATGTTATATTGTTATATGACCTTGCGCTATCTATCAGCCAGCATACGGATGCCGTCGTGAAAAAAACTTGCAGGCTTTGAGGCGATAAAATCATAGACGAATTTAAGCACATCATCCAGCGTTTTGAACTGTTTATCCATTAAGCCGTGCTGCATTGACCGGAACAAATGATAATCAGATGGGGCCAAGTCTGGCGAATATGCCGCATGCTGGAGAACTTCCCATCCCAAATCCAAGAGGGTCTTTTGAGACGCACGAGCAACGTAAGGTCGAGCGCAGTATGACTCCCGGCTTCTTTGCCCAGTAAATGGTCTTTTCTGATCCAGTTCTTCGCTAAAAAACTTCGTATATATACAAATATGTAGTAAAAAAAAAAGCTTTTTTTTTAATATTTTCAACTACATATGAAAATATTAAAAAAAAAGCTTTTGTCACGCTCTAAAAATTATAAAATGATTAAATTGACATTATTTACGATATAAGTACCTATGCATCTTGTCTTCTTCCGCCCCGGCTTCGCACGGGTGCAATGGAGAAACGCTGATAATTTTAGAGCCATTATTTCTCGTAAGAAGTATAGGATAAAAAATGGTTATTGTGGGTTATCCCTAAGAGATAGACATATACCATCGCGGACTTTTTTGTAGAACTTTTTAAGGTGTACAATACTGTAGTACATTATTTTGATCTATCTTGAGGGGTTCAGCCAGCGTTTACAATGTAAGCGCAAAAAAATGTGTTTATTTACGACATTACATTAGAAACCTCTAAAATGATCAGTGTTTCTCTATTATATTATGCATGTAGTATACATATAAACCTTCCTCTTGAATCACTCTATCTATTAAAAAAAGGCATCAAAATCCGTTGCGTAGTTTTAAAGATCTAAGCATATATAGGGACAGACAGACAGGGAAGCGACTTTGTTTTATACTATGTAGTGATGATTACCTAATTCAAAGGAGTGTTGTGGTGTTATGGCGCAGTCCGGGTGAGGCCTATGTCCGGCAGTGGACTGCGATAGGCTGAGTTGAATGAATTGAAAAAGCGTGAAGCACTTCCTTCTTTTAAGTTCGTTAAAAATGTTGCGGAAGTGTGTTACAATTGAAACTGAGGTAAACCTCAGTTTCGTACCTCAGTAACCTAAAGGTACTTTTTTGTCCTTTCTCTTGGTCACTTTTACTGTCTTTACTTTTTCCTTTATTTTCTACTTCTATTTTATATGGTGAAGAGGTTATAATCTCGCTCTTTTGGGTTTTTCGAGCTCGCCTTTACAAGCGTTTTTTGATGCATCAGGAAATGGTGAGAGCTGTTTTCGGCACCCACACCGCGACTAATTTGGGATTTGTTTCTACTCTAGAGGGCACACATTTACAATAACGCTTTGCCAACGCAAGGCGTTTAGTTTCTTAAGAATTTAAATGTCCGGGGTTACCCGCCGTCCGGGGCTACCCGACCTTCCTCTATGTATACTTAAAAAAATTGCGGAAATGTACTAGTGTCGCTCGGTGTCCAACTTGTTACTATTTTTAAATATGTTTGGGACAAAATATAACATGGTGTAAAAACTATTGGAATCGATTCAGTTACTTATTCTGAACAAACTATATTCAGGTTTGTAATATACTAAAAATAATGTTGTATACAACGTGTAACGTTAAATGCGCAAAACCTCAGACACCCCAACTGATTTTTAATTCAATTGACCTACTTCAGAGAGAAAATAAGTCATTAAAAGAAATTGTAAACGTTTTATGTGCTGTTTTAGTTTTACTGGCCATTCTGATCGTTTCTTGCGTCTGCGACGACGCTTTATCGAGGGAGGAGTCGTCACCGGGGGCCGCTGCGCCGCGCTGACATTGGCTTGCTTGACCTATTACTAAATAGACACGGCAACGTTTTTAATGAAGATTTTTTTTTTAATGTGACCTGTATTAAAAAGTGGTTCAATTAATTCTGCTCGTTATTCTGATCAAACTATTTTCAGGTTTTGCGCATTTAACGCACACGACACACACACACGTTTTACACGTTGTATATATTTTTTATTATTCATTTATTTAATCCATAAAGTTTTATTTTAATATAACACCTGCCAAACTGCAAAGCAATTTGTCGGCAGCATATGGAGCTGTTGTGCACTGACTGGACCGGTCTCAAATCTGTGTGGTTCTATCCTCTAAGAGACTAAGCTATTGTCTTCATATGGATCTGACTAAGATCATATCTGGATTTTAAAAGACACTTTGACCCTTGAGTTTGTTTCGCCATTTCTTCTCAGACGTAGTCGGATAGGAAAATTCGACTCCACCTAGCTTATTTTTTTTTTATGTATTATGACGTGTAAAAGTGACTCCGATATCCTATTTACAGAATAAACTATTTCATTTAATTTCATTTCATGCTTCTAGAAGCAGCTGTTTAGGCTGTGCATTGTCTACTACCAATGAATTCATGAGTTTAAGATTTTTATTAAGAAGATGATGTGAGGTATCAAACAAAAAAAAGTCTTTTACAATCAATGTTTATTAATTACATCAGTACAACCATTAACAACAAACAAAATGCGATCTCTTTTTATTGCATTTTAACAACTTGTTTTATATTTATTTATGCATTAAATATAAAAATATATAATGTTAAATCAGTTTTTTTTTTTTTGTTATATATTATAAGTTAAATGTATGAAGCGCTATATCAGGAGATAATATAGTCTAATAGCATGTAAATAATTATAAACATACCAAAGGTATATTTTCTTATGTTGAAATATACAGATTCTCTCTTTTCAGTCAATCAATGCCCATTTATATTTTTATGCAACAAGAACTTAAGTAAATAGATGATGATTATCAAATACCATTTGTATACGATCACACAATGAAAAGCTAGTTTAAACAACAAACATATACTTAATTAATATAAAAAAGAATTACTTGATTTATTTTTAAAACTCATTTACACAACTCTAGTCTTTAGTAGTATCTGTTCACATGGTATGAGTTACTAATAGAACTAGATACCTATCTAAAAATGCTAAGTAAGAACATTTACGGGGGTAACAATAACATTTGTGCATGGTACAGAACACTAACTAAATGTGACACTAAGGGCAAATAGTTGTCACTGCCAAACAAAAATCAATATTATGATCCATAAAAGAATGTCGAAAATAAATAACCTCAAACGCGCACCTGTATCAGAAGGCCAATTCCCGTAATTAAAAACATTAAAAATCTAGTCGCAATCTCATCTCAGCGACAATCAATGTCAAAAACTTGTCAGTGTAGGGAAATTAAAGGTATGAGAGATTGAGACTGATTGTGAGATCAGACTGTGAACGTTCTTAAAATTACGAGAATTGCCCCTCTGATTTGATGTGCTCTCGGGTTAATGGTATTTTCATCTTTATTTCAATTTGGGCAATGTCAATATTTGTTTGACAATGACCGACACGCTGCACTTCGCCACATATGCACCAGTCTTCCCTAAGTGATGCTCACCAATTTAAGTAGGTATGCAAATTACTTCTACTAGACTATTTTAATTTCAGCTAGTAACTAATTTACAAAATGGATACATTAATAATGGCATGGAAGAATGAGGCGACAAGGAAATCCCAGTTATTAACAACAAGAATTCTTGACATTTACTTAAAAGTTACTTATTTAAATCCACATGGCGTGACTTTAGTGCATTGATGTATTAAAAATCCAAGATACACAATCGGCGTCTCAAAATCGTCCCCATGAAATACGTGCACACTTGACAATTGTGCACTTCTTTTCAAATAGTCTCGCACCAACCACGTTACTACATGGTCGTTAAAAACGCCGAAGTGTTCGATGAGAAATTGTAAAAATATAGCTTCTAGAACGATAAAAAAGGATGGGATTACGTATTTTCGATAAGTAAAAGACTTGATTGAATTGTTTTTGTTGTTTTTATGGCCTTATTTACAACGCATTACGTGATTTTGATTTAATTTGTCTCAAAACTTCACTCTGCAGCCCAAGTATAATACGGCAAATTTCAAGGGCCGCTTAATCAGTGTTAGAACTATGTATAATAGCTTACTACATTTTTAGTCGCGTTATAAAAATGACCCTGTTCGTTATCGGTGGAGTCGATTATTTTTTGTAATACTATTTTTTTAAATTAATAAGTTTGAACTATTTCGTGTAAAAGTTTAAAAGAATATTTAAACGTTATACATAGGTATATTATATTAGGTATTTGTATACTATACTATAGTTTACCTATATATTTATGTTATCCCATAATAGAGAAGATGGGAGGTCGAAAAAAGGACGATTTTTTTGAAGTTTTCGTAAATGTTATATGGATTAATTAGGTGACTACTATTGTTAGCGACATCGGCATGCTAATAACAGGAGTCGCCATATGGAAAACTTAAAAATCCCTTGAACAAAAAATTTAAATAAATAATTTTACCAGATAATCTTTGTTTAATTCGTACCTAAATATGATGTTCAAAATCATATTTACGCTAAAATTAAAGTATAAATATGTATTTAAACTCAATTTATAAACTCGTGAAAACGAACACAATATCTTCAGAAAATAAAAAAATATAAATTTATATTCGTCTCCACTCCATGCCCTGTCCTACTGGCTAACTTTGGTCGTAAAATTTTATTGCTTTTTGTACACTGCTTTGTAAAAAGAACTTTAAGGAATGGGCATAAGGTTGAACTTGCAATAAATATGTTTATAGTATAACTATGACTACCTAGATACAATTACCGAGTGTTTGGCGACAGTTTTGCGTGTTACTTTTGTTCGAGAATGTGCATCTTTGAATGGTTTTTAATACATCAATGCTTTAGTGGTAATAATTTATTCTAAAACAATGGCGCCGATTCTCTTGTTCACAAACTAAACTAAATTTAATTTCAGTGCATCTTTTTCCTTCTATTTCATTAAGAAAAGTACAGAAGATTAATATTAGTTTAGTCCTGTGAAAATAGTCAACGCCTGACGTAAATTGACGTATTTTTAGTAGCCAATTTTTAAACTTGTCTATGGAGTATCTTAATTTGACAGGACTAAACACACAATTAACAATTTAACAGGACTAATATTTATCTTCTGTCCTTTTCCTAATGAAATAGAAAGAAAATTCTGCACTGAACTTAAATTTAGTTTAGTCTGTGCACAACAGAATCGGCACCTTTGTATAGAAATATTAGACTTCAAAGCACTTCAAAAATATAGTTGCCTGATTCTAATTATTGATTTCTACTGAGATGATTATAATATGTAGAAGCCAAGGTTTCATTAATTTATGTTCATGCATTTATAATTATGAAAATATTTGCACAGTCCTTGATTCAAGAATTACAATGTTAGCAGCCATACCGTTTGCGTGGTAGCATTAGTATACAGGGTAGCTCTCAGGGACATGGATGCGCCGCCACCTCTTACCATGAATTCAGTACATGATTCTGAAACCCCTGTGTTACAATGCGACCATGCAATTTGACCATCCATACATTTTGACCATGAATGTATTGCAATTTTCTATGAAACAACTGGTTCTTTTTTTTTTTAACTGATGAAATTTTTTTACGCTAGGGGGTCTAGAGTCATGCTGAATTCATGGTTTAATTTGCAAGTCAATTGTCTCTACCTACCCTGTATTTTTAGCAAGTGGACATAGTAGAAGATGGCAAGGGAACACTTGAAATTAACAATAATAGTTAAGATAAACTTGATTATCCTCAATTGCCTCTAATATAAATGCACTCAATCACTTATACCCTTCAAATTGGAATATAATAATGCTATTAATTGATGACAGCTATACAGGGTGACACAGACATTATTGCATAAACTGTAACCATGAATTCAGCACATATACTAGACCCTCTTGTGTTGAAATTATTCGGTTATTAAAAAAAAAAAATAGATGTTACATACATTTAGACTGTGTAGGTATCACACTTTTCTATGAAACAGTCGATTTTTTTTTATAACCAATGAAAAATCTACTCTAGAGGGTGATAATCATGGGCCAAATTCATTGTTACAGTTTGCGCATTGATTTCCCTGCCACTGTACATGACAATAGTTTACAACGAAAGCTGGAAGAAAAAAATTCTAGAACAATCCCTTGTTTCTCTGCCTTAAGCTAATCCCAACTAATGTTCTTTTTACATATACATACATATGTACATAACTAACTAACATCAATAATTATTTACATAAAATTCAGTTATTATAGCATAATGCAAGCTAAGAAAGATAATTTTGCTTACACACAACATTTCTAAGCTTTTACTAAGTTGAGCCATCAAAATGATTGCATTCAGTGGAATTTTCTTTGGTCAGCACACTCAAACAATATCACATATTGTTGGAGTGCTGGCATCATGTTATTTACGCTTACTGTTCTCATACTCAATAGCTCGGGCTTCAGACGCAATCTGCCTCTCCCTGTTCAATATTCCATCTAACTGATCTGTGAATGCGTCAAAGGAGAATTTCGTTTCAAATCTCTTTAGGCCTGCTTCGCCAAGTTTTTGACCTAACTCAGGGTTTAATACCAAGGTGCTCATAGCTTTTGCAAAAGATTTGCTGTTTGGCTCACATAAGAACCCTGTAACTTCATTTACAATTGTCTCCGTAGGTCCTCCACTGTTAACAGCTATCACTGGCTTCTTGAAATACATGGCTTCTAGGGGAACAATACCAAAATGCTCATTTGATGGAGTATAAACCAAAGCTTGGCAGTTAAACAAAAGAGACACTTTCTCATCATCTTTGGGAGATTTCATAAATGTAATCTTGTCTTCTATGTCCAACTCTGCCACTAAATCAGTCAATTCAATATAGTGCTCCATATTTTCTAAATTAATTGGATCAAAGCCTCCAGCCATGATTAAATGAACTCTATTCCAGTCAGCCTCGTTCAAAACATGTTTTAAATACTCAAATGCTCTTAGAGCTAGTTGCAGATTCTTTTTTCTTTCATATCTATTTATTGACAAGAATATAAACTTATCAGTTCCTACTGGAACAACCTCTTTTAAAGGTTTTGGCATGGTTGTTCTGAAGAATTCTGTGTTTATAGATGGGTAGCAGATATCCGGTGTATCTTTGATTCTCTGGAATGCATCTTGGTAAACTCTGGCAGTATATTTACTATTAACTAGCACTTTATCTGCTTGTGCTGTAGTCAATTCTTCGAGCCAGTTCAATGGTGCTCTGTATATCTTTTTCAAAATGCCTCCTTCAGCTGACAGTAGTTTATCGGGATGATGGCAATAAAATACGATGCGGTAAGGTCCTCTAGCCATTTTCAAGAATGGAATGCATAGAGATATGAGGTCGCAGAATATGAGCGTTGGCTCTTCAACCGGTATGACGTACCATGACATGTAAACAGCTGCGTAAACCATGCGGACGTAGGCACACGCGGCTTTGAACCTACCGAATATAGAGCGCGGTATCCAGTCGCCTACGACAGATACAGGAAAAGTACCGTCTCTTGTCTCCGCAAAGCAGTGTGAGGGATCATGATGGTTCGTGTAAAACGCTACTTCGTGACCCTTCTTCTTGAAAGCTAATGCAGCATCCAAAACTAATCGCTCGGCGCCGCCGATACCCAAATCCGGGTGTAAAAATATTATCTTCACCATTATCGCACCAGTTTTAATGTTTTACCACGTTATCAAAAATCATTGAACCGCAGAAAATTAGAAAAGACAAATTGTAAATACGGCAAAATTATTATTGAATGACACCTTGAAACTTGAAGTTTATCAGACTAGTGTTGCCCATTCATCGATAATAATCCTAAAACTAAATAGTTACCATTACCACAGATGTCAATAAAACAGTCGTCAATAGTTAGTCGACTTACCAGTAGCACGCTTTATTTTATAATTGAGCCATAGTTTTAACTTTCCAAATTAATCTGATCCAGCGTGTCCCTTGCTGCCCTACCCTGAGCCATGGTCCGTACCCCACACGGTTCCCTTGGCGTGTAGACGCTTAGCTTTTCAGTTTTTAAGCCTTGGCTAAAGACCTTAATTTATTGAGGCACCCACAACAGACAAGACCGGTTATTGGTTAAGCACACAACTACCTTCTAAGTTAACCATTTAAAAAAAATGACTCCAAGAATATTGAAATCGATTTCCCATTACTTTTGGTAAATAGTAAGTCAATTTGCCTAGACGCTGTATTTCTAGTATTTTTTATAAATTCACAATAGTCGTATAGACTAGTATCTATTAAAGTAATAGAAAATAGAGGCATAAAATGTTGTAATCACGGTTGTAATATAAGTTTAATTATATCCATTGAGATGGGAAAAAACTATTATTATCTATTATTTTCTATGTCTATGATTATATCCAAGACATTTTACATGGGAAAATATTTATTAAGAAGTGACACACATGTTTTTATTATTTGAATAGTAGTTCCATTTATCTATGGAGGTTCCATAGCTTCACCTTCAAAGAGTTTTGATGTACAAACTCTAACAGTATCTTGTTATAGTCGAACTGATCAGTCTTCATGCATAGGCCTCTCACTCATGGTTCGTTATCAATCAGTTATGAATCACATCAGAATCACTTCTGCATTCAAGGGGTAGGTATACTGATAATACTGTAGAACTTTATATTATCATCTTATGAATGACTTGTTGTTCATTAGGTTGCTGGTTCTTTATCAAAATAATCAGAAATCAGATTATTGATAACTCCACCACCAATCATCATCATCCACAGCCCGACTTCACCCACTCCTGAGCAAAGGCCTCTCTCTAACTCCACAACCCACTTCCTACAGTCATTAAAAAGGAGAAGAAAAACAAAAGTAATTACCTTCAGCAAAATATATTTTATTTTTTTCTTCATATACATGATATAAAAGTAAAAGAAAAAAAATTTAACAAATAAAATGAAAACATACCATCTGAATCAATAACAATCATTACCCATACATGGCAAATGTAAAAAAATAAGCTGAAGGCTATTTTAGTTAAGTTACAGTTCATCCTTCCTTTCAATTTTCACAAGATCAACATGGAATGTTAACGTTGCAGACTTAGGTATCTTGGGTGGTGCTCCGGCCTCACCATAAGCCAAATGAGGTGGAATGACTAGTTTCCTTTGCTCTCCTTCACACATACCTATCAAACCTTGGTCCCACCCCTTTATAACTTGCCCAGAACCCAATGTGAAGGTAAGTGGGTTACCTCGTGGAATGGAACTATCAAACTCAGTGCCATCATCTAGGGTACCCTGAAAATTAGAAACAATAATGTATTAGTCCTGAAGTATTAGTTGAACTGAAGAAATTGCATCTGGTTTATGAAAGTTATTGATAAACAAATCATGCTGCTTGGGTGCTAATTTGGACTGTATGACCATGGCTGCTTTGTATTAATAAATAAATAATAGTAGTTACCGTGTAATGCATGTGCAAAAGGTCTCCTTTTTTGCTTTTTATTGGACATTCACTGGCTCTTTTTTTAACCCCAATCTGCAATTTTTTAGGGGCCGAGTCGGCTACCACATGAGAAATTACACTCATAAAAATCAATACAAAGAGTGCAATTTTGCAAAGTAATATTATTGCTGGCTTATTCATATTTCTTTTTTAGAAATAATCTCACTTTTCGACACACTAAAACTACTGATAAACACTTTATTAGACGGGAAGTATCCAAGCAAGTCTACGAAACCAGTCGAGTCAATAAATAATTTAAAAACGTCAAAGTTAACCAAAGACAAAGAGAACAGTTTTTTTTTTTTTTCTTTTGGCTTCGCACGGTTTGTGCATTCAGCCAGTGTCACGTTTTCATTTTATATTACAATGGAAAAAAAGGTAGGGAAACGAAAAAGGATAACGGAATTAATTATATCGGGATTTAGTGATAGTATATATAGGATCAGTATTTACAACGAATAGAGTAATTAGCTAAATATATACAATGACGAAAAGTTATAACTTAATATTATTAAAAGTAATGAATGAGACTATACATTTATATACAGGAAAGCTATTTGTACAAAGTAAAGAAAGTATTGAGGTAGGAAAAGGAGTACTGAGGGACAAGAGGTTACTGAGAAAGGATGAACGGTCATATAAGGGACAGGAGAAAAAAATGTGATTTAAGTCACCTACGTCTGTGCCACACAGGCAAATGGGGTTATCAATGATATGAAGTTTGGCAAGATAGGCTGGAGAGCAGACATGACCCAGTCTCATCCGTATTAGGATAGAGGTCTCCATCTTACCAAACTTTGCCCTGCCAAACCACGGTTTTTCCGGAACGTCGGGTTGAATTAAAGAAAAATAATGACCCTTTGATTTGCTTCCGATATTCCAAGCTACCTTCCAGGTGTCCCGAAGAAAAGTCTTTGGTAACGTCGCGAGGTCGTAGCAAAAATTTATGTATGGTACTAAGTCCCCACATTGCACCGCTTCACCAGCAAGTGTATCAGCCACTTCATTCCCATGGATTCCAGCATGGGCTGGAATCCACACAAATTGTAATGTATTACCCTCGGAGATGATTCTGAGTGCAAATTCAAAGAGAACAGTTTACTAAAAGAAAAAGTAAATATAGTGCTGTAAATTATTAATAATACTAAATTACTTTTAATAACACACTAATAGTATTATTATTCGAATACAACACTACGCGGTTATTGATACTTGACACTGACAGTATGTCAATATGTCAATGAACTGTTGTTAAAATCGATTCCTCAATTTGCTTCTGCTTGGTACCTGTGTTGGTACCATATCATTGATAAAACATTCGTGATAGCAAATCATCATAATATCGACAAAATTATAGCATAATTTATTATTAAAACTCGCAATGACGACTGAAAAGTATGGACTGGAAAACTACAAGAAATTCCTACTCAATAGAGTAACAGCATCTTCAGTTATTGTGGAAAGTATTGAGAATTGTTTACAAACTGAAGATAAAGCTGCCAAACACTATTTCCACAAAATTATGGTAAGTTGTTTATAATACTGCCATGAGAATAAAGGCAGACTGGCGCAACACGACTCTAGTAGAACAATTTCTATGAAAACTTCTTGGTAAATTCTACCAGAATCGCGTCACACCGTCGCGTCCCGCCTGTCTGCGGAAGCTGAAAGGCTTGAGTTTATGTATGTTATACTAGCCGGCTTGATCGGTTGGTAGGCTCAATTATAATTTTTAATATATGTTTGTCATATACTGTACTGTCTTGTAATTAAATTAATATCTTCATCGCCCCATATACAACGTGTAACGTTAAATGCGCAAAACCTCAGACACCCCAACTGATTTTTAATTGAATTGACCTATTTCAGATAGAAAAGAAGTCATTAAAAAAAATGTAAAGGTTTTATGTGCTGTTTTAGTTTTACTGGCCATTCTGATCGTTTCTTGCGTCTGCGACGACGCTTTATCGAGGGGGGAGTCGTCACTGGGCCGCCGCGCCGCGCTGACATTGGGTTGCTTGACCTATTAATAAATAGACACGGCAACGTTTTTAATGAAGATTTTTTGAAAAATGTGACCTATATTAAAAAGTGGTTCAATTAATTCTGCTCGTTATTCTGATCAAACTATTTTCAGGTTTTGCGCATTTAACGTTACACATTGTATAAATACATCAAGATACAGAGTTGATTGTTGTAGCTAAAATAAAAAGTAATCATGATTAAATAAAACAGTTTTAATGATTTCATAATCAGCCTATAATAATGTCCTCACTGCTGGGGCACAGGCCTCTTCTCTTCGCAGGTTTTAATGATTAAATCAATCATATTCCATCATAAACATAACATAACATAAATATACCATGTTTACAGATACACAACTGGCAGGATACATTGCATGAACTCTTTGATAGACTAAGCGAATACTTCGGCCCTGTCATAGTACCTGTACAATGTTCAACACAGGGCGACATAGCCACATTCTACACCTCATATTTGTCTTTAGTATCTAAAATAGTAAAATTTGACTTCATGTTTCCATATAATAGAAACATGTTCAGTATAGACATACTTTTTAATGATAAGAGTTCAACAGAGTTCTTTGGATCAATGACTACAATTGATGAAATTGTCTCTGGTGTAGTAAGCCGAAGGTTCAGTGACAAATGTGAGCTGGACTTATCTAATTTCTGTGATGATCCTGGTAAGTAAATACTTGAAAATAAGTCATGAATGAATTTTTGAGACCACTTAACTCGAGATCAGGTATCTTTGATAGTGCTATTGATTGATGTCTTGTTACTTATATATTACTAAGAAACAAAAAAGTACAATTGTTCCTAAACAGCTGAATACTCAGTTTAGGAACAACTGTAATTTTTAATTTTTAAAATAATAATAATATGTAAAAGTATAAAAGGAAGGGAAATAATCAAAGGAGATGCCCTTTGATTATTTCCCATACTTTTAATACACATACTTTGCTGTCAAAAAAAAACATTGCTGTCAACAGAAAAAGTGCTGGCAGCATTGCAATGTTGTATGGCAATGCTGTTTCTTTGGCCAAAACAGGCCAGCCACAGCCACACGATAAACTGAGTGGACACTCAGATACCATGGCCCCAGTGTTTGAATTTTACCTACTTAAATAATTTGGTTGAATAAAGTTTCAGTGTCAGTTTATTGTTATTATGTGATCTCAGAGTTGGTTCCATAGTGAATGTTGTTCATATTCATGGGTAGAACACCCTGTAAAAATTTGGAGACGGTAAAAAAAAACATGCTGTATATTAATTACATTTAGAACATAAACGGCAAACAAGTAAAAGTTTAAGATGCGATTGCGACTGTTCGACGAAGCTTGTCGGGCACTGGCGGGGCGCGGTGACGCATCTGTTTCCGCGCCGCTCTCGCCTTGACAGAACAGTAGACTTAAGTAGACTGTTATGTAGAGGTAGACACATAAAAATAATATTTGTATTTGTAAAACTTCTTAAAACTAAATGTCTTGTATTCCCCTTCCAGAATTTACAAATAATAAAATATATTTTTACAAAATATCTCTCCTTGCCAACTTTAAAATACTGATGCTCAGAATGGGAAGAGACACAAAAATGTTAAACTTGAGCAACAATAATTTAAGGTACACATTATTCTAGTCCATAATTTTTTTTTTGTATTGTGATAAGTACTTTATAACATAAAGAAAAAATTACAAAGCCTATGCCTTTCCTGTTAATACTAATAGAAAATGGTTGATTTAATGCAAAACGTAATACACCAGATTTACTTTGAAAGAAAGAAAGAAAAAGTATTTATTGTGAGTCACACAGAATCACAAACTAAAATAAGCATGCACATAGAAACATAAAAAAATATTTATGATTTAATGCCATTTTTAATTTGCCGTTATACTTCTGCTTTTCTCAGCCCCCTATTTTCTACTATAAAAATTATGTCTAAACAGTAATAAATTAATGTTTCAGCCAAGTACCATTAGATGTATTGAACTTTTTCATCAAAGCAGACTTGACAGCTATGAACTTTAGCAACAATAATGTAAGTTTCTTTTATACAAAAATTATTATTTAGCACTCTGAAATTGGAAGATGGTAGAAGATATTATTATTAATATTTGTTTTTCCACTAATGATAATAATATTAATAATTTATTTCAAGCAATGAGACTCGTAGTGTTAGTAACAATATACTTACAAACTATGTTAGTAATACACTTACAAAGATGCCAAAAACAGAAAACAGATTGTGACATCATTGCTGCAAGATGACAGGCCCAGCCGAACCTTGCAGCAGTGGTTCACAAGCACACAACCAAGCCTGCCTGCTATCATAGACAGGATGCTGTTGGCGCTGCCCCGCACCCTACGGACCAGGGATGCGCTACGCTTCCGCATCATCGTGTAGAAACCGTTCACGCGAGCGTTGCAGTATCGGGGCAACCCCCTCACACCCTGACTACTTTTGCTAACATATTGTTTTTTATTTATATCCTCTTATTGGATACCTATCATCGTGCTACAAATAAGACAAAATTAGTGACTTAAAAACTTAGGTCATAGATACACGGGCTGGTGTCCGCAACTCCACGTCAATGCGCGTATTTTGCGTACGGAAACTTGGGTCATACCAGATGGCCAGTTCATACGTTTTTTTTCTTTAGTCTTTTCTGTCCCACTGCTGGGAAAATGACTAATTAATTATATCTCTTATGTGTATTTGTAATGTCAAATAATCCTTTATTATTTTACAGATACCCTCAGTTGCAGAATTGTCTAGAGTCAGCAGCAAAATAGAGAAGCTCTGGTTGGAAGGCAATCCACTGTGTGAGGACTTAGATCCAGTGTCTTATGTTAAAACTGTAACTGTCAAGTTTCCTAGATTAACTGAACTGGTAAGTTCGTTTATATAGGTGTTCAAAGAAGGCTGCCTCTCTTTCTTCCAATGGCTGTCAAATTGTCAAGAAGAAAAATGAAAAAGTTTTTATTCATGGTGACCTTCTAAGCATTACAAAAAATGTTACTTCTGCCAAACTGTAAAGCAGTTTTTTGGCATATGTAGCTCCCATATACAATATTGCCTATATTTTTATGTAAATACTCATAGTTTTTTTCCAATTTCTATGTCTTGAAATGTGGACTGAAAACCCTCCATCGCCTATATCCCGTCAACGTTCAATTTAAAAGCAAGACATCTCCTGGGTTTCGCTTGTTCCATCTTAGACCTCATCATCATCTCCATTATTCTCCTGTTCTTGTTCCAATTTATTTGGAGTCGGCGCAACATGTCTATTTCTTCCATCCTTCCCTTCCCTTTTTAGCCATATCATCTTTGACACAGTCCGTCCATCGTTTCTTTGGTCTTCCTAACAAAACCATCCAACTTATATCCCAACCATCGCGTTCTTTCAAATGGAATCAAGTCAAGAGCAGTCCCATTAATTAATACCGTCCTATAATGTTCGCACTGTTGGGACACAGGCCTTCTCTCTATGAGAGGGAGTGGGCCATAATCCACCACGCGGCCCCAGTGCGGGCTGGTGGATGTCACATGTCATTGAATTTTTGGTTCTAAGACGTACCGGTTTCTTCACAATGTTTTCCTTCACTGTTAATACCTTTTTTTACCAGGATGGGGTAAAGTTAAACCAACGTGGCATGGTATTTCCATTCTTCAGAAATTATCTATGCCAAGCAGATAGAAAAACAAAAATGGTGGTTGAAAAGTTTGTGACCTTATACTTCTCTAACTACGATCAGTCTTCAAAAAGGCGCAAAAAGAGGATTGAACCACTTTACGATACAAACGCAATATTTACGTTATCCTGTGACTTCGTGGGTATGTATAACTTTTATCAATGCTGCAAACATCATCATCATTTCAGCCGAAAGACGTCCACTGCTGAACAAAGGCCGGAAAATTGTTAAAGCATTCCCCCAAGCACCGCCACTTCGACTGGCTATGTGCTTCCTGCACCCACCAGATTCCTGCGGCCCTCACAAGTTCGTCGATCGACCTTGTGGGAGCTACAAATACAACGTGTAACGTTTAATGCGCAAAACCTCAGACACCCCAACTGATTTTTAATTCAATTGACCTATTTCAGAGAAAGAGAGAAAATAAGTAATTCAAAAAAAATTAAAGGTTTTATGTGCTGTTTTAGTATTACTGGCCATTCTGATCGTTTCTTGCGTCTGCGCCGACGCTTTATCGAGGGAGGAGTCGTCGCCGCTGCGCCGCGCTGACATTGGCTTGCTTGACCTATTAATTAATAGACACGGCAACGTTTTTAATGAAGATTTTTTGAAAAATGTGACCTATATTAAAAAGTGGTTCAATTAATTCTGCTCGTTATTCTGATCAAACTATGTAATTTCAGGTTTTGCGCATTTAACGTTACACGTTGTATAAGCAAGCATAATTTAAAAAAAAAAACATTTCGTCTACTGAATACTGAACACCAGCCCTATTATTGTCCCACCGCGGCAATGGCCTCTTCTCATACAGAGAAGGCACGCGCATTGATCACCACGCTTGCTCAAGACGGGTCGGTGATTTCAGACTTATATTGACTATATGTTTTGATGATGCTTTTCCATCACCGATAAACTCAGAAAGTACCCAAAACCTCATGCAGGAGAGGCGAGACCATTGGGCCATCACGGTCATAAAAAGTTCGGTAAAAAGACACTGAATAATTACCAGTATAGTCATCATCTGCCTAGCCTTTTCCCAACCATGTTAGGGTCGGCTTCCAGTCTAACCGGATGCAGCTGAATACCAGTATTTTACATGGAGTGACTGCCTATCTGACCTCCACAACCCAGTTACTGGGTAATACGATACCCCCAGGTAAGAGTGGTTGTCAGACTTTCGGGCTTCTGACTACCCGTAACGACTGTCAAAGATCCACGAATGACAGCCGGGACCAACGGCTTAACCTGCTTTCTGAGGCACGGAAGGGTCTTGGTATGTGAAGATAGTCACCCATCCACAGATCAACCGCGGCAAGCGTAGCTTAACCTGATCGATCGACTTGTGCGGCTGTTATTATTTAGCCACAGGCCCCTCTTCTTTAATTACAAGTATAGTATTTACCTGAAAATATGTTTAATTTTTCTATCATTCCAGAGACACAAACAGGCGTTTCCCACTACTTGGCGTGTTCGCGCAATGCTCTGAATCCTTCAAAACAACAAGTACATACAGCTACGGATAAAACTTATACCGGTAGAAACAGCATTGCTAATATTTTGTCAACTTTCCCAGAACCTGTACATGATACGAGCACTTTCACTGTAGATGTACTTGTACATGATGTAAGTTAAAAGAAGTACTTATATTTGATTTCAAAATTTCAGATGAAATAAGTTTTGGGAACATGTCATAACATGACTAAGTTCAAATTCCATTGCAACCGATTTTTCTTTTAATTATACACACTGTCAATCAAAAATCAACTTTGATTACATAACGCTAAAGTCGATAGTTGATTAAGTTTGTTATGTAAGATTAGGTATTCAAGTATAAGAGACGGTTAAGTTATTACTGGTTTTTTTATACAACGTGAGATCTCCCATAATACATCACAAAGCTGGCACATGGTGTACATAATAAAGAGTATTCTATCTATCTAAAGCTGCCCGTGTCTGGTTTGCTAACAAACAGAACATTTCTTACTTCTCTTCAACACACCTCATGTGTTTATGTTAAACAAGGGTAGCTCGTGTTTCGTCTGCCCAAAAGCTTCTTTAGCACAATCCCCTCCAAGTGTTGCCATGAAGAAGCGTTTGTAAAGTCAAACTCACGCAAATTTAATTAAAGCATCTATTTAAATTGGGGAAAATGTGTTCCTGTCTGACACCTGTCAGTGCGATATTTCTAGAAGCTAATAAGAGCTCAACTGTCACTAATGAGCAGTGATCAGATAATCGGGCGCTAATATACGTAAACTTCACTTTTATTCCCACCAAAGAATTTTACGGACATGCCTTTCAGAATCCCGGATCCCGGAATCGTTTGAAATTCCTGAGATTGCTAAAAATGATACCTCCATATTACGGTATTTAGAGTACAAACCATTAAATCCGCTGTCACTTAGTCTGAACGTAAAACAGAACGACCTAGGAGTGAAATTCGTACATTATCTGGTAAAATGTCAACTTTATAGTGTAAATATGTTGAATTTTCTGTAACTATGATAGTTTTTCTCAAAATCTATAGGTATTGTTTTTCTCAAAAACTATGCGTTTGCTGAGTTTGGTATTTTGTGATAGTATCACTACATAGTATAAAACAAAGTCGCTTGCCTGTCTGTCTGTCCCTATATATGCTTAGATCTTTAAAACTCCGCAACGGATTTTGATGCGGTTTTTTTTAATAGATAGAGTGATTCAAGAGGAAGGTTTATATGTATAATACATGCACAATATAGTAGAGAAACACTGATAATTTTAGAGGTTTCTAATGTGATGTCGTAAATAAACACATTTTTTTGCGCTTACATTGTAAACGCTGGCTGAACCATTCGAGATAGATCAAAATAATGTACTACAGTATTGTACACCTTAAAAAGCTCTACAAAAAAGTCCGCGATGGTATATGTCTATCTCTTAGGGATAACCCACAATAACCATTTTTTATCCTTAACTTTTTACGAGAAATAATGGCTCTAAAATTATCAATGTTTCTCTACTATATTATGCATGTATTATACATATAAACCTTCCTCTTGAATAACTCTTATCTATAAAAAAAACCGCATCAAAATCCGTAGCGTAGTTTTCAATATCTAAGCATACATAGAGACAGACAGACAGCGGGAAGCGATTTTATTTTATACTATGTAGTGATCAGCATTGCACCCGTGCGAAGCCGGGGCGGGTCGCTAGTTTTAGATAAAAACAAATTATAAAACAAATTGTACGCTATTCAAACTGTGAAGTTTCGTACGACCGGGTTAAGTATTACAGACAGTGGAGCCGATTCGATCTGTTACATAGATAAATAAATTTCATTGTGTACATATTGAATAAAATAAAGATACTAAATTAAAATATGTAACCACTGCTACAATTTCATTAAGTTCGTTATAGTTGTTTTTACAAAATATTTCAATCCTGGGATTACTTATTTATTCAGAAAAGAATGTCCATATTATTCTTTCGTGGAAAGAAGTTTAGGTATATAAGCGCCCGATTATCCGATCACCGCTAATGAGACACAATTACTTTTTCTATTGCTTAATAAGCCTGCATAACAGATAATGGAATAAAGATCAAATTCGTAAAACACGTATTGGTTTGTATGAAACTGACAGATGTCAAGAACGCATTCTCTCGTCGGCCGCACTGTAAACCATTTAGTGTCGGTACATATCTGATAGAGGTTTGCACCGGAGCGAGATTTTAACAACCGATTGAATTCACCGGTGATTGGGCAATCTACGGTGAAAAACCGGAGGTCACCGGAGATTGAAGAAATTTTGTTTCTTTTTTGTAATTTATATACATTAAAAATGAAGAAATAAGAATAATCAATTGATATACTTTATAAATAATCATTTATTAAAAAAAAAAGTTTTATAAAGACAACAAATGCTTATTTTGATTTAAGAAATACAACATTTCATCAGCGTCATAGCTTAACATGTTTCTTCTATAATTTAGTATTTGTCCTGTCGCCGAAAATACTCTCTCTGACCTTACAGAAGTAGCAGGCACAGCTAGGTATTTAAAGGCTATTTCGTCTAAAGGCTTTAAATGTTTATTAAATTTCCAGAATTGCACAACTTCATCCCAATTGTGGCTTTTTTCAGGATACTGTGTTTCCACATACATTTTGAATAAATTCATTGCCGTAGCGGATGTCATATCTGCTTATTTGCTTATCTGCAGATTACTGGTGTTTCTTTTTAGGAATCCAAGCAAATCCGGGCGACCAGTTTCTCTTGACGTGGCTATTTCTTCTGCGCTTTGAGATATTTTTCGGATCCGGAAAATATTATTTATTTCTGCCTTTATAGCATCTTTAGCAGCCAATTTATTTTGCAATAGTCTAAAGCTGTTTCTAAAAACGGGATGCAGTATAGTAGAAATTCGACAAACAGTTCCAGATTCGTATTCCAATAAGCTATCATTCATACAGTTTTTCAAAATTATTGTTGAATGTGTCTTTTAATTGTGTAAATTTATTATATAAAAAAAATAAGATGCTTCGATCACCGGAGATCAATAGGTTAATTACCGATTATTTCAATCGAGTACTTTTACCGGTAAATCACCGGTTATTCTCCGGTACTCACTGCTCCGGTGCAAACCTCTAATATCTGACGGAAAATGCGTCGAGCGTATCATCGGTCGCGTCTATTCGGTCAAATTATACCTGCCACATTACGCGATTACTAAGTTTCTGCATTTACCGATCCTTACAGGCACTTTTGAATTGTCATGAAAACACGTGTTTGCTATACCTCTGCCTTTTCCTTCGGGGAAAATAGGCGTTACATTATCATCCTATAATTTATTTTTCTTCATTTTAATTTTAGATTTACCATAAACAATACTCTAACGTTTTTACTTTTCTAGAAAAAGTCATTACATATAACCATAGACGGACTATTTAAAGAAAAAATCAGTGGGATGTTGTTTCAATTCAGGAGAACGTTTATATTCAGTATCTATACGATACGCGACAGCTCGGTGTACCACATAACTAACGATATGTTTACCTTGACACACGCTAACGAAGACCAAATGAGATACGGCTTTCAGGTAAACCATTTTCATTTCTTTTTACTATTAGTAGGTACTTGAGATAAGGTTTGCGCTCCGGTATTATTTAAAAGATAGGCGATGATTCACGAAGCGCTTATTTTTCTTGGGATATCTTTTGGTGGTTTTCCCGTTAAGACTTGTATCAAATATAGTTATTTTTATCTCACGAAGCGATTTGCTTTATTTGTGGTTACCAAGTACAAAATCAAAAATCAAAATCAAAATCAAAAAGTCATTTATTCAAACTAGGCTGAGAATCAGCACTTTTCGAACGTCAAAATTACAAAAGACAGTCCCCCAAAACGCCCGCCCTTCACCACTTCCTAGTGCTTTCGCTGGGAAGAAGAAGTGGCGCAACAAACTCCCCAGCAGCACAGCTGTCTGTTCAGTTAGAAAATATACTTGACTGAATACAATACAAGGTATGCAAAGCAATTAACATTACAAGACACAGAACGCTAAATTAAATTATTTGCCATATGTCAGCTGGCAACGCCAATGTACCAAGAAATACAATAAAAAACTATACGTACTCAAGCAAAAATTAATAAATGGAAATTAAATAAAAGCCTCCAGGTATAAAGGGCGTGACCGCTAACATATTTATGCAATGCTGGGTTCAGTTTACATAGCTGTCGCTTGAAGTCACAAATGATAAACTAGGACCATAAGGAAACTAAATAAACAAGTTATTAATAATGATAACAATGATAAAACAATGGTCAGCAAGACGACCAGTCACCACAAGCAGCACCCGTTCACGAGCATAACGCAACACACGCGGTGACCGTGTGTGTAAGCAGTACCGTCCGAGACACGGTTAAAGTCGGAAGTGTGTGTTACTTGCTGACGCTACTCGTCTTCGTGCACACAATCACAGCATGTTTTTTACATTTGGTTGGCACAAGTGAAACGCGCGTCCCTTCATGAGATAAGATACTGTAGCTTACAAAGGTATCGGACACTTTTCACATTATTACACATCCAGCTTTGATGAATTTGTGAATCTAATTTGAAGATGTTCTATAAGCTACAACATTTCTATAGAATCATAGTAATACTTGCAATCACTAAAGAATAGTCATTGAATACTTGTCTTTTTTTGTTCCAGAATCCTATAAGAAACATGAACTCGTTAATGCTTATAGCACCCACACCCGATGAAAGCCAGGCAATAATTAAAGCTTTTCAACATATCACTCAGCTGAGGAAAACTGAAGTTGAATTGTAAGTACTAAAAAATGTTACCAAAATATTACCGTTGACTGCTCTGAAACAATCACTAGTTTTTATTTTTTTTATTTTGTAAGTTTTGTTAAAGAACAAGCTCACATTTTGCACCATGATCTGAACACAGCAAACCTTGAGGTTGACAGGTCAACACGAAAAGCAGGGTTGAGGTAGATGGGCAAAAAAATCAAAATTCAAAATTCAAAATAATTTATTGTGGATCATAGGTTCATAGGATGTCTGAGGTATAATTATTACATAGGTCAGCTATATCATCCACTATGTCGATGAGTACATTTAGGTACTTGGGCCAGTTTCGAAAACAGGCACGATAAATAAATCGACCGCCGTATAGAGAACGCCTGGAACAGCTACTGGTCCACGAAGTCGCTGATGAAGTGTGACCTACATATTTTATCCCCAAAGCGCAGACCCATCGACACGTGCATCCTGCTCATCCTAACCTACTGTGCTCAAACTTGGTCCCTGATCGAGTCTCAAAAGCCCAAACTCAAGGTTTGCCAAAGGGCGATGGGGCGAAACGTATTGGGTAAAGAACTCACCTACCGAATACGTAATACCACGACAAAACAGCAATCGCCGATGCTAGCAATAAACCTGCTAGACTGAAATGGGATCCCATTTCATCATAGGATGCATCGGGACAGGTGGGCCAGAGTCGTCACTCAACGGGTGCCAGAAGGCGAGCCGAGGAAGGCCTAGGAAAAGCTGACGTGACGACCTAGATGCGTTTACGGGACATTGGTCGGAGAAGGCAACGCACAAAGAATAATGGAAAACTATGACCTTCGCTCAGCATTGGAACATTATAGGTTGAACAGAAAAATGGCTTTAGATATTAAATTTAAATTTTTAAATTTCGAGCAAAAAAAACTGCAAAATCATTCTATGATTAAGAAAAAAAAACGATCAGTTTTCCTAGATTCCTATACTTAGAATATAATTATTATTTTTATTTAATTTCAGGCGCTTGAAGTATCATAGCTGGGACATTAGAGAAGCCTTGAAAAGCTTCTTGGCGGATGCCAGAGCTAACAAAATGTCAGCAGAATTATTTATGGATTCTGATTTTTCTGACTCCTCGTCGATATTGGATGAAATTGAATACTGAATTAAATTAATTATTAAAATAATTTCTTTTAAGTTGGCTTTATTTTTTCAATAAAAAAAACTATTGTTCTGTGCCTTTTATAAGATACCATTACCATCAGGGGCGGTTCTAGAGGAGGGTCACGAGCGTTAGAATGATATAGAGAAATAACATGAAATGTACTGGATTTGGCTGATTTTTGGACATCTTTCCTGGAGAGACAGGGTCAATATGATGATTAAAAATTTCGAGCTTGCTTCGATCGCTCTTACATCCTACATATTCTTAGTTCTCAAACTTTTCTGCTTAAGTCGATAAAGTACAAACGCCAGCACATTAAGCTACTATAATCTGTCAAATTTCTTGAATAGATTTTCAACTTCTTCGCCAAAGCATAAGGTTCATACCTAGTTGATTGGGAAAATTTTACAGTTTCGGGATTGGTTTCGGGTAGCTTGATGTGCATTTCTGTATGAACGGTCAAAAGACTACCTCCGCTAACCGAGGCGGGGTGTTCGAGCGTGCTTCGCTCGGTTTTGTGTCCTAAATTCTCCATTCCCATTAAAGTCATAGATAAAAGATGACTCTGTTTTCGATCATGATTGCAAAGTGGCGGGAAGAGAGAACATCATTAAAACTAAAACTGATAAGATATGAGCTTTCATTTGAACTCAGAACATATTAGAATTTAAAATGTTTTAAAAATATTAATTAATAATAATCTATTTATGTACAGACGCCAGCACATCAAGCTACTACAATCTGTCAGATTTCTTTAATAGATTTTCAACTTTAGCGCTAAAGCATAAGGTTCAAAGTTGATTGGGAAAATCTGACAGTTTCGGGTAGCTTGATGTGCTGGCGTCTGTACAACGTGTAACGTTAAATGCGCAAAACCTGAAAATAGTTTGATCAGAATAACGAACAGAATTAATTGAACCGCTTTTTAACATGGGTCACATTTTTCAAAAAATCTTCAGTAAAAACGTTGCCGTGTCTATTTATTAATAGGTCAAGCAAGCCAATGTCAGCGCGGCGCGGTGGCCCGGTGACGACTCCTCCTTCGATAAAGCGTCATTGCAGACGCAAGAAACGATCAGAATGTCCAGTAAAACTAAAACAGCACATAAAACCTTTACAATTTTTTTAATGACTTATTTTCTCTGGGAAATAGGTCAATTGAATTAAAAATCAGTTGGGGTGTCTGAGGTTGTGCGCATTTAAAGTTACACGTTGTATATGTAATCTTTATTTACCGTCTGAATGCAGAAATAATTTCTTCTACAAAAAGTTTGCCACTCTAGTCCACATTTCGCTAGATAGGCCTAAGTCCATAAAAAGGAGCCAGGAGGAGGAGGAAGAGGGGAGGGGGAGGAGGGTCCATAAATAGGGAGCGAGCCAATTGGCATCAACAGGAGCCTTGTTCTCTATAACACAATGAACGAAACCACGCGAGAATGGCGAGATTAGCTAAGGAATCGACGTGGTTTCGAGTAAGGAATCGTGAAGTGGTCATAGTGAATTAGAGCCCAGGGCAGAAATCCAGACATCAGGACCTTATGTTCAGCAATTAATCTTACGACCACTAGAATACTAAACCAACGAGGTAGTCATTATCATAGAGTATAGTAACTAAAAAGAAGTCATTATTATCCGTGGTATTTTGGTGTGCAAGGGTGTATGTAGGATGGATGTATATGTATGTGTATGACAGGACTACACTAATATTTATCTTCTGTCCTTTTCATATTGAAATAGAAAGAAAAAGATGCACTGAACTTAAATTTAGTTTAGTTTGTGAACAAGGGAATCGGCGCCACTATCCAGTATTTTTAACCATTTTAGCAGACGGTAATGTGCCACGCCGCTTTTTCTGTGATATTTGATTTATACCAGATACATATATTTCATGTATATTTTTTTAAATTTTAGGCGATTAGTACTATTGCGTTTTTTAGATCTATTATAGTAAAGCAAAAAGCCCTACGGCCAAATTAGGTACAGCAGAAAATGTTATCTATTGTTGCCCAACTGTCAGTGTCACTGTCAAATTGTGTTTTGCTACAAAGCATTTTGTAAATTGAAAAGCTTTCAATTAATTTTATCGCTGAAAACGTTCATAAAAAGGCATCAAAATTTTTTTCGTAATGGCAAATAATTCCATGGGCCAAGGTGCCAATATGCCCACGATTGGGTCGATGAATCAAGGTGCTATACAGTACATAAACAATCCGATTCCGAGCCCTCAGTTGCAGTCGGCCTCGCTTCAAGGCTCTCCATCGCAGCACAGTCCGATGGGCACCCAGTCCCAAGTGGGGGCTAAAACCAACTTAGCTAACCAGAGCGGCGGAGGCGATCAGACTACGCAGGTGTGTTTTTGGCTCTTGTAAGAGTAGCCATGTTTTGGCGGTAACTATACACTTGAGCTTGTAATGGGTCTTACGAATTATTATTATTCCTGTATGAATGTTGTTAGTCATTTAATTAAGTACCTACCTATTGTAAATGGTTAGTTGTGTTAAATAGTGTACTGTATATAAACATTATTAGGTATATTGAATTTACACACATGATAATATTATTCTTATTATACCCAAACAAATAATGAATTATTCTTATTCATTTGCCCAGTAAGCTGCCGACCCATTTTATTTATAGATTAAAAGTTCAGAAGCTAGTTTGGAATAAAGAATTTTGTCTACTAACTCAATTTATTTTCTTAACAACCTACAACAAGAATTGTTATCACTAGAATTTCTGTGAATTTCAACTTTATTTCTTGTATTGGTGTTAATCTGTATATTTTTGTTTATTTCAAACTTTTAACAATTTGATAATAATTGTTCTTTGTAAATATTTCAGTTGCTAAACCGACCCCGTATTCAAGAGCTGGTCCGTGAAGTGGACCCGACTGTGCAGCTAGATGAGGAGGTAGAAGAGATGCTGCTTCAGCTGGCCGATGACTTCATAGACACAGCTCTGAATGCAGCCTGTGCGCTGGCCAAACACAGACATGCACTCAATGTGGAGCTGAGAGATGTGCAACTGCATTTAGGTGAGGAAATATCTATGGTCAATTAAAACATATCAAATCAGCCAATAAGTGTATAGTAGATTTTCTCATCCAAGCAGGGCCCATTATTACTCCTCTTAAATAACCCAAACAAGGGTAGCATACAAAGCATGCCTAGCAATAATTTACTAAAGTCTGTCTGATTGTTTTCAACTAGAAACAAATTAAATATTGTGGTATAAACGGAAAGGATCCTCCTTTATAACAGACAAAAAATGGAGTAAGTTCTCAATTTGACGCATATTCAACATTATTTTTAGTTATGGCAAAACCGAAACACGTGTCTAGTATTTTTATGTAAAGAATCTGTGTACAAAATTTCAAAACTGTATTATGAAAAATCACAAAGTTATAACCTTGTTATGTTACCTGATTGTCTGCACAAAAAGTTGGTTACCACCTAATACGCGCCACTGGCCGACCGGCTGGTACCTGTGTTGTGCGCATATGATTGCAGATATGTACTTAGTGTCGCTAGGTGTCCAACTTGTTACCATTTTTGAATATTTTTGGGACAAAATATAACATGGTGTAAAAATTATTCGATTCAGTTACTTATTCTGAACAAACTATATTAAGATTTGCAATATACTAAAAATATTTTTGTAATATATGTATATATTTTTTTTATGTATGATCATTGATCACGCATAACTTTTTACAGAGTAGTCCGATTTTGATAATTCTTTTCTTATTGGAAAGGGTATACCTCGAAGTTGGTCCCACATAAATTTAGAAAAAAAATCCTACCCATTCTACTAAATATCTTTTTCTCATTCGAGCAGCATTTTTTTGTAGGCCTACCCATGTTGGTATATAAAGCCTTTTTTTTAAGTATTTATATTATAAAACACATAATAGTTAAAGTAGGATTATATAACAGTAAATAGCTAAAGTAAGGTAGGTAGATATTTTAAAAGTAATCAAAAATTAAGCATGTAGTAATTAGTAGATTATAGCCACAAAAAAATATTAAATAAAAACTTTTTAACAAAAAAAATTCAACCGCCGAAATAACTGAAAAGCAAAAAATAATAAACCTTTTTTATTTAACCTTTATAACTAAGTTCTTAAATTAATGTAAGTATACTTAAGTAATTTTAAGTCGGCGCCAATCATGTTTATATGGAGCTTATAATCAGTGATCGGAGTAGGTAGATTGATTTTTGGTACTTGTATCATAAATGCCCACAGAAAGAATAACATGGATAAGCTATTTTCCCGGAAAGCAATTCCGGTATTTCCGGATCCGATTAAATATTGTTAATGTTGGTAATGATATCATTACTACTCAATTCAAAATTTAAAGGTAGGTATCAAAACTAAATTCATTTATTATTTATTTGAATATTAAAAACAATTTTTCGAGGGTCAAGTAACGTTTTAACAACACAGTAACAAACAAAGAAGTGCACTCTACAAACCGAAGTAAATGAGTGAGCTACCTGGCATGTCGTCGGTGGGCGTACGCATTGTTTTGATAACCGGTTAGTGCACCACCCATGATATTTTGTTCTGATTGGTCGCTGGGTTGTGTCAAATCGTGACTGTGTCGTTAAAAAAAAAAAATAAAGAATATAATATTGCTCATTTTAACACAATTCCTACCTAAGTTCCGGTTTCTTTTTGTTAATAATCAACCAATTCCGAAATTACGGAGGAAAGTCCATATTAATATATACGTTTCGGATCAATGACCCCATTTCAATCTACCTACTCCAATCACTGCTTATAATATAAAATAAAATCTTTTTGCGAAGCCAAAGGAAAAAAAAAAAATAAAATAAATAAAACACAAACGCAAAAATCTGAAAATAAAACAAATTAAAATGAGGAAACTGCTTGTATTCATAGTTAAGTCAGTAAATAAGAAACTTTATGAAGTCTACTATTCACTTTCACAGAGCGACAATGGAACATGTGGATCCCAGGTTTCGGCAACGACGAGGTGCGGCCGTACAAACGCGCGGCCGTCACAGAAGCGCATAGACAACGCATGGCACTCATCCGCAAGACTATCAAGAAGTACTGATACCTTATTTGTGTCTGTTGTACTAGTTTTACCATTTAGATTACTTTTTGGACTAAGTGTTATTGTATGTTAGGCTAAGACTGAAATTTAATAAAAGAGTTTGAAATTTTCTAATAATCTAATGCGTTTTAAGCAGCATATACAACGTGTAACGTTAAATGCGCAAAACCTCAGACACCCCAACTGATTTTTAATTCAATTGACCTATTTCAGAGAGAAAATAAGTAATTAAAAAAATTGTAAAGGTTTTATGTGCTGTTTTAGTTTTACTGGCCATTCTGATCGTTTCTTGCGTCTGCGACGACGCTTTATCGAGGGAGGAGTCGTCACCGGGCCGCTGCGCCGCGCTGACATTAGCTTGCTTGCTATTAATAAATAGACACGGCAACGTTTTTAATGAAGATTTTTTGAAAAATGTAACCTATATTAAAAAGTGGTTCAATTAATTCTGCTTGTTATTCTGATCAAACTATTTTCAGGTTTTGCTCATTTAACGTTACACGTTGTACACTGTCGGCCAAAAGTTTGAGACCACTTATATCAAAGAAGGAAAATGAAATAAAACTCAAAATACGAAGCAAGAGCATTAATTAATATTTAACATACTTATTTACTAATACACATACATCAAGAAGAAAACAAAAAATATGAATAATTTACATTAAAAATGCTGTTCATATTTTATTACTTTTTTCACTGGTCTCGGCATATGAGCAATCAATTTGTCGATTGTATGTTGTGAAATATTGTTCCAGCTTTCTTGTAGTCTTCCATATGTCTTCTTGCGAGGAGCGACAACAACTGCACACATTTCTATTAAGCTCTTCCCACAAAAGCTCGATTGGGTTGAGATTCGGGCTCTGAGGGGGCCACACCATGTTTTTAACACCCCTTCAGTTTTTTATGTTCTAAATAACCCCTGCATAAATTTGAACTATGTTTGGGATCATTATCTTGCTGGAAAAAAAATTCATTTACAATATTAATCTTAACGCATTCTCTGTCCATGAACCACATGTGGGTCATTTTATTAACGATTGGAACGAGACGTCCGTGTCATACATGTGGGTCACTGCACTTTTCATAAATAATGGGTTCATACTTCGTGGACGTAAAAGAAACATACTAATATTAACACAATAGTAGTACCTAGTAGTGGTAGAAAGGCAAGTACCTCAGTAATTAAGAACGAAAAAGTAAATAGGACGTGAGAGCTAATAATCATGTGGCCTTAGTAACTTAGCATCTCTCAATCGTATTTTTACTGTAGTCAATGACACAGGTTTAGATCGGGATTTGTTCACATTTGCTCTGATTTCTGGTGCTGTTAGGCGTCTATTCCGCTTGCTGGTAACGACGATGAAATTCCTCGCTAGAAGTGGTAGCTCTCGGCTTTTCCGATCGCGAACGATCGTGATAACTGCCAGTCTCCTTGTATCGGGTTATTGTGTTATGAACACGATTCTTCGACAACTTAAGTTGAAAGGCAATCGCACGATCAATATTTGCCTTCGTTGTGTAAAACAACTATGACACAATGAGTTTCACTGATAATTTCGCGCACTTTACCTATTTTAATGTCTTCACTGTAACAATGACGGGCTCAGACTGACCAAGATAGAGAAAGACTAACTCGATAAAAACTCAGTAGTAAATATGTTTTAGGAAGCTAAAATAATCCTGAATTCCTTTTAACGCGAAACAAAACCAAAATAATTAGCAATGAGCAGCTCATAAAAATATTACAATGACTAACACCTGGTCCTTGCGCGGCACTCATCAATGTTTTGTAACAATAGACCTTTATAGGATGATAACTTAAAATATACAAAAATAATGACTCTTAGATATTCTTTAATAACAATAGAATACGCAGGTGTTCAAATTAATTATTAACTCTTTATCAAATGTAGTTTTGAAATATTTTGTTGGTGAAGAAGATTTTTACAAGTGCTCTCAAACTTTTGGCCGGCAGTGTACCTAGCTGTAACTTGACGTCACAAATGATACACTAGGACCATCGAAGTAAAATAAGTAAACATTTAATTAAAACAATGGATTAAGTATATCAGTAAAACTGAATTAAGTTATCAAATAAAATAAACATTTTGAACTCATGTAACCTGTGAGTAGGTAAGCTAATTCTGGAGAAGAAACATAAACAAGAAGACCTTGTCCCGAAGGTGCGAATTCGCCACGAAACGTTCGCGTTAACGAGATACTAGGCGGCAATACTTCGCGTCCACAAGCGTCGCGCGATTTCAAAATACGCGCGTAAATCGCGTGCAGTTCGCCAGACTCTCGACTCGCGCTTGATTCGCGCGTATTGCGCGCGAGTCGAGATATATTGCGTCCAGTTGACGCGCGAACGAAGTAGAAAACGGAGTTGAAGGAAGCGCCCTGGCGCTTCGTTCAACTCCGTTTTCTACTGACTAAATTCGAACCCAAATGCTCGCGCGTTAGGACGCTCCTTCTGGACGCAAAGGTCGCGCGTAATACGCACGAGAAAATCGCGGCGAATTCGCCCTTTCTGGACGAGCTCTTAATCACAGCGACCAACTATTCTTATTGTTTAAGTAGTCGTTGATAGAATAGTATGCCTTAGAAGTCTTAGAACAAAGGTTGGATTTAACTTTAAACACTAAAGGTAAATCCAGCAAAGAAGAGGGAAGCTTGTTATAAAAGGTAGAAGGTAAAGGTATACCAAGCCCAACAAATGAGTTATGAACGTTCTGAAGCCGGTGAAAGGGAGTTTTTAGTGTAGGTATAATTGTATATTTTGCCTAATATACAACGTGCAACGTTAAATGCGCAAAACCTCAGACACCCCAACAAATTTTTTATCCAATTGATTTATTTCAGAGAGAAAATAAATCATTAAACAAATTGTGGAGGTTTTATGTGCTGTTTTAGTTTTACTGGCAATTCTGATCGTTTCTTGCGTCTGCGACGACGCTCTATCGAAGGAGGAGTCGTCAACGGGCCGCTGCGCCGCGATAGCTTGACCTATTAATAAATAGACACGGCAACGTTTTTAATACCTAAAGATTTTAAAAACCAAAGTAACTTAGATTTTTCTGTTTCATAACTTATAACTTTTTTCCCTACTTAAGTTAAATCGACACGGTCCACTCATACATCTCAATTGGAAACCCATTGCGAAGCACTGTCTCTTAAGATACAGGATACCCCTAGTTTAAGAGACAGAGTTTATTCTACTGTGTACAGATTTCTGCTGTGTCCAAATGTTTTATGTAATGTACTCTATAGTATTTTCAAAATTGTGAACTTAATGTACAACTATCTGTATTTTCGGGAAATAAAGATATTATTATTATTATTATTTTTTGAAAAATGTGACTTATATTAAAAAGTGGTTCAATGGATTGTGCTCGTTATTCTGATCAAACTATTTTCAGGTTTTGCGCATTTAACGTTACACGTTGTATAAGATGTTGACAAAGATGAGTTGTGATGCCACAGTGAGAATACCAATGGCGCCGATTCCCTTGTTCACAAACTAAACTAAATTTAAGTTCAGTGCATCTTTTTCTTTCTATTTAATCAAGAAAAGGACAGAAGATAAAGTTTGGTTCAGTCCTGTCAAATTAGCGCCTGGCGTAATTTTATCCATTATTTTTTTTAAATGACTTCTAATTTTACGATAGCAAAAATAGTTGTTCTATATGAATTGTAAAATATAAATCGCTATAGTAAAAAAAGATCGGTATTGTTATATAATAGCAATACTTAATAAATTATTATAAAATTATTATTATTAAAGTATTTTATTTTTCTTGATTTTTAAATTCTTTATAAATATTACTAAAGCAAAATAGAAAAATACTTTATATTTAAAAGAAATATAATGCATGACAAAAAAAATCACATTTCGTGCCCAAGATTTGAGCTTCCAATCATATGCACGGAAAGCGGTCTTAAAACCTCCGATCTATTTAAACGTTGAATAACTCTCTCTAAATGTTTACCCTATTATTGCTTGTCGTTATATGCATTAATAAAAGTATTAAAATTTTATTGAAAAAAAAAACATTTGAAAATTCAATACTAATAAAAACAATAAAATGGTTTTGCAAAATACAAAAACTAACTTGGGCCTATCACGGATTTGAACACACATATCTTTGGAGGGTGGGGGGGTTACCACATAATGGAGCTGTGTGTACTACCAGTAGTACATATCAAAAAAATCCTGTAGAACTACCAAGCGACCCAGTAGTACCGGCATTAATAATCGCCTGACGTCTTCGAGGCATGCTCTCGACCAAATTCACAGCGTATTCTGGTGACAAGGATCTCCAAATGAGACGAATTCTTCGACATAACTTTTTAAAATGAACACTTTTACACCACTGAGTCTTTGTTTTTCCATGGGATTGGCGTCTGGAGATTGCGATGGCCACTCAAGTATATTAATGCCACAGTGAATCTTCCACTCGGTACAGGGTTTGCTCTTGTGTGTGGGGACATTGTCTTCCTGAGGAAACCACTCTTCGTTCTTCTTAATAAACTAACGTTTGGCAGTCTGTATCATACACTTCTTATACATTTCAAGCATTTTTCCGGCATTTAAGTTGCTGGTAAACAGGTACAGAGGACCGAAACCCTTTTTTGAGAAACAGCCCCAAAGGTGCTCTTTCTCTGGATACTTAACAGTTCTTTCCACTAATTTATTGAGAGGTAGACCTGCAGGCTCGCTTAATACTAATATTCCCTCAAACAGAACACTCGTCTGTGAAGATAATACGAGTATTGTCCCAATCTCGGTGAATATTGCTTTTTGCCCAAGCGAGACGTTTTCTAATATGTTTTTTTACTTAACAAAGTTTTATATAATGTACCTACTTTGATATTTATTATCTTGATCATGTAGAAGATTTCGAATAGTTCTCTTTTAATAATTAAAAGGGATCTTTTAATATTTGGTGTCTAAATACTTTGCATTTGCAAAATTATAAAGTGTGGTCTAGAAAGATCTATAAAAATACAAAAAACAAAATACAAAATATCGGCCAAATGCTCGCCACGGCTTTGGTGGCATACCTCTATCCGATGGTCCTTATTTCAATGACGCTGAGCCATAATTTGAGGTTTATCTCATCCTTTTGCTCTTGAATTATTATTGGCTTATTGACGTACTTTTTCGAAACAATGGCTCTTTTGCGTGAATTTTGAATTTCTCACAAGTTGTGGCCGCCACGATCATGTGATTTGACACCGTTGGACTTTTCCTTGGGGATATTTAAAAGAAAAAGTGTACTTCAATAAGGATAGGATTTATACACTTACCTAATCCTTCTGAAATAAATTGTCTAAATATGTATTTTCACCAGAAAACCGTATCAAAATTAACTTTGCAGTTTAAAACGAAAGCTGTCTCACAGACAGCCACGAAAAGTTACTTCGTTTTACACTGTCTTCTTCTACCTAGCCTTTTCCTGTTAGGGTCAGCTTCCTGTCTTACCAGATCCAGCTGTTAGCGCGGGGAGCAATAAAAAGTGGTGCACGTGTGAGACTGCCTGTCTGACCTCCACAACCCAGTTACTGGGTAACACATTACCCCTTGGTAACTTTTATACTATTTAAAGTTAAGTACCTACTTATTATTTGCTGTAGTGCCAAATAATCAAGGATGTCTATAGATTTCAATAAAACAAAACTTAATTATAATTTAAGACACAATTTATTTAAATGATTGTGATAATAAGACAATGAGAACGACAAAAACGAAAAAAAAATCACATTAAATCACATAAGTACTTACGTAAAAGTACAAATATAAAACGGTCATAAATAAGTAAAAATACTTAACAATAGTTACTGGTTGAAACAAAAACAAAAATTATTTGATTAAAATCAAAGACAAAAAAAAATCACAGACATTATTTATGATCCACTGTTAGGGCGCATATGCAGACTGCAGACAATCCGCGACGCACTTTATAGTCTTTCAGGTAACACAAACATTTTGCAAACCTCTTTCATGCGCCGCAGGTCCGATATCACAAAAAGCCTATAGTCTGCATAGGGCCTTAAAAATAAAATACGTCACACAAAATTAACCAGATAAAGTACACAGACATATTTTGGAATGCATTAATACTAATATAAATACTAGAAGACAACCATTCGGTTATGACCAATGTTCTAAAGTGATTTTATAACCAATATTTTCGAACTGGCAAATAATTTGATCTGCTACATTAAGTTACATCTAAGTCATGGCTAAACCACTTATTTACTCGATCTACTTAGAATCGGTCGAAAGCTGTATTTGATAAGCTCTAGGCAGCTTTTTTTTAAATAAAAGGGCCCATACGTTGTATATCATATACATAATAATATTATATATAATGACGGCATATATTAGGTCTCATTAAAATAGATGGACAAACTATTAGAAATCATTCAGACCACCAAAATAAGGACAATGGTAAAAAAATATATATAATAAAAACGCATTAGATACTTACAAGAAAAATAATCAGCTAACGAAAATGCACTAATGTCCCGGCAATTTATTATTTTATCAAATAAAATCACTTTAATCAGCGTTTTTTTTTTTATGCTTAGATATCTTTAGTTAGACGCATTGAGTGCTGTGTTAAAATTTGTCCATCTATTTGAATGGGACCCTGTATACAACATGTCCCAGAATTAACGCACAACACTCTTAAGGGGTCATTGTACTCATCATTATGAACAACTTTTACTATGGGACCAAACCTGAAATCGCGAAAAAAGCAGCTGTTCCCTACATTTATGTTCGCATAACTCGTCAAAATGTAGGCAACAGCTGTTTTTTTTTCTCCGCAATTTCTGTTTTGGTCCCATCGTAAAAGTTGTTCATAGTGATGAGTACAATGACCCTTTATGAGGTTGTGCGTTATTTAAGTTACAACTTGTATAATATCATATATGCTGTTGAATTTTTTTTTCATTCTGGAACGTTTTTCTACGATTATAATGAACGTCATAGGCCTGTCTTTATTAATACAATTAATTTGTTCTAAATACTGCATTTTTTCTAATTTACACACGTAACTGGCGGTGGATTACGTAAATCGGTGAAAAACAAAATAATCTAATAATATTTAGATAATATTAAACACTGACCGTTACTTTAAACACACATTATCATTTATCGTCACATGCAATCCTAATCATTACACAAATCAAAAACTTAAGTACATATAATACTCTTTAAAATTAAAACTTAAAATAATTATATGAAGTGTAGACATTTCCCTGTCTAACTAGTCCCTTTTATCAGTTCACTTTGCCCTTAGGAAAAAAATTGCTCTTCAATTAATACTTCAGATGTTACAATAGGGATAATTTGCCCACATTACCCCAGATAGTCTTGGAACATAATTTTACCTAAATCAGGCTAAACATAAATTCCTTTTGCCTGTCAACTAAGGCGTTGCTGACGAGCTTGAACTCAAATTCATTATAATATGAATTCTTTTTTTTTTGCGAACTGCAGGGCGCCTAATTTAAAAGCTGGTGATTGGGTGCATTCGATACTCAAGAGCTGTAAGTTGTCCTACCATAAGACTTCTTAGCATCATGTATACGTCCAAGCGTGCTCCATAGTGAATAGGATGTGATCTACACTTTGCATGCGGTGCCTTGCTTGCCAGGGATGTAGAGGTGGTCCGATGGGCCAACCTTCTGCCAGTGAAGAGACTTGGACTTGATTGTCACTGGTTCCTGAAAAAAAAGAAAAAGAAATTGTTAGCAAACATTTTTGGGATCTATTTGTTGTCTGTGGAAGGCTTGCGTGTTTTGAATCTCGAGTTTTAAGGGTTTGGCAAATATTCAAATTCGGAATATTATTTCTATTGTGCCGGAAGAATGAGATCATGTTTTACGAAATTAAATCGAGGTTTAAGAGTCTTTACGAAGCTGGTCCTGGAAAATTGTTAGTATAGTGCGCGGTGGGTGGTGGTATTGTTCTTTTTGTATGATTGGCATCTCGCAGTTTAACCTACGTGGTTGTCGTTTGCTTAACCGGACTTGCCTGTGGTGGCCTCAATAAATAATTAAGAGGCCTCCAGCCAGGGATTCGTGAACAGCAATAGAATTGCTGCTTTGTATACTTGTCATAACAACTTTCCTTAGGGCACTTGTAGGACAAGGCACAGGGTTACCTAAGATAGGAAAGTTCAATAGAATAGTGTTATTAGTAGGTAATTATTTTATTTTTTAAAGTATTTATTATAGGTACACTTAATTTTATATAATTACAATTAAATCCTAACAACTTTTATACTTAAACAAACCAATGTTCTTACAAGTTCTTTTTTTCTTTTTTTTTATTATAAATAACGTTCTGACTTCTTGTTCAAACAAATGTTCCATTTCACGCAATTTTTTGCATTAGGTGTAGAATATAGAGCCCAGCTAGAGTCCTTGGTTCAGCACCTTCAATTCTGCATCATTAATAGCATAAAAAACTTTCTGCTTCACTTCCAACTGTACTCTCTGTGGTAGTCTTTTCACAACAGCAGCCATTGCCAAAAAAAATGTGTCAATGGGATCCTTTTCTTGTTTCGCCCTGGCCTCCAGGTAATTTTGTAGAATATCTTCGACGGTCGGTGTTACATCCCTCGATGACGATGGTGTTGAATGTGGATTAGAAGTCGATGCTATGGACAAAGGCTCAATTTTAATTTGAGGTGCTGTAGTTATTTCATCGAAATCTAGGGCTATGTCGTCCGAGTACGTCTCTTGGTTGGCATAACATTCAGCTGTACCACTACTTTGCGTGACCGCTGTATTTTCATTATTGGTCATAAAACTCGAGTTCTTTATTTCATCGTAGTATTTTACATAAGGTTTTAGAAATTCTAAGTCCCATTCGTACTTTAGGGGACGTCGTTTGGCAGCTGCAGACTCGCTTTTTTCGCGGGTTTTTAAAGCTTTCCTAAAGTTCTCCCTAAGTCGCTTCCATTTGATTATACACTGCTGAACTGCAAATATACAAAACAGGCATTAATTAATTGGCATTACTTCACAGACGTGATAAGTATCGGTATATAATAGCAAAAATAGTAATTAAAATGAAAAGTAAATCGATGTCGATTTATTACAAGCTTTTATTGTCGACGCAAAACCTGTTATCATTGATTCAGTACATGTCATGATTCTGGACCCCCTGCGTCGAAATTTTTCGTCGGTTATATGTACGGAAAAATCTAGAGGGGTTAAATGAAGCCGGTCTAAAACCAAGAAGGTTTTGTTAAGGCATGGTCCAGAGGACACAAGCGACAAGGATGGATTTATCAAGGTGGTGGAGAAGAAGAAGAAGCCTCCTTGTCGGAACCAGTGTGGCACCGCGCCGGCAGGGCCCAACATGCTGCTGCGTCTAGCAATCCCGATGACGCTGCTGTACGTGTCCAGACTGCACCACTCCACGAAGGTTGAGGAGATCGTAGAGTACCTGCGTATGAAGACCAACTGGACTTTGAGGGTCGTTCGTGGTGCGTGTTCCGACACATCATTTCGAAAAGTTCCTCAAGGAAGAGTTCTGGCCGAAGGGTGTTGTGTATCGCCGGTTTCGTGGCTGGCTACATGACATCAATCAGCGAAACACGACGCCGACACTTCGTGTGCAGTAGTTTTAGTTGGTTATGTTGTATGTATTTATAGTACCTACTTATTTTTAAGATATTATTATAGTATTGTATTTGTGAAATTTTTTTATACTTATATTAGTTTATAGGTATTCTTATGTTTGTAGTAGTAGGTATTTATTGTTATTTCTATGGGCCCTAGTTGCCTGAAATAAAGGAATAAATAAATAAATATATCAAAAAAAAATTGCTGTTTCTTACATTTTGACCGCGTGTTGTAGGAAACAGCAAATTGTTTTTTAATCATGTAGGTACTGAATCCATGATAACAGGTTGTGCGTCGACGTCCCTGCACTTACAAAAACTTAAAATAAACAATTATTCTTACTTGAAATTCCCATTTCGAGACTTATTTCGTCCCATGCGTTTTGTTTGCTGTGTCTGTCGCTGTATTTACGCGAATTAACGTTGTAAAGACATTCATGGTGTTTGACTAAAGAAATAAGCTTTTCATCGATATCCATTAGATACTTATATTCGAGAATTGTTGACGTCAGTCAAGTTCACAATTCACAACGTGAATGACACAAACAAAATGGCGGCCGGTCTGCGGTGCGCGGGAAGAGCCGACGGCATCCGACCGAATCCGATCGAAATCCGCGGCAGCCGGGGGCACGCCGCGCGCCGCAGGTACCGCTGCTACAGACTGTATTCAGCAGAACGTGCGGTGGAACGCGCAGATTCCTAGATGCCATGCAAATATGAACTTCAAACAATGAACAAACAATTCAATTTTTTTGTTGCATAAAATTCGCGCCGGGCGGTTAATAGTTTGTTAAGTCTATTTTGTGTTAGGTGAGGTCTGAATAGACAAGTGTAGCCACACCGCCACACCAGACCGGTTGGAATTTGCGCTATCACTACATAGTATAAAACAAAGTCGCTTCCGTCTGTCTGTCCCTATATATGCTTAGATCTTTAAAACTCCGTAACGGATTTTGATGCGGTTTTTTTTAATATATAGAGTGATTCAAGAGGCAGGTTTATATGTATAGTACATGCATAATATAGTAGAGAAACACTGATAATTTTAGAGGTTTCTAATGTGATGTCGTAAATAAACACTTTTTTGCGTTTACATTGCAAACGCTGGCTGAATCCTACGAGATAGATCAAAATAATGTACTACAGTATTGTACACCTTAAAAAGGTCTACAAAAAATCCACAATGGTATATGTCTATCTCTTAGGGATAACCCACAATAACGATTTTTTATCCTATACTTTTTACGAGAAATAATGGCTCTAAAATGATCAGTGTTTCTCTACTATATTATGCATGTATTATACATATAAACCTTCCTCTTGAATCACTCTTATCTATAAAAAAAAAAACCGCATCAAAATCCGTAGCGTAGTTTTCAAGATCTAAGCATACATAGAGACAGAAAGACAGCGGGAAGCGACTTTGTTTAATACTATGTAGTGATCAGCATTGCACCCGTGCGAAGCCGGGGCGGGTCGCTAGTTCAAATTATAAATGAATAAGTACCTACAGAGGAACTAAGTTAGATTAGGTACGTACCCAGCGGTGTGACCTGCGCTTTAGAAAGTAAGTACCTAAATAATATGCCACCAACGAATAAATAACAGGGATCCAAGTTGACACTGCATTTTGTGATTTCACCGCCGCCGCCGCATAGATGAATTTAATCTAATATAACTGACAAAGAAATATTTATGACTAACTAAGTACTTAATAAAAAACAATTACCTACACCAGCTGAGGTATCGAGGTCGAGTCATCCATTGGCCTAGCTCCAGTGATAAACCAAACCGCTTGCACAACTTTATTGACATTAGGTAATGATAAAAATCCTTAGAAGTGTCTGTCTACTCAAATTGAGTAAGTATAATATTCATAATGAAATGCTTGAAATGAAAATAAAAAAAATCGCGAATTACGAAAAAAAAAATGTGACGTTTTAAAATATACTGGTGATTTTTTTTTACAATCATCAAATCTTTATAGGGTGTTCTACACATGAATATGAACAACTTTCACTATGAAACCAACTCTGAAATCACCTATAAAAATCAACTGTTTAATACAAATGTTCAATACCTACTTGACCAAAATGTATGAAACAGCTGACTTTTTTTTATTAATTCAGACTTGGTCCCATAGTGAAAGTTGTTCATATTCGTGGGTAGAACACCCTGATTGGAGACGGATAAAAAACATGCAGTAAGTAGGTACTTATATAAATTTGAAACGCTTGAGGCACTGATATTGTGTGATTTGTTTCATTTTAGTCAAGATTTATTTTTAACATATTTTTATTCACCATGTGTATGTGTGATTTATTTATTTACACTAAGTATTTACACCATTGACATTGTTTTGATATTCATAATAAGGGGGTTGAACAGAAAGATATAATCCGCCGTCTTGGAGTGGCGGCCATATTGAATTTAATGTGATAATATTAACTTTATCGTTTTCTATTCTTCAAGCTCTTTCATTTGATACCCATATTAATGTGGTTGAAAAAAGGTATATAATCCGACATCTTGGAGCGGCGGCCATATTGAAATTAGTGTGATGTTATTAACTTTATCGTTTTTTATTCTTCAAGCCCTTTCATTTGATACCCATATTAAGGGTATTGAGAAAAAATATATAATCTGCCATCTTGGAGCGGCAGCCATTTTGAAATTATTACAATATTGAGTACTGCACATTGTATTGTCACCAGAACTAAAGGTGTATGCAAAATTGCAGCTCAATCGGATACGAACAAATGGTCGAAAAATGGTTCGCAAATTTTGACGGACTACTTACAAACATACATAAATACGAACAGTGCAAGTAAAATAAAAGCTTGTAAAAAATAACTAGGCCGTTGTTTTCATACAGCGGGGTGATTGCGTAACACACTATCAGTAGCAATGGGTTTCATTTTGACAGTTCAACAACATTCACTGCGTTATTTACGTTGTTGAGCAGACACATTTTTTGAACATATGAAGCAATGGATTAGCAATATCCTTCAAAATAATTCAGATTGAGATTGATAGTGTGTTACGCAATTAGGGTGCTGATCTATTTATTAGTCAACTAGCTGCGTCCCGCGGTTTCACCAGCATAGGTTTCGATCCCGTGGGAAAATCGTGATAAAAAGTATCCTATGTCCTAATCTACGTCAAGGCCTACCCATCATAACAATGAAACGGGTAAATCGGTTAAACAAGAAAAATTACTTGAGATTATGGTCGATAATAAATTAGTTAATAAAGCCGCTGACGTAGCTGAAGCTTTTAATGAGTTTTTTGCCAACATACCCATAACTACGACTCGCTCCTTAAATTCGTCCCCGTCTAAAGCTGAAAACCTTTTGCATAGTAGTGTACCTCAATGTAGTCGTTTATTTAGTTTCGAACATGTAACCCCACATGATGTAGTTACTGTTTTTAACCTACTTAAGTCTAAAAACACCGGTGACTACTGGGGCATCTCCATTAAACTTTTAAGTAATATAATAGACATCGTAGCCCCCTATCTAGCTGTTACTTTTAATAAATGTGTTGATTTAGGAATTTTTCCTGACCTCATGAAGAATAGTAAAGTCATACCTTTATTTAAATCAGGTAATAAAAACGACGTTGGCAATTTTAGGCCTATTTCCATCTTACCTGCATTTAGCAAAATATTTGAAAAATTAATACTCAAGCAGTTGCTAAGACATTTTAATTTAAATAGCCTCCTTCATAATGAACAGTATGGCTTTACAAAAGGTCGTTCGACTACAGATGCGGGTGTTGCTTTGCTGAAACACATATTCAACGCATGGGAGAGCTCGCAAAATGCTATCGGAGTTTTCTGTGATCTTTCCAAAGCCTTTGATTGCGTGCACCATGACACGCTTTTGCGTAAACTACGTCATTACGGTGTCCAAAACGAAGCTCTCAACGTAATAAATTCTTATTTACATAATAGGTTCCAATGTGTAGATGTTAATGGTGTGAAATCTTCCGCGCTGCCAGTTCAGTTAGGTGTGCCGCAAGGCTCAATACTGGGCCCATTCTTGTTCTTAGTGTATATTAATGATTTACCATTCCATTTAAAGGGAATCTGTGACGTTGTACTGTTTGCTGATGATACATCTCTTATTTTTAAAGTAGACAGGAATAGACTAGATTTTGACGAGGTAAACAGTGCACTCTCAATAGTTACGGATTGGTTTACGTCAAATAACCTAGTTCTCAATGCCAAGAAAACGAAATGTGTAAAGTTCGCCTTACCCAATGTTAGAAATCTAGGACCCAACATCGTCTTAGATAAAGAGGCGCTTGAGACTGTGAGCTCAGCAGTTTTTCTGGGAATAACAGTAGATGCCAAACTTCAGTGGGGACCACATATATCGAGCCTAGCAGGAAGGCTCAGTTCGGCTGCCTACGCCGTCAGGAAAGTAAGACAATACACTGACGTTGATACAGCTCGTTTAGTATATTTTAGTTATTTTCATAGCGTTATGTCCTACGGTATTCTGCTGTGGGGCAAAGCAGCTGATATACAAAATATATTCGTCCTTCAAAAACGAGCTGTTCGAGCTATTTACCAGCTAGGTGCTAGAGTTTCTCTAAGAGATTTATTTAAAGATATTGGTATTCTCACGGTTGCATCACAATTCATATTTGCCAACATCATATATATTAGGCAAAATATACACTTGTATACTAAAAACAGTGATGTTCACAATGTTAACACCAGAAATAAGGACAAACTACGTGCTCCCTTTCACCGGCTTCATAAGGTTCATAACTCATTTGTTGGGCTTGGTATAGCCTTTTATAACAAGCTACCCTCTTCTTTGCTAGATTTGCCTTTTAATGCATTTAAAGCTCAAGTAAAATCCAACCTTTGTTCAAAGGCATACTACTCCATCAACGACTACTTAAACGATAAGAATAGTTGGTCGCCCTGATTAACTCAAGACAATGTTTATGTTCTTTCTCCAGAATTAGATTACTGATAGGTTATTATACTATGAGCTCATTATACAATTGTTTTTATTGGGCTGTATAAGTCAAATCAGTTTAGTTTTATTTTTATTATATTATTGACATAATCAACCTATTTAAATGTTTTCTAATGAGTTGATTGCAATATGTGGTTAGCTAGTGACCTCGACGATTGATCATATTATTCTTACCTGAGCAACCGGCAGCAAGTTCGTCATGCTCCCTCAGATGTCACTGCTTGCGGTAGCGTCGGGGGTCGGGTTGCCTCCTTCCCTCAAATATGGCGAGGGGGGTAATGGCTGATCTTTGCGTTATGCTCGTGAACGGGTGCTGCTTGTGGTGACTGGTCGTCTTGCTGACCATGGTTTTATTATTGTTATAATTAGTAATAACTTGTTTATTTAGTTTCCTTCGATGGTCCTAGTTTATCATTTGTGACTTCAAGCGACAGCTATGTAAACAGAACCCAGCATTGCATAAATATGTTAGCGGTCACGCCCTTCATACCTGGAGGCTTTTATTTAATTTTCATTTATTAATTTTTGCTTGAGTACCTACGTATAGTTTTTTATTGTATTTCTTGGTATATTGGCGTTGCTAGCTGACATATGGCAGATTTAGTGTCCTGTGTCTTGTAATGTTAATTGCTTTGCATACCTTGTATTGTATTCAGTCAAGTATTTTCTAACTGAACAGACAGCTGTGCTGCTGGGGAGTTTGTTGCGCCACTTCTTCTTCCCAGCGAAAGCACTAGGAAGTGGTGAAGGGCGGGCGTTTTGGGGGACTGTCTTTTGTAATTTTGACGTTCGAAAAGTGCTGATTCTCAGCCTAGTTTGAATAAATGACTTTTGATTTTGATTTTGATTTTGATTGATTTGATCATGTGTCAAATTTCATCCAAATCCGTTTAGCCGTAACAAACAAACATACAATAATCAAATATTTTCTCTTTCAAATATTAGTTGAGAAAACATCTGCCGGTCGATTCTGTAAAAATCTCACCGTGAAATCATAAGTGAAGTGAGCAGTGTCAATAGTGTTAATCCCTAATGACAGCTCACGTCAGCTATGTTCTCACGGTGATATTTTTTACAGAATAACACTGCTGGTTATGATTCAACAACGTATAGCTAACATTCTTAATACAGATGAATACATCAGCTATTTAATGAGCCTATACTTTAATTATGTCAATATCTTACATTGTCCGAAAGTAGAACCTTTCATTTCTCGAAAGAGTGTCGAAAAATCGGCACCTCTATCATCCGGTTCCATGGTGTAATGGTTAGCACTCTGGACTTTGAATCCAGCGATCCGAGTTCAAATCTCGGTGGAACCTGTCTCTTTTTGTAGATTGTTTTCAATGTTGTTCGACGAGCGATAACGGAGCGAGAATTCAATTAGTAGTTTGTAAACAATGCCAGAACGAATCGTTTAAAAACAAAGTTGATGTCAAAACATCATGCGAAAATGCTTCACTGAATTTTCTATACCTACTTATCTTCGATTCGATAGTAATTATGTAAATGTATTATGTTAAATTAGTTCGGCCCAGTTGGTGCCCCATTTTCTATACTATCGTTTATGTATGACCAATTTTTCTATGTATTTTTTGTGAACCAAAAATATCAAAGTGTATTTTCGCCGTTTACTTACTGCCAGAAATCTCTTGCAGTAATTTTATGATGCAGACATGCAGTAAACAAAGAAACATTATCATGTGCACGCAAGCTATTACGAGTAGCATAAATTTAGATAAAACAAAACGCAAGTACGTTTAGGAACAAAAAATCGATAATCGTGACTGTTCGTTAAACGAGTCGAATTTAGTAACAAAATTACGTCGTAATAAATTAGCAGTTCTCATCCTGTTTTCGTATAATTTGGTAATTTGTTAGAAGTCTGGGTTTTTCCAGCTAGGTATAACTTTGAAATTGCACAAAATAGCTGACGAGTAGTTTTTCTAGTAATTTTCAAGTTGGTTTTCCTTTATTATTGTAATCATAGTCTTATAGGCAAAGACTATAATTATATTCTCTATGGCTTATAGGTAAGTCAAATGGCACTATGATTAATGGACTTAGCTTTGCAGTTTATAAAACCTAATCGATTAAAGAATTCAAGAATTCAAAAGAATTCAAAGTGGCATCAGTGATACGCAGATTGAGGGGAAGCAGCAATAGCATTCTGAAGGTGTTTGCAGAAAGGCTAGAAGGGCCTACAATGGATAGATTTATCAAACTGCATGTCAGACATGAGACTTGGTAAATCTTCCTCTAATCTTGGCTGTATTGCTATTGTGTATGTTTCTTTTATTTTGTTCTCATGTGCCTACGTGTTTCATACTAACATAGTTTTTAAGTTTGTGTACGGATTACTAACATGCTATGGGCCGTCGACGCGTGAAAATAAAAGATTTTTATTTTATTTTTATTTATAATAGCCTTAGTGAAAACCTTTATTTACGCTTAGACTAGCTTCTGTTCGCGACTTTATTCGCGTAAAATTCCTTGTTCCTCCGACCCACCCACGGAAACCCACCCTGTCGCATCGCATCGCCTGGCCGTGCTTCTTCTTTTTTGTTTTTGCTCGGTTCCTAAGAGTCCTAGCGTGATATTGAATAACCTATAGCCTTCCTCACGTAGGCACGGTCTTCGGTGTTCTATAAGGAATTTTGTTGACGACACGGCGGTACTACGCGTCGACGTCATCGTATACAATAGAACCGTGTCATATACAAGATAGGTCACACGTTTTTTCTAAGGCACGGTTAACACGCCGCGCCGTACTGTAAAGAAACCGTGCCGTGTAAAAGGCCTTATTATAACTAGGTACGCATTTATACGAGTTAGGCGTGAATTGAATTGATTAGCACACAAATTAAAAACAGTAGGTATCTAATCTAGGTAGGAAAACAAATAACGTTAATACGGAAATGGGTACATGTTTCAAATAACAGTGAATACGATCTACTTACTTTTATTTACATGATCATTATTTTGATACTAGAACAAAATGCGTAGTACAGACGCCAGCACATCAAGCTACTACAATCTGTCAGATTTCTTGAATAGATTTTCAACTTTATCGCTAAAACATAAGGTTCAAAGTTGATTGGGAAAATCTGACATTTTCGGGTAGCTTGATGTGCTGGCGTCCGTACCTAGGGTGGCTGGGACATTGTCGCGTACACCATCATCATCATCATCATCATCAGTCTGCCTTTTCCCAACTATGTTGGGGTCGGCTTCCAGTCTAACCGGATGCAGCTAAATACCAGTATTTTACATGGAGCAATTGCCTATCTGACCTCCACAACCCAGTTACTGGGCAATACGATACCCCTTGGTAAGACTGGTTGTCAGACTTTCGGGCTTCTGACTACGCGTAACGACTGTGAAAGATTCACGAACGACAGCCGGCACCAACGCCTTAAAAAAAAAATGCATTTCCATACATTTTAACCGAGTAAAGAACAATGGCCAATTTCTATAGGAGCTGGACCTTACTTTTATTTTACATGTCCCAAAATAAGCTTCATCTAGATTGGTTTGTTCTTATGTTGGAAACATCATCCCGTTTGAAAATCATTTCTAAATAGCCACATTTTTTTGTAAAAGTGTCAATTATACTGTTGATGTTACAATCAACAACTATCTTTTATCCGACTGTTGCGTAGCTTACAAGTATACTTAGCGATAAGCAAGGAGGGTAATTAGCGATCTAGTTTCTATTTGTTGCGATTTTTATCTTAAAGAATTTCCCAAAAAATAGGGCATCTGTCAAGGTGTTGGTGCGCTTTGACAGATGCCCTATTTTTTGGGAAAACGTCACTTGTCGATGACAAATGACGTTTCATTGTTCGTAATTGAACTAAACGCTTTCACTTAATTATCTTTTATGACAAAGATCCAATGCATAATAAATAAGCATAGTAGTGATATGCTAATACATATATGTACATATATGTAGTGATATGTAAATACTAATTTAATTGAATAACAGTTAACAACTATTCAGAAAAAAATGAATATTCGTAGTCTTTGAATAACAAGTCATTTCATACGCGAAATGAATCGTCAATAGGTGCGTTCTGAAACTATTATTCGAAAATAATTTAGAACAAAAAAGAAAAACTAAAATAAGGATAAGTTTTTTTTGTGGCCACTTAAAAAGATATTTCTTGTGTTTTTTATGACCTTAAAAAATAAGGATATTTTTCATACATATAGCATATAGGGACACTATCGTTTCGTCGCCAGGTACGTTTTGGCCAACCTTCTTTGCAATTTTCTGTGAAACAGCAGGTTTTTTTTTATAAAGAACGACAGTGAGGCGGAGTCGCGGCAGACCAGGTAGGAGATGGCGGGACGAGCTGGATAGGTTCCGTCAAAACTGGAAGGAGAACGCGCGGGCTCGCGAAAGATGGGAAGGGTGGAGGGAGGCTTTTGCCCAGGAGTGGGTCAGCGACTCGATCTGTCTGTCTGTCCGTCCGTGAGAATAAGGGTTATTTTTTACCATTTTGGTACAGAACCCTAAAATTAACCGACGAAAAATTTCTACACTAGGTCGTCTAGAATCATGTGCTGAATTCATGGTTACAGTTTGCGCGTGGATGTCCCTGCTAGCCTGTATACAACGTGTAACGTTAAATGCGCAAAACCTCAGACACCTCAACTGATTTTTAATTCAATTGACCTATTTCACAGAGAAAATAAGTCATTAAAAAAATTGTAAAGGTTTTATGTGCTGTTTTAGTTTTACTGGCCATTCTGATCGTTTCTTGCGTCTGCGACGACGCTTTATCGAGGTAGGAGTCGTCACCGGGCCGCTGCGCCGCGCTGACATTGGCTTGCTTGACTTATTAATAAATAGGCACGGCAACGTTTTTAATGAAGATTTTTTGAAAAATGTGACCTACACTACCGCTCAAAAGTATTTGGAAACCTAGTAAAATACATTTTGTAAAAGTTTGATTGAATGAAACTACTTCATAATTATTTTAACTGTTTATTAGCAATTTTTAGACATAACAATAATACAGTTTTTAAATTTTGGACTCATCTATGTGTCCACCTTTATTTTTTATGACAGCCTCACAAAGCTTCGGCAACCTAGCTACAAATTTTTCCAATCTTATCTTGGTTATCTTCTGCCATTCGTCTTGCAGTTTCCTCCACAGGTCTTCCTGAGATTTAGGACAACGTTTCCACACCTGTCTATCCAGCTGATCCAACAATAGTTCTATCGGGTCAAGTCTGGGGACTGTGGAGGCCATATCATGAGTTTCAACACCTGTTGTTGTTATTTTCCTTTTAAAAGTACTTGCATAGTCTTGACGTGTGTTTCGGATCATTATCCCGTTGAAATATAAATCCTGGACCAATTAAATGGGTTCCAGAAGGCACTGTGCTAGTCTCCAACATCTTTTTGTAACCTTCTTTTTTTTAAGATTCCTTGTATTCGCACAAGATCTCCAACGGAGGACCCACCAAAACAGCCCCAAATCATCACAGACCCTCCGCCGTGTTTAACTGAAGCCACAGTACAAGCATCATTCACCTTTTCGTTTGAGTGCCGCCGTACGAAAACTCTTCGTTTGTATCCAAAAATTTAAAATTTTGATTGATCTGTCCAGAGAACCTTTTCCCAATCTGCTGTTGTCCAATTCTTGTGTTCTCTAGCCCAATTAAGTCTCTTCTTTTTGTTAATAGTTTTAAGAAGTGGTTTTGAGACCGATATGCAATCCCTTAAGTCGTGCGTCACGGAGTCTTCTTTTGACTGTGGATATACCGACTGGTTTATCACGATCCACATTAAACTGTGCTGTTATTTCCGGTGCAGTTAATCGTCTATTCCGTTTGCTTTTAATAACCATACTCAAATCATCACTCAAAGTTGTGGCTCCCGGTCTGCCTGAACGACGTTTGTTGCAAATTGTTCCTTCAGTCGCAAATTTCTTAACGATGTAGTCAACAGTTTGCCTTGGTATCTTCTGCACTCTTGAAATCTCACAATTACTTTTACCGGATCTATGAAGGCCGATTATTATACCCCTGATCTCTTGGGAATATTTCTCAGTTTTACCAATTATCTTCAAAAAATAAAACTCAGAAGTGAAAAACAAGAAAATATTACTAGAATTTAAGTATTGAGCTACGGAGAGCGTGTTTTCTGTTCAAATGACATCAGATAACTAACGTAACAATATTTGTAGTAGTTATTCTACATTTTAGTTATATTTATTTCTCAATAACTAAATCAAAATAAAACTGCGACTTCAAAGATTAACTTCGAAGAAATTCCGACACTAAGCACTATTTTGGTTTTATGACCAAAAGTCGGCAATTAACAATAAGCTGTTTACAATTTTACCGTAGATAAGTAATTTGCGGTGATATACAAACAATTAAACCTAATAAATGATTATTTTTATATGCACTGTTTGTAACTTAAACAAAATGCAGGTGGCCAAATACTTTTGAGCGGTAGTGTATATTAAAAAGTGGTTCAATTAATTCTGCTCGTTATTCTGATCAAATTATTTTCAGGTTTTGCGCATTTAACGTTACACTTTGTATATTGATGATCAAAGCACGTTTATTTATTGTTATCGTCTCGATTTTTATATTTAAATCAAACAAGTCAGCCAAAATTGGTAATTGATGTTGGTCACTAAATTAAATATGGTTGACATTTACATATGGCATGGCAATCCGCCAATCATTGGCTTTCTATCGAGACACACCTCACAGTACGTCTTTGTAAGTCAATACATGACTTGTTGTGGTGATAGAACCAATAAGATTATTTATAGAACAACTTAATGCCAAAACTTTTTTCACTGTTGCATGGACAGTTTTCATCAAAAATAATTTATTCAAACTAGGCTGAGAAGCAGCACTTTATGAAAATACAAAATTACAAAAGACAGTCCCCCAAAACGCCCGCTCTTCACCACTTCCAAGTGCTTTGGCTGGGAAGAAGAAGTGGCGCAACAAACTCCCCAGCAGCACAGTTGTCTTTTCAGTTAGAAGAACAAATCAACAATCTTTTCTGGAACCAGAAGTTGAGCTGAGCTCGTATTGAGCTAATTTAGAATTATCATAAATGTTTTCTGCTAAATATGTATGAGATTTCCTGGAGTAAAACGGTTCTCTCTCAATATTTCCGACCTAGTAGGTATGCCTAGTTTATCTTAGACACTTCCAACGCAGTCGCTTTCAACAGTTTTATCACCACGTTCAGCGATATCCAAAGAAGATTTCGCTTCATTAATTAGTATTTCAACACGTGCGGCTCCGCTGGCGGGCTGGCAACATTAAAGATCGAAAAAGAAAGAACTGTACTTCCGAGTGAACAACAATCGGTTCACTATACTCTAAAACTGCTTCTCCTTTGTTTTGTTTTATTTGTGTGCTACTTGGCACTCAAATAAAACTAGAAAGGATAGTCAGTCCTATTTCGGCGGGCTTGGTATAGCCAGAGAAATAAAAAGTGGATAGGTAAAAAAAACTTTTCAGATTTTCCAGTCCTTGACAAATGTGGTCTTGTAGTAGGTACATATATTAGACATGGTCTGGAACCTTCAGGACTGCGCGTTTATCAAAGTCACCATCATTATCACGTGTTTTTCTTCTGTCCATAATCTGTTACATGTCCCTGCATTTATTAGACTCACACAAAATCCTAATAATAGGTATATTGTTTGGACTTTAAAAGATACCATGACCACTGAGTTTGTTTCGGCATTTCTTCTCAGTGATCAGTCAGGTAGGAAATATCGGTGCCATCTAATTTTATAATATTGACCAACAAAATATTGACGTGTAAAAGTGTCTTAAAATATCTATTTACTTACAGAAATATACAATTTATTTCATTTCGTTACTGTAATAAGTACTAGTTTAATATTTATTTTGGAAAGTGCATTGTTTTCTATATGACTTTGAGTCTATTCGCAATCATTCTCTTGAATTGAAAACATCGTATCGATTGGCAGACAGGCACTGGAAGCTTTTAACTAAAGCGAAATTGAACGAGTTTATCATAAATTGATAACTCGCTCCGAACAAGTCTGAAAGTTAGTTAGTGGCGCCGATTACCTTGTTCACAAACTAAACTAAATTTAAGTTCAGTGCATCTTTTTTTTTTCTATTTCATTAAGAAAAGGACAGAAGATCAATATTAGTTTATTCCTGTCAAATTAGTCAGCGCCTGACGTAAATTGACGTATTTTTAGTAGCCAATTTTTAATAACGTCTAAACTTGTCTATGGAGTGTCTTAATTTGACAGGACTAAACTAATATTTATCTTCTGTCCTTTTCTTAATGAAATCGAAAGAAAAAGATGCACTAACTTAAAGTTAGTTTAGTTTGTGAACAAGAGAATCGACGCCAATGGAAAATTTTCTAGATAATAGGTATTACACAGGGTGGTAGTTACATCGACGCGATGCTGTTCCATACATTTTGACCGCGTAGATATTGCACTATTCTATGAAACCACTGATTTTTATTGATAACAAAACATTTCTACGGTGGTTTAACCCTTAAATGCATAATGTTATCCCATTTAATTTTTTTAAGATTGTGATAGCTGTGAGTTTCTGAACGCACCTCTTTTTGTCAAAACAATATGTATACTCTATGAATATTAATATTATCGAATAATTATTATATATTTATTATCTAAATTCTATAGACAAATACCTATACAATAGCATTTTTTGCAATACGATAAAATAAATCATGCATTTAAGGATTAATGGTTACAGTTTCCACGTCGGTGTCGTGGCCACCCTGCCAGTCGTTTGTTACGAATCGCGGAGCCGATTGCGTGTACATAAAATATCCATTATGGTTTAAAACTGTGTAGCTATGGACTACGGACCCATGGCAAAAGCAGTTATACCACCAGCCTTATTGCATTTTACCATAACCGTCATACTCAAAATAATAAAAGGGCAGACAACTGGGTCGCAGCTTGCGTCCACGAATAAAACCTGTTACCGTACAAGAAAAGAGAGCAAAGAACTCTACGGCAAAAACATAACACGTGTAATACTTCATACTCATCTCAAGGGCAAAGCTTTTAAAATTATGAATAGTATACTTGAATAATAAAATATGTTACGATACTACAGGAGAAGTGTGAATGAATATTGAAAGTGTGAAGGAATTATGATAGAAAACAGACAAGTAACAATACAGTTGTGTTCATGATAGCACAAAGATGATTGATATTTGCACGATAGTACTAGGAATCGGAGACAGCAGGTGACAGAAGACAGTCTCTTTTGTTATAATTTACGCTCCCAAATCACTGATTTTCAGCATATACGTATAGTCTTGGCCTTGGCAACATTGAATTCTGAAGAAGTGCAAATGCAGTAGGATTAGTTTGTTGTTTGTTGATAATATAATAATTCCAGTAGCAAGTGTCGCGGATAACGTAATCCTAAACTTAAGTGCTGTTTATTTTTGCAATTAAGTCTTTTATCTTGCATGGATTGTTAATAGCTACTGTATTTATTGCAGTACAATAAATAACACTAAACATAGTCGTATAAAAACAAAAGATAATTTCCCAATGCAATTATTGTAGTTGGAAAATTATAAATTGGTATCGTATGGACAATTTATTGTTGCTTATATTTTAGTAATTCTGAGATGTGAGTTGTTTTTTATTGTATTTTCTATTGTCTACCTTATGACCACAATACCGTGAAGCCTAGTTTTAAATCACCGCTACGGTACAGACTGCAGCAAAAAATTTGGAAAAATAAGAAAAAGGCAATTTACCATATAGACTTCCTGAAAGTATAAGGAAGTCTAGCAGCCAAGAATTGTGTAATAACGACAGGCTTTTGGCAAAATACTAAATCGGACTCTATTGAGAAAGGCGTAAATAATAAGTACACTTTGATAAGGTGAAATGCTTATTGCCAGCAATATATTTACCAATAAAAATTACCTACTCCTCATATCAATTTTGGCAAGCTTATAAACGCTAAAATGTTTGATGCCAGGTAAATTCTTGGAGCTAAATCGTCAACCCGTGGGCATCTTGCCAATTATACTGACTTTGAGCTTCAAAGTGAAACACAAATTAGGTTTAGACGATTTGCAGACACGCGTATATAAGAATATCTTGAAGACCAACAGAATCATGTTAGTAGGTACTGGCATTTTCAATAAGATCAATGTAGGTAGCAAGGTTGACTTACGCAGACTTTTTAAAGGCATGGCTAAAGCACTGAACCAAAACATACACAAACTCGTACAAATGGTGCGTGACTGAGTTTTAACCCGTGAGAAGGCGCGCCTAATTTTCTTACACGAGTAGGCGCGTGCGAGCAAATTGCTCACACTATCATAAAATGTTTATATTTTTAGTCTTTCTATATTTATTGGCTTATAATGTATTTAAATAAATAACACAAGGTTTAGTAAGTAAGAAAACAAGTATTTTAATCAAAACTATTGAACATAATAGCAACTTCTAACGCAAATAACAAAACAACCTAGTATTAATTAATTTTTTTGGCACGTTTCATAAAAATCACAATAAAAACTGTTCCATAACAAAAACTAAAAAGTGTTATTCATCCATTAAATCTACACTAATGTGCCTCTCGAAACACACTGAACACATGTATTTTACATGTTCGGTGCAAAGTAATTGCTGGGCGCGTGATGAGCAAATTGCCGCACGTTGGTACACGGCCTCCACAAACGCCTTGCTGCGCGGTCGCAACGCCACTGAGCGGATCGAGAATTGCTTCAGGGGAGAGGGGGTGAATATTTAGGAAGGTACTTAAGTGCTTGAATTGGTGTAGCATGGGAAAGACAAAAAATTTTTGAATTAGATTTTTGTGTGAGCAAATTGCTCATAGCGCGCCTTCTCACGGGTTAAAGAAAACATTCGATCAAATGAAGAACAGCTCGGTGAAATATGAATTGATCTTAATAGAAGAATGTTTAGCAACAATAATAACTACTATAACTAAACTAGGTAAACATAATCCTAATAACAGATTAGCGAAACTGACTGAATTATGTTTTCGAGGATGACTTTTATATACTTTTTCTACTCGATGAAAGTTATGGAATCCACACAATCAAGAGTTATTACACTTGAATAAGATTTTCATTCTTATTTACGACTTTATGCTTCATCCCACTTACGATTTACGTTTAATCCAGGCTATGGTGTATTGGTACAGACATCTGCAAGGAAACAGACGTACATTGAAAAGGTAATCATCTTTATTATACCATTCATAGTGGTATTTAGATTTAAATTATCTTTGGAGTGCGTAGGAGCAATTCATATAACAATATTACGATATGTTTCTATAAACAACTTGAAGAGTAGGTATGTTTAGTCTGAATTACGTGAAACAATGCAGACTTCGAGAAATATATTGAAGTGACTGCATTGAAAGAACCTACACTATCTATGTATGATATTAATCAATAGTTTAGTAGAGATAACACCGAAGTGATTGTTGGAAAACTGGTTGACTATGCGGAAAATCACACAATAGTCAATAGGTTTAAGGTCGTCGAGTCAAGAGCAAGATTTGTGTTTTTGTTGCAACTTCAGTTGTTTTCCTGATAATGTAAACGTAACTGTAGGACACGAACAGTGAGTGTGTTACTAGATAGAACACGACTCAGGCAAACAGTCTTAAAGTTGGCCTATGTAAGACACAGGTACGATATTGAAGTGACTTCTGTTGGTTAAAATACATATTCCATCATATTATATCTCTCTCCTGCCTTCCAGAGCCATGCCAAGTAGTTAAGCAGATGGGCAGAATTATCTCAAAAATAAAAGAGAGCCATTTGCACATTTGACAAATATTCTACATAAAAAACCTTTTTAACAAAAAAAAGACCGACTTTCAACAAAAAACACTACAAAGTCAAAAATAACTTTAATTTCGGAAGTCGGTGTCTTGGGATCTGTATTTAACCCTTTATAGCTCAGTGTAGACTGTAGGTAACATACCGTACAAACGCTTCGAAATTTAAAATAATTGATTTCATAACGTAAGCGCGCACTGTAACTCGTAGTCTACACTCCGAACTAATGAACTAGTACCAAAAAATACGACTAGACGGCGATTCTTGTTACAAATTGAGATTTGTGTTACGACAGTCGGTATTTAGGCACGAAACGTGGCGATTCACTGTGATTTAAAAAATATATAAAAAATTGTTCTGCTCGTGTCTTGTGTATTATATTGATAAATTGGAGAGGTGAGTGTTTGAACTTTATTTTGTAACGTTATTTTTCAACACTTTAATATTTTATTTTGTTTTTGTTGGTAAAAGTGATTGTTGCAATTTTTGTAATTTTCTTCCCAAATAATTAAAAATAATGAAAATCCAGAAACACGTGTATTTTATTTTTTTGTAATCTTCTCTAATCCAAAAAATCAAATAAATCCCAGGTTATGAGTCATAGAGGGTTAAGTTTTTTGCCACCGGCTTACGAAATTAAAGTTATTTTTGACTTTGTAGTGTTGTTTTGAAAGTCGGTTTTTTTTCTTGTTTGTTAAAAAGTTTTTATTTCTCGCTTTTTAGTGGGTCTGTTTATAATTTATCTAAGTTACAATAGCCTAATGTCAACTTGCTCATAGCCTTTTACAAAATATTGCTTTTCCCGATGCAGGGTTAATTGTTGAGGAGTTCTCCTGGTATTTCACCATCACCACCAGCTTTCATCATTCGCATTTTGACGAGCATAAATTGCTTAGCAACCATATTAAAGTAATCGAATCGCAACCCGTGAAATACTTATTGTTGAGTAGTTCCGGTGGCCATCTGTGGGCTTCATCATCAGTTTCACTTCACCAAACGGTGCTTTCCGAAAGCAAATGCACGAGTTACTATAAAAACACCCAAATCGCTACAGGTGTGTAGACATCGAAGAAACTTTCGATTTCTCTAGGATCCCATCACCAGATCCTCTGAGCTGATTGGAAAGTATACCCATTCAAACAAAAAAGATTTTTTCAAATCGGTCTAGCCGTCTTCGAGTAATCCGGGAACATACATTAAAAAAAAAGTTCGACGAACTGAGAAACTCCTGCTTTTTTTGAAGTCGGTTAAAAATAAAGTCCACTTTGACACAGTTATACCCTCAGAGGCACAGACCGCATGTCGGTCGTGTGATCGTGTCGTGACGTCACTTATCGTATTAGTTGTATCTGGGTCAGGTTTAACTCAGAACCAAATCTTGATATCGGATAATGTATGTCTATAAACGTTTCATAGTTCAATAGATTTTTTTTTTTATATTCCAACTGGAATGGTGATATTTATAGGGAACACATTGTTTTGAAAGTTACGTAGAGCATTTTAACTACTGAACAAAATCGGACTCAAAAACTAGGAACCATGTAAGAAATGTAGAAGTGCAGTGGACCTATTTTAAGACCTCGAGGGACTCCAAAGACGCTATGATGCAGAAAACATGTCAGTCAGAAATCAAATCTCCGGTCTCACTTCGGTTCTGTGTATGAACCAGCACCCTAATTGCGTAACACACTATCAAAGAATCATTTTGAAGGATATTGCTAATCCATATGCTCGAAAATGTGTCTGCTCAACAACGTAATGACGAATATTGTTGAACTGTCAAAATGAAACCCATTGCTACTGATAGTGTGTCACGCAATCACCCCGCGGACCTCACCTTGAATTAATCTGGTTCAATAGAAGAGGATCTAATGATTATATACAGTGTGTCCGGACATGGACTAGCGATATTCTAAATACTTAAATATAAGCTATTTTAAAGTACAATTACACTATAGGCTTAGGTCCAATATACTTCCCCGCTATGTGGCAGCCATTTTGTTTTTTTTGTTGAAGTATGCTCTATGCGAGTACAAAAAAAATCATATATCTCAAAGTTTTAGTCATACTGAGATAAAAATAGGCTTATTCGAAAGGCAATAATATTGTCTACCGTCTGCACTACAAAGCAATATGTTCACAATTCCATAACTTTTGAAAAAAAATGTGAAAGTCGAAAAAAAAAACAAAAAATTATGCAATTCAACCAATAATTGTTAATTACTACAAAAACAACCCCGAGAGCTTTTTTATTTTTTATACTAGATCGACAGTTTTTGAGCTAAGCTACAATACAACATGAAATTCACAACTGTATGTCTAATACTTTAAGAGTTATTGTTGTATGAACATAGCGTATGCGCAAGCACAAAAGGCCTTTGTCGGAACCCTAAACAGGAAATCATTAAAAAAACATAACATTCATATTGAATTTTATTTAATGTTTTTTCCAATATTAAATGAAGATTAAAATATCTAAAGCAGTTGCTCAAAGTGGCCACCTCCAGCTTGTAGACACACTACGGCTCTCTGTGCCACCTGGGTTGATGAGCGCCTAATTAAATCCAAATCGGATCTAATTTCTTCGGCGGCTGCCATAATTTTTGCGACGAGTTCTTCCCTGGTATTTGGAACTGTAGCGTATACTTTTTGTTTCATATGACCCCACAAAAAATAATCCAAGGGTGTCAAATCGGGTGAGCGAGGCGGCCACGCTACTACACCACCACGACCGATCCACGGCTGTAGATTATTATTTAAATATTCTCTCACTGCTCGAGAAAAATGCGCGGGTGCACCATCGAGCTGGAACCACATACGCCGACGGTATGATAGAGGTAGGTCCATGAGGCTGTCCGCAAACTGTGTCTGTAAGAATTCTAAAAATCTAGCGCCGTTTAATGTAGGTGGCAATTCCAATGGCCCTATCAGCCTATCGTTGATTATGCCGGCCCACACATTTACTGAGAATTCATGTTGAAATGAGCTTGGGCGCACCGCCCTTGGATTTGCGGAGCACCAGAGATGGTCGTTTCTGTGGTTTGTAATCCCAGCTCTTGTAAATTTGGCTTCATCAGTCCACAGTATTCTTTGTAAAAAATTACGGTTCTGTCTCAAATTTCTATTTATCCACGAACAAAACACAGATCTCGCAGCAAAATCTGGTTCGATCACGTCTTGAACCCGTCGAAAATGATAAGGGTGTAACCCTTCTCTTTTCAAAATTCTCCATACATGCCACTTAGACATTCGAAGTTGCACTGAAATCCGTCTAACGCTTAGTCTAGGATCATTGGTTATTAGTCTATGCACTTCTTCTTCATCTTCGGGCGATACCAAGCGATTGCGTTCATTAACAGCTCTTTGAATACCTCTTTCCGCTAATCTTGAATGCACGTCGATAAAAGTTTGGCGACTCGGTGTAGGCCTGTTAGGGTACCTTCGTCGATATTCTTGTACAGCCAAATTTGCACTTCCATTGCAAAAGCCATACACAAAGTGTATGTCAGCAATATGTTGCGATGAATATTGACGCTGTGCCATACTTTATCACACTTTTAAATACAAAACACTAACGCAGCACGTAAACAGCACGGACGGTAAGTGAAAGTAGCGATAGCGATCACAACGCAGGGCGAGGGACAACTAAACTAACCCAACTAATAATTTGTCCTTAAAACTGATTTTGTTTCAGGTAGTGGACTAATACGTTCTATCTCGCTTACTCACGGTAGTAACGAACAGTATTTCTCGCCTGCTCTCAGATGGAATACAGTGAATGCCATAAATGACACTCTGGCGGTTAACAAAGACGTTTTGTGCTTGCGCATACGCTATGTTCAAACAACAATAACTCTTAAAGTATTAAACATACAGTTGTGAATTTTATGTTGCATTGTAGCGTAGCTCAAAAACTGTCGATCTAGTATAAAAAATAAAAAAGTTCTCGGGGTTGTTTTTGTAGTAATTAACCATTATTGGTTGAATTGCATAATTTTTTGATTTTTTTTTCGACTTTCACATTTTTTTTCAAAAGTTATGGAATTGTGAACACATTGCTTTGTAATGCAGACGGTAGACAATATTATTGCCTTCCGAATAAGCCTATTTTTATCTCAGTATGACTAAAACTTTGAGATATATGATTTTTTTTGTACTCGCATAGAGCATATTTCAACAAAAAAAACAAAATGGCTGCCACATAGCGGGGAAGTGTATTGGACCCAAGCCTATAGTGTAATAGTACTTTAAAATAGCTTATATTTAAGTATTTAGAATATCGCTAGTCCATGTCCGGACACACTGTATAATTATTATTAAATTATACGTAATATAATCATTGGACCCTCTTCTGAATGTGAATGTGAAATGTGAATTCAAAGCCCACCAGTTAACCAGTCTTTCTCTGCCTATAAGATATTTATTGCCTTGTACTGTAATTTGACTAGATTTCTTACTAGCTACTAATCTAACTTCGAGCGAAGTTGCTGTTGAAGCTGAAATATACATACTTGTAATGTAAAAAAAATAATACAACAAACTATTTTTGTACCGAGAGTTGAATGTTTTCCTCGAGGTCGCGTGTGGTGTTAACGTAATGAGCTTATAGATCACTCACATTGTGCATGATACTAATAACGAGCCTAATAAAAAAAAACCTGAGCAAATAGCTCAAGCAGGGTTTTTTAACAGTCTAAGCAAGAAAGTACAGGCCCGACATTCGTCGTAGACGGAATAATAGATTCACCATGAGCCGTAGGGATTCAGTTTAGCTTTAATACTATCAGAAGAAAAGATTTGATTTGGTCAACAAATCCAAATACTTTCTCGAACGAACATAATTAATACGCTGAATAGGTTTGCTGAAAATCGAATTCCATGTTCGGATTAAAAAATATATACAACATTATTTTTAGTATATGGCAAACCCGACACAAACACGTGTCTATTATTTTTATGTAAAGAATCTATGTACAAAATTTCAAAATACGCATATGATTGCGGAAATGTACTTAGTATCGCTCGGTGTCCAACTTGTCACCATTTTAAAATATTTTTGGGACAAAATATAACATGGTGTAAAAACTATTGGAATCGATTCAGTTACTTATTCTGAACAAACTATATTCAGGTTTGCAGTATACTAAAAATAATGTTGTATATATCAGAGTAACGTTTCATGAATGATTTCTTAAAACCAAGCATTTTAACACTCTCAGCGCCATGATTTTCTAGAGAAGCGGGACATGTGGGCGGCCGGCGGACCACATGGCGCTGAGAGTGTTAACGCCATTTCCAATGCATATACAAAACAATTAATATCGTCAAAACGCTTTCTAACAGCAAACGTATTATCATAAAGTGCAACCAATGGAAAATCTACGTAATTATCACCCGGAGCATTCATGGCAATGAGACCACGTAACTACTTACCGTATTATTGGTAAATCGTGGCGATAAGGCGAGAACATCAAACAATGTGTCATTTTCAGGACGGTATTATCGCACAGAATTTTAATAGGTGGATGATTCAGACTGTTTTCTTCGGAACGCTATCAGTTTGGAGAATTTTCTCGGTATATTGCGATTCGCGAAGATACGAAAGGAAATTGACAATCATGGGTTGTTAACATTATGAATTATATCGATTTTGATTTCTTGATAAGCTGCTGCAGTCTTATTTCACGAACTATTAACAGAGTTGATGTCTAAATATTGATACTTACTACTACAGCCGGTCGATTCTGTAAAAATCTCACCGTGAAATCATAAGAAAAGTGAGTTTGAAGTGAGCAGTGTCAATAGTGTTAATCCCTAATGACAGCTCACTCCACGCTCACTTCACCATGGTTTTCACGGTGAGATGGTTACAGAATCGCACGGCTGATCATCCATTTTAAATTTTCTGGGTTAAACATAACGTTAATGAATTCCAAACTTAACTACATTTGAGCTAACTGGTATGCACAGTTACTTTCATGATTTTGAAGAAAATTGCAAAGTTAAAATCCCGATTTACTTTAGCATAACACTTATTCGTAACGCTACAACCATAGCCTTCTATATGAAGGCTATGCTACAACACATCAAAGGAAAGGACCACATAAACTACCAGTAGTAAAACTACTCTAAAGACAAAACAATACGCTCGCTGCTCATTATTCAAAGCGAGTCTAAAGAGTTTTATACAAGGAACTGGTTCCTCTACGGTGCTCGGTAGCTACAGCCTTGTAGCCGCTTGTTTACTTCAACTAACACCGGTATTTGTTTTGATGATAATTTCAAGGGCATTTTTACAGTTTAAAATGAAGCATCTGATGTTATATCATCGCCATCTATGAAGTGTATAAGGGCTCAGTAAGATGGTTTACTTAGTCAATCTATTGGAATACAAAACGATGATCTGAATATAGAGAGGGAGCGCAGGGCTTTAGCGGTCAGAGGTAACATGCTGGCCCGCAGATTCTCCCGCTGACTCTGAACAAGTAAAAATAACGTCGTTTAAGGCGTATTGTCAAAGCTTTTATACGGGAAATCTGTGGGTCAGTCACACCAAAGGATCGCTGGATATCGTGCGCGCCCAGTATAACAATATCTTCAGGATGATGTTGGAGCTGCCTTGCTTCTGTTGTGTATCGGGGATGCGTGCGCTGTATCGCACTGATGGCTTTCATACTGGCATCCGCAAGAAAACTGTATCCCTGATCTGCAGAATGCGTGGCAGCTGCAACGGAATTCTGAAGACTGTAGCAGATAGGATCTCTTAAGCGTCCTTTATTAAGCGAGTAATTTGAAATGGAATATATTTTATTTTATTAATTTGTTTTAATTTAAATCGGACTTTATGGATCAATTAGCAATCTGAAATAAATGTTTTTTTTTTTCGCCAATTTTGTTCGGGCCGGCTTCCAGTCAGTATTTTAACATGGAGCGAGTGCCTATCTGACCTCCACAACCTAGTTACTAAGTAAAACGATACCCCTTGGTAAGACTGGTGGTCAGACTTTTGGTCTTCCGACTACCCGTAACGACTGTTAATCTATAGGAAAACATAGCCACAAATAATGGCACGATTATCGATCGAATTATAATCAACGTTTATTGCACGTTTCTGGTTCCGTGAAGGACTTTATACATCGTATTCCGGACGATATACATAAACTTCGACCAGATGTTCATTATGGACACATTCATGAATTCTTGTTTTTTTTTTGTAATTTTCATACAAACTAAACACCTTGACGTAAATCAATTGATATGCATGCCTCTATCCGAATTGGCAACTTCGTATTTTCATTCATAAGATTTGGCAGGCTGAAACTTGTCAAAAATAAGTCCTAAGACCCTTTCTTACTGCATAGCTCAATTAAATTTCATTACTTAAATGAAATTACAAATATCTTTGTAACGAAGCCTTTTTAAGTACTACTTCCTTTTTTAGATTTGGTTTGTAAAAGCTATAGAAGCGTTTGCCAAAGTTTATGGATAACGTGAAGAACACGGTGTATAGTCGCTTCTGAAATACCTGGACTGACCTTCTCGTTAAAACTGAAGTAAAAACATGTCATTCAAACAGTTCTTACCTTAGCAATAAGTTTTCCATCATCTCCAATGAGGAATTCTTCCAGGCCAAAGACGAGGGGTGAAGCGGTTCCAAGATGGAATATCCTGGAGGATGTTCCTCTTGTTACTCTGAACTCGATGGTCTTTGCCATCAGTACATTCGTGATCATGTACACTGATCTCTTGCCTTTTAGATCTGGAACAAAGAAAGGTTTATTTTACGAAGGCATAAAATCTATACATACTATAATTGGTGGCTGTCTGTATGACCGCGTTATTCTTCTAAACCGCGCAACGGATTTTGATGCGGTTTTTACATTATTAGAGAATTTATTCCGGAAGGTTTATGTGTATGCATTATATTTAACTTGAATATAGTGCAGAAATCTGGATTTTTTGACATGCCGCCACATCAGTAGATTGTACCCGTGCAAAGCAAGTGCGGCTCGCTGGTATTCATAATTATGGAGTTGGAAATTCTCGAAATAATATTTACTTAAGGTCAACTGAGTCATATTTAGATTACAAACAATTTGAACGGCTGTTCCGCTTCTGAAGCTGGTCATAATCATCTGCCTAGCCTTTTCCAAACTTTGTTGGGGTCGGCTTCCAGTCTAACCGGATGCAGCTGAATACCAGTATTTTACATGGAGCGACTGCCTATCCGACCTCCTCAACCCAGTTACTGGGTAATACAATACCCCTAGGTAAGACTGCTTGTCAGACATTCGGGCTTCTGACTACCCGTAACGACTGTCAAAGATCTACGAATGACAGCCGGGACCAACGGCTTAACGTGCTTTCCGAGGCACGGAGGGGTCTCGGTATGTAAAGATGGTCACCCATCCCCAGACCAACCGCGGCAAGCGTAGCTTAACCTGATCGATCGACCTGTGCGGCTGTTATTATTTAGCCACGGGCCCCTCTGAAGCTGGTCATAATATTTAAACTAAACTAATTAATGATAAGCGAATCCGCGTTGCCTGTTAGTTGAGTTATTTTTTTAAGCAGCACCTCTGATATACTACGCAAATAAGATAATACAATCGATACGATCGATTTACGATAAACTTTGATAAACACGCCCTCAAAAATAAAAAATAACAATAAGTATGTATTTACTTAAATGGCGACCTTCGATTTTCGTCAGGTGACCTATGCTAGCTCTTTGGACGACCTGAAAATGAAGGTTGTTTAAAAAAAAAATCCCATACCTTTGTTATTTTCAACGTCCAAGTAGATATTGTTAACGAGATCCTTGTCTTTCGGTACCGAGGTTCTGGAGAAGTTCACCATGATTACTCTAACTTTGTTCTTGATGGCTTCATCTTGCAGTGTGATCTGTAAATAAAATAACTGGTTAAGCATAGGTTTTAGGTAGTTAATATAGTCATAATCGTTGGTATGAGCTATGGGAGAACAATGGACAAGGACACTGCAGATATGGGCAAAACTATTAAAACTATTGCGTCATTCAGTATCCCATAAAGTCTGTTCCGTTTGTAGACTAGTATAACAGCCTTTATTTTCATATATTTGCTTTCTGTACCTTTCTGTTTATTGATACTGTTATTTCATCATCTGCCTAGCCCTTTTCCAACTATTTTGGGGTAGGCTTCCAGTCTAACCGGATGTAGCTGAATACAACCAGTATTTTACATGGACTACCAATCTGACCTCCACAACCCCCTTGGTAATCCTGGGTGTCAGATTTTGGGCCTCTGACTACACGTAACGACTTTCAAAGATCTACGAATTATTGCCTTTATTTATGTTGCGAAATTCATCAGCAATGAGAGTAGTGAATCAGTGGAACAGACTTTTGAGAATTCTGAAGAGTAAATTGTATTTATTACTAACACGCGTGGTGTTTATCTAAACACTCCCAGTGTTTCCAGTGTTTTGGATTTTTGTATCTCTGTCTATTCTCGTTTCGGTTACTCAGGTGTGCATTACAACGATTCTCGCTAGTCTAAGGCATCATGGAACAGGGCATTGACCGGTGCGATAGCATAACAGTTTTTTTTTTTTTATCTAGTCTAGTAGGATCATGGAACGGATCATTTTTTTCATAACTTGGCTCGCATCGTGAATACGTGAGCGAATGAAACAGAACGCTGAACTAAATAAAAACTGCTCAGTGCTAATTAAGGATTTTATAGCTACAACTTCACTGCCTGGAATTGCAAATAAAATGCGTGGACTTACGGGAATTTCAAAGCAAAGGAGTTTATTAAAAGAATTCTCGATACAGATACTTTTCGGAAGCAGGGAGAGTGTTTTTGTGGACATTGGAGTTATTTTCCTCGTCCGAGGGATTTTCCAGCCAAACACCAGAAGGCTTGAAAACATACATAGATGTAGATAGTAAGTTTAGGTATATAACAATATCGGATGATATAAATCACTAACGACGCAATTTAAACCGCTATCGGTTGAAATGCAAGCACAACGCAGATAAGATTTAAATGTATTTTTGTTCGAAAGACTTCAGAGACACTGTAAAACTCTGAATAGCGGTAAAACGCAGGTTTTTGTCACAGTCGGTAGCAAGGTAGCAACAAAAGATAGTGGAAGTTCAAATTTGTTTGGAATTTGGTACCAAGTCTTTCCCTCGTAAGAATTTGCAAGATTGAAGTCAAAATGTATGACACTTTTGCTTTACAATGAAATATTATTAACAGATAAGCCTATTTCCTGTAATTTTCTACATTGACGAAATGATTAAATTATCAACCCACGCATAACCAGTTTGCATCTATGCTGAGTGAGTGGAAACAACCGAGCTCTACCAACCGTCCAACCGATACAAAAAGTGCTGTAAAAAAAGTATTTGCTACTTTTTTTATAATTACTGTGTTCTGACTTAACGTGCTATTAAACTAAACAGCAACACGCTTTTATTTCTCTCTTTGGCAAGAGTGGCAAGACTTTTAAAAATATGCTATAAGTACTTGCATGTTAATGCCTTGGTGAAATGTGTTGGAGAGTCAAACATTTTACTAAGAGGGTGGGGCAGCAGACCTTAGATAATATGTTCTGAGGTTTAAATATCAGGGCGTTTTTGTAGGACCCAACAGCTACATTTACGGGAAACGCTAAACCTGGACGATTACCTGACAAAATAGATATCTGCTGTGGAAACAACGATGTAGGCTGACTGACTAAACTCACGTACGCACTTGCAAAATTGCACAACCCAACCGCTCTGCGTCGGACGGAATTAGGTCAGGACGGTTGAATATCCATTGTATGACTGTTTTCTGGATTATGGTGTAGGAATACACATATTGTTAGGAATTAGTATCACCAACAACATAGTGAATCTTGGTCAATGCTTTTATACTTCAAGAAATAATACGAGCCCACTTGCCCTGCAGTGGAAAAATAATTTGCTTTCATAAACTTTCATTCTTCATTATTTTCAGTCTACATTAATTGGCAGTTCGGCCAGGCCCTTTCCGGAGAAGTTGGGCTTATTGAACGAGGTATTTATTGAGGATTTTTTCTTTAAAAGGGTTGATTTTTTAAATAAGATGCAAGGATCGAATGGAATGTCTGATTCTAACACGGAGAAGCAATTGGCGTTTGAAAAGATGTTTATTATGACCCGAATGCAATAACAGCACTAATTGAGTTTACACTTGGCACAGCTTAAAGTCACGTTTAGTACAAGCTGATGAGGAATATGATTCGTGTTGTTATTATTCGCATACTAGCATGTATTTGTTAGAGAGGGTGTCGTACCTATTAGGTAGCACAAAGATACCATTGACAGTTAGAAGATAGACAAACAGGAGTGGCAGTATGGCGAAGGAGACTTTAGTGAATGCTGCACATGAGAAGCTAGAAGAAGTTTTGGGCTTTAGCGCCGGCCAGAAAAAACGGGTTGCCTAACGAAGACCGGCAGAGTAAGATGAAGAGTAATTCTTCTTATTCTTCATCTTACCCTGCCGAAAATCTTATCTGCACTTGATCCACAATTATAGTGCATCAAGTGCAGATAAGATTTTCGGTAGAGTGCAGATAAGCACCTTGGAAGAATCCAGGAATTGGCAAAGAGGGATTTTCTTAAAGTAGTATAGAGTTATGAGGAACAGGGTGTAAAGGTCACTCATCCTCCACAGAAAAGGGAGAGTCCTCCGACCCGACGGTTGTAGTGCTCGCGCGATACAGGATTTTGCGGGACGTTAGTGTGATGCGTAGTTCGCATGTGGCGTTGTAGATGCCACCACAGTAGAATGATTGGAAAGTTATATTGCGTATGTATAATACTAAAGCCGTATTATAAGTCGTGACAAAAATCTAATCAAAGTTAACGGGAGCGTTAAATCCAATACGCCGGGGGACGTATTACATTTTTCGCTTGTGTAATATTCTTGATTATATGTCATATGGATCGTTACATTATTTTGCTATTACTTTTATGTACTAGAAATACCCTGTGACCTCTAAATAAATGTTGACATTTATTTAGAGGTCACAGGGTATTTCTAGTACATAAAAGTAATAGCAAAATGTCCACACTGCTAAATATACCCTGAACCCTTGAGGGTTCAGGGTATATTTAGCAGTGTGGACATTTTTTATAGGATCAATTTAAGACTGATGGTGCTAAGATTTAATAAAAAATAGGAAGAACAATTATTCCAAACTTAATGATATTTGCGACTGCATTCATCTGAAAATTTAATGGGTGCGGTGCGGCAGCTCTAGCTTCAAAATAAAAATGTAAGTAGGTTTATTTAATTTATTTATGGATTATCTAAAATAAGCAATGTGTACAATTGATAAGGAAAATATGAAGTGTAGATACTGATAATAGTAATTCTCCAAATTGTTTACAACATTATCATTATCTTCATCTTCACTTGCCGGGAAGTACCTAAGCACATACTTAGACATGATAGTTCCATATAATTATAATAATTATGGCTACTTTAATAAAGTTGTCCAGATAGATAACTAATACTTAACTACTAGCTAGATGGTTTTAGGGCCCTAAGCACACGGCGTATATTAGACGCGCAGGCGACGCGCAGATGACGCGCGTATACGCGCTTCAAACGAGATTTGAACGCAACCTTGTAACCTAAGCACACGGTGCGATCCAGAAACGCGCGTCTGCTGCGCGTATACGCGCAGATACAGCGATACAGACTCGCTGTAGTCGCTCGTAGCTTCCGCGTTTTGGTCAGAAACTCCTGGTCAGCGTCAGCGGGCGGTGTGGTGGCGTGAGCGCGCGCCCCTCCTCTACCCCTCCTCCGACACCTTGTACACGTTTCAAACGAGTTTAGAACGCGCTTCACACGCACGTTTGTATCGCGTTTTATTCTATAAAAACGCGAAAATCGGCATCTACGGCGCAGAAAACGCGTGTTTCTGAAACGCGCGTCGTCTGCACGTTTAAAATACGCCGTGTGCTAGGGGCCTTAGCTTCTTAATCGATTTATGTTGAAGACACAGTAATTAAAAGGTTGTTGACCTCGGGTTTGTGGGTAACAGAATAGAATAGTCTTTATTGCACATCATATAAATTATAGATATTAATGTACAAATTTTACAAAGGGCGGACTTATAGCTAAAAGTAATCTTTTACAGACACCCTTTAGATGGATTAAAAAGGGGAAATATTCTCTAGTTTGTCAGTATGAAAAATTTAAAGCAAAAAATTATGAATAAGAAAATACAAGAGCGATTGCTCATGATGAGCATGAGCTATGCATTGTAAAGAAGGGATGAGATAAAAAAAAATCAATGGTCACCAAGCCTTTGTAAATCCTTGGCCCAAGCGTTTTCCCTAAAATCCCAAGGTTTATTTCCCTAAAACAGTTGTCCTGTTCACACTAAACCATGACAACTAAACTCTTCCTAACAAAACATGCTAATTAGCTTCTAGATGTACCTAAAACAATCTGAATCTATTAACACCAATGAGCTAAAGTTGCCCATGTTATTTATAACTCTATATTAGCCGACTGGGTATAATTACTACAGTGTAAATTATACTACAGCCAAGTAGAATAAAAGTTTTAAGCAAATGCAGCATAAAGTGACCTTAGTAATTTAATTAATGGATTATGCATGCCAGCATTAGGTGAATGAATGCTGCATAATTTATCACTGATAATGTTGGAGTGTTCAATGGTGGCACGATGCACAGGTACTCTTGGGATTTATTTTCTACTAGCTTCTGCCTGCAACTCCGGCCATGTAACATTTCTTACTCCCCAGAAGCACCCCATTGCATTGCATAGCCTGTCTGTGCTATTAGTTCCTTTTCACATTCTTTCTTACTTTTTTCCCATTTTGCTTGGGTTTCAAACTCAAACTCAAAGCATTTGTTTCAAGTAAACCAATTACAGGCACTTTTGAATTGTCAAGGGGTCGGTCAGTCAGAAAGATGAAGCTAGTTCTAAGTCTTAGGGGATGTTGAATAGCCTTAATAGCCTTCCTCAAGAATTGGGCTGCCAAATGTTTTTTTTCAAATCTGGTAGTTCCAGAGATTAGTGCATTCAAACAAACTAACAAACTATACAGCTTTATTAGTAGTATAGATTGTAGAGGTAGGCAATAAAAATGCAATTTTTATTATTGTAACTATAATCACTAGCCAAGAGAGCTGTTTTAATGTGAGGATGCAAGGTGTAGAAAACTGACTCATTAATTGCGCAATACGTCCAGAAAATATGTAAATTCAAAACGCAAATGCTGCATTAGAAATTCAGCCTTCATTTATGAGGTTGGATATTGTTGTGATATGAATATAGGACAATAATTTAATTCATAAATAATATGACTACCAACTGGCATGATGGTAAATGCGCATTTGCCATAAAAACAGGACATGGACACACCAAGGTCAGATATGGGTCAGATTTCGTAATCTGTGGGTGTGGAACACTACGCTGAAATTTTGTAAAACAAAGTTCCTTGATTTATCTGCACTACTAACCTTTACGCTTTCATGCGGGAACTTGAAATCCTCCTCTTGAAAGTTACCTTCTTCCAGCCATTCCACAAATTCGGAGTTTGATTTCTCTTTATTTACATTCTTCACCAACTCGCCGAGCGGTGTAAACATTTTGCCGTTTGTTTCCTTCTCATTTGGAACGAACAGAGATGTAACTTTATACAAATCCGCTTCGGTAATATGAGGAATACACACCAATTGACTGCTGCCGATTTCGATCTCAATTTCGTCTCTGATAAACGGCCAAGCATCCTCCAACTTGAGTGACTTTAAGGTGTCCAAGCTAACATCTTTACGGATCTCATGAGAATACAGCGATTTCACAACTACTTTCAGTTTTTTCGGCATTATAAAATATTTAAATTTCTACGTAATTTTCAATACAAGACACTATGTACTCGCGCAGTAACTGTCAAACAACGACTAACTTTTTTTCTCTTTTCCTACTGAATGTACTAGTAACTCAGAAAGAGATAGATAGACATAATCAATACGAGCGAATTGAACAAGAGAGACCGAGAAAGCAATATCGATGATACCATACGTTTGTTAAAATTTTCCCTGTAGCCAATTTTTTCTTTTTTTTTGTAATTTTCATAACTCTAAACTATCATGTTCCTCGAAAACTTACATTGAATGAACATCATTCTCTTGGCATTTCGCTGGCGGTTGTCTCTGCAGATTCTGCAGTATGAGCTGCAGCGATTTTATTTGATTAAATGTAGATTACCATTAATAATTTGGGCAAAGTATGAAGCATATTTTCAGTGAGACTAGTCAAAGGTTTGGTTTATTAGGTTTTGTTCATCTGCTCGTCGAAGATCATTCATTAGCTTTACACTTTTTGTGTTCTAGGCGTAGACAGAGATAGTTTCTCTGTCTACGGTTCTAGGTTTTAAATTCTGGACATGCCCGGTTGAAAATCGGCTATTCTTAAGCATCGTCGTAACTACTGACAAACATTTCCAGTTATAATTGAATTACAAAGAAACTCGATTATGAGTAAAACGCGGCATCACTTCAATACGTCACGTTGTTGTCACGCGTTTCTCACGCAACCACAGCTGTGTTTCGTGTCTGCTTGCACGCAGGATGCATGTATTGAAACGACGCTGACTCAGCCAAGTCATAGTTTTCGCACGGCTAATCCGCGCCAATTTTTTACATAGTCTGACGCACAATGACGCAATTTCATATTTGGCTAGCGATATGGGCCAGCAACACCACGAGACTTCTTCGAAGATTTTAATGAAATAAAAATTGTCACTAGTTCGACGATCGAACTAGTGAGAACAAACGGATTTATGAATCATAGGTTGTTCCGGCTAGCTAGTGTCTAAAATATCAGCCAATGGCGCCGATTCCTTTGTTCACAAATTAAACAAAATTTAAGTTCAGTGCCATAGAACTATTATAGTACTTTATCTCAGTGTTCAGTGCACCCTTTTCTTTCTATTTAATTAAGAAAAGGACAGAAGATAAATATTAGTTAGAACTACCAATTCTGTTGTTCACAAACTAAACGCAATTTATGTTTAGTGGCATCTTTTTCTTTCTATTTCATTAGGAAAAGGGCAGAAGATAAATTTTAGTTTAGTCCTGTCAAATTAGTCAGCGCCTGACGTAAATTGATGTATTTTTAATTTTTTAGTAGCCAATTTTTTAATCACGTCTAACTTGTCTATGGAGTATCTGAATTTGACAGGACTAAACTAATATTTATCTTGTCCTTTTCATAATGCAATAGAAAGAAAGATGTACTGAACTTAAATTTAGTTTAGTTTGTGAACAACAGAATCGGCACCAATGCAAAGTGCCCTCCGCCAGAGGCCCTCGTAAAATTTCGTAGGTATACTAAAAAAATGTTTTTATCAATAAAACTTCATAACTTGAAATTATCACTACATAGTATAAAACAAAGTCGCTTCCCTGTCTGTCTGTCCCTATATATGCTTAGATCTTTAAAACTCCGCAACGGATTTTGATGCGGTTTTTTTTAATAGATAGAGTGGATCAAGAGGAAGGTTTATATGTATAATACATGCATAATATAGTAGAGAAACACTGATAATTTTAGAGCCATTATTTCTCGTAAAAAGTATAGGATAAAAATCGTTATTGTGGGTTATCCCTAAGAGATAGACATAATTATACCATTGTGGATTTTTTTGTAGACCTTTTTAAGGTGTACAATACTGTAGTACAGACGCCAGCACATCAAGCTACCCGAAACCGTCAAAATTTCCCAATCAACTTTGAACCTTACTTATACTTTTTACATTATTTTGATCTATCTCGAATGGTTCAGCCAGCGTTCACAATGTAAGCGCAAAAAAATGTGTTTATTTACGACATCACATTAGAAACCTCTAAAATTATCAGTGTTTCTCTACTATATTATGCATGTATTATACATATAAACCTTCCTCTTGAATCACTCTTATCTATAAAAAAAAAACCGCATCAAAATCCGTAGCGTAGTTTTCAAGATCTAAGCATACATAGAGACAGACAGACAGCGGGAAGCGACTTTGTTTTATACTATGTAGTGATCAGCATTGCACCCGTGCGAAGCCGGGGCGGGTCGCTAGTAACATATAAATAATATACAAAATTAATACGGAATTGCTGGGGCACATATTGGATAGTTAACTTTTTAATTTTGCAGAAGTGTCCCATTTTACTGCAAAATGCAGGGGATTTGTTGTTCTTTTTTTTAAATATAGGAACTAAAATAAAACAAATAAATGTTAAGTAATTACAAATCATAATACTCTTAAGCTTAAAATTAGAACAGTTCATTAATAAATGAGACATTAAGAAATTCTGTTTAGAGAGTCTGTATAGATTTTCTTTAAATCATAAGAATAAAATGGAATGTGCATAATGGTTAGAAAGAGCATTAAAAAATTAAATATTATTTTTTCATTGTTTATAAATATGTCCTTGTTTCTTCATAAAAGGCAAGAGTTTATTAAATTGCATGTTTGAAAACCTTAAATGTATTTTTTAATAGGTACAATAATAAAGTGCTTTATTAAATTATAATGACAGCATTGCTTTTGAAGCTAAGCCCCTTTACAACACAAACTCCTTGCTTTCAAGTTGATAGCACACATTTAAAGGCAGAGCGTTTTTTTGAAAGAGTCCTCAATTAATATTTTAGTTTAAAAAATTATTAATTTAAGTCTAGATTGCATTGGTAGAGAGAGTAGTCCATTTAGTACACCAATCCAAATTCAATGAACATGGCATAAGCATATTTAGCCCATAATGTTCCCACTGCTGGGAGACAGGCCTCCTCTCCCTGTGAGCGGGAGTGGGCCATAATCTACCTGGTGGGCCCAGTGCGGGTTGGCGGATGTCACATATCTTTAGATTTTTGGTACTAGGACATGCCAGTTTCCTCACAATGTTTTCCATCACCATTCCATTGAACATACTTTATTTACTGGTTCTGACTTTTCTTTCTTTCTTCAGTTCTCACCTCACTAATTTGAGTATTTTAGACTAATTCCTTTACCAATGTGAACTAGGCTTTATATTTTTAATTCTTTGAGGCTGAAAGTCATGAAACCTTTACAACAATTTCAAATGCATAGACATAGACAACTTAGAGCACTTGAATTTTGAATTTGAATTTTGAATGTATAAGCAGCACTTTTTGAGATTCTCTTTGATTTTTTCAGAACATGAAGTTCTTATTCATGGTTTATGTAGGTCAAAGATGTCTATGACTTTCAGACATACTAAATTCAGGTATACAACAAGTTTACATGGTTTAGAGTGAGAACACATTAGCCTTTGCATAGCTGCGCTGATGCACATTGCTCCACTCGAAACAAATGATAGTGTGACATGGCCCTTAATAATGTGTTCAACCAGTAATTTTACTTCTTGACAACGCTTGGTGAGGTTGACTGGAACACTGATGATGCTGACATTAAGTTTTCTATGTACTGTCCCAGGACTTGGTTTTCTGAGCGTAGTTTCAAGTTTTCTTCTTTGACTGAATCTACCCGTTGTGACAGATCTGTAATCAAATTGAGATTTGTTATAATATCAGTGAAATAAAATTCAATATCAGTGAAGTAGAAAAGAAAAGACTGTGTGAATTATGATATGGTTAGAAAGGAGTTGACTACAAAGATGATGACTAATAGAGAAGTCATCATCTGCCTAGCCTTTTCCCAACTATGTTGCGGTCGGCTTCCAGTCTAACCGGATGCAGCTGAATACCAGTATTTTACATGGAGTGACTGCCTATCTGACCTCCACAACCCAGTTACTGGGTAATAAGATACCCCTAGGTAAGACTGGTTGTCAGACTTTTGGGCTTCTGACTACCTGTAATGACTCTCAAAGAACTACGAATGGCAGCCGGGACCAACGGCTTAGCGTGCTTTCCGAGGCACGGAGGGGTCTGGGTATGTAAAGATGGTCACCCATCCACAGACCAACCGCGGCAAGCGTAGCTTAACCTGATCGATCGACCTGTGCGGCTGTTATTATTTAGCCACGGGCCCCTCAGACTAATAGAGAAGTATGGGAGAAAAAGATATGTTGCACCAATCCCAAAATGAATTGGCATAAGCATAGGAGAATGAATGAAGTACCGTCGAACGGGGTGACTATATGCCTGGCAGGTGAAAATGTGCAATGGGGGTCTTAAGTTATGCTTTGATTAATAATCTAACTCAAATGTGTTTAATGCCATATTTTAAATCACTAATAGATTCATGAGATATTACGAATCTATTAGTGATCTAAAAATATGGCGTTAAACACATTTGAGTTAGATTCCCGCACGGAACAAATATTTGTATGACCTACAAGTAGTTGTTCCGGGTCTGGCTGTTTGTGTATGTGAGTTTAAATGTTTGTAAACGCACCCACAATACAGGAGAAATTCCTAGTGTGGGGCAAAGCTTTTAAAAAAAAAAAATAATAATATTAATTGCACATTTTTGCCTGCCAGGCACATAGTCACCCTGTTCGACTGTAGAAAGAAAAGGATGCCTGGATGGATTTGGGGGAGGCCTTCGCTCAGCAGTGGGACAGTGTAGGCTAATTAAATAAAATCAGTGAAGTAAAATAAGATTAATTAACTGTAACATGAGAACAATATTTTGGGAATCATCACTCTGTATCTCAGAAATCAGTTCAAACCAATGGTTCCTTGATAATAAGAACAAAACTGTGCCTAAAGACGATGCAAAATTCTTTGTATATGTGAATCTAATCTATCGGAAGATCTATTAAAGATATTAGATTATATTTACCATCTAAAGTGTTCTGTAGTTCCAAAACCTGTGATATTAATCGGGCTTTCTCTTCCTGTTCATCGATTCCGGAGTCTGGCTCGAAACTTGGAGGGCCATTGAGGCCAGGGCTTGAGGAACCACCAGTGTATGAACTCGGTAATGAGTCCATTGAACGACCATGATCCAAATGATTGTTTTCTATTTCGTCATTGATTATCACCTGTGGGTCGTCGTCTGCTAAAGGAATATTGTCATCATTACACTTTTGCATGATTGATGACATTAATTGGTTATCCCAGTCGTTTTAAAATTATTGTACTCGTAGAAAATAGGGCGACAAATCGATTTTTCTTATTGTTTGACGTGAGTACGTGACGTTTGTTTTGACATGTAATTGGAGTGCGTTTAAACCAAGGAACATGTTTACTACGGTGCGCAGTGTTTCTGACTGTTTTTCCAAACAAAAGAGTCATAACACTCTTGACAAATAAAAACTATGCAATCACTATCTCTGCTGACAAAAAATAACGCTTTTTATTTGAATGTAATTATATATTTATAAACTGTACATATTGTTTTTGTTTGAATTTAATCATAATTATGTCAGTATCATAGCAGTTGGCGTTCTGTAGTTTCTGCCTACCCCTATGATGAAAAGGCGTGAGTTTATGTGGTGTGTGTAATAAATTTTATCGTGTATACATAACTTTCTCTACAAATAATACCCTTCTATGCGTTTTATTGATTCCTCAGGAAGATGCTATAGAAGTTATGAAAACTATCGATAATGTGGAAGTTATCATGAATTTTTCATCTTGTCTTATGAGCTACTATAATACATAATTTTAAATGATAAGATGACTGTTATTTTTTATCCAAAATAAATCGCTCTATTACCGTGAATAAAAGTGAGCTGTATTGAAACCGGTGGAACCGAAACGCGTGAGCTGTCAAACTGCCTCTTGTGGTTTCAATAAAAAAGTTGCGGAAGGAATGTTTTATTGGTATTTGAATTAAAATTCCTTGATACAACAGAATTGCTGATATCGAGAGCCACGGATACAATGGCTTTAGCTATTAGAAGATCATCGAGTGAGGTTTTTGGAGCAGCGAAATGGTTCTTAAGAAGAGGTTATAAAACTTTCCTTGGTTCCATATATTTCATGGGTCTTACGAAAAAAATAGCTTATTCTGAAATTTCCTTACAGATTGTCGTGCCTTATCAACGTTGCCGGAAAAGACAGAAGAAGTAACTGTTGATAAAAACCGAGAAAGACCCGCGATATCGCGAATGATGAAGAATGCCAGTAACCCTAACTTGTCGTTAAGACATGTTTACCCTGAGTTTCTGCCTGACCCTAACCCTAAATGGAGGAACAGTCTGCGTGAGAAGCTTGAGAGAGTGGATATGCTGAAAAGACGCAAACAAATTGATATACCCGAATTTTATGTTGGTGAGTACTCACCTTCCAATAATCGTTAATTTATAGCTTTGTTATACTGTGAATTGTTCAGTAATCTTTCTTTAGCTTATAATATTTTTTTATATTTTACTGTTAGCTATATGTACTGTACAAATGTCGGTTTTCCTGAATAAAAATAATCACTAAAATAAATGTCTGGTTATGGGAGGGTTAGTCATTATTTGTTGTACAGACGCCAGCACATCAAGCTACCTGAAACTCAAATTTTCCCTGCTAACCTAATGAGTTAGCGATTAAATTAAAAATCTATTAAAGAAATTTGACAGATTGTAGTAGCTTGATGTGCTGGTATCTGTACATAACAATTACTCTAGATGATGCGGATGGCCATTCAGTAATGGTTTTATATGTAAACTTAAAACAAAATTAAGCAGCTGACAAAGAGAATACATTTGCATATAGGCATTATTTAAGTTTATACTTTTTAACTTATTTTCCTCAGGGTCAATCCTAGCAGTGACCGTGGCTGACCAACATGCTCAAGGCAAGACTAGCAGATTTGTTGGCATTTGCATTGAAAGGAAGGGAAGTGGTTTGAGGGCTGAGTTCACCTTGAGGAATGTTGTTGATCATCAGGGTGTCGAGGTATGTATTGCCATATTTAACACAAATTATTTTAATTATTTAAAATATAAATATTTAAAATAATTATAATAAATCATAGCTGTGGCAAATAATTATTATAACTCATAATAATAACTAGCTGTGTTCATCTAGCTCATTGATTCCCAAATGACCCCCAGGGTTCAACTGGAGACTCGAAGGGTCGACGTCGGATCTAATCTTCACATTTTTTGTCGAGTTTTGGGAATATGGTAGAAATGTAGCTGCAGGGGGTCCACCGGAACCAGCAAAATATTTAAAGTAGTCTATGAGAAAAAATGATTGGGAACCTCTGATCTAGCCGATGACTAAAAGAGTAGAGGAAGACAAAGAAACAATGGATGGACTCTGTGAATGATAATACAGTCAAAATCTGTTATAACGACATTGACGGAACTACTCATATTTAGTCATAAAAACCGATAGTTGTAACAACCGGTGATGTTTATTTTTTTATGAAGTGGTATTATTGAAGGTGTAGGTCATAGGTATTAATAGGCAAAATATATTAATATATGAAATTAAATTATGTTTAGTTTATTTCAATCAAAACGTATACATATTAAGAAAGAACAATGTAATTTTCCTGTATGCATAAAATCTGTAATTTTAGTTTGTTTGGAACACTTCTGTCTTGTATACACATTTTGTAATTCACGTTGGAGTTTAATCAGCGTATTGTTATAATTTCCCTGCATGTGAAACTGTATTGACCATTACACTGTGCCTATTCAAATTGCTTACAATATGGCTCACCTGGTTGTTCTACAGATATAATTCTCCGAAAACATTAGCCAAATGTGGTCGTTTAATGCGGTATTTCGTAGTAAGCAATGTCGTAAAAAGCAATATTTTTGATAAGACGCAATTTTTGAAAAAGCAATATTTTTCATAAAGCATTCAGCCGGGACCTTTGATTTTGGTCAACATAAACGATATGTTGTTCTAAACGATGTCGCCATAAACGGTTTTAACTGTACTATGTATGGAAAAAAAATAGGTGTTGCGCCAACCTCATGTCTTCGTAGACAGCTAATTATTATTATATTATAATCTATAAAGACGCAGGAGACAAGAGTCTCCGCTGTCTTGGGATAGTATAACAAAACTTGATCTAAGAACTTATCCATAAATTAGATCTTAAATTGTTTAAATTAGAAAATTAGTCCTCAATCTCGACTTTCGCGTAATTACTGACAGGCAGGGAGATGTTCTTCTTGATCTAATTTAAAGGTAATGCTAATTCTCTACTCTTTATATTTTCCAGGTGCGGTATGACCTTTATGACCCCACAGTACACAGTATCCAGGTCCTCCGTCTTGAGAAGCGTCTGGATGATAAGCTGCTGTACCTGAGAGATGCTCTGCCGGAGTACAGCACATTCGCCTTTGATATGGACCCTGAATTATTGCCTGAAGGAACTCCAGTGCCTGTTAATTCTGTGCAGGTTTGTTTTTGCTTCAGTTTTTTTTTCTTGAGGGCTACTGATGGAATTTTGAAATACGTCTTCTTCGTGTCACTGCCACAACAGTATTTCAAATCTTGTTGGCCCAAAACTTCGCCATCTCCATGGTGTCGTCGGTGGCAGTACGGAGGTCACTTTGACTGCATGTTTTGGGACACGAGAGGGCAGGATAGGTGCAAAAAATGATGGTAACTTTGTAAATAAACTGCTGTCTGAAAGAATGAACTTTACCAAGTTCTTAAAAAGGTGGCAGTAATACCTATAATCTGCCATCACTATTTTATACAGATTAGTGGTTCTAGTATTGTAGGAAGCTTAGCAGATTCCAATCTTGAAGATTGTTTCCAGTTTGATCAACCACAGGGGATATTCAAATATTAATGAGGGGCCTAATGCACCCTAAATAGCAGTCAGTGTATTTTATGATAAAAGTTCAGTCTTACAGGGCTCAAATTGTTTTTCCAGGTGAAACTAAAACCAAGACCCTGGCTAGAAAGATGGGAGAGACAAGAACTGCAGGGGGTTTCCAACATTGAAGAGCACCTGAAAGAGAAGGATAGAGTCAGGAGAGAACTGAGGAAAGAACCCTGGGAGAAATATGACTTGATGAAGCAGTACAGGTAAATACATACTTCTATGTCTCAAAGAAATGCTGCCTCAAATAATGACGATGATGCCTTCTAGCCGCTTTCGGCAATGCACTCAATGTCAGGTGGTTGGGAGCTTATATTGGCTAGAGCAATTGGATGATGTCATTCCAGTTGTTCATAATCTCGCAAGCAAAATAATATAAATGGCGCCAATTGCCTTGATCACAAACTAACCTAAATTAAAGTTCAGTGCACCTTTTTTTTTCCATTTCATTTTGAAACGGACAGAATATAAATATTATTTTGGTCCTGTCAAATTAAGATACTAAAAATGCTTCAATTTACGCCAGGTGCCGACTAATTTGACACGACTAAACTAATATTTATTTTCTGTCCTTTTCTTAATGAAATAGAAAGAAAAAGATGCACTGAACTTAAATTTAGTTTGTGAACAAGGGAATCGGCGCCAATGATTGCCTCAACCTCATGTTCAACTTACTAATGTTGCTTACGTTATTTTGCAGGAAAACAATACCAATAGAAGACCAGACTGACATTTGGGCAGAAGTTAACAACCAGTTGAAACAACTGCAACTCACGCGCAAGAAGACGTCATGGAAACGCACGTTTAGCGCGCCCAAACCGCAGCTCGGATAGAAACCTAGTTTTATTGTGTTAAAAAGTAGTTAATTAAAGTAATATACGTTATTAATACTGGTTTTATTGAATATTGATGTATGGCGAATGCAAATTATTCTTTTAATAGTTCCTCAAAAAAAGCCAGATTCTTAAAACTTATGTGTACATATGTAACTTCTACATTTGTACCTACTGGAGAGCAATCAGTTGGGATTTGCTACTTTTCTAAATTCAGGAACCGGATGTAAACCTGATGAATAATAGGTATTCCTTTTTCCTCCTTATACGGTATCACACAGTTTCTGGATTCATAATCCTGTGTAAAGACGATAACTAAACGTAGAATAATAAGCACAGGTAAAGTAAAAAGTCACGTCAACTAGGCAATAACGAAACTTATTTAGTTGTCATTAGTTTTCTCAGTTGTTTACTAGATGGCGCTGCTGGCATCAATTGAATAAAAAAGCCGCTTTACACCACACGTAATAATGTGATTCAGTGATCACATTATTTTATACCCTTATCATTAAATTACAGGTCGTATTTAATCAAAATTGCTTTTTTGATTTGTAAAAATATGTTCGTATCGTGGTGTGTTGCGTCGTCGGTTGCGTCCCGAAGGTTGTATGCACGTAGAACCTTCACAGAAATAAACCAAAATAGCTCTTATGTTTAGAGAGGTAACGGTCATATTGATGTCAAAACTGTGGTTGGTTCGAGTTATAACTTTGCTTGCGTGCGGCGCGGGCGGTCCGCGGAGCGAAGAAGTTCGCTTATTGTTCTTAAATGCACTTTTCTTGTATGATTCCATGCAAATCGAATAGAAAATACAAGAGAATTAAATATAATTCGTGTTGTTTGTGCTGATTCAGTGAAGTGTATAAGAGTTCTATTGAACTTGTTGGTTACAGTGTTGAAATTGCATGTTGCATTCAATACACCTGTCGCCCGGTAAGTTATATTGTTTATGTGCTTAATTTTGCAAAAAAATGTGTTCAAAAGAGAGTGCTAAAACGATTGTGGCACGTAATTACATTGGGGATACCGTTATGAGCATGTGAGAAGTTACGGTATCGCTGTTCTAAGTTACGGATTCTTGGTGTCGTAAAATTGCAACTGCAGTCGGCCCAACCAGTATTTATCGATTGTGACGCATTGTAACTGGTCAGTAGCTGGTACGCCTCGATTTTACAACAAACGTTATCTTGAAAGATTTAGGTACTTTGTTCTGTAATCTTGGTTTAGTTTCAATTGTTTTGCTAAGTTGTAGTTTATGTAAACAGAAGTTTGTTGTGTAATTGTTAGTAAGTTGGTTGCAATTTGACCCTTGTAATGAGAAGGTTTCATAACATTAACAATACTTAAAAGATATAAGCTTCCTTTCAGAGTATTTATTGTTATTATTAACTTAATTCAAGTCATCGTTTCTTTGCACAAATTGCCCAACATACATCTGATTGGAATCAAGACTTATCCTTGTATTCATAAGTAAAGTTGATTGACATATTTTACTTTTCATTGTAAAAATCATCAGAAGTTTAGTTTTGTCTCTTCAAGTACAACTAGTCTTCACCTACTTATCCATCTTATTGTACATTAACTTACATTCATCAGATTTTCATTTAGAACATAAACTTACCTGTATAAGTAACTAGCTCGTTATCTGCAATCTCGTTTGCAATCCAGGATGAAAAGTGACCTATGTCCTTCTCCAGGTCATGGTCTATGCATGTGCAAAATTTCATTCAAATCCGTTCAGCTGTTTCAGCGTGACAGCGTAACAAACAAACATACTACAAATCTAATCTTTTCTCTTATATTATTAGTTTTGATTTGTACCTAGACACTTAGATAGTTTATTAAGATTGTTTAGAACTCATACTAACTAGTACATTAAAACAATAAACTCAATAAACTACAAATTCACAATTCATTACTTAAATAAATAGTTTTTGTTGTTTCAGAAAGAAAAACTAAGCTTACAATGTATCCCGCTATGTATACATGGATAAATGCTTTTGTAACGCTGTAACCTTGCAATTTGGTTTTGAAATAAATGTTAGTAAATCAAATGTCTGAAATTCATTTATCAATTTGGAAGATCAAAGTTATTCAGGTGCTGAAATCCAGCAACTGCAAGTGTCAAGGAGTTCTCTATCCATTTCGGGAATTAGTCGAGTTACATTGTATTATAATCAATGAAAACCTACTTCCACAATGGTTTTAATAGTAAATTGATTAATCTGCCCATTTCTTGTCTTCAATACACAAACTACGATCGTATTGCCTAATAAGTGAATATGTATCATCATCAGTGATCGGAGTAGGTAGATTGAAATGGGGTCATTGATCCGAAACATATATATTAATATGGACATACCTCCGTAATTTCGGAATTGGTTGATTATTAACAAAAAAAACCGGAACTTAGGTAGGAATTGTGTTAAAATGAGCAATATTATATTCTTTATATTATTTTTTTTAACGGCACAGTCACATTTGACACAACCCAGCGACCAATCAGAACAAAGGATCATGGGTGGTGCACTAACCGGTTATCAAAACAATGTGTACGCCCACCAATGACATGCCAGGTAGCTCACTAATTTACTTCGGTTCGTAGAGTGCGCTTCTTTGTTTGTTACTGTGTTGTTAAAACGTTACTTGACCCTCGCTTGTGTACATACTGACTTCTGGAATCTGCTCAAAAATTGTTTTTATTATTCAAATAAATAATAAATGAATTTAGTTTTGATACCTACCTTTAAATTTTGAATTGAGTAGTAATAATATCACTACCAACATTAACAATATTTAATCGGATCCGGAAATACCGGAATTGCTTTCCGGGAAAATAGCTTATCCATGTTATTCTTTCTGTGGGCATTTATGATACAAGTACCAAAAATCAATCTACCTACTCCGATCACTGATCATCATACATTTGGAATGGCCTTATTATCATATGCATTAGCACTTTTTGCCATATTCCTTAAGACTTTCTTAGAAGAATTTTGAAAACGATGCCTTTATGGCGAACCAACTTTTAGCTCTTTAGAGAGTGTTCCTCAGCTCTTGTTGACAACTTCTACAGAACTACAACTGCAAAAGAACACCTAATAAGCAAGAACAATGCTGACCTAAACTATTTTACATATTTTATTTGAAACTTTGAAAAGTGTGTAGTTTTTGTTTACTAACAAAATGTTTTCCCTTTCTGACAACTCCCTATCAGCAATAAAAAAAGTGATAAATTCGGGTAGTAAAACACACGTGTCGTGTCTCGTTGACACATTTTATAACACCTTGGGCGATACCATTCACGTGTATAGGGGTCGTTGACCGATAATCCAATCACTAATGACAGCTTACGACTCTGTTACGACTTACAGGGAATGTTACACCATTGAATTGATGGAATTTGTTTTTTTAATACTTTTCAAGTCCTAGTTCCGTATCGTCTATATGTGTAGGCTTACTTTTATGGTTTCATGACTGCTCAAAAGTTGTAGCTGTTGTTTTTTTGGGAGTCGAAAATCTTACCGTAAAATATACGCATCATTTAGGTATACTATGTATTAAGACTTCTACTTTGTGTAGAATCTACTATGCCTACTTAAAAAATTGCATTTCGATTCTCAGAGTAACCAACCAGCAGTTTTTCAAAAAGTAGATAATGTCGCTGATTCTCTTGTTCACAAACTAAACTAAAGTTCAGTGCATATTTTTCTGACGGAAGATAAATATTAGTTTAGTCCTGTCTAATTAGCGCCTGACGTAAATTGACGTATTTTTAGCAGCCAATTTTTTAATCACGACTAAACTTGTCTATGGAGTATCTTAATTTGACAGGACTAAACTAATATTTATCTTATCTCCTGTCCTTTTCATAATTAACCTTTTGACCGCCACGGACGGCTATAGCCGTGGAGGGGCCCGTGGCTAAATAATAACAGCCGCACAGGTCGATCGATCGGGTTAAGCTACGCTTGCCGCGGTTGGTTTGTGGATGGGTGACCATCTTTACATACCGAGACGGTCTCGTGCCTCGGAAAGCACGTTAAGCCGTTGGTCCCGGCTGTCATTCGTAGATCTTTGACAGTCGTTACGGGTGTCAGAAGCCTGAAAATCTGACAACCAGTCTTACCTAGGGGTATCGTATTACCCAGTAACTGGGTTGTGGAGGTCAGATAGGCAGTCGCTCCATGTAAAATACTGGTATTCAGCTGCATCCGGTTAGACTGGAAGCCGACCCCAACATAGTTGGGAAAAGGCTAGGCAGATGATGGACGGCTATAGCCGACAAACGAAAACGTGCCAAACACGCCACCGACGTCTACAGCCGCCAAGAAAACGACAATTTTAAGTACAAAATAAATCTTTTCTAATTTAGTATATTTATTTTTTACTTAAAAAATGTCGTTTTCTTCACGGCTGTAGACGATCGCGTGTTTGGCACGTTTTCGTTTGTCGGCTATAGCCGTCCGTGGCGGTCAAAAGGTTAAATAGAAAGAAAAAGATGCACTGAACTTAAATTTATTTTAGTTTGTGAACAACAGAATCGACATCAATATAATTATGATATCGTCAATTCGTCAGTCGCACGAAACACCCGGATGCGCACGGAACCGGGAAGTATGGCAGAAGAAAGGGGAGGCCTATACTCATACCAGCAGTGTGCAGTGGCTGATTCCGCGCTAAAATAATGATGAAGAAGATGAGGTAATATAAATAACCGAAAACGAGTTTTCTCCGTCGACCGCTTTTCTCAGAACGTTCACGTTTACGTAGTTCCTTCCGAAATAGGTACAATTTTATGACCCTAATTAAGGTTTCAAATATAGTGGTGCTCTAAATCAAGAAGGCACTAAAATTCTCAGATTTATTTAGTGCGTGTTTGTCACTTAGTTTGATGTAATACACGAACACGTGTGTTACGAAAGCGGAAGGCGACAATAAAAACAATATGGCGTGCATCGTTATGATGCGCCGGAGTACATCGTACACCTGATTGAAGTGTCACTAAACTTTACAAAACTTCAGTGTATTTTTAGTTGCGTAACGATGTTGTACACAAAGTTCGTTAACGCTCCATCCTCCCACCTAATCTGGCCCTTAAAGTAGGTAATTATTCGGTGTATTTGATCATTTAGACTTAATTGAACATGAGCACTGCTTTGTTGGTGTAGCGGTCGCAAGCGCTACTGCCGACCGTGAGTTTATTGGTATGATTCCAAGGTCGGGCAAAGTTTTATTGGAATTTTTCTATCAGGAGTTTCTGAGTTGCAGCGCGGAGTTTGGATTTGTGCCCGGTTTATGACAAGAAACTCGGCCCGTATTACATAGGACCCTATTACATAACTGGCAAAATGTGGGCGTACTAAGGTACACCTCTGCTTCATCCTTCGGGGATTACCGGCGTGATGTGAAAATAAGCATGAGTTCTGCCCCGGATTTGCAGGAATTCGGCTACGATCAGTTCAATAACTGGCAAAAACTCCGGAGTGCTTTACGAAACGAAACACACCCTAAAGTCTATTCAAACGACTGTTCCGAATCGATGTTATTTCTAGTTAAACAAATATCAACTTTATGCCAATGGAAATTAACTTGATTTCAGAGTGACTAGCATTAATGAAAAAGTTATAAAAATATTTGAAGTTGTAGCGTAAACTGAACTTTGTTGTGTAGAATTTAAAGTTATTTTTCCATAAACTCATATTTGCTTACATTTTTGTGCAAATAAATCGCGAATCATTACTTGAAACAATCCGGTATAGTTTTTGCCGCCTCCACAAGTATCTATAGCTGGACGTGATTGAATTAATAAATCTCATTTGCGACGCGTTAGACCAGAAACTGACATAAACCAATTTTAGAACGCCTGATTGAATTTCGTGCATAGAAGAACAAGACAGACTAATATTGATGAAGTGGCGTTAGTCTAAGAAAATACGATATCAGACAAAGACAAGATTTCATAAGTCCGGTTATTTAGGTCAGTTTAGTTTACAGATGCTGTTCCTCTCTATATCTGGTCGGTGACCTTCCGTCTGCCGGTCAATTTAGAAACTAACCGATCCCGTGCTCTACCAGTTTCTGTACCACTTTCTAAGCTTAATTACTCGCCTTTTCCAGCTCTTGTTTGGTACTACACATTGTCAACGTTCTTCCGCGTCATTATCGCGATTCAAAAACCATTTTAAACGTTGACCGTTTCTTGGGAATGAGAAATGGTTCCCGTTTTCGAGCTTTCTCGTTATGTCAATTTGCGGATGCGTTTCTTTCTGCAAATAAAAATGCAAAAACAACTGTTTCCGCCCGGGATCGAACCGGGGACCTTGTGCGTGTGAAGCACACGTGATAACCGCTACACTACGGAAACCACATTTTCATCGCGCCAAATTAAGTACTAACTTACATTACCAACTTTGCAATGACACACAAAGCACGTTCAAGGCAAGGCAAGTTCTACACTGCGAAAGTAACATTCAAAATTGCTGATCATCTAACTGCATAGGGAATTCTTTTCAACCACTTTCCTAATGGAAAACAAACCAGTAATTAGTCCCCACACACTTTTCAATTAGGGACGACGTGTTGTAGACATAAAATGAAGAGCTAATTGCAACAAAGGGCGCTAAACAAAAGACTCCTCTCGATTCAATACAATACAAAGTGTTGATTCATTGCGTGCTTGCAAAGGGCTACACGCGATAGTAATGGTGGTCTTAAGATGCTGTAAAGACAAAAAGTTAATGAAAGACGTAGTAGGTACCTATAAGATTTTGTAGTTTTAATACACGGGTAAAATACGGCTTACAGTTTCAGCTAGGTATTTGATTAATGCTTAATCTTAATCAGCTAAAGTTTGTTAATAAATCAACTCTACAAAGGGCGTTTTGACGTAAGTACCGGCCACTCCTTTAAACAAATTTTATTATTTCCGCTGCGCACAACAGCTCCCTTTGCTTCACACAATGTAACGCTGAACTTACAAAAATAAATTGATTTATTAATGTGTAAAATACATAACAGCACCTACTGCCGGTTAAAAAAATGATTAGAACATCTAGATTTCCCGTTGATACTTTAGACGAGGCGAAACATCTGTTTTCATTTTTAACTACTTCTTTCTTCTAGTATTTTTCTGAGCAAAGCTGACCACAGTTTTGACAGAAGTTACCCAACCTTCCGAACTAGCCACGACACTAGACAATTCAAAACACGATATAATTATAGCTTTTACTATCCTAATATCTGGCCTGGAATGCAGAATATTGACCAATAAATACCATCTAAGTTTAAAGCTAAATAATTTACTACCAAAGTATGCTGACCACATTTTAAGGCCCCTGTCAAAGGCAGTGTAATTGAATTGTATAGGCAATGTTGGCTCGATAATGACGCCTGATCCGATAATACTTGCGCAAGCATGATCATGACCAGGTACTCGTATGCTATAATTATGTGCACAATGCAGATACTGCACATAGCGACGTCAAGGCCAATATTCTTTACATGAGCGATTTATATACTTTGTAACCTAATTGATATGAATTAAAAGGGGTGGAAGAGTGGTTTTGCACGACAGGATTGTGTATTCTTGCTTTTTCTCGGCCGTATCGTGGTTAAAACAATTTAATTTCATTACATGTTTGGATCTACTATAGATAATTTTGTAGGTTGCTGTGATTCGAATTGAACACACCTTTCTGATCGTGAAATTAGTTGCCCAAAAACGAACGAAATCCCAAAAGTAACCTGCGGAACGATCTTATCTACATGCTCTTCGTATAATGTAACATGGGGACCCTTCTTCTGTCTAATCATTATAATTATCAAGCCGTAAATGTCTTCCAGAGATGAATATTGTTACAAGCCTACAAAAAATCAAAACACGACTCCTGATAGATGAATTAGATAAATAAAAATAAAATAATAAATAAATTTATTTTCAGAAAAATACATTTGTAGTTCACAAAAACAATTTTCCAACAAAAAAAAAAAAAAGAACATTACAGAAAAACACAAAAAAGTCTACCGTTGGTGTAATTAATGCACGCAGTAAATAAATATATTATTAGAAGACAGGATATGTCGTCTTTAAAATAAACTTATTAATATTCTGTCTTATTAGAAAACGTGAGACTAAACTTGGACTTATTGTTCTGATCTGTCTGTTTAATATTCTGCGTCCAAGTACGGGAGATATCTCCTGTTATGAATACAATACTAGGAGTGGTTTACATTTGATATTCAAAATAAACAAGCCCGCTGTCCACACTTACACCGTGTTTGTAATGCGTTACAATAATGCTAAGTGGATTGAGTTTCATATTTCATTCATTGTACTTAATTTACCTTAATCATCAGACACTAGGACATGCCGGTTTCCTCACGATGTCCTAGAACCAAAAATTCGAAGACATGCCAACTGGGCCCGCGTGGTGGATTATGGCCCACTTCCTCTCACAGAATGAGGAGATCTGTGTCCCAGCACTGGGAACATCTTAGGCTGATTACGCTTATACTGTCAGACACTATGTATGCTTTGATCATTAATTGTGATGCAATTTATGAGAAGACTGTATTAATACTAATTATTTTTAGATAATATGAAGATCTGAGTAAGATATCGAAAAAGGTGTCTGCTTATTATTACCATGTAAAATGCAGCCCAGGAACCTATAATTATGCGCGTCTAACCGCTTGTCATCGACGTTCCCTGTCCACAAAGTACAAAATGCCTTATTGAAACCTGCCAGTAGTACGTACTTTATAAAAACAAAAGAACGTGCTCAAATCCACTCACCTTAATTAGGAAATGCTTAGAGACTTGTTATGATTTCAGTTTTGTTGTCATTGCGTGCACGTGTGAACTGTCGCATGTTTAAACCTCGTAAATATTTCATGACGTGGGGGTTTATAATCTTCGCGTGGGGCAATATTTTGTTAGGGGTGTTTTGGGTATCATTGACCTTTTTAGACCCATTTGCTTCCTAGTTAAAGATCCATTAAGGATTCTATTATTTTTAGAGGAATTTAAAGTGAACGATTATGTTTCTTTGTTGTGGAGGTAAGTGGCTGCCCATTTTGGACTAATTTAGTTTCAATGAATCAGACATCGATTCGACCATAGATTGTTATGTGCTCCTCAACTTTTTGAAGCTTTTTGGTATATTTTCCATCTTTGGCAGCTAACGCTATCCAAAACCACGCAATTTTAGGTGAAAGTATGTTCGTGTCTTGGCAATATGAATTTTGATAACAACCATTTTGGGCAGATCTTTTGACAATGTTATACCTTTATTAGGCATAGACCATATCTGTATATCTAGCAGTTCTTGCTACACTGGTTTCTTTTAAGTTATGCGAACTTAATCGGATTATTTTGGGTCCAATTGTTTCGCAAGAACCATTGTTATTCTGTTCAAATCATGATTTTGATATTTTGCGTCTGTGGTCTATGGGATGGCGTTTGTTGCGAAATTTAGGCATTGTTGCAGAGAATAATTTGAAGTACTTAGTAAAGTCGTGCACTAAATTACAGACAACGCACATTGAATAATAAGTACCTTTCATGATATTTAAGGGTACCCATCAATATAAGGTTTGAATGTGATTGCCGCTGCTGCCTTATGATATTTTGGAGATCCTTGAGTAAAGTAAAGAACGGCTGAATCTTTGGTCGATTTTGGGTTCAAAATTCTTGGCATTAGAAAATACTATAAAGGTCCCCACCTACGATTACTTACCAAGTAAGAGTAATTCCGATCCAGCCAGTCCCTTGCTGCCTTCTCCCAGCGACGCCCTAAGCGTGTAGTCGCTTAGTTTTTAAGTTTTTTTAAACCCTGACTGGAGGCCTTAATCTATTGAGGCATCCACAGGCAAGTCCGGTTGAGCAGACGACAACCTCATAGGTTGAACTGCGAGATGCCATTAAAAAAAATACCAGGTCAGGGAAGAGGGTAAGTAAGAATGTTGAACCATACGGAAGCAGCTGAGTGGTCGCAGAATCAGACATTTCACACAGACTGACGAACCTGATTTTGCATGGGAAAAGTGAAGTAAAAGTGCTACATAGCAGCTAGTTAATTAATTAACTTGTCCTACATGACTAGATTCACGTTCTAGAATGAATTAATGAGAGCTAACCGACTTTATCTAGGAATTCAAGAAGTAAACTCGATTTGTTCTAAAGATGAGACGATTTGTGCACATAAATCTTCAGCTGTTTCCCACCACTTGTTCACAATGTTTGCATACGGTACGTTTTGATGTTGTATCCGACATCTCACGACTTTCCGCCTTTCTACGTACGACTACGCCAATGGTCCGCTCTGCTGTTTCTATGGTATACTTATCTTGTGCTGATTTTTTAAATACCGTTTTGTTTTGCGAATTTTGTATACTGTGGTTCGGTCTTAGTTCCTATGTGATGTTTATTCAGGCAGACATTGCTTAGTACGGCCTGTTTAGATCAATTTGATTCGGAACTGAAAATTAAATTGACTCACTGGAGAAAAACTCTCCAAAGAAAGAATTGCTTTGGTAACTATTACCGAAGTTGGCAACAAATACATTGGCATGGTTCACGTTCCAGTTAAAGGAACTAAGCAAAAAACGAAAGAAATATTGCGCGGTTGTGCCAGAATACGAAAATGCCTATCCCATCCCATTACCTATCCCCATGAGTCTTGCGTTATTTCGTTCCAGTTTTGTTTGTATGAATAAAAAAAATGCTATCCTTGAGTGCCGAAGGTCGGTTGTACTGCAGTGTACTTCATTCTTTATGCACGAGACAAAGTGCTTGAGTCAAGGGCAAACGAAAAATCAATATAAATAATAGTTCGGGGAAATAAAACACGTGTTTCAGTATATCTACTGAAGTCGCAGTAAGTAGTGAATTGTTTATGATGTTTTCTTCAACGAGAATGGAGACCTATAATAATTATAGGTCTATTTCACAGAAATAATTATTATTTAGCAGTGGTTGGATGCAGGCTGTAAAATTAATAATAATAAATTTATTTCAGACCATAAGTCCATAAACAATATATACATTACAATTTTATACACAAAACATACATGCATACATGAAAACACAAAAAGTACAGTAAAACAAATTATTTTAAATATTGGAATGACGCACGATGAGTGGTCATCCATTGCCACATCATTGGACTGTCTATCCTGTCGGCTACGAGCACTATAACCACCACATAATGAATTTGCTTATCGCATTGTGCTCATACACTTTAAGACTAAGATTTTCAAAGAAACTACAATGTTGTTCACATTTTCTTCTGGAAATACCATTGTACAAGACTTATTTTGGAATAGAGTTTGTTGTGCTGTTAATGGTAAATCAAGCTCGAACGAATAAAAAAGCTTTTCTGAAATAATGAAATCACAAAATACAGTTCCTCCGGCACAACTACAGTTGTTCACAAACTAAACTAAATTTAAGTTCAGTGCATCTTTTTCTTTCTATTTCATTAAGAAAAGGACAGAAGATAAATATTAGTTTAGTCCTCATTGTTGCATGTAAACAATCAAACTTTGTAATCCACCAAGTGAAAGAACCTCAATTCTCACGATTAGGTTATTTGACCAAAAACCAGTCCACCATGACCTTTCAAATAGACCAGACATTGCCTAGATAAAGGTCTTGTGTGATTTGTTGCAGTACTCGCATGTTTGTAAGTTTTTATACCTGATTGCATCAAGCTGCGGGAGTCGGCCCAACTGGACTGTTGTTTACAGACCAAGGTGTTCGTGTTTAAAAATAATAATACTTTATGTAAACTGTCATGAGTGGGGCAAGGAGCTAAAATGAGTAATGCCGTTAAGTTTCTAAATGAAGAACACTACAGATTGTGTCTGAGATGCTGTCTATCCACATGTAAAAAAAAAAACAGTAACTTTATCGGTCGTCGTTTCATTTCAAGTCATCATGATTCCGTTTAGATAAACAAAATAAAACAAGGCAGACTGGTTAACCTTATGTTTGTGTAAATGGTTTAGGTTTTTTACGTAATCATACAAATGATAAATGCACACTAATTTTTCACCATTATCTATGGTTGCGTAAACTTCCAAGTTATTTGAACTACGCATTGTATGCTCTACAAATAATACGGATAACGCAACCAGAATAAATATCAACTTTACCATAGAGCACCTTGAGATAAAAATCAAGAGGTTCCTATTTCGAAATTGTATAAAGGCAAGCCCATACATTATTAACAATGTTACCGTGTGTTTCGATATTGTACCAATTAAGTGTTACCAAGGAGATTGACAGAAGAAAGCAACAGGTAATAGGGAATGACGGCGAAAGTAGAATGTTCACTCGGTCCATTTGTACACAATATCGGAATAATGGTCATTGCTTGTTATTTCCCCGCCCTAATGTCAAGCTGTGTGACTGTAAGTAGTCATTTGTTTCGAATATGTTAACATTATTGTGATACGTTGATTCTGATCAAATTGATGGCTGTTAGCAATAATGTGATTGGAACTGTCCATTTTAGTGGGTTTTCGATTGTATACTGCCTACTGTATCCATATATACACCATATGTATTCTTCAAAAACCGAATTCACTATAATATAAAACATCTTTGTCTGTCTGTTTGTTGGATTCAGCAGCTTAAAGCAGTTTGGCAGGGTAATGCCAAGTTTGGTTTGACCCAGAAGTTATGTAAAAAAACTTAATGCTGAAACATAACATTGACTTCTATGCAGGAAAATTTAAAAATTACAAATTTCCTGAAATATCCAGGCTCGTTGCATAAAGCAGCATAGCTCTATTCAAGATTAATTTTACACTAACTCCTTACGTCTTACAAAACAATGGCGCTCGGAATAAATACAATGCATTATTTAGATTTCTTGTATCTGTCCTTTTACGGGAAAACGGCGTGACTATTAAAAACAATACAATATCGTGCATTCGAAAGAAAGTCAAGCTTACGGGAAGGCGTACGTTACCTAATGATCAGTAATGGCTTAATTTTTAATCAAACCGTAACCATAGCCCCTTTTGTTCACGACAACCTGCTATTAACTGGCAGTGTTAACGAGTGTCGGATCGAGGGCTTAATAAACATAATACATTTAAATTGACCATTACCGGTACGCGCATAGGCGTATACGCACGCATTTTTATCGTGGTACGCATGAGTGGTCGTTATGGGTTGAAACTTCAAGGGGTTTTTGGAAAAGTTGGGAATGTTTTGATTTATTTTATAGTACCTACTGCAGTAAAAATTACTGAAATATCAACAGTTTTTATCAAATTTTCCGCTGGTAAATGGACTTTCGCAAGGTCTTTTACATGTTGCAAATTATTGTACGAAATTGCTAAATTTATACAACGTGTAACATTAAATGCGCAAAACCTGAAAATAGTTTGATCAGAATAACGAGCAGAATCAATTGAACCATTTTTTAATATAGGTCACTTTTTTCAAAAAATCGTCATTTAAAACGTTGCCGTGTCTATTTATTAATAGGTCAAGCAAGCCATCACCTGCACAAACCCGCCAAAATAGGTAAACAAACACAAATGATTGTTGTCGATCAATTTAAATTTTCTCATACGCAGGATAATAATAGCTTTTATTTCACAATAAGAGAGACTGCTGCCAACAAGACTATTTTAGGCCAAACTAGGAAAGTACACAGATGAAACTAAACCTAGACCACTGGAAGCATCCTTTGGAACAGGTAGACCGAATGTGAAGTTTGTGAAGTAATAAAAGTGAAGTAGTTTTACGTAACACTAGAAAATTTATGGTAAAGGGGCCTTACAACCAAGGGACCATAATGACCGGATAGATCATCATCGTCCTATCCTCAGTCCAATTTATTTAGGCTGATAGATGCACACATAAATTATAAAATCAACTACATAGATTAATGAGTACTAATGTTCTAAGGATTACGTAAAGTTGATTACATCCAACATCAAAAGATAGGTAGTGCAGCAGGAATTCTAATAAAGGGACAGGTAATCATTACATGTCATTATGATGACCCGAAAAAACGAATGGTTCCCACCAACGAATCGTGACTAGATAAAAAATAGTTAAAAACGTAATTAGGAATGTAATGCCCTTCGAAGAACTTCGTTGTGTTCGTAATTTTTTAAAGTTCATAGAAATCAAGTTGAGATTACAAAATAAATTGAATTAATTATAAGGTATAAATGGATGTTTTGATGAGGTTAATTGGGTAACTGACGTTAATGAAGGTGATTTAGTTAACGAGTTCGGATGCTGTAGGTACAGGCTTGAAAATCAAAACAGGACTTCAAATGGCAGTTAAGCATCCCTGCAAAACACACAGGCGATATATAAGAAAAATATAAAGGATTAAAAAAAAAACGCCCAATGCATAAACTCTTTGTTTTTTTTTTAAAGTCAGTTTCATCACCAGTGCTCTCAAAACGGTGAAGGATAATATCGTGAAAAAATTGGTCCACTCCCTCTCACAGAGAGGAGGCCTGGTAAAATTAACGTGTATTACAGAAAAGCTGAAGAGATGTCTTTTGTTGTGGTAAGGACTTGTGATGCGGAGGAATGAACAACATGTGAGAAGAAAAGTGTTAAATGTGAATGTGGATTGCGGCCAAAGAATAAAGATTGAAAGAAAATGGAGGATTGTGTGAAAGATGATTATGGGTAGGAAGGAAATAACAAGATGATGAAGATAATAAAGATGGATGAGAAGAAAAAGAATTACTGCGCTTAGGTACCAATCCAAAATAAATTAGGATAGAGACAGGAGGAAAACTATCGTTGCATTTAACCTTCAAGCGGGCGCGCGGCGTCGAATCGACCGCGATGCGATCGATTCTCGATACATTTATGATGCCAAATTGCTTACAAATCCAAAGAAAATTAGAATATTATTTTGATTTTATAATTTTGTTTATGTCCTAACATAGTGATAATGTGATAAATACAAAAAATATTAAATAATTAGTGTTTTAAATCCCAGAAATATCCTATAGGTCTTTTAGGTTACGCGCGACCGCTGGCGTTACAAATGTCCGCGCGCCCGCTGGAAGGTTAAACAAACGCGAAAAGTCTGAAATAAAGGTAAAAATAAAAAGTCACTAGCCTTAATCAAAATGAAATGTTAACTAATTACTGTCGTGTTATTCCACACGGTGTCAACGCCCGCATTGTAGAAACAATTTTATTCAATAAGGCAATTCAAACCTTCACTAGATTATCGCCCACTGGATCTCGAGGGGTTGTTTTTTGCCCCGTCTGTCTCCAGAGGGCGTAATTTGTGGCTGCAATAACAATTTTTGGAATTGAGACACGCGTGTAGTGTTTACGTGAGATGATTAGATTGTTATGTTCTTCTTATTAATTTCGGGTTTTCTGAGTGGAGGACGATTGGCTTTGTGTGAAGTTGTGTTATAAAGATTTATTTATTCAAAATCCTCAGCTGCCTTTATGGTATGAATATTGGAAATAGCAAAACGTTTTGTATGTAAATTTCTTTGGAAATCCATACATTTGGATACATTCTTAATGTCACTTCGAAGTAAACTTCGAGAAAATGTCCTAAAGGTAATTTGTACCCGTTTCATGTTTGTTCAGTTGCTAAGGTTTTTAATTTCAGAACTGAAAAACAATTCAGTTTGTTTGATGTTGCCCTCTTTTGGATCGTAAACCTATTGCTGAACGTTAGAAGAAAACAGGTGTTCAAACATCATTTCTTATGAAAGAATGTTTCACAATTGAACTGAAAAGGGACGTATTCTTTAGATCGCTCAAAAATGTTGGATGTTTTTGAAATGATTCATTTCAGTTAGACCTAGTTTAAATGAGTTTAGTGGAAACTCAGATGTGGCAGAATATTTGACGGCTAAGGAATTAGTTTCAGAATTACTGTCAAGTCAGAACATTTCATCTAGTGCGTTACTTACATTTTAGATCTCCACAAAGCGGGTTACATCAAACAAAACGGTTCTGGTGCCTCAAGCGGACCACAAAAGATCTTATAAAACGGTAGTTCTAATGTAAATGACGTTTCGCCTTATTGTTTTCGTCGTGGCAGCTGCGCTTTCCCGCCATGCTTCAACATTCGTGTTTCTGGGATAACGTTTGTTTTATAAGCCTTGTTTGTTCGTACCTGACTTGCTGAACGACGTTCAATGTGGATAGTGTGCTATTTATGGTCTATGCCGTTGGTTCTGACACAACTTCATTCAAGCATAGGTAATTAAATGTTGGCTAACAAGATAGTAAGTTAGTCTGCAGATGTGCACACGCTAATATACTTTACAGTGCTCAAAAGAAGTTAAGGAAAATTAGAAAGATCAAAGCGTCAAATGAAAAATATGTCATAGGTAGGTACTTAGGTACTCCTATTTCAATAGGTAGCCACACCAAAAACCATAACTTACTCCTTTATTTCATCAACGTAGAACAGCATAGCAGTTGTCCCCATTCCTAGAACAAACATATTCATCCATTTTTTCTAAGAAAATGAAAATGGTGAAAGAAAAATAAATAATTTGACATGTTACCCAAGATCTGTCAGTCAAAATCCTACTTACCATTTACCGTATCTGCAATACTTTGACGCTTTTTATCTTTACTGATGGCACAGGCTGATGGTGAGGCCACAACCGTAATGATGATCAATTACATATTTGTTACTATTTTACTACCCACCGTAGATAGAGGAAACATAAAATTTACTGTTTATCTTTCTGGGACAGCAGTAAACATCAATTGAGAATATTGGTTACCCAATTAGGGTAGAATACGTAAGTGCTCGTACTAGTAAGTGCAAAAATAGGCCACCCTCTTGGCCCGAGGGTGTCGTAAATTGCGAATAAGGAATTTTATTGCGTATACTGGTGGCATGGTGCGGTTGATCACCTCTGCTTACTGCATTGTTTATAGCATCCCTCCCTATCACCCCAAGATCATTACTTTGGTTGGGATGCTTCATAAATTCGTTGAACATTACTTATTCATTTTGATGTCCCAATTCTGGGTAAAGGGCATTCATGAACGGACTAACTCATTAAGTTTTGTTGATTTTAGACAAGGATCCCCCATATATTTCTGTATCGAATGAAAACAGAAAGTCCTACTACTCGCTATTTTCCAATCCACAAAATGTAGTTTGCAACGGTTCCACAAACCTATATCAACGTCTCGCCATGAGCTATTAGACGTGTGAAAAATTAATAACCCAGACACGTCTTAAAACCACCATCGTTAACGGTACTTCGTAAATAGAATTTGTCTTAGGCCCACGGTTTCATGCGATAACTTTAAAACTTCATAGTACTGAATTATGTATTTGGCCCAACAGTTATTTCTCGATTCTCATGCTAATTGTCGGTATTTACTTACTTCCAATTTATGTTGGACTATGAAACCAATATCCAAGTTTTATATTAGAAAATTATGCGGAAAATTATGGGATATTAATGAATTATATTTTCTTCTTTTACAGTTAGGTGGTAAAATGGTTTTATTGAGTCAGTATGTGACACAGTGATCCGTTTCTTCGTTTATGATCCAGCACTACTGACCTCAAACAAGATGTCGTTTATTTTATGAAAATGTTAAGACACTGGTAGAACATTTCAATTTAGGTGGATATTTGACTGCATTTTTGTTGTTATGAAGAAATCTTACTTACATTTTGCCTGTCGTGAAAATTTCAAGAACAGATATATAAGGTCCCATTAAAATAGTTGGACAAATTTTAATACAGCGTTCAGTACGTCTAACCAAAGATATCCAAGCAAAAAAAACAATGATTAAAGTGATTTTATTTTGATCGAAAATAATAAATTGTTCGGCACCACAGCCGGCACTCTAGAATAAACCCATCCTTATGGGTAAGTACTTGCACTCGGGCGGCCAGTACTGTTAGGGCCGACACATATGGCGAGGTGTCAAACAAAAATCAACATTGTGAGCCTTAAAATAAAGTCGAAAATAAATAACCTAAGACGCGCAATTTGAAAACAGGCTAATATTGGGGGTGAATAAACTTTCCTTGAACACATGATTATGAACCGTCTAGGTACGAAAAGAAAAGATTCTAATTTCCCATCACACTTTACCAGGCTTTGGACTGTCTAATTGCGTGCTGAACTGTTATCAAAGTATTAAAGCAAATGCAGAAAGTTGTAAACAAACAAGCGCGCAGTGGATACAATGTAGTGTTATGAATCTTTTTTATTTATTTAAAGTTCGATAACAGTAAAACACTGAATCAGTCATGGTTAAAAATTAGAATCAGCCCTATTTACAATAATTAATATAAATACTACTTACTCTACGACGATAGGTGGATAGGTACGTAATTACATTCATTGTTGAACGTGCCTACCGTTTTGAGCGATGCACTTGCGAGCGCGTTTAATTTCTTTGCACTATTAAAAGAGTGTCACTTTCACTTTTTATTGTTTCAAATGCGAGGGTGATTCGCGTACATAGCTCATTCACGCTGGCTATTAAGTGTCCATTTTCACCGTACAATAAATCTTTAGCACGACCCCAGAAATAAAAATCAAGCGGAGTCAAGTCCAGGCTCCTAGCAGGCCACGGGACAGGACCACCCCGACCAATCCACCGGTCTCCGAACCGAGAATTGAGATAGTCTCTTACGTTTCCAGCGAAGTGTGCTGGCGCGCCATCATGCTGGAAGTAGAGGTCACGCCAGACTACCAGGGGTACATCTTCTAACATTGTTTCAACATCGTTACGTAGCAAGTCTATGTACGTATTATTGTTTAAACGGTTAAGAAACAGGCCCTAAAACTTTATTGTCTAGCACTCCTACCCACACATTTACACTAAACCGTGTTTGGTAATAATCCGGTCTCACTTTATTTGGGTTAATAGTTGTCCAGTAATGGGAATTATGTATGTTAAATAACCCAACACGTGTAAAAGTACATTCATCAGTCCAGAGAATGTGACGTTGGGGTTGTTGCAGTAGCCACCTACAAAATGTTAATTTGTTCAGTTCTTGCACACGAGTGCAATGATATGGGTGGTGGCCTTTATCACGAAGGAGCTTCTTCCACACGTAAAAATCGCTGACGTTGAATACACGACCGGCATCGGCAGTGCTCGCCGTGGGGTGTATTCTAAAGAAATCTAAAACGTCTTCTTCAAGGCGCACCGGATAGCGCGGTCTTCCTGCGTCAACCGCTGGTGGCATGAAGGTGCCACATTCACGATGGCGCTGTACTGCTCTCAGGATTATGGTGAGGCTCGGCCGCCTTCCAAATCTTTCTTGATAAAGGATTTGGGCTTGTCGTAAGCTTTCGTTGCACTCACGATAACACAGGACCATTTCCAAGTATTCTTGGTTGCTGTACGCGTAATAAGGCATTGTTGTCGATTGTGATAACTACGTAACAACACACACGCAGACTTTCATGTAACATGTTCTGTTGGCTCGGTTGCGCGACGAAAACTGAAATGGCTTCATTGTCAATTTGTCATATTTTACGTCAGCGGCCCTTCGCCCCGGGCATCCCCGCGGTGAAGGGCTATGTTAGAGTGAGATGGCATGAGTTGAACAATGAAACCGGCGGGTGGTGACATGGCCACGTGCGCCTGGACCATTATTTCGTAGAATCAGAATTTATGAGATAGCAGACATGGATGTGTTTATGCATTGGGTAACCAAAATGTTTAGTGCATTTTCGCTAACTGATTTTTTTTTTTTTTTAAAGTATCTAATGCATTTTTCTTATTTTTTTTTTTACCATTGTCCTTATTTTGGTGGTCTGAATGATTTGTAAAAGTTTGTCCACCTATTTTAATGGGACCTTATATAGATAAAACATACTTTTTTGTAGGTACACCAAAATTGTAACACGGATTTTAATAAACAATATTAATTATTCTATGGGTATACCTATAATTGTGGTCTTAGAATAGCTAATAATAATATATTTATAATAGAGATATTTAGACAACTGCATATATTTTATCAATTCCTACCCATATCACAAACTCTTGAATCTCCAAAAGCAGGAAATCTTTAACGAAAAGCAATCAATCTAAGTCTGAAATTATAACAAAGATGACTGGCCATCTATGAAACCGCTTCGAATGAAGCTGTTCACATAATTATCATCGAAGTTCACTTGGTAAGTTCGTTTGGTTTCTAATAAACCATAATATAGGAAGAATGTTACCAGCAATAAACCTTTTGTAGTAGTTATTTCTTAACTCGAATTAAGTGTGGAAACTACACGGTTCGCGGGTATTGGGGGCTTATTAAAGGTTATGGTCAATATGCTGTACAGTTATCTGTTATGGCCCGTTGTTGACGTAAAAGCCCTTTCGTACGGCCGCCATGTTGGAAAATTAACCGCGGTTTTGTGATGCCCATTTTGCAAGATGCTGTTTTGTTTTTGTTGTTGAAATTGAGGATGAGGTTGAATCATTGGAATGTTAATTCTTCAGTTTAATTAATTTGTGGACTGCTGAGCTATATATTTCATTGATTAGGTAATATAAAATAAAATCATAACTCAGACGAAAATCGATTTTTAAAGCAAATCTTTGTACAGCTTAAACGAATTAGATTCTTGAGATGATCATAATTTTATATCACATTTGACTATGTAAAAGGCTAAGATAATGTGGCCGTATTAAAGGTACCTATGAGAATATATTCCGCTTTCAACATTACACAGTCCTTAACACTTTCATTAAATGTGGTTGTTAATTTTATAGCTAAATAAAACCTTGTATTTAGAAGTGGGTTTCAGTACAATAGGTCAATGGAGTAATATAATGTTAGGAGTGGTTCCTATAAGTGGAGCGAATAAAATAACATAACTGACACTTAGGTGCTTAATAACTATGTAATTAATGACTTTTAGTTATTTTAAATGTGGTTTCCTTATCCAATTAGTTGATAGTTCTATACTTTGAAAATATTGTAAATGATTTTAACAGTTTCACTTTATGTCTGTTTGGTTTTCTAAAAAGTTTTCTATACATGTAAGAAGTTGGTCTATTACACTTCAGAATGCATCGTTCATTTCTGGTATGCGGCATGCATTATTTCGATTTCCAAAGTAAATGTGAGATTGCATCGTGACTACTGCTCTAAGCGATTTGCGTGAGTTTTCACACTGACCGATAGCCAAGGGGAAGTAAATTCTGTGTCGACCTGTACCCCAGTATTGAAGAATTAGACCCTGGTAATGAAGGCTAAGAGATTGTGGGTATTAGCGCCAACACTAGCGGAAATGGAGCGGCAATTGAAATATTTGTAAATTATGTATCATTGTAGCGTAATTCACGGTTATTGGAAAGCCTCGAGGGATATCAGAATTTATTGATAACATGGAAGAAATTAATACAGATTTGTCCTTGGCAGCTCTGGACAGAGAGACGTAGTAAGAGAGTAAGGAAGCTTTTGCCCAGCAATGGGACATTAATGACTTCTTCTTTTCGTGTCCATGGTACTCTTCTCCGATGGTTTATATTGTTAGATGCCAGTAGGTGGCCACGTTGATTGCGGCATCTGTGGCATATTTCAGGTCATTCAAGCTGCATTAATGACTAATAATAATGGAAGAAATATATTCCTAACATTTATAAACAAAATTCTTATGTAGATTAGATAGTCCAATAAAATAAAGTTTTCGTTACTGATAGTATGATGAAGGAGCTCGAGGGACATCTTGAATGGACATTCATCAATCGTCCTTAGGTTTATGTTTCTGCTTCCAATTTCAATTCGGTTGTTTTACCAACCCTACTTATCGTAATCCAGCTTCCTGCATTCCCATCATAATATCGTGTTAAATTATCAACTCTTTATTTATCCCGATCTGACCTCCTCTCGCCACACGGGCCCTGATCAGCGATTTGTTACGCGTTTCCTCTTATAACCTCTACTCTATGCTCAGTGGAACATTTCCTGTTACTGGCTGTTACTGCAGCTTAACATAATATATCATCTGGTCGTGTGACCCCGATAGCTTGGGCCCCTTCTGTAGCGGTTTATGAATAATATGCCCGTTTGTGGGAAGCCCTTTACACATTCTTCATTCGATTCTTTGGGTCTTTATGGCAGTAGGTTATTGGTGCGATTTTCTTTGAATACATTTGCATCTTTAGATAATGTGAGAGGTAATTTGGTGGAGCTGTTCCATCTGATTCTATAGGAGTGAGCTCTATCGTTCGATTGAGTGCTGAATCTTTTACTATATTCCGTTTAGAAATACCACCATACTTCTCGTACCGATTTACCTTGAAAGGGCTACATGTTGACAGGCCACATTGACACTAATAACAAGTCGCATTATCTTGGATCTTGGCGTGTTTTCCTGAACACGTGGCTTCGGAGCCAAGAGGTGTGTTGATACCACTCTAGATAAAGTCTCCGGGAGTCTCACGATTATGGATAGCTGAATGTGTTTTACTATCTTTACTGTAGTTGCGTGTGGGCGTTTCGATTTTAGGTAATTGTAAAGAAAAGATTACGATTTTAGCATCTGCGTCCCTTGATATATACATATATTAGTTTCTAGATTGAATGAATAAAATGAGTCATCAATTTCTTCTCTATTCCAAATGCTATTATGAAAACTAGGATAGGTACTATTTCTTCTCTAGACAAATAATATTATCAAGTAAGTGTGTTACGTATTCCTGCCCACCAATCAACGATCTAATAATAGACGGCAATTTTCTAAAACCTGTTCTAATCAGCACAGATAATGATAAATCTCTGCAAGCTAAAACACCAATTACTTGCTAAATTAATTTTGTGCTGAGACCTGTAAGTGGAGACTGTGAAGTTTACCTTATTAAACATGGGGCACTTGACGTTCGGAGACAGGTGGACGATTAAATAGAAAGCGGCCATTACATGTTTGGCCTAATACTGGATACAGGATGTCCCTTGTAGCTTTGATCAAGCAGAGTGATAAATCATTGAAACTTCCTTGAAAAGAAACTGTAACACATTTTTAGTCAACCGCTGATAAAAGCGCTCTCGCTAGAATCTCAATCAGTATATTATAAAATTTGGAGACGACCGCGACAACGCGACCGTACGTTAAAACACTTACAATACAAATGCACAAGGAGTATTTTGGTACTAGCAAATAAAGCCAAACAAACTAAATAATAGTGATGGGTCGACTATTGCTTTTTCCGATCTGCCGATTACAGTGACTAAACTATTGGATAGGTATATTTGGTTGAATTTTCACATGCAGATTGGGAGATGTGCACAGATGAGAGATTACAGATGTGTCATTAGATGTCCGCAGTTTCATTTATCGTCGTCTCTACCTTGTATACATTAAAATGAAGCACAAATGATGAGTAATTAAAAGAAAAAAAAGCTCTTTCAAATCGATTAGTCAAAAAGTCAATCTATTGCTCTAGAATATTTGACCTTCTCAGTCTCTCTCTCGCAGAAGCTTTGCAAGAGAAAGACTTGTGTTGTGATGTTTCGTAAGTCAAGTAGTATTTGTCGTTGACCAAACCTAGCGTCCTTGATAGACAACTGTCACATACTCTATTATGTAGGGCACACATTTACCATGTTACTATTACTTTATCATGTAATACAGGATTAAGTAGGATTACTTAATACGGTTTTGTACAGACGCCAGCACATCAAGCTACCCGAAACTGTCAGATTTTCCCAATCAACTTTGAACCTTATACTTTAGCACTAAAGTTGAAAATCTATTAAAGAAATCTGACAGGTAGTAGCTTGATGTGCTGGCGTCTGTACAATAATATAAACTTCAATCAATGAGCCTAGCCTTTTCCCAACTACGTTGAGGTCGGCTTCCAGTCTAACCGAATGTGGCTGAATACCAGTATTTTACATAGAGCGACTGCCTATCTGTCCTCCACAACTCAGTTACTGGGTAACACCGATACCCCTTGTTAAGACTGGTTGTCAGACTTCTGGGCTTTTGTGCTTCCTGAGGCACGGAGCGGTCTCTGTAATATTATTATAGTAATAGATTGTCGCCCATCCACGGACCGATGGCAGCAAGCGTAGCTTTTAGCCCAATAGACCCGTGCGGCTGTTATTATTTAGCCATAAGAAACTTATAGGTGAATATTAATAAGTAATTACATAGGTATTAGAAAATTAATTTAGAATTATTTAGATCGATTGGTTTTCAGATTTATGGGTCGTCCTCTTAAAAGGTTAAATCACCTTTCCATATCAACATTTTCGACTTCCATTCTAAAGTCTGATAGAATCCATCTTGGTAAGGAATTTCGCGATAAGTAATGTTCGAACGATGGTTCACTTAGATACTATTGTTAGTTAACTTTAGATAAGAACCTCGCAGTGACTCGTGAATAATGTGGCGGAGAGTTTAGCAAACATGTCTTTATAATTAGTAGAGGATCTTGTACGAGAAATGAGGGTAATAGACCTAATTATTCAAAACGAAAAGGTATTACGGGGCAATGCAGCGACTCGATTTATGGGGGAAATTGGACGCCTCATCAAATTAGAAATCTGCTATTTTAGCAGGCAGATCTGTGTTGTCATAACTTATCGGAAGTATAGCACTGAATACTACATGAAGATGCTCTCTAGTCTGTTTGGTGTTATAGATTAAGTTTTACCTTAAGGAAAGACAAGAGAAAATCACTTTTCTGTATGGGAAGTGGCCTTTGCTCTGCAGTGGGACTTATGGGCCACCAAAATGTACAAAAGTCCTGTTTATTTTACCCTGATCATAGATGACTATTACACAAAAATTCACATTCTAAAATATTTCTTAGCATGATTGAATTAATTCGTAATTAACGCGTTAACCGCTTGCCGTCTTAATTAGTGCAGCTGTGTCGCTTTACAAGCAACCAATTGGAGCTTGCTGCGACAATTATCGTCGATAAGTTTACCAGCTAAGTTGAATACTTCGTGCTCTTATAAACTTGTGCGTGGGGGATTGCTGGTGTTGACAGAATTCGTGTAATTAGAGTGAATTAGAGTGGTTTTGCGTTTGTTTTGGAATTAGCGAGACACTAGTAGACTTATTATTGCAAGTCACCGACAGAACTCTGAGCTTTGCGCGCATTCGTACCTAATCTGCACATTTATTTCATTCTGTATAAAAAGGGATCATATAGGACCTAGTTCCAATGAACTTTTTAAGCTTGCTATTAAGTGCCAGCTCTCTGCCAGCGTCCGAGTTCCCTTCGACATATAACACGTCAGCCTTCAAAGCAAGAATGAACAGGCATCTTCTGTGCTAGTTCGTTCCAGTGTAGACCTCATAAATCGCTTTCTGTCAGGCGAGACCTAGGTCAAGAGCAGGGTGTCTACTCCCTAAGCAAGAAATCTGTAATTTCGGGAAAAATTATGCGCGCATTTTACGTCATAGATTAGTTCGGGATCCGAACTAATAATTAATGAATACACGATTTGACAGTACCCCTATTAGAATAGAATAGAATAGAATAGAATAATCGTTTATTTGCACAGAAAGTAGGTACAATATACAGATGTTATAATACATATTAGGGGAGCCATATACTTTCTACCTTAACTAAGACATGCAAAATGTAATATAAAACTAATAAATTCAATTAAACAATATTCCCGATGGGTTTTCGCCCGTCCGAAAAACTGAATTCGCTGTTATGTTTTGCTGGACCAACTACTTTCGTACGGCCCCGTATCTTTGTTAACGGACTTAGAAGGTAGAAAATTAGAAAAAAAAAATTCTAACGCCAGCCTGTCTTATCTTTATACATGAAAAATGTTGATTGTATTAAAAAGTCAGTAGCTAAGTACTCACAGTGTCTAGAATACACGTCTTGTACAGACGCCAGCACATCAAGCTACTACAATCTGTCAGATTTCTTTAATAGATTTTCAACTTTAGCACTAAAGCATAAGGTTCAAAGTTGTTTGGGAAAATCTGACAGTTTCGGGTAGCTTGATGTGCTGGCGTCTGTACATTCGGTCCGAAACATTAATTTTAAGGTGGCACTACTCAATATTTTTTCCATATAAATTTCGGGACGGAATTACTCCACTGTTTGACACTGTGCATCCAAAGTTAAACATGATATCGTTTTATCATATTGTTTATTTTATCTGTACGGAAACAGAATAGTAAAATAAGAAGGACTTAAAAAGTTATGAGCCAACAAAGATTCGTTTTTTCTTGCTATTTTTAATGTAACTTTGGGTGTAAAAAGGAACTGTAAAATCTTCAAAACAAAGTCGGTATCGACAAAGCTCAGTTATCGAAGAGTTCAATAAACTTTATTTGTAATTGATTTATGCAGTGGTTTTTTCATAAAACTCGATTTTCAAAAGGACACTTCGACTTTCGGTGCTTGTGTGAGTGAGAATTAGACGTTGTGCGTGTAGACAGCGTCTAACTGCACATCATTGATAATATCTGTATGGGACACGATGCCAGGTGAGACAGCGTTCTATTTGGCCATGCCAACCGATGAGATCGAGCTCGCGACTAGTTCCACCTTAAGATAGCTGTTAGTCTGTCCAGAAAAAACTTGTACCTCATAATTCACGACAACTGCACTTCTCTTCAAACCTACGTTATTACTTCCAAGTTGGGCATCAAACAGGTATTCTCGAAGACGCTTCATAACATTGCAGATATTACGGTACATAACAACGTTTAATATGAACGTTAAATTGAAGAAGCTCCGTCAATACTTATTATTGTCGATGACTAACGGAAGTAAGTGAGATGTAACCGAGAATCGAAGCTATACTAAATGTGGCGCTAAATGTCACAAGTTGCGCAACCAAAACCACTTGCGGCTATGAGACAAGCAGCTACAACTTAGGAGAAAATTTTACAATTCCAGACAAGATAAGAAAACCTGGTTATTTTTTATTATTAATTACTTATTATTGTGAATGAGACTATGTGGGTCATTTCTTTTTTCTGTTTTCCTTCTTAGTTAGATTTAATCATGATCTGGCAGTTTGAGTAATTTATGCGGCATACCCAAATGTCCTTTCATTGATATTGTTCGTCGAATCGTGAGGCTCCTCAAGTTCTGAGGTGAGCTGCACGGTTTTCGACAAATGCGTGCACTGACTGGACAGGCCCGCTCAATCTGTGTGGTTCTTTACTCAAAAGACCATTTCAGACACCAATCTACATGGTCTTCACATGATCTGATCAAGGTTATGTCTGGACTTTAAAAGAGACTGTGACCTCTGAGTTTGTCTCGACCTTTCTTCTCAGAGTAGGACAACCTCATCTAGTTTAAAAAAAATATGATTGACATGTAAAAGTGTTTGTACAAACCTACTTACAGAAAATAAATCCTTTATCATTTGGTTCGGATTTTTTAAATCTGGTGGATATTGCCTACCTGGAGTATGCGAAACAAGTCAGTCAGTCTCATTGTCAGAATTATCTTGTATCGAGATCGTACTAAGCTGGGTCTGTTGCCATATTCTCATGTCTGTTTATATTGAGTTTGGCTCACAGTCTATAACCAGAAACTTCGAAATTAGTATTTATTTTACCATTTATGTACACACATATATAAACAGACAAGAAAAACAGAACAGAAAAATAGGTACAAAGGTGATGCTTATTTCATAAGAAATCTCTTCCAGCATACCTGCGATAGGACAATAGATAGAGAGATGTAGACAGCGTATGAAAGAGTAAAGGAGACAAAAAAATACATAAAATCGTAAACAATTTTTCACTTAATAAAACTAAAACTATGAGAATATACATACATACATACATACTTCTAAAATAAATGTCACTAGAATGATCACGTAATCAAAATAATAAATACATACACATCTACGATGAAGTGGACAGATAGTGTTCTTTTACTCTTCTTTCAAAAACTGCAACAGTTTGCCAGTCCCTAATGTCAGGCGGTAGTGAATTCCACAACCGCACCGCGTGCACAGCGTAGGAGTACGAGTAGAAGTCGGTGGAGTGGGGAGGGGACATAAGAAGGTCTTTAAGATGTGACCTGCAAGGCGCATCTGAAGGACGGGCGTACGAAAAACGCCCCCGCAGGTAGGATGGTGTTTTAGTATTGTGAAGGAGATTGAATAGCAGACACAATATCAGAGAGTTCCTGCGAAGGCGAATGGGGAGCCACTTGAGTAGCTTGCGAAAGTTGGAAACGTGATCATGATTATTATGTTCTTTAGTGATTAGTTTGTCAGAAAATTTAAGTTTTTCGTGCGTGCGTTCTTCTTCATTCTACACGGAGAGAAAAATCTTAGAAAAATTACTGTACTGTCTCATAATCTGAGTGCATTTGAGTGGTAATGGAAAAATTACCATGCTAGCACAGTAAAAATTCTTATGCTCACTGAGAAAATTTCCCGTAGATGTCACTTGCACTAAAATTCTTAGAAAATTTTCTTTCCGTGTATTCTATTCTCTTCTATGTTTATCTTCATCTATTATTTTTTACCTAAATCCATGAGGCTTAATTATGAGTGTCGTGGCGCTACTTAGTCTTTGTCCCGCTACCTTCGAAGCCCCACCCTAACCAGCTATTCATTGAGGCGTAATTAGAGCAGTTCCCAGGAGTATCGGCAGACATATCACGATCTTTGCGGGTGTTAACTGGTCGTAATCGCTGATCTTGTATCAGAATGGCTTCTACTTTTACTTTTCTGTTGATTTCTTTTGATACGTCACTTTTGAGCTTTGCAGCTTTTTAACATTTTCTGAACACTGGGAATTGTTATACCTCATTAAGAGTACCAATATCTTATTACCAAATAGGGATTTGGTGACAGCATCCCGACTTTGAACTGCACCCTGATTGCGAAACAGATTATCAGTCACAATGTGAATCATTTTGACGGATATTGCTAATCCATTACTGCATATGTTCGAAAAAATTGTCAGCAACGTGAATAACGCAATGAATGTAGGTGAACTGTCAAAATGAAAGCCAAAGCTACTGTTAGTGTGTTACGCAATTACCCCGCTGATCTTCTATTTCGATGGTAAACTGTTAAATGAGTAGGCCCAGTATGTGGCCGTGCAAATCCCGGCATCAGTGGCGTTTTAGGTCCCCAGAAGTGCAGGTGTATGGACTTTGGACACGCCAACTTTGAACGGATAAATTCCTCTTTCTGTTATGAGTGCTATGACATTATTCCCCTCGGGACAATTTATTATGAGCTTGGGCTACTAAAATAGTCGATGTTCACTTGCCTATTTATTGACTGTTGATTATCAGTCAATTGTTTCCACGCCTCGCTTGTTTTTATTGGTATACCGACATAACTTATAGTGAAATTCCATTAGAAGTTTATTTACAACACGCTATATTCGATGACTGACGACACGGCTAACTACACGTCATCTAAACTAACTATAGAAAGTACTGTCTAGTTAACGAACTTAGACGTTGTTTTAAATACATCGCTGCTTTTCAATTGACGATGAACGTACTCAGTCATAAGGGCTCAGCAGTGTAGATGAAACAATTCATTTGTTTTCATTAGTGTCTCGGTCTTTAGTGCCGGCATTCTCGTAGTACGGTCTCAGCTTAGAATAACCTTAAGGCAAATTAATAAAACACTTAAAAGGGATGGCCTGAAATACTCTAGCATCTGGCAAGCCGCCAGGGCTTCGGTCACCTCTTATATTAGAGTGAAAACGGCGGTAAATTTAACACCATACGGTATGTTTTATGCAGTTTATATGCGGCCAGCATTGTGGGTTCTTTTTTTGAAAAATTATGTAAGATATTAAAAAAATGCTGCGTTCTATACTTTGATGTTGTGTGATATTGTAATGTAATTTTATTACTTATTTCAACAATTACGTGAAACAAAGGATGTTTGTGTACGTAACTGTTATTTTTGGTAACTGTGTTTGCTTTGTATAACTAATGAAGTTTTCTGTTTTGTTTACAGGTAAAGCCAGTCCACAAACATGTGAAATGGATTATTTTGCTTAGGTATGTAAATAAGAGTTTGGTTTATATCTTACGGAATTTCCACAATGTCAGTTGGACACCGAATAGGTTTTCAGTCAATAGCCGATTTTAACACAACCAAACCATATTTCCATTAAGTTCAGATTCGCCATTGCTATTAGGACTTCTACCAGTTGTTTCTTAAACAGTTTTATCCCGACTTTCCACCAGAAAATAACCAGAACCCACATAACAAACCCACCTTTTCCCATGAAGTGTCAGCCCTGCAATGAAACAATGAAGTCATCTCGGGCCATAAGGCCATGGTTCACCGGGCTCTCTGTCGGGGTCCGATCGGGCCTCATTTTACGCTCGGCTCGGCTCGGTCCGACTCGACATTACCTCAGATACACTTTCGTATTATTATCGCGATTACGGTGTTAAATGACTGCTGCAGTGGGAATTTATTTGAATAGTATGATTGTCTATTTAATCTGTGGTAGGCAGCAGGCTGAATGAAGAAATTGGGAGCGTTCTTTATTGGAAATAAGCGCTCCTAAATGCAATTTAGGGAACGTATCTTTATAACGTATCAATTTTATTGGGTTAAGTGTAAAAAGCTGATAAAATTGATTTATTCTTTGTGAATGTTACTTTACTATGATTAAACTGTAGTTCAAAGCTCCAGCTGAACCACTTTTCGATGGCAAACGACATAGAAAAGCTTTTAAAGTTCTTGTTTATGTGCGCTAAAACTGCCCATTAACTGGACTTAATGGGGACAAAAATAAGACGTTCCAAGAAAATCTTGAAATCTTCAAGATGCTTTTTGGATAAATAGCGCGTTGATTATCGAAATTTGTCAGGCCATACGCACTATAAAATTTAAACGGATCTGTAAATTACTTTGACACAATTACTTTTTGTTGACTAATTTTATCATTCGCTACGTTAATTTTTTCGAACGACTTTCAACAAAGCCGCCATATTGTTTCTAGAATGAATAATGAGATTAAGTTTGGATGGTAATTGATGCTTTTCAAGCTTACCTAAGTGTTTCTATGATTAAGATGTTACTAGGAAGCTGGAATTTTGCATATAATTTATTTTTTATTTTTTTATTTACTCATTTACTCTTCACGTTTATTTAGGTTCAACTTAATTCAGGTAAACTTTTCGTTAGCCATTTTCCACAGTCTGCCAATTTTGTATGTGGTTTTCAAATTGAAACGTGCACAGATTATTTACATGATGTGTCCATGAATTAGAGAATTAATAGAGGCAGCCAATCGGTTGCCAGGAGGACAATACCGATGGCCTTGTAAGACTATTTGAGTCGGTTCACCGACCCGCGTTCCAAATAAAGATGAAATTCTAACCGCTTCGCGTAAAGATGGATTAAGTGTAGGATAACTAGCGAGTTTACTCATAGTGTTACTTTTTGAAATGTTTGTAACTCAAATAAATGTAGCTATGTTTTATTCCGCTACATTATGTACCTTGTAGCTGTTACTAGGTTAGTAATTTGTATTTAACTTATTTAATAGCACCGTTGACCGTAGCTAATTGTTTGTTGTCTATTTTAATTAATAGTAGTTTATTTACCAAGGGGATAAAGCAGTTTCTTATGTTACGGGTTAGCACCCGTTCGCCGGTAGCCCGCTAGACCTAAGGCTTATAATGATTTTCTTTAGGTTAGGTTTGCATGATACTTTGACATTACCAAGCAGGTGGTGTAAGAATGTATTTTATATCATTATAATTACAAGATTTGTTAACAGCGGATGATGTAAGAAATTATAATTTAAGTACTAGTTCTGCCTGGATCATATAATTTTACGACCGGTTACGTAATTATCACCTAAGTAATAGTTACCTAGTTCTTGGGTAAAAAGTAAGCTCCATACAACATTCAACTTTCAATTAAAAGCCTAGTCTTACAAAAATAACAATTTATACGAACCATAGATACATACCTTTCTTTGTAAAGAAACCATTGACAACATTTCCTCATCTAACAACAGTCATACAACTTCATGCAAGCCATGCAACCCATTCAAGCATACAAAGGGCAATTACATTGCCTACCGGTTATCCAAACCGGGCAATGAATATGGATGGCCCGCTTCCGAGCCGTCCGTAGGTGTCCGATTATGATGTAACCGTGCCCAAGATACCGTGGAGACTGCTGTGATTATGATGCAGATGTGCCAGATCTTTTCGGCTGTGTATGGTAAGGCTTGGGTGAGTAAGCTTGTGAAATAGTTTGAGGATCTTGCACGGGTTAATATCGTCAACACGCAGTGTCCAAGATTGGTGATCAATCGGTTCTACCCTACATGCGAACTGCGAAGAGGCCTTTACCCTGTGGTCAACAGTACTAGTAGGACTATGACAGGCTGATAGTGAAAAAAATATATTAAAAAAATATCTTTAATTTACGGTAACACAAAATTTCAAAAAGAGTGAGTGAATTTTACAAAGTGAACCTTGAAATTAGTAAAAACATTATATATTTTGGTGTTTTTTAAGGCAATGTGACCCAAAATTCAGGAAAGAATTATGGTTTTGCCTATTTCTGTACCTCTAGTAGACCTGCCGGTCGATTCTGTAAAAATCTCACCGTGAAATCATAAGTGAAGTGAGCACTTAATAGTGCTAATCGCTAGCGAATGACAGCTCACTCCACGCTCACTTCACCCAAGCTTTCATGGTGAGATGGTTACAGAATTGCACGGTAGTACTGTATTTAACTCAAATTAAGCACAACTAGCTGTTACTTGCCGCTTCGTCTGCGATGTAGGATGAAGCATGTGTCCTTACCCATTTCATGATCTATCTGTGTGCCAAATTTCATCTAAATCCGTTTTAGCATGAAAGCGTATCAAACAGACAAAAAAAACTCACTATCGCATTTATAATATTATTATTTAGGATGCTGTACCTAAAACATTTTAAAAGGCGCGGTTACACGTTAATTATAGTGCAAGGTTAATCTAAGAATTAGAACTTTGTACGGGTATAATTACAGCGCTCACACCATGAGAATTTCTTCTATCTTCAAAGTTAGTTTTCTTATGAGATGAGATCTTTGACACCACTTAAAGCCAGGTGTGAAGAGTGACAGGTCGTTAGCCTGTCACCTGTCACCTGTCACCTTTAGCTGCTTGAACTAAAATAACACAGCAGTTGACATTTACATCTACAAGATGGCAAATAGCAGATGAATTCTGTTTTTATTTATATGGAATGCAGTTTCATATTTTTAGGACTCATTACTCAAAAAAGACGCCGAGCAATGCCGCTTTTTCTGGAATTCCATGTTATTTATATATTTCAAGCCTGTCTAAGCCAACTATACGTCCGACCAGAAGGCCTATTCCCGTAAACAAATAATATAAATGAAAAACTCAATGTCAAAAATTTGTCAAAAATGTATGGTTTTCAGGGGTGTTTATTGACAGATTGAGACTGAAATCAGACTGTGAACGTTCTTAAAATTAAGACAATTGCCTCTGTGTTTTTATTCACCTTCCTTGCTGTGTTCCAGGTCACTCCTAAGTAGTTCGAAATTCAAAGGTTTTTTAATGTCGCATCTACAATTCTACATCATTGTATCACTTCTCTATGCTCCACAATGTTGAACACAACACACATGTGTGGGTGAGCCTGCGAGCCTGCAGTCGGCTGTAACTGTCATCTTCAGTAAGCGATGATTGTGATGCACATTATCGCCTCTTCCGTCACAAAAGTATCGTGTAAAAGGGTCTTTAGTACGAAGTGAATTTATTGTTATTGTATCGACCCCACTATTATCAAGATTTGAAGTCGATGTAGAATTTAAAAGTCGAGAAAGTATAATAAATGGTTTCTTGATGTTTATGTATAGGCTGATGTGTATAACTGTTTACTGAATTATGAGATGCTGTTTTTGGAAATTTTGTCGTTTTGATCTTTACCTGCGGCCATGTTTTTTGTCATAGCTTTGGGTGCTACAATGGTTGAAGATTCAATTAAACACACAACATACTTAAAACATAACGATGAATAAAAATTTCACACAGTCGTGTGCATAGACTTCTGCCTTTTTTAATCGACTTCAAAAAAAGGAGGAGGCTCTATTACCTCAGAACTACGTCATGTATAAACCGATTTGAAAAATTCCTCGGAATTCGGTGGCAAAAAAACGAAAATACAAAGCCAAAGACACCGACTTCCAAAATTAAAATTATTTTTCATAATGTAGTGTTTTATTTTGAAGTCGTTTTTTTTGTAATAAACTTTTTTTATAATCTGAAGACCACACATCACCGGCGTATCATGCCGATATAGTACTGAGAGTACTAATCGGCATGATACGCCGGTGTAGCTTTTACAAAATCAACATCACTACGCAAATATAAATATTTTGCTCATGCACCATTACCAGATTCTTATTAACGACCCATAAGCTTATTATGACAGACGTAAACGCCATAATATCCGCGCAATATTCACTTACGTAATATGTAAAATAATCGCGTCTAAATTAAAAAGTTCATCAGTTCTCGATCAGTACAACGACGTCAGTGTGTTGTGAAGAGTTCAGGATGGTGTTATTTATGTAAACGTTCCGCGGGAAGAGATCAAATGCTGCCATGTCGATGCTAAGCGGATGCTTGTTGCACCGGTAGGCAAATGTGTGTTAGAGAAACTTATTTATTTATTTATTTATTAAAACTTTATGCACAAATAAAAAAAGTACTGTACAAAGGCGGACTTAATGCCTGAGGCACTTTCTACCAGTCAACCTTAGGGTGATGCAGAGACAAAATATGGTAGGTGCAACATACAGGATAGATAGCTAGGAAATTACTATACAATACAAGAATTAATAACAATACATAGATAGATACATATATACATACATATAAACAAAATGACTGTCCGGAGAAAAATTATCGGTAGAGGGGAAAACGAATCCAGCATATCAGCGTTGGGATGTTACGGCCAACTTCTGACTATTATTTTGTGCTGGCACCACTCCTTCGGCTGCTGAGACCCTGTAAATACTGTAACCTCATTGGTAACTACAGTATTGATTCGTTTGGGGTCGAAACGTTCGAGTTATCGGGTCCGAGTACGCGTCTCCTTTTTAAAAGGAAATTCTCTGGAAAATCTGGGCGTTCTTTGGTCAACAATTTAGCATTGCCATTCAACGTGGCAATGCTGCCACTGCGATACTGCAATAGCGATGCGAAAGAGTACTTTGACGCCTAAGTGTCCTTTTGTTTTTGTAATTATTTGTATAGTTAGTTTTTTTTTATTTAGTACCTGGTATAAATAGTTAGTTGTGTAAAATATGTGGTGACATACCGATCTAAGGAGTTTCATTTTTTTTAACGTATCTCATAAAATTGTGTTCGATGGCTAGTACAGAATAGAATAGAATACTCTTTATTATGTACACCATATAAATTACAGACATAAATATAGAAATTTTACAAAGGGTGACACAATGGGCGGTCTTCTCGCTAAGAGCGATCTTTCAAAGACAACCTTTGGATGGATTGAAAAGGGTTAGTATAGTTAGTAAACATTTAGTAGTTTTCTACCTGGTGAATTATGTAAATCTCTTTGGATGCAGCGACTCATGCAATTATGATCAAGCATCACTTAGGTTTGTTTCACCGTTAATTAGTTACTGATATCACAATTTACACACTCAGAATGAACTAACACAGCTCCACTTCCGCGAGAAACTCATAGATATTGAGTTACCTCGTATAATAGCAAGTTATGTTATAATACGGCTCATTTGAAGCTACTATTTGCTCCCTGGATCGTAACTAATGCGTATTTAATGCTCGTGTTTGGTCTGCATTCCTCGATTAAATTGCAGTGCGTAAGTGTCATGGATCCTTTGGTAGCGTCGTGTATATCTCGACGAAGAAATGGACCATCATCAGACAGGCCATGCGATTCTGTAACCATCTCACCGTGAAAGCTTGGGTGAAGTGAGCGTGGAGTGAGCTGTCATTCGCTAGGGATTAACACTATTAAGTGTTCACTTCACTTATGATGACACTTCAGCAACAATTCAGTATGAAAATACTTAGATAGAAACATTTAAAGTCACATACACAAACAGCCAGACCCGGAACAACTACATGAGCTATTTTCATGCTAAAAATAGCTCATGCTGGTGAGAAGAACATGGCGTACCGTCCCTCTGATTTCATCCCATCTGTCTACTATATCAAACTAAATTATAAGGCATAGATAGGCATTTTCTTTACCAGAGCAGCTAGACGGATCGACGACATTATTTATTTATTTATTTAATACTTCAAGCTCATAAATGTACAGAGGCGGACTTAATGCCGTAGGCATTTTCTACCAGTCAACCTTTGGGTGATGCAGAGACAAACAGTATTAGGTGCAATCATGAAAATTGAGGAATAAATATTTTAAATATAAATATAATATACGTATATACATAATATTAATAACATAACAAACAAAAATACATAAATTCATGAATATACTAAAAAGAAATAAGACAAACAATGAGAAAATATTAGCGTTGTGATGATACTGCCAGCTTCTTGCGAATGTGCTCGCGAACCTTAACTTTAAAGGATAATTGGTTAAACCTTACAATGGCGGCTGGGTCTGACTGAGAGTGTTGTGGTGGGGGAGGCCTGTGTCCAGTAGTGGACTGCGATAGGCTGAGTTGATTAATTGATGTTCACGAGTAAACTTCCTCATGATGGGCGATTCCCGAAACCCAATTTAAGAACTTTCGCAATCTAATATGTATCAGTCTGTCGAAAATAGTAGAGCATTTACCTGTATTGATTGTCACTGACATGAGATTGCGATTAAATTTAAGCGTTTTTAATTACGAATATCTCTGATTTGCTGCTATGTGGCGTATGTTGACCGTGCTGTGATTAGCCATTGATCAAACAAAGGCTGTAACAGACCAACTAGAGGTGGTTATTCGAGAACAGAAATGCGAATTCCTCGTTCTGGTTCAGCCGGTCGATTCTGTAAAAATCTCACCGTGAAATCATAAGTGAAGTGAGCAGTGTCAATAGTGTTAATCCCTAATGACAGCTACAGCTCATTTCCCGCTCACTTATGTTCTCACGGTGAACTTTTTACAGAATAGCGCTGCAGAATCAGCAGTCGTGTTAACAATTAGACCTGCCTACGCTTGCAGTACATTTAAATGGACTCTTTGAACGACGGCGTCTGGTTTGTCGTTAGCAAGTTTGTAAGGTGGTTCGTTAGTCGGTTTTATCTTGTCGCATAGCTAACAGCTGAGTGAAACACCTCGGAACTTGCTGCACCTAACTTATTAGCAACTTGGACACTTTTCGCAATTTTCAGCGCGCTTTTTGAGTTTATCGTTTTGAGACTCAAGTCGGCGAAGTTTTCAATGAAACATTGTTTAAGGTATTAATTTGTGTTACGGAGCGTCCTGAGTACCCGTACATTTGCACATTTGATATCCTAAAGAATGCCACTGATGCCGCAATCAGCGGGCTAATTGCGTAATACATTAATAGTAGGAATGGCTTTCATTTTGACAGTTCAACAACGTTCGTTGGATTATTGACGTTGTTGAGCAGACAAATTTTTCGAACATATGAAGTAATGGTTTAGCAATATCCTTCAAAATTATTCAGGTTATGATTAATAGTGTGTTACGCAATTAAGTTACTGCATGTCGATTCTGTAAAAATTCTCACCGTAAAAACGCGTGGAGTGATCTGTACCACAAAATAGTACTGTTTTGATCGCTAAAATACTTGTTTTGATTGAATTATACCACGTGTAACGTTAAATGCGCAAAACCTCAGACACCCCTACTGATTTTTACTTCAATTGACCTATTTCACAGAGAAAATAAGTCATAAAAAAAATTGTAAAGGTTTTATGTGCTGTTTTAGTTTTACTGGCCATTCTGATCGTTTCATGCGTCTGCGACGACGCTTTATCGAGGGAGGAGTCGTCACCGGCCCGCTGCGCCGCGCTGAAATTGGGTTGCTTGACCTATTAATAAATAGACACGGCAACGTTTTTAATGAAGATTTTTTGAAAAATGTGACCTATATTAAAAAGTGGTTCAACTAATTCTGCTCGTTATTCTGATAAAACTATTTTCAGGTTTTGCGCATTTAACGTTACACGTTGTATAAAATGATCAATAGAATTAAAATTAAAAATTTTACTAAAATCTCAATTATGATTGTAAATGTTCGCTTAGTCAATCCCTAGTATCAGGTAGGATGATACTGACAGCTCACTCCACGCTCACTTCACCTAAGTTTTCACGCTGAGATGGTTATAAAATCGCACTGCTGGGCTCAAACAATATAATAATATTCAACCAAAGTACTGTCGACACGGAAAGAAGAAGGTATCAAGATTTTGGTTTGTAATTGTAACTTCAAGTTAGCTTGAATCTTTTCCAAAGGAGTAGGTAGATAATACCTAAATCGCGGCACAGGGTATTTGACTGCCTTAACACATCCGCTAACAAACTTCACACGTTATCCAAAACATTCTGAAACTAATCCTTTCTTATTTATTATTTATTTTACCATTTACACACAGGGTTATTTTTCAAAGACCAGCCAAATCTAAGGATGTGGTACAGACCATCAAACTGAACAACTTTCTCCATGGGACTAATATCGTATTCGCGAAAAATTTATCAACTGTCCCTTAGAAAACTTCAATACCTACTCGACCTAAACGTATGGGACGGCTGAATTTTTATTCGCGAATACGATGTTGGTCCCATGGACAAAATTGTTCAGTTTGATGGTCTGTACCACACCCTTAGATTTGGCTGGTCTTTGAAAAATAACCGTGTATACAACGTGTAACGGAAAGGGGGTATCACCCCTGAAGGAGGTGAATGTGCTCATGAAACTCAACAACTTTCCCCAAAGAACATAGGTCGAAATATGAAAAAAAAATTTGGCCCTCCCTTACAAAACTGACTACCAGCTGATTGATTTACTATGGGGGGGCCAATTTTTTTTTTCATATTTCGACCTATGTTCTTTGGGGAAAGTTGTTGAGTTTCATGAGCACATTCACCTCCTTCAGGGTTGATACCCCCTTTCCGTTACACGTTTTATAAACAGACAAGAAAAAATAGAACAGAAAAATAGGTACAAAGGTGATGCTTATTTCATAAGAAATCTCTCAAAACAAAATCTATATCCCCTATAACATACTCGTATTGTCCAAAACCCATTACTATGGTAATGTATCCTTTTATTTTCTCCTATAAATAAGCTCGCCTCAATGAAACCACTTATTTCGCCGTGTACCAATAAAAAGCCTTAGGATTTCAACGCGTGTTGTCATTCAAGTTACACCAGCTTCATATACAAGATAAAAAGGGTAGACGGGAAATTATCTAGATATGATCACAGACTGTGTAAAAAGTCACATTTATCTTTAGTTTTTCTTGTGAGTATCTGATTGGAATTAAAAATAAAATATCGCTTCACACATGTGATACCACACTAGAATTATATTTTCCTTTACGGCTTTTTACATCCGCTCAGAAAAAACTTAATTGCAATCAACGCAGAAAATTGACACTGTAATAAGTATTTCTTGTACGATATATGTACTATAGATAGGAATAAAGGCTTTCAAATATAAAATACGGCTGGCTTTGCCAAGATCAGAACGGTGTTAAAATAAATTCTAAAGCAGCGGATCTCTCCTCTAGAGAGTTTGCATAAACATTACAGCTTCAATGTTAATCCCACAAATAAACGTCACTACAGCAAATGAATACTTGAAAATTATCTGCCATTACCACAAATTCAGCATAAAGTGCGTTGAAATGGCTGCTAGCTAGAACCGGCATAGCGTGATTAATGAATGGTACATTATGCTAATGGAACCTAGTTGAGCTGCATTCCAGACAGGACTGGATAAATACACCATTGCAGATGCCCGCAAACTGTGGAAACAAATTATCGGGAGCAGAAGGACAACTTTATCATCAACACAATAGACGTAAGCTTCGTTTCGTTCATCAATTCTTCCATTCTTCTCTGTTATTTCCTCGTAATTATAACTTAGTCGAGGAAGATTTCGTGTTGGTCCACAGAATTCTGTCAGCGTACTGCTTGCATTCTAGCTTGACCTGCTTGATATTTTGAAAAATCTGGATGTTTGGATGTTGTATCTCCTCCCCCCAACACCACTCTATTATCTATATCATTATTAACACAGACGCTGAACGGATCAAAACTTAGGCTACGGACACGAAGTCTCTCGTGCCGTTTGTTTTCTCGCTCGTACGCCGCTCCCTGCGCCGCTGCCTTCGAAGCCAGTTCCATATTAATCTATGCATTGAAACGCGCCGCTCCCCGCGCCGCCGCCGCTTCCGCCTCGCAATCGCTGACTTCGAGACCGAGGCCTCAGTTTGCGCACCACACACGAGCTGCGTTGTTCAGTTGTTTTTATATGCGATGACATGTGCTGTGTATTTTTTTTAACATCATAAGCAGAGTATGCCTTCTGTACCATCATGTTGCGATGCTCTTATGTGCACCAATGCAGATAAAAATTAATATTGCAGATTTATTTTTAGAACCCCCAGCAGATGCTGCCGATGTCGATAGCTAGCGTGTGTTAATTTATTCTTTTTTTATCACAGTGCGCATAGGCATGCAAGTTGCAATTCATCTTTTACTTTGTAATATTATAATACACTCACATATTACACGTAAATATTGTAATATGGTAAAGTCTATAAAAGTTAATGACACTTTATAAAACTGTGATTAACATTGATTCAGTTATTATTTAGTGGTCAAGAAGTCATATAATAGGCCTAAAAGAGACTGTTTCTATAGCTCGTAACGTTAATAAATGATAGAAACATTTATTATTTTAATGGACATAGTAATGTTTGTATAATATCTGCCTGTATTGATTCGAATGTAACTAAATTTCGAAGAGAAAGCGGTATCGAATGGCTGTCGGAAATCGTCCACATGTACGACGAAGGTTTAGCTCTACCGTATCTGGATACGCTATAATTCGATCAAGCCTGCCGAAGGTTACACGAGCCACGATTCTGGGCTTTCGTTACAGTTTCGGTAGTTATTTTAAGGTGTGTGATTGTAAATGAGTTGATGATGTTGTCTCTTTTGCACGTACTTCTGTAAATTTGTAGATAAGTGAAACAAAAGATTCGCAAAAAGTGGCTAGTAATCAATTGAGAAAATTTAATTTCCAGCAGGAATTCTTGAACAATGCCAAATATAACTTTCTGTCATATCTTCCTCAAACAGTATTCGTTTTGGAAATAAAAGTATATGAGGGAGAGAACAGTATTTATTTGCACGAAATAAAATCTTAACAACGTTACTTTGTCTACATTATTCTTACATCGTGTCTACACCGTTTCTTATTCTCCAGACTTTCCAGTAGCACCATAGATATTCCCTCCATTTATTCTGTGGCAGAATCTATTACTGGATTTGTTGGCTTGCATTGAATCGCAAATATTTTCTACCGGGCATGCGCGACTACAAACAAAATGGACAGGGAAATGCTAACAGGATTTGTGAGCATGGTCACATGAATAATGTTGTTTAGAGTGAGATTATTAATGAGGGATACTATCAAGAATTGAATGGATATTCTCCATGTAATCGATGAGAGACGTTTGACTTATGGATGTTAGTTGAGGATGTTCACGACTTATATGAGGCCAGCTCCAGTTAGGGTAGACCAGAAGTCCAATTCCCATAATTAATAAACGTCATCTCAGCGACAATCAATGTCAAAAATGTAGGATAGTTACGAGGTATTTTTGACAGATTGAGACTGAGAACGTTCTTAAAATTACGAGAATTGCGGCTCTGATGTTGAAAAAGAAGCTTTGGCTGTTAATATAGAACTTTTAAAAGAAGCCTAAGTGTGCGGTGGAGTTCACTGGACTACAAAATAGGTACGACGTTGATTGATTGATGAAGGGCCGGAAGATCTCATAAATAACACCTCGTCAACCAGCAGCGTAATTGCGTAACACACTATCAGTAGCAATGGGTTTCATTTTGACAGTTCAACAATATTCATTGCGTTATTTACGTTGCTGAGCAGACACATTTTTCGAACATATGGAGCAATGGATTAGCAATATGCTTCAAAATGATTCAAATTGAGAGTAATAGTGTGTTACGCATTTAGGGTGCAGGTCAACTAACTAGTATTCAATCGAAATAAGGAAGCTTAAACAAATATCTATCATGCAGATAAGGAAGGGGACCACTCGAGCAGGTACTAACAGTATAATCAAATATTCACTTTCGTTCACCCACGCGTATTGTCTTCGGAGACTTATTAACTAACTATCGCCCTGATCATTTGTCCCGCAAACACTTTCACGTTTGCTGTGACTGGCAAATTACCGATTGATATTGGGAAAGCAATCTTATTAGTGTCTGTTTTGTTCAACGATTTGTCTTAAACAAATATACTCGTACACACTTTAAACGCGTAGCATGAGTTCGGTGATGGTTGCTAATTTGTTAATCGTACTAATGATGATTTCTACTGCAATTTTTATTTTGAGAATGTGTTATTTGAAAACATTGTAAAAGCCAATCATTTTTAAAAGCTAGATGTACAGACGACCTTAAGAAGTTGGTTAAGACAGACTGGATGCGGAAGGCGGAGGACAGGGTGTTGTGGCGCAGCCAGGGAGACGTCTATGTTCAGCTGTGGACTGCGAGGCTGAGTTGATGAAACCATGGAGTTTCTTGCCAGCTCTTCTCCATAGGAAACGACCAATTGGAACCGTGCACCTAGCTTCTGACGTTCCATAAGTGCCCATGTAGGTTTACGTAGAATTAAGTATTTTGATTTTATTAATGGAATCATCTAAAATATTATATGTAGAATTGTGGATAGACACGTGGCTAACTTTCGATGTTTAGGTGTGTTTAAATATATCTCATTTGCCGTAAAAATATCCTAGGGCACATGTACACGAAACAGAGCATCGATCGAGAGTCAAGTTTATTGTGTTAGAGTAGTAAAAGCTGCAGAAAGTCCATTTTGAAGCCTAAGGCAATTATTCTAAAAGTGAGTTATGAGTGTGTTTTATGGTATGTTTCATGTGTACGTTATGAAGACTGAAAGGGCGAGTTTATTTAGGTATGATTTGCAATTTGGACTCAGTTTATGCTCGCAAAGCATACGATGCGTGCACTCGTGAATATTTCACTACCATAAGTTTAGATTTAGAAACAATTTTTATTTGTGAACGTACATACTTTTCTTATCCATATTCGAAATGTAATGGCAACGTTTCTTCTTTGTGAATGTAAATGTGAGGACTTTGTGGGTATTTTTTCATTGTTTTGCTTTCTTTCTCACTTAGTTTTAACGATGATCTGGCAGATTGTGTACTTTATGCGGCTTACTCAAATGTCTTTTCCTTGCTATTGTTCGTCGAGTCGTTGAAATCCTTAAGTTGCCTAAACTGTGCCTGTTAAATGCCTTCATTGACTGGACCGTCCACTTAAATCTGTGTGGTTCTTTTTTTAAGAGACCATATCTGACACTAATCTATATGGTCCTCACGTGATCTGACTAAGATTATGTCTAGACTTTAAAAGAGACTGACCCCTGAATTTGTTTCACCATTTCTTCTCAGGGGTAGTCAGATAGGATATATCGGTTCCATCTAGCTTATTATTTTTTAATATAACGTGTAATAGGTAATACGCGGTGATGCGCGCAACTCCAAGTCAATGCGCGTATTTTGCGTACGGACCACTAAATATAATATAATATAATATAAATATGACCAATACAACGTGTAAAAGTGATTCTGATATCCTTTTTTTACAGAATAAACAATTTAATTTCTATAATGTTGAAAATGACAATTGTTCGAAATCCCTTTCATTTTGACAGTTACAACTACATACGTTGATTGCGTTCTTTACGTTGTTCTAATTTTTCAAACCTATGAAGCAATGGACTAGGAATATCCTTCAAAACCCTTGGATTGTGATTGAAAGTGTTATGCAATTCGGGTGCCGATACTATCTTGTATCAGCTTCGCCATCTGTTTGATCAACCTCCATCACTGTTTCGCAACGGAGATTGGTTGCAGTTCTTCAAATAACGAGTCAGTAGGAGGATGACTAGCGACACACCGTATCATCAATCGTATAGCCTTCATTTTTGAGCTTTCTCAATACTTCAATATTTTAGGTCAAGGGGAAACGACAATATGTACTGAAGATGTGGTATGAATGGTTGATGTAGGGCTTGCTGACTTGTAAGCTGTTTGACTGATGGGTTTTGATTCAAGACTTGTAGGATTTTATGTTTGTATTTCGATTCTGAATTGAGGCTGCCTGTCAAGGTTTGTTTTTTATTGTCAGCATTTATAGAATGTTTCCCTTTTATGTTACTAGAAAAAAAAAAAAAAATGTCTAGCCTTTTCCCGACTTTGTTAGGGCCGGTTTCCAGTCTAACCGCATGCAGCTGAATACCAATATTGTCAATGGAGCGACTGCCTAGCCAAGGCAGTCACTCCACAACCCAGTTACGAGGTAACACGATACACCTTGGTGAGCCTAGTTGTCAGACTTTTGGGCTTCTGGCGACCCTTAACGGCTATCAAAGATCTGCGAATGATAGCCGGGACCAACTGCTTAACGTGATCGATACATAATGGATGGTCACCCATCCACGAACCAACCGCGGCAACCGTTGCTTAACTCATCGAATGCCGTAATTAGAGACACAATAGAAAAACCATTGCTTATGTCGAACTGTGTAACTTAAGACATTCAAAAGGTTAATGTCGATCGACTCGTGCGCCTGTTATTATTCTGCTACGAATCCTTCACTCCTTTTGTGTTACTAGAAACTGCCTCAATATTTACCTAGGCTACATTAATAATAATAAATCGTTTATTTATAAAAAAAAGCATGAATATTTACCTTAACAATTAAAATAGCGCACAGTTGCTAATTTGCCTGAAGTAGGTTGAACCTGTAATTCAGGCTAGAAAGTGCATAAATACTTAATGTAATGATATCGCCAAGCGGATGGTCGACTCCTCACGTGACCAGAGGGATGGCCTATTTTTTGGCCAAAGAATCAGCATTGCCATACAACGTGGTAATGCTGCCAGCCTTTTGGGCACGTTTCCTATTGACAGCGATACGGACGAATTTTTTGATGCCCTTTGATCATTTGCCCTCCTTTTTATATACTTGTACATATTATTATTTTTATTTTAAGTCTGTTAGCTTTTTAATTAATGTTAGCTTATGTTATGTAAATATTATCTTGATTAAGTAAATTAAAACTTAATGTAATAAATTAACAATGAGTATAACGTAACGCCTAAATTAAAACTTAGGTAAATAAAAACTTTTATATATAAAAAAAACAAACGACTTCAAAAAAAAAGACTACAAAATGAAAAATAACTTTAATTTTGAAAGTCAGTGTCGTTGGTTCCGCATTTTCGTTTTTTGACACGGAAGTCAACAAATTGTTGAAGTATTTTGCCATCATTTTTAAGTTCTATGCTTTAGTTTTGATATTATTATGTGTATCACTTACTTCTGAGATTGCTGCTAAACGTTTAATTGGCGACTGTGTAAGTCCGAGACTACTGTGATCTATAATAGATATATTATACATAGAAGCTGTTGGTATAACTTAGTAAATAGAACCTCCTGCTGTTGCCCAATTTATTTGGGGTCGGCACAGCATGTCGTCTTTCACACAGTTTTATCATGTTTGGGCTACAATAATGTTACTTTAATAATTATATTGGTTAATAACTATGTTTCAGCCATTCGTCCTGCACCCTAATTGCGTAACACACTATTCCTCTCAATTTGTATCATTTTGAAGCATATTGCTAATCCATTGCTCCTTATGTCCGAACAATGTGTCTGCTCAACAATGTAAATAACGCAATGAATGTTGTTGAACTGTCAAAATGAAACCCATTGCTACTGATAGTGTGTTACGCAATTACCCTGCTGCAATTATAGCGGTGCTATTGGAAGATTCTTTGTTTTTGCAAATCTCAAGTATTTTTAGATTGTAGTATGTCATCTCACGAAGCGACGTGCGCTTTACTTGTGCTTACCAAGTGTTCAAACACGCTGTGAATGTGTGTGTGAAGACGAGTAGCACATAACACACGCACACACATACACTTCCGAATTGCCATTGTCTCGGACTGTACAGAGTGCTCCTGCGCTTTCACACACACTCACAGCGTGTTTGTACTCTTGGTAAACAACAAGTAAAGCGCGCGTTGATTCCTGAGATAAAAATACTGTACCTTTTTGAACAGTTTACAGTACTTATACCAGCATCTTTAAATAGATACACCCAGCAACAAAAGCACTTTCGTAACACCGGTAATGACTACGTCAGTGCGTAGGAGTTTACGGCCGTTCCTCGTAAACAAAGGGTTGTTCCCATAAATATAGCTTTCGATTTCGAATTGATCCGCAACTAGCACCGTCTCACTATTGTTTAGATGACAGTTGTTGCTAGTAAACAGTTTAATGATGGCGTGAATAAGGATTAAGGGTGGGTTTCCACAGAAGCGGAGCTGGGCGGAGCGGAGCGGAGACGTGTAGGAATCGTCCAATCACAGACGAGACTAGTGACGCGATGAGGATTTCAACCGTTGTGATTAGTCGATTCCTGCACATCTCTGCTCCACTTCGCCCAGCTCCGCTTTTGTGGAAACGCACCCTAAGAGCAGTTGTGTAAGCTTTGTAAATTGTGTCAGTGGAGATAGATTGTTAAGACACTTTTTTTAAGAGTATGCAAGTTAGACTTATAGAATTAAGAATAGAATAGAATAGAATAGAATACTCTTTATTATGTACACCATATAAATTACAGACATAAATATAGAAATTTTACAAAGGGTAACACAATGGGCCCCTATTAAGTTCTTTACATAACATACCGTTCTTATTTGCAATCAGAAAGCTACTTCCACACAAACACAAAGGACATCCACGCGCAAACTGTAACAATGAATTCAACATTATGGTTCTAGACCACCTAGCGCAGATAAAAATATTTAAAATATTTCGTCGGTTATCAAAAAAAAAAAACACCTTGTATAAATATGGGGCCGGTAAAAAAAAAGCATGCTGTATATACATTGTGAATGCAAATAAAGTATTGATTATTGTCGCTAGACACGCTTTAAACACAATCGTCCTTGTGAAAATCACTTTCTTGACTTCACCACTACACATATTATATGCAAATTCCCGTCAATTTGTACGTCTAAAACCGAAAACATAATCTCCTAACGTTCCTTTCCATTTTCATCGCTGTCTCTGTCATCTAATCAGCGCATGATTAGCAAAGCCTCCCATAACCGTCTATCCGATAATCGTGTACCAAACATCACGCACTTGAGCTCTCCGAAGCTGCACTCATCAGCGAAATGGCGATACTGACGTGGGAAAGATAATGACAAAACTGTTTGTTGGTTAAAGACGGAATATAGTCGTACGGACTGGCCCGCTGGAGCTTTGGAGCTCCAGAATTTTGAGGAGAAAATGGGTGGTGACTTGTGATTTGATGAGATGTAAATACCAATACATTCCTAATTTCTTACTTGTCAAAGCCGTAGCCTGTTACGCGAGGAAAATCTATCAGCCAACTTCATTTGGATTGTAGTTCGACAAAAACCTTCCAGTTCATTTGAACTAAGCCACAATTTCTGGTCATCCATTTTCCAATCGGTTCAGTTGCCTTTATTTAGGTGTGTGGTCCGTTTGGCTAGAGGGACTAATACCATTCTTGCTGCGAATGCCTTTATTAAAGTCAAATATTATCCATTTATTGTTCCCATTGGCGATCCATTACGAACAAATGACTTGAGTCCTTTACTTCAATCTAGATATATGAGAAAGCGATTGTGTTAGGGCGTTATCACATGTGTCGCTTTTAGCATTGTCACGCCATTTTGCCGTTGTCGACATAATACATATTATGCCGCGGTTTCACTTTGATTTAGCATGTCAGACTGGTTCATATTGTCTTGTAAGTCGTAGATAATACGACTTGCGAAATGAACCAATCGACAATATATCTCACATTGTCGATTACATTAAAGAGGTAGTGTTAGAAATTCTTCATTACAATTTCAATATCAGATTGTCGCAATCTATGCTTTGGCCAAACCTAGAACATGTGTCAGAATTATTTTATCAATATTTAGTTTATGCTTAGCTTGAAGCTTATCACTGACATAGAATCGATGACGTAGCAACTTACGTAAGTAACAACAATGTTTTAAAGTATTACAATCAATATCATAAAATATATTGTCGAGCACATGGATATTCACTATAGTTATTACCTACGTGCAACTAACCATTGTTTAGCTATAGTAATTTATACGCAGCGATTAATTTGTTTTCAGACAGGTTTATATTGCGTCCGATCGCGTCGTCTAATCGTCAAATGTGTTTGTCGCCTTAGGTGGTTCACGACTTAGTGGATGTGTGCCTTTCTCGCTAAATTGCGATTTTACACAGATATGATAGTTATCTAAACGTTTAAGGGATAAACGATGTCTATTTTCGCTTATTTGGGCTTTCTTCTGCTGAATTTCTAAGACACGACTCAATTTGTTAGCTATTGGTTTGCCTGATGTGGTTTCATGAGTTTTTATTGAAATTCCCTGATTTTAAAGTCTGGAGAGCAGTGGTGGCTAAGTGATAATGGTCTCAAAATGGTGAAGGAAAACATCGCGAGAAAACCGGATGTCTAAGAACCAAAAATTGGAAGACGTGACATCTACAGTGCGGGTTCACGGGTTGGTAGATATCACGTGTCCGAGTGGTAGATTATGATAACTCCTAAACGAGAGGAGCTTTGTGTCCCAGCAGTGGGAACATTATAGGCTGATTATTTATGATTAAAAGTCTTTTTTCTGATAAATCTATTCAAAAGCAGGTAAGGAAGTCGCGACCGTTACCACTGGGCCACCACCCATTACTGCTCAAAAAAGATAACAAATAAATAATAAATTACGAATATGATCATGCCAATCCTGCATCCTAAATTCAAACGATAGATGCATTTCAAAATGTTTTAACGATCCAATCATACAAAGTTAAGGAAAGGCAGTCATTAGACTCATGTTTACAGGGAAGTTTCCACCAACAATCACAATGTAAGACGTCCTATTGAACGGCGAACTTTCGTGCCGTTAGCCAGCAGAAGTACATCGTAATGCGGAGAAAAGGCCATATTGTAATGAATAATTGGTGCTGCGTATAAATATTAATGGCGTAGAACTGCGCCGGCGCAGGATCGTGACATTTCAACCCGCTGGCACCTGCGCTCAAATGTCAAACATGACAGATGTCGATGAAAGTTAGAACCGTCCAGGCGTGGATAATGAGGCTGCATTATCTACACGGTTAAAAAATGTAATCATCGAGATTAATTACAGCTGTTGAATAATTGCATCCTGTTGTGCTGTTTATCTTATTTATTTTCTTTTCCAATTATTTCTGCTGTCGATACTGGTTTTAATCGCGGGAAAAGAAATTGTTCCCGATGTTTGTTCATTTGCCAAAACAAAAAAAAAAACAAAAAAATACGATATACCAACTTAATTTCAATTGTAGGAAGTAAGATTAAAAACAGGCATTGGGTCAATGAGGCGATGAGAACATAAAACGAAATATTTATGAAATTGTTTCATGCTCCACAATTATCGTCGCAGGCACGTGTTTACCGATAACGCCTTGGGCCACCATGAAATAAAAAATAAAACTTTCGCTAACATAGTTACCATCAAGATCATCTATATTTATTACTACGTTATATAAGATAGAACAATCTATGAGATAGATTTATCATATTTATTGATAGACTAGCTACGTCTCGCGGTTTCACCCGCATAAGTCTCGGTCCCGTGGGAATATCGTATATTAGTATAATTCGTTGATAACGTTACTAAATTGAAGAGTACAACTGTGGCGTAGCATGGCAACTGAAGTGACTGGTATTACGTTTAGTCGGTTAACTAAGTTACGTGGTTTTTTTGTTATAGGTATAATATTCATGATAGGTATAATATTCGTAATATTACGTAGGTTATTTGATATTGGCGCAGATTACCTTTTTCACAAACTAAACTAAATTTAAGTTCAGTACATCTTTTCCGTTCTATTTCATTAAGAAAAGGACAGAAAATAAATATTAGTTTAGTCCTGTCAAATTAAGATACTCCATAGACAAGCTTAGACATGATTAAAAAATCGGCTACTGAAAATACGTCAATTTACGTCATGCGCTGACTAATTTGACAGGGCTAAACTAATATTTATCTTCTGTGCTTTTCTTAATGAAATAGAAAGAAAAAGATGCACTGAACTTAAATTTTGTTAAGTTTGTGAAGAAGGGAATCGGCTCCAATGACAGTCAGGAAGAATTAAAATATTGTCGTACTTATAGCTTATTATGATGTTTTCGATAAAGATAATCTAAATAAGTAGCGGTGTGGTAGAGCTTCTTCAAAAAACTTTCATCGTAGTACCTACTTTTACGAATAACTTGTTTTTCTGTAAATTAGCCCTGCTGTGTTTTGGTTAAAAATAGAGGTGCTGGTGAAATAGTAACCTACGCTCGTTATACCGGGTTATTTTTTAAAGACCAGCCAAATTTAAGGGTGTGGTACAGACCACCAAACGGAACTATTTGTCCATGGGACCAACATCGTATTCGCGAATAAAAATTCAGCCGTCCCATACGTTTAGGTCGAGTAGGTATTGAAGTTTTCTAAGGGACAGTTGATACATTTTTTCGCGAATACGATATTGGTCCCATGGAGAAAGTTGTTCAGTTTGATAGTCTGTACCACATCCTTAGATTTGACTGGTCTTTGATAAATAACCCGGTATAGAAAATTACGCACAGGTAAGTGGTTCACATTTTCGTAACTGCAGGTATTTTCAATCTTCACATGGATTTTTTTTAAATTCTTAAGTTGTCCGTAAAATTTTTTTTTTGTTCTGGTTACGGTTCTGGTTCCATCCAAACATTCAACTACTGTTAAGTAAAAGCTTGCCCACGTAACATTACACATAAAAATTTATTTACTTTCTTAAACTACCGTATCACATAATTATCATCTCATCTCAATTTATCTTCGCCACAAACATATAAATGCGGATGTCAAACGAAACGATGTTCGCGTAAAGTACAAGCTATCTCGAAACGAGATGTATAATATAAGTTTGTCAGTGCCCAACTGTCAAATTAGGCAGTTTGTATTGTCACTTTCAAACGTAAGTGTCAAAAAAGAAAATGGCAGCTAAACATGATCATAGAAAGTAATTACTGTCACATGTTGTAATGTTTCATTGCATTTGTTTATGTAAATTGAGTGAGCAATGATGACCTGTGTGCTGCTAGTGATGCCATTTTATTGCGAGAGATCTTAGTGGTCTTATCTAACGCTTTCTTTTTCACTAAGGGCAGATTTTCCCAACGCCAGATAATTTTATCCGAAAAATAATTTTGAATTTTTGACAGTTCTTCCATACAAAATCTGTCAGGACGTCAATTTTATTCCACGAATTAAAATTATCTGTCGATTGAAAAATCAGCCCTTAGACTAACTGAGAAGGTAGGCAGGAAAGAAGAAAAGTCGTGGCCCAGTGGAAACGGCCGCGCCTTACGAGTTGCAGGTCGTAGGTTCGCACCCCGACAGGCGCTATACTTTGTGTAAATTATTTCATCACTACTGCTCTCAAAACGGTGATGGAAAACATGGTGAGGAAAGCGGCATGTCCTAGACCCAATAATTCGAATGCATGTGACATCTCCCAGCCCGCACTAGGCCCGCGTGGTGGATTACGGCCCAATCCCTCTCACAGAGAGGAGGCCTGTGTCCCAGCAGTGGGGACATTACAGGCTGATCATGGTAACAGAGAACGTCACAGCTTTAGATTTTCTTTGTATTGGCACCAAACATGTACAGACGCCAGCACATCAAGCTACCCGAAACCGTCAGATTTTCCCAATCAACTTTGAACCTTATGTTTTAGCGATAAAGTTGAAAATCTATTAAAGAAATCTGACAGATTGTAGTAGCTTGATGTGCTGGCGTGTGTACCATTCCTGTGCCTAAATCCCTTTTAAAGTACCTTTTCGCGCCATGTCCTGTGAATTCCTGATAAAAAACGAATCGTTTAGAATACTTGCAAAACATTTTCTCTCACGTAACTTTTGTCACGAGATGTGGCTTTGATATTAATTTCAGACATATAATTTTATAACGGTTCATTTCCTTCTAAGTAAAATATGAAAAGTAAACCGTGATCATATTATACGGAGAGAAGGGAGCGAGCGTGCCATAATTTAATATCTTAATTTCTGCTCTTCCTGATACTCTTAATATTGTTTCTTATTGAGGAAGTCTCTAGGAAATCATTAGACCTCATTCTATTAGTAGTTTTCACTAGTTTACGAACGGATTGGTTAATCCGCGCTAGACGCATCCGCCATCTCTTTATTCCTATCACGAATATTATCGCAATGAAGAATTTATAATGCCAATTATACTAAAGGAGGTCGTTGACGCTAAGGGAACATTAATGCAAAATTTATAAGTGTTCAGCTTAGACACGATTTTAGTACAGATATTTATATTCTAACAAGCGATTTATGTTTATACGGTTGTAAATTATTTAGAGAAATTGTGCAAACGGATCCTATTTGGAGCAGTAGTGATATTAGAAAACAAATATTAGTCTGAAGTTGACAGATTTAAAGGTTTTTTGTCAATAAAATGGTCCATTCAAAGCTAGAATACTACCCAATAAAGTAGTTACTTTGCATAAAACAAATCATTCATAGCGCCGCAGCCTTTTCTCGCGTGCACCATTCTTCCAAAATTCTTCACACTTGTAAAATTCAAATTCCCATAAATTCCAGCATAATGACTATTTCTTCTGAACATAAGTCAAAGCTCAAGCTATAACTTAGCGGGTCATTACCGCCGTACATTTGTAACTGTGTCGTTATTTCGGGATCGGAATGTCAAAGTTAGCGTGCTCTCTGCGGTCTCGGCGATGTCAAGTATTTGTTGTGACTTCGGATTTAGTATGCATCTGGCGATCTGAAAGTACTGTTGCAGCTTTTCTACGAAGTATCGATTCTATAGGTTCTTTAGCTACTATTTCTAAATTCACTGTTGTGTAGGATCAATGATCATTATTGAAGTATGTAGTGAACAGTATCAAACGCCTATTTTAGATCAGAATTGAATTTATTCTCTTTGAAAATAGGAAGTATTGTTTGTGCCTATTGCGTAATAAGCTGTTTGAATTAAATTGCACTTAGCCAAAATTAGCATTTACAATTAAGTCTATAATTCTGAGAATAATACATATTTTTTAAAACTGAATTAGTTTGTAGAATATAAAAAAAATAAACTAGTGTCAAATGAATCATTCTTGATTCATTAAAATGGCTAAAGAATTTAAATGAGTGCGATGTTATCAAAGTAAATATTCAGTCTGTATTCGGCCACAAAAAAATTAACGCCGTTTTTAACTTTGTTTTCTTTGTTAATATCAAGGAAACGGGATGTGTGCGTTCTTTTTTAGTTTCGTCTATAATTTGACAGGCCGAAATCTTTTTTAGACGCGGAAGTTTCTACTAATTGGCGATGATAAATTCTGTGCACGTTTCGTCACCAAAAAGTGTGCAGCCCATGATTAATTACCGAGAGAGACGATAATATGGACAGTTAATATTCATATGTCTGTCACTGGTCGCTAGTAATTGATTTAACTACAAGAATTTCTTAATGGTTAATTCTGACATCGGTGCAATAGAAGCTACGTTTAATTATTCGTTCTGTATCTTTGGCAATATTTAAACAACATTTGTCTTCAACGACATTATGTAAGCTAATGTTATTATGATTAATACATTCGACGTGTCCATTGCGATTGCCTTCGCAACATAAAATCACATTCAAGCAATAACATTCATAAATTATCCCAACTAATAAAGGAATGTTTGTTTCATCATGAATAGGTTAATCGAATTTCATAGTTTGACCCCATCAGGAGATGGTACGCTATTTATTACAGTGAATGTTAACGTCAATCAACTCAGAAGGAAATTTGGACGGACGCGTCAGATCGTGTTTCATTAGGGAAACATTTTATCGGATACATTTGTTACGACGACGCAAAACGTTCCATGTTTATTTATTGACTAAACTAATATCTCTGGAAGCAGATTTATTTAAATGCTATAGTTGGGTTATGTAATCTGACTTTGTATGTCTCCAGAATTAGATATTTGGTCGTATAGTCGCGGATGCAGGTTTCCTGTTACGTCTTTTACGAAATTATGCACATTTCGGGTGGATTTCTTCAAAAAGCTCGATAAGATTTATGTTAGAACGTGTTAGAGAAATGTACAAGTTGGATTTATAGGCGCCATGACTTGGCACATGGTCTGCGATGTGTTAACTTGTGTTACGACAGGGGCATATTCGGTAGTCTGTTTTATATCTTCCGTATTCTTTTATTGATTCTATTTCGGTATTATTTTCTTTTATGGTAAGTTTTGATTTGTTTTAATGAACACTGACTTTATTGCTTCCTGCAAGTACTACCATGATTTTTACACGATAACCTAATTGTTTTAATAGAATTACGTGGTTTGTGAGTCTTTATGTCATAGTATCTATGAAAAGAGTAAAAGGATTACAATTTATGTCCGTCTCTTGTTAATTATTGTTTTGATGTTTCATTCCGTAATTTTCGATCGTAAATCTTATGGGAAATTACTTAGTAACTGCATGTTCAGCAACGTTTTTTGTTTCTAGCATGTTATTGGTAGTACCAATTTCAGTCAACGACCAGGTATTTGGTCAGCTTAGATAAGGTATTTGATGATATAATTTCTAAATTCCTGACTATTTGTGACTATTTTTACGACTTACGGACTCATTCAGTTCTAGCATGACCTAAAGATGAAAGATAGTCAAATAAGGAGCTAAAATATATTTCGGCGATGATAGAGTTAGATTTATCACAAACAGAAGCTTGCTTGTGAATACTAAACAGCTTTTCTTTTCGAGTCAGTCATAAAAATTCGGTTGTTGAGTGTTGGTGTTGACACTTCAATGGCTTTTGAAAGTATCATCTGAAAGTTGAAAACAAAATATATAAGGTGTTAAAAAATTAACCTTCAAACTTTAAGAGGTGCTTTAGACCATCAAACTGAACAACTTTCACTATGGGACCAAACCTGAAATTGCGAAAAAAAATCAGCTGTTCCCTACATTTTGACGACTCGCACGAACATAAATGTGTAGGGAACAGCTGATTTTTTTTTCGCGATTTGGATTTGGTCCGACAGTAAAAGTTGTTTGTTGTCATGAGTAGAATCATGTGTTTAAGTATCGGTCTCTAATTACCAGTCACCCTATATATAAATAAATAAGGAAAACATCGTAAGGAAATCGGCATATCTTAGAACAAAAAAAAAAAAAAGAAGACATGTGACATTTACCCACTCGCACTGGGCCTGCATGGTGGATTACGGCACACACAGAGAGGAGGCCTGTGTCCCAGCAGTGGGAACATGTAGGTTGATTATTAAGTAATCGAGATAAATATTGTATTCGGGTTAATCACTTCATATTATAACTTGTCCTAGTTTTTTGTCTCATCTGTCATTAGGGCTTGCAAAATTAGTATCGATTGCATCATGTTACCAATACATTTTATCGAACATGCCTTTCAAAACAATTTAGATTAGATAAGCAACTTATTAAACGATAAAATCCATATCAGACGCTGTATTTTACGTAAGATATGTTTTAACACTATTAATAATCCTTGATGACATCAACTACCAAAATGACCATCTCTAGCTATTTTACATCCACCTTTTTCGTGTGATTGCTTTCTACAGATAAACTGCTCAGTATTGGAATGTATGCCACGTTACCTTATTTGAAATTTCCTGCAGATTTCTAAGCTGATAAAGATGGGTAGTACAAAGCGGACATATCAACTGTTACAAATCTCTCTTCAACGTAAAGTGGTACAGTCATAATCGATATATTCAGACAGGCTCGAGACAAGATCTCTGTACAAGGCGTCCGCTGTACGCTCGACTGCGCATTGACCATTAATCTTCTTCGATTTTAGATAATTCTCAAGTTCTCGGGAAAAGCTAGCTTAATGTTAGCCCGAGGTCATAAGACGATAGCTACTGATACGGGCTATTGTTCTGTATTCGGGTCTTTATCAAGCACTATTACATTTTCCTTTGTCGCAGTTTCAATCATATGGATAATTGATGTTGGAAGGACTGATTGGTCCTTATCGAAACCTTTCTCCATAGGAATGTTTGACTGCTACTTTACAGTTATTGCTGCGGTAAGATTTATTGTCACAGTCTTTAGTGATGGTCTATTTACGAGTAATGTCTTTCCATTGGCACTCTGTTTTATTATTTGTTGACTATCCAAGTTATTTTAAGATTGGTTCTAACTGAGAAATTCTGGTGCGCCTTTACATACAGTAGCGCAATAAATAAACATTATGGGCTGTGCAAATATGTCAAGGGATATAGTCACTAAGTCGGACAATTGTGTGACTTCTAAGGAGTCTGTAGTGGCGATCTTTTGCCTTACTTCTCCAGTATTGACATAGGTATAACTTAGAGATCATTTAATTAATTTGTTTCGTAAAAATCCTAATGCATGAGCTATTATTTGTTGTTGCTGTCTTTTTTTATTTACGTAAAATAATCTCATAGTGCAAGATAAAATTACATTTTTGCACACATATGTAATGGTAGAATGTAAAGGGGCCATTACATTATAGTTTTAAGATCATATGTTGTAAATCTACATTCTGGCAAATAAATGAATTTGAGTGACGTGCAAATAAAACCCGCTTTCAAATATTGACTCGGATCTCTCCATTCAACAAATGACTAGAATGAGACAGATTTATGTCTAGCTATTACGAGTAGGTGATAAAAGATTTCAGACTGTAAGTGTACCAAATCGTTATGTAATTGAACCACATTATTTCCTATGTGTTATGTATGAGGGTTTAAATCTTTGAGGTAACAATGTTTAATGTACTTCACTATCTATTTGATTCTTGATGTCGTCTTTTCGACTTTCATTTCGATTATCTTGATTTATTAGGATTTTTGTATCATTAATGAGACGGATGTGCCGCGTCTAGATTCTTCATCCGATTTCTTAAATAAATTTGAAAGGCATCAGTTTAGCTACATTATTATGAAAAATAGTTCTCAAAATTCAACCAGTTTTGTACATAATCTCTATTTGCTTTCCCAATATCGCTTCAACTTTCTGAATAACTGACCGACTCTTTGACGATTCTAAAGTGCCTGTAAATGTTTTAAATTAAATAAATGCTTTAAGTATAAGTTTGAGTTTGAACTAATGCATCATGGATGTGTTTGAGCATATCTAAAACAGTTAATGTCATGATGTCAAGTTGTCATTCCCTTCGAAACGTTTCATAATAGTGTCACCATGATTGATCAATACCATAGTTGTCACTTATGTCATGTAATGCAGCCTCGGTTACCATATCGACCATTCAAGTCAGACTTAACGACATGTCCCCAATAGATTGTGTAGTACAAATTAACATAACTGGTTGTTTGATCATTGAAGCTCGGAGCTAATCAATTGGCTGCTTCAAGCGCTTTATGTTTTTGCTTATTCGGTGTAGGGTTAGGCAATTAGCTTGCAGAGTAAGCAAACTGAAGTGGCAGTGGGCTGGCCATGTCTGTCGAAGGGCCGATGGCCGGTGGAGCAGACGAGTCCTGGAGTGGAGACCGCGTATCAGCAAGCGTAGTGTGGGACGCCCCCCAGCTAGATGGACGGACGACCTAAAGAAGGTGGCTGGGGTGGACTGGATGCGGAAGGCGGAGGACAGGGTGATGTGGCGCAGTTTGGGAGAGGCTTACGTCCAGCAGTGGACTGCGATAGGCTGAGTTGATTGGTGTAAGGTTATTTATTGCAGGGTTTGTGGGTTTGTGGTCATTGCTTTATGGTGATTATTCATGTAGAACTGGCTGTTTGCGAGACTTAAAATGTTCTGTTTTTAAGTCGATAGTCTTTTCTTTTGCTGCCTCGTTGGTTTAGTGGTCGCAAGCGCTACTGCTGAGTATGAGGTCCTCTTTCTTTTTTTTTTTTGTTTTCGGGGAGAAACCTTCACGAGGCACCCGACTACTGGGGAGGGAGGTCGGGGAGTTTGGGATTTTTACCTCACTAAAACCACCCCGGTGATCACCATCAGCACATAGGGGTGGCCCGGGTTCCTCTTAAAAGACCAATTCTTAAGAAAAATAATGGAACCACCCCGTGCAACGCCTGTAAGGCACATCCCTGGGGAGACTGTAAAGGGGCCTCCCCTGAGCCTCGCTATGCACGGCAGCACGTGACCAGTGTGCTACCGTCTTCCCTGGGGTGAGCATGAGATCTTGTGTTCGATTCCCGGGTCAGGCAGTGTGTTTATGTTTTTCCATCTAGAATTTCTCAGTAGCAGCCCGGAGTCTGGATTTGGGTGCGGTTAATGGCAATAGTCTCGCCCCTATTACATGGGACTGAACTGGCGAAAGGTGGGTTTACTATGGCTACATCTCTGCTTAACCCTTCCAGAAATACAGGCGTGATGTTATGCTTATGTGTCTTTGCTTTTATAGTTTTACTTTTCTCTAACACAAAATGTTATTAGAACTCATACCAAAGTTCTAAAACAGCTATCAAAGGAGAGCGAGTTGCGATTTTTCACACTTAGATCACACATTCAAATTAAGTTCATCTGCCTAGCCTTTTCCCAACTATGTTGGGGTCGGCTTCCAGTCTAACCGGATGCAGCTGAATACCAGTATTTTACATGGAGCGACTGCCCATCTGACCTCCACAACCCAGTTACTGGGTAATACGATTTGAAAAACTCGGAACGCGCTCCGAGACCGTTAAGTCGTGCCCTTACTCATTTCTTTCCGCAAAATTAATTTTCGGCTGTCAATACTTATACTTCTCTGCTAAATACAAGTCTGGTGTAGTGTAAAGCCACTAATAATTTTTTCGGTCCTCCACGAAGTGAAATACAAACAATAATAAACATCGAAAAAACACTTCAAAAGTGCCGTATCATAGCAACTAACCCGGGAGTGCACGGAATCCTAGCGGTTGTGTGAACTAGTGTAAGGGCCATAGTCCTGCGTATGCGCAATATTTGCTGCGCTGTCAGTGCTACCAACCTTCCGACCACGAAGTGGGCGCGGGCGTTCCAGCGACGAATATAGTGCGACCGGGTGCATTGCTAGTGAACGCGACTGGTGGCGCCACCCGAACCATTTAATTGTCTGTTTGTCTTGGTGTTTGGGTCGTTGCTTGTGCGCTCCGTCATATAGCTGCTTCGTCATATAGCTGTTTTTGCAAACTAGCTGGCCCCTATCATTTACCCAACCGTTTGACTATTACGGGTACTTTTTACATTTCTACGGATTTTGAACCGGTTGGCCAACTATGCCTCGCATGATCCGCTCGCCCCCACAGGGCTCTCCAAATGCCCTTGTTCTATTGGAGTCGCAATCTGAACCTGACCTTTCCCCTGCCATGTTGGCCCCGGAAAGAAGCACCTATGATTCGGGTAATATTACCACAAGGCCGAGCAATAAGCGTTTTCGAGGCGACGATAGCTGTACGGAGCCAGATGGTTTCGAAGAATTAAAGAGTATGCTGCAGTCTTGGAAAGCCGACCAGGATAAAATACTTAATAAATTAGTGACAGATGTCTCTGAAGTAAGGCAGCAGAATCTCTCTATTCAAAAATCCTTTGAAGAGATTGAAAAATCTATTAAATTCTTTAATGTAGAATACGAAGTTATGAAGACTCGCTTAGATACAGTTGAGGCGGAGCATAGAGAATATGTGAAGCACTTCCATGAATTGGCTAGCAACAATTGCGAACATAAGGTGGCCATACTTGAAGCAAAAATTGACTCCATGGAACAGCAGGCGCGCCAGTGCAACATTGAGATTTGCAATGTGCCCGAAAAACGGAATGAAAACCTTATACTCATTATGGAGTCTATAGGTAAAGCCATTCATTCGCCGGTGCCGCAAAATGAAATCGTGTCAATACATCGAGTCCCACATGCACAGCAGCAGGATCGCAAACCAAAGAACTTAATTGTAAAGCTCAGATCGCGGATCGTTCGGGACAACATACTCAGCGCGTACCGTAATGCAAAGATTCTTAAGTCAGATCAGATAGGAATTACAGGCGCTACTACAGTATCTGTCTACTTGAATGAGCATTTAACCCTGAAAAATAAGGCTTTATTTCGTGAGGCCAAAGTACTCGCCAAGAAACATGGATTTAAATATGTTTGGATTAGGAACTCGACGGTGCTTGTACGTCAGCGGGACGGAGACAACTCATTTGCGATTCGATCCGCTGAAGATCTCAAAAAGATTACTGCTAGTGCGAAGACCGATACCGATAACTCAATTTAATGACTCGATGTACGCTGCTGTTTTGTTTTTTGGATACGTATTTTCCTTTTGCTTGTCGCTTTTATGTATGGTATGTGCTCTAATCTATGCTTCCTCAGAGCTATGTATGCACTGCTGTCCTTTTTCAACTAGTCATATTTGCATGCTTTTTTGCTATGTGCTGTTAGTCACTGTTCCAATTTTATATTTTCTCCAGTTTCTTAAGTGTGTGCTGTTACAATTTTATATTTTAATGCCTAAGTGCCTGTACAAAGTTTTACATAGCGATGCACCTGACCTCAAATTTCGAATTACTTTTCCAGTGTCATGTATCGGAAATAAGCATATTAATTATTATTACTGTTGTAAAAATTATATCTATCAATGGCTACTAATAACATTGTGATTTATTATCAGAACTGTAGAGGGATCCGCACGAAGTTACACACATTGTACATGAATATAATGGCGTGTTCCTATGACGTCATTATACTGACGGAAACCTGGCTGATTCCTGGCATCCAGGATAAAGAATTTATTGACGATCGTTACGTAGTCTTCAGATGCGATCGTGATCGCTCTGTAACAAATAAAGGGGATGGAGGGGGAGTTCTAATAGCTGTTCTCCGTGAACTGCGTCCTACCAAGTTACCGACACAATTCGTCCGGGCAGAAGTTGAACAAGTCATTGTCCAACTACCTGCTTCCCAGCACAACAGACGCCATATCATCAGTGCTACGTACATGCCACCGCGGACGCATGAAGTAATATATACACACTACTTAGACATCCTACAAGACTTAGCAAACGATCCCACTACTGATTCTTACTATGTTGTCGGTGATTTTAATCTACCTGACATTGACTGGTCGGATCATGGGAATCATGCAATCGCACAAGTTTCGAACACAATCGGACAAATATTATTGAATTTTATTAATTTAATTGGTGGATCACAATTCAATATTACAAAAAACAAATCAGGTCGAATACTAGACTTGTGTATCTCAAATGCTGACTGCCAGTCCGTATCATGCGATGCTCTGCTTGACCCCGATGGTCATCACCCTGTGTTTTCTGTATTGACTTGTCTGAATATGCATTACACTCCACTTAAATTCCGCTCGGTCCGTAGACATAACTTTCATAAAGCTAATTACGATGATATAAACTTTGACCTGAGTAAAATTAACTGGAACCTGGTACTATCTCACCTTGACCCTGATCAAGCTGTTAAAGTATTTTACGAGAAATTATACGGTATTATCAAGTCACATGTTCCGCTGACAAAAATAAGAAACTCAAGTTTTCCTGTCTGGTTTACACCCTCTCTCATAAGAATCTTTAAAACAAAAGAACGGGCTTGGATAAGATGGAAGAAGTACAATAATCAGTGTGACTATTTTAAATTTTCTAACCATCGCAAGCTTTTCCACGGAGAGTTATTTAAATGTTATCGGAAGTACATTGATTCGGTCGAAGACAGCATTCCTAAGAATATAAAGCATTTCTGGTCCTACATCTCATCTAGAAAAGGAAAAGCTAACTATCCGGCTAGTATGTATTTCAGAAATGTTTCTTCAGACGACCCCATAGAGATTTGCAATCTATTTTCATCTTTCTTTTCTTCTGTCTACGAACCCTCTACTTTGGACCCTGTTAAATGGCAACCGTCTGATCGCTACGCAAATAGCTCGTCCTGCATAGCCGAAATCAGTCTGTCCACGGAAGCGGTACGCGCGGCTTTAAAATCTTTAGATTCTTCTAAAGGGGCCGGACCTGACGGCTTACCACCCAGCTTTTTAATAAGAACATGTGACAGCTTGTGCACTGCATTATATGTAATTTTTAATAAATGTTTACGTGAGGGTGTTTTTCCTGCAATTTGGAAACGTGCGTTTATAACCCCCGTTTATAAAACTGGTGATAAGAACAATGTAGAGAATTATCGCCCCATCTCTATCCTTTCTACTTTGTCTAAGGTTTTTGAGAGTCTTGTGCATGGCGCCGTGTACCCCCACATTCATCAGCTTATTTTACCCGAGCAACACGGTTTCGTCAAACGTCGTTCAACTGCCACTAATCTGTTAGTGTTTACCAACTACTTGTTTGAAAAATTGGATCAAAAAGTTCAAGTGGACGCTGTATACACGGACTTTCAGAAGGCTTTCGACAAGGTGGATCATACACTGCTCTTAGAAAAAATAGCCTTCAACGGAATACGTGGTAATTTGCTTAGATGGTTTGTTTCATATATTTATAACAGGTCCCAAAGTATTGTTGTTAATGGTTACGAGTCAGACCCTATAGTTGTTACGTCTGGCGTACCACAGGGATCCATTTTAGGCCCTCTTCTCTTCATAATATTTATTAATGACATTAAAAAATGTTTTATCAACTCAAAGTTTTTGATGTATGCGGATGATATAAAAATTTACAGATCTTGTAAGAATATACAAGACTGTCTACTTCTTCAAATGGACCTAGATAGATTATATACATATTGTAACAACAATAAACTTTTTCTCAGTCTACCCAAATGTCATGCCATCTCATTTACCAAAAAGAGAATTAAAATTAATTTTAATTATTCTATCAATAACGTACACTTAAATGTTGTTAGTTTTGTTCGTGACTTAGGGGTTACACTGGATGCCAGTTTGCACTTCGATAAACACGTTGACAATATAGTAAACAAGGCGTACCAGATGTATGGTTTCGTCATGAGATCGTCACGTGACTTTGTGCGACCCTCTACGTTCTTACTGCTTTACAAGACTTTGGTACGATCCCAGTTAGAGTACGCCGTCCCGATCTGGAACCCTTTCTACGACAAATATGGCATTAGAATTGAAATGGTTCAGAAGAAGTTCTTACGGGCTATGAACTATAAATGCTCCCAATCAAAAGTTCCTTACGTGCAGCTATTGAAACGGTATAGCGTACTAGATTTGGGATCTAGGCGGCTGTTACTTGATGTCATGACACTGCACGGCATATGCAATAACAAATTTGATTGTATTGACCTAACAAACAAATTGTGTTACAAGGTACCCAGAAGTGTTATTCGAAGGGGGGTGCGCGTCCCTCAACTATTCCATACAGACATCTGCAGGACTAACGCTGGGGAACGTGCACCTCTTCGTCGCCTTGTTGATTCTTACAATATGCATTTTATTGAACTGGATATATTTTGTCTATCTAAGTTATCATTTAAGAAAATGGCTCTGGATATTTTGTTTAGCGAGAATTTTAAGTTAAATTAAGCTAAGCTAAGTAACACAGCAATATTATGGCAGCGACTATTGTTATATTTTTCTTTTACGATTTTATCACTTGTCTTTGGCACATCTTTTAACCTGTAGTTAAAACGTGGACAATGGTGTGGGTCACATGTTTGTTAAATCTTAGTTTAAGTGTTTCTCTGTAATTTGTAGCATGTAACTGTTTTTTGTCCCTAATAAATAAATAAATAAATAAATAAATACGATACTCCTAGGTAAGACTGGTTGTCAGACTTGGACTTCTGACTACCCGTAACGACTGTCAAAGATCTACGAATGACCGCCGGGACCAACGGCTTAACGTGCTTTCCGAGGCACGGAGGGGTCTCGGTATGTAAAGATGGTCACCCATCCGCAGACCAACCGCGGCAAGCGTAGCTTAACCTGATCGATTGACCTGTGCGGCTGTTATTATTTAGCCACGGGCCACACATTCAAATTAAGTTGTAGTACACTTATATTAGAAAGTGAATTTCCATTTCCAAATTTAATAAAGGTTAACACTATTGTGTTTAAACAACAACATAACTGAAATGAATGAAGTGACGTGTATTTGTGACAGTTTCGCTGAAAAAATAGCTCTCTAATAGGTACGCACAACGACATATCAAGCTGTACATTTCCCGCATAAGCTGACATCTCATTGTACGAAAAGCCTTTACAATGCGAGCTCAGCTAAAACTGCAAAGGTACAACATGATATGTCGTCACGTGTACTTGACACTAGAATGTATGGCCCCCATAATGTCGTCAAACAATGCGCAAGATTCGTCTCGGTTTACGACATATTACCACTGTGCAACTAATATGAGATAGAAATGTCAGCTTGCATGTGTTTGGTTTGATCTGTAAAAACGAGGACAGAAGATAATGTTACAAATGTGCCTATTTCCTCATTTTCATATCTTTGTTTGGGTACTGTATTTGCTTTCGTATTGTTCTTTCCTAAATGTTGCATCATTGAGGTCTTATTTCAAATTGTGTCACTTTTATACTTTCTTGCATAATTACATAGATAGTTTATAAAAAAGGCCACCTTATAAAACCAACAGTAGTATTCCATCTATAATTTACTTTATTACGGCTCCGTAATAGAACAGGACAGATGGCAATGCCAGTAAAAAACCTAGGCCTGCGCGAGCGCAGAACAAGTGGATAACCTTGCCGCTTTGCGGTCTTGCGCACAAGTCGATCTTACGATACATAGTCATATTTTACGCGAAACATCCTTTTAATACTACGGAATTTGACTTTTTGTTTCTAACCGGTCTTCTTCTCATTAATATGTAACTCCGTAACGATACAGTGAATTTATGAATATTAAAGAATGCTATTTACATTAAAGTTATCCTTTATACGGGACAGTTAATGATAATGAACTTATCAACTGCAAAAAAATATTAAACTCATTTACACAGTTCAATAAATTCAGTGTTATTGCGAATAACGCATATAATTTAAAATGTTAATTATTCAGTATTTTGTGATCTTTGTTAGAATCTAAAAATAGTCTTTACAATAAAACCGGCCAACCTGACATCATTCTTCATGCCTAATGCCACCTTGACTAATTTCGTCCGAAACCCTAAAATTGATTCTGCATAACGGAGACAAAAACTCATACGAGGCACCTTATGACCGTCTGTTTGTATAAGGACCAAGAATAGATGCACCTGGACTACCATTATCTCCTTAGGTGATAATAACACCTGCCGCAGAAGTTTTTTATTTTGCAGATGAGACAATAACATCAAATGTCAGACATGTGCACTCTGAAAAAAATTATATTTTAAGGCATTACAGCCATTATCCTACAAAAAAAAAATGTGCCCATATCTTACTGACTGTTCCGTCAATGAAGTAGAAAAGAAAAATTCTAGGGAACTTTGTGAAATTATAATCGACATAAAAGGGAATTTTAATGATTGTCGTAGATGTGACAGCAAAAACTTTAACGAATTAAAAGCTATATAACTACAAAAGGTAACTATACTGAAGCAATAATGAATACGGTTTTAGTAAAACCTACTTGCTTATTGAATATTGCATCATAAAACCATTACTGGTAAAAAGTTAGCGAGAAAGTCCAATAGAGGAAGATATTCTATTACGATACAGATCAAATTATTGACCCGTAACTGAAAAACTCGCAAAATGTTCGCGCAAAATTCAGGTTGTTGGGAATTCGAATTGAATCAAGATAAACTAAATCTGGTAAAACTTGTAACTTTCGGATTGGGACAATCGTGCGAATATCTGAAACAAGACTTGTAATTTCGGCAATCATTAGCAAAAACGATAAAAGAGTAATTAACAATAGAAGAGTAATTATTGCTTGAGAAAAGAATAGATCGGAAGAACCGTCAAAGAAAGCTGATGAGACAATCAAATACCCAATTAGTTTGAAAATTGTCAATGAGAAGCGCTTTATTGTTAGAACTATAACATATTAAAGAAAGCTGTTTAATCTACTTTGTTATTAGTAAATCAAGACCACCGTCACGGATAATGGAAAAAACAATAGCATATCAAAATCGATTCATAGTTCAGTTACTTTGAATGTAAGAAGAAGACAATGATTTTAATCAAGGCTCGCAGATAATTTAATAACAATTCGCTCGCTGAGTTTTTGAGATTGCACACTTATTTATTTTGTATTCAGCGGGATATCAATCTTCAAAATGATAGGCATGTAAGAAACCATTAGCTGAATTCCTTGCAACATAAGTAAGGACAGACAGACTAGACAGACATGATGAGTGATTTGATGAAGATGGGCATTTTGAAGATATCAAATGAATGGGATATATTAATGCAAATGTAGGGTAACGTAAGAAGCGCTATAGCAAATTTAAACAATACTTTCAAGTAAGTTACTTGAATAGGGCCATAAGGAAGGATCCAGGTGAAGTGGGTGCGAATGTGAAGAGTTAATACTATTGTTTAGAGCCAGTCAATCCGATCAGCTGCCGGCGTGGTAATGATATGGTGAAGGCTTTCTCAAGGAAGGGCAGGCGGTAAACGATGTTTAGAATGTGCAGTTGAGACTTTTAGAGTGATGGTATGTTTGATTTGAATGGAGTTCGTGGGGGTGTAAAATTAGCGGAAAGATTTTCTGTTAATGATTTATTAAATAAATTGTTTTATTTTCCTGACAAAACTATTGATGCAATTGATGTGCTTGTTAGATAACTAGATGTCTTCTTTGTTAGTCATGGCAAAATCTATTAACTATATATTAACTTGTAAAAGAAATGATCTATTTAGATTTTTGCATCCACTTTGATCAATCACCGGAAACACAAATAAAACTATATCTCTTGGAATATTAGTCAAATATGCTAAAATTTCATTCTTCCAACGAACGGTAACATTCAGGAAGCATATCTCATGTGAATTTAACGGCGTTTTCGATCACGACGCTGTTCTTGCTGTATTGTTTGACGTAACATCAGGTAAGGCGTGCTACACACTTGTTCGGGTCGGCGTTACTCGTCTTAGACGGGCGCGGCGGTATAAACTAACTAACTACGTAGATGTATACACAACGTAAACTTACTTCTTCGAACGGGGGTGGGCAGAAACTTTTGTTAGTGTCCCTTAAATCACCTGTACGTAAGTATATATTCGGGAAAAAGACCTTAGCCACACCTATACATATCGTGCGGATAAGCCGAGCTGGGGGGGAAAAATCAACATAGCATTTCAGCGAAGGTAGCTACCGTACGGAGTCTGCTGATTGGCCCGACCCGAGTGAAAGCCGAATATATGTAGTAATTGCTTCGGGTCGGCTTTGTTGTTCAACAGATTCTGCCGAATCGAATGTGCTGACCCGAACCAGTGTGTAGCTCTCCTAATGTTGCATGCGATCCGTTTGAACTTGTATCAGTTATGTCGATGTTACCCACTTTTTTGTCGATTATGTATTGTTATGTTACGTTGATTTCCGAACCGTTTATTCTGACTAATAGTGTTGACATTGCGAAGATTTCTGGTGCCTTAAATTTTTGCTTCTTTGGAATTGTCTATCTCTGAAACAGTTTTATCTGCATGAGTTATTCCATTGTTAGGTGGAACTTCTAAATGTTTTCTATCTATGGGTTTGTAAAGATTGATAAAAGTCAAATCCCCTCTATAAACATAGAAAAGAAGGACCGTGGTAAAAGTTCTTAGGTGCAATAAATCTGAAGATGCGTGAGATGTATTCCGAGAATCAAACCAATCATGTTTCTGAAATATGTCTCTCAAATAAATATTTGAATTAATTCGGTCCAATTAGCAAGTTGAATGCGCCAAAATCTAAATATTTATTATCACTCTTCGCAAGTGAGTGTATGTTGTATGATTTTGAGTCTAATAGCTTTTATAGTGTAAGCATATTTGGAAATATCTTCATTTAGTTCGGCTATCATTCAAATTTCAATTTACCTATTCAAAATCAATGCTCAAATAATCTTCATGATTTCTTTCCCTGACTTGTAATATAACTTAGAAATAATAGCGGCCTGGCCACCTACCGCATAACCTTGACCCCTAGGTGCGCGAGCGCAGCGGACGACCATGCTTTGAGCAATGTTCACACAACTAGCGATGGAGTAAACTTGGTGTTAATTAACTGATTATTATCGCCCCCCTACTTACCAATTAGTCTTTGTTTTTGGAGAACCTTTGAAGTAATATTGGTGAAGAAATATCAATAGGCTTTGGATTGCATAACGATATTTACACGTTTATGTAGAAATCATTTTGTATTATGCAAACTTGTAACGTTAAGCATACTCGCTTTGACAAAGTCGATTGCAATTGTAACTATTATGGATTACGTGCATTGATGTATTAAAAACCCATTACGTGTGACTATTTCAGGTAAATGACATATATTTCAAGGAAAAAAACAAAAATAAAAAAAAATATGTATGTTCAAACTAAAGAGGAAAATATTTTATTGTTCTACAAACAAAATAGAGTGCAACAAACAGAGAGACAGCAATAGACATTGATGTTAATCTATGAAGATGTAACGATTAACGTGGTCCGCATTTGTAATTAGAGATATTCTCATGTCAGTCAGTGCACCTACTTGAACTAAACTGAGGGCCTGATTACATAATAATAGAGTATTAATGACCTTCGTGTTCATAGAGAATATTGCTCTTAGTATAACAGTCTTGACAAACTTGGAAAAAAGCATCGTTCATTATACAAAGTTCAATATTGTTGATTGATTATTTACTTATCATGATTACCCATTATAATATCATCATGTGCACTTATACTTAATTAATTCAAAAAATCAAAAGTCATTTTGAATAAATTGTTTTGATTTTGATTTTGAATTATACAGCGTGTAACGGAAGGGGGGTATCAGCCCTGAAGGAGGTGAATGTGCTCATGAAACTCAACAACTTTCCCCAAAGAACATAGGTCGAAATATGAAAAAAAAAATATTAGTCAGTTTTGTAAGGGACGGCCAAATTTCTTTTTCATATTTCGACCTGTGTTCTTTAGGGAAAGTTGTTGAGTTTCACGCTGTATAGCTAGGTAAATACGTCACCTTAAAGGTCACAGCTCATTAGAGCCACCCGGCAACCACTCCGCACCGCCTCGCCTCCTGCGACTAGTATTCTTTATATGGACTTGTATGGGTATGCGCTCACTACATCAACTCCGTAGCGTCACTGGATCGCCCCGGTCGTAAGCCCTCCACGCGCGGACGGCGGGTGGACCACTCGGTGACAACTCGCTGCTCGCATGCTTGCCTTGCGTTGACTGCGCATTGCCAACGCGCGGGTCCCGAGTGGACCGCGCGCTGCCCGCGAATGATCGCGAGGACGATACGTTGGCGATGCGCCGCTCCCTACCCTCCATTCATTAAATTCACGTTTATAAAATTTGACATTACGAAACACACGCGTAGACCTAGTGCCAATTGGGTAGTTGCATGATATTGAATACTATATATTCTAGTAGATAATACATATATCCACACATGTAATACAATAATAGAATTCGAAATCAAATTTGAAATCGGTCGAAAAATAAAAAACTTATAACTTATAGAAACTTTTTGTCTATCTCTTTCTCGCAAAACGAAGTTTTGCATGTAATTTATATGGCGATACTGAACTATGACGTCACAATTCAGTATTTCCCTCTCTGTCTAATTGAGAGTTTTGAACGCTCATATCTTTTCAATTTTTAAAAATATTAAAAAAACTGTTTATACCAAGCTATTAGTGAGGTAAAAAAGCTTCAATTTAAATAATAAAAAAAAAAATAGTCAACTCGCGGATTGTTAACAGACTACTCGAAAATGCGTGGACCAAGCGACGTCCACTCGTTGACCACGCGGCGTTCACTCGTTGACCGCGCATCATTGATAGTATTGTGTAGCTATATTGGTACTAGTGTCACGCTGATCTTCTATCATTTACATACCATATAAAGTTGTGTAAACCTTTTAAGTTATCAAGTTAACTATCATCAAATATCTTGCAGTTCTTAGAAAACAAATAACATTGTTTGAACAACCAAATTTTTTGGAATAGTATCTTTTTTCAATGCACCGTCGTGTTATCGTTCCGCTTTGATTCCTTGTGTGTTTTTATATTTTTATTGGTTATTCGGTTTGGATTTCTGAGTCCAAGCTACCTTGCTTTGGCGTATTATTTATTTAATTTGGTTTGGTATTATTGGCTACTGGTAAAATACCTTTCTAATCATCCACCACACGTTTAAAATTATATTATAATATGCAATCATTTGCTAGACAGATGGCAGTAAATCTCCTATTTATTAGCTTCTATACAATAAGCTAAACACTAGAATTAATTCCACCATGCAAACTGTAGAAGCCACTGATTACAATACAAGTGGCTATGTAACGAGCCATAATTTACGGTGACTAAAGAATAGACTATAGAGAAATATGTACGTACGGGTCGACGACACATTAAGGCAGCTCATTGTACGACACATTTTCACGTCATAGTTAGCAGTTGTCTATTGTTTTTTCATATTTTGTCACTTGTTTATCACCATTTTGGTGTTACGTCCATAGCTTCGCTTTCATTCTTCGATGTTTCAACCCTCGCTTCGCAGCTTCAAACTTCGGTTTCAAAATATTCTTCACCATTTATTACATTTTATTGACAATTTAATACATTTTTTTTATGTACATTTCCAATCCTATTAAATTATAGGAATTCCTAGATAAAACAAATCATAGATTTGACCATCGTGTTTAAGTTATGTACAGTTTTTACATCTCGGCTGTTCTTTATCATAACTTTACGACTAAGTGATTATAGGGTTTTAGCAATTCCCTAGAAACCAGTCGCACCTATCTCAGCCACGATTCCCATGGTTATGAGCCAAGAATCTAGTTTTTGCAGCCTGATCTGCATACACTTTAATTAGAGTTGTTACCACTGCGACATGCAAGTGTAGGATCCAGGCCCAAGGGAGGAACATTAGCGGAATATTGAAATAACTCATCATTATTTAAATTGAAGGCAATTTCCTATACAATTTCATGTTTTCAACGAGTTTACCCTGGAGCGCTTTTCTTCTTCAACTTTCTAAATTTATTTCAAATCGTTTAACCATAATCGACATTTTCGTTTAGTTATTTTCTTTTAGACTCGAAACTTCTTGAACTGAAATCTGCTTTTTTATTTCATCTCTAGCTCGTCTGGTCACAATTTTGGTTTCGAATTTGCTCAACAGTATAGTGTATATTCAGTGTTATTTATAATTCAGGGTACTCACCCAAAATGAAAAGCACCGCATCGAATCTTAAAACTCCAAGATTCCTGTGACCTCTTCTAAATTGATCCAAATTGTATCCCCTGATCGCCTCGTTCCAGATTCAGATGTTAGCCTTTTAGGATCAAAGATTTCGACGCTAACGTGAAACCTGTTACGGTCACGATTATTCTGCACTCTAAACTCCGTTCATTAGACCACAGATATTTTTGAGACCATTAAGTAGTAGAACATGCAAATTTTACCGAAGATCTTGCAACGGATACACTTTACTGCTTTCGATTGCGATTACTAGCAATTACTGGTATATTTTTAGTTGGCACACACTATGTTTTATAAACCAAGGTAGTTTTTTTTTTGTTGTTATTAATTTGAAAAATCGTTGACTGTCTCTACATCAACATACATTATCTCTATCTTCCGAAGATATCAAAGTATTGTTCTTTCATGTATTTAATGCATTTGCTAATGTAGTGCTGATTGATTTTTCAATTCTGTAGTTTAATAGTAATTACTGCATTAATTACTTTTCGTTGTACTCATGTCTTAAGTTTCGATAAACATCGTGTTTGACTTATCTTTTTCCATATTATATTACAAATATTTCCAACCAGTGTTTATAGTCTACCATAATTTGATTAATAATCCAGTCGGTTAGTAGAAGTTCATTTCTGTATTTTCAGCTTCGTAAGTATTTTTATTCCTCGACTATGCCGAGAGTATCTATTTAGATTCATCTCTAAATAGATAAACTTTCGTTTCCACTTCTTCCACAAACTGCTGCTTGCCTTAATTTATATAAACATTGCCTTAAATCAAGATCTTAAGATCAAATTCCGAGCTTCTCTTTAGGAATGCAACGTTCTCTGTTATTTGAACAGTTACTGTATCCGCATTTGGTTTAAAAGAATCCAGGTTGATTTTCTTAATTTATGTTCCATAAAAATACAATGCAATCGCATTTTCATTTCCGTTCTGTGTTATTATCATTTGGATCGTAACTATCATTATCGAACCCGAAATCGATATCCATTAATTTGGTTATCTTTGGGTATCTACGTCAAGAGCTCACATTGATGGATTATATCAGTTCGATTAAATGTTTGCTGCGTAATCGTTGCGTGCGTTCATGAATGTCATATCTTGAGAGCCTTGTCCGGTTAACTTGTCCATGTATGTAACTTGCAAGTTTATTTGCAACTTAGCAAGCCTTCCGATTTTAAAATTGTCGAGGAGTTGAGGCTGTTGTGTTGTATGGCGTGCGGTTTCGATTCGGTCGGGTAAAAGTTTGAAGTCCATTCGGTTCGGTTAGATGCGTCGCGTGGTTGCGCACGGCGGCACCTCAGTTTGCTCGCGCTGCCCGCGCAGCTCACTCGTGTGTTCAAATTCTCGCTGTTGTAAACGTAAACCGACTTTCCGATACGAATTAGGAACGTTTCCGACCGGTAAAGTCGGTTTAACTGTCGCTTTTAGGCGAACAATTTTGCGACCGCCTAAATTTCGCATTGCGATTGGCAGTGCTATTGCTTCACTCTGTTACGCTACCGTCTTAACAGATAACTGTGTAGAAACGTGTGCAAGCTCTGTGTTGCGGAGTCGGCAGAAGTCGGCAGATTGTGCTTTATCAGTGCTGTGGAATGGATGTGTTTTGTGGAAAGTGCAAATTTTGTTTGGTTCGAGACTTACGATACGTTTCACTGAACGCAATACAAAAAGTGGTTGTATTATCGAGTTCATGTGACTACCGGAGTATTGATACGTAGTGCTTTCTACCTGTCCAGAGCTTGATTTATGGTAAGTCATTCGGTTCACTTGTTTTAGTGTTAGGATTTATAGTTGACAGATATCATTCAGTTGTTAGTTGTTTGGCCTTGTTTCCCCAACTTAGATTTAGAGGAGATAAGTAGAAGACTTATACGTTTGAAAACACACCGGTTCATGAGTGTGAAGGTTGAAACACGTGAGGATATAAAAATGTGATTAATTCAATGACACTTCGTGTAGACTTCCGTAAAAGGCTAGGCAAGGCGGTGCGTGTTGATTGTCGAGTCGTAATCGTCACCACCAAACGGAAACTTAACAATTTCGTCTGTGACATTGAAGCCGTGAAGAAGAAAGCGACATTAATAAGTTTATTACCGAACTGGCACGCATATTCATCACGCCGAAACACCGACAAGCTTACCGAAGATTTGATATTAATTAATACGAGAATGATTGGACACTTTGAAACTTCGATAGTGGGTCATGCTGTTTATTAATTGCGAATCAGTGCGAACAAGTAGTACCGGCATTGTGCGCGAAATAAACTGGAACTTGAGAAATCCGTTCACTTTTAATGTTACTCTGATAATATATATTGTTCTCACAAAGAAATTAGAGTCGATGTAGACAGTAGATTGATCAATTTCTTATTCTTGTTGTGTTATAATAACGTTTTCAAAGTCTGCCATTAATACTTGAAGTTTCAAAACGATCTCTGATCTAACTCCTGCGATTGATGATCTATCGATTACTGACGAAACTGACGAAATTGTAGTGAATCCTCCACAAAAGCCACAAATCAAGAATCTGTGTTCAATCAATTGATCTATTAAGAGTTGTCTAACCTACTTATATTGCAGAAATGAAAAGTAACGATAGCAATGCAATTAAGGTTGTTGAACTTGAATTTGTAAATGTAGTCTCTGCTGCAAGTAGGATGGAAACAAACCGTTAAATTCCTAGAAAGTTTAGATAACACTGTACGTCTACGAAATACAACATTCCGATTGCTAATATTGAATCTAATAACAGTTGGTGTAATAGAAAATGAACGCAACACAGTATATTATTTGTTAAACAAAGACTAAGATGACAGATATACGCAATAAAGTAGATTAACCGGGTAAACATGATTTTCGGTGTGATTTCGGCCTCATTTTGGCGTGTTTTTGGAGTAGAATAGAATAGAATAGAATACTCTTTATTATGTACACCATATAGATTACAGAGTGCGAGCGGGCGTGCGTTTTGGAGTGAGTGGAGTACGTTTTCACACGCCGACACACGCCGACACGCCGAAAACAGGCCGAAATGAGGCCGAATTCACACCGAAAATCATTTTTACCCGGGTAGGTCCAGGTCCGGTGTAAGTTTTTTTGTAGCTAATGCTACTGCTGCCTTGAAACTCCTTGACTGATAATGAATAGTATTAATGTAAACATAGTATTAACGTTAAGACTTGCCCACCGTCCTGCAGTTCATGAAACGCCTTTCCAAGCATTTCTTTGATACTGCTATAAATCACCCTAACCCCTGATTGCGTCGGCAGCCCGATCCACTCCCTCCCGCATAAGTAAGATTCGCCTACCGAGGCATACCCTTACCATCCCCGACGAAACAACAACCCTCCTACAGAAGAGTAGTGAGGCCACCAGTACTCTCAGAAAGTTCAAGTCCCGACAGCCGTCCTTCCGTCCTCGCCGTTGAGGCCCGTCGCGACGCCCCATATCATTTCCGCCCCGACCCTTGCTCGAGCCAGCCCGCGCCGCTGAGCCTGTAGTTTTCAATTCGTCCCTAAATAATTCCGATCCAGCCTGTCCCTTGCTGCCCTCTCCCAGCGACGCTCTAAGCCGACGTCCGTACCCCGCAAGGGGTGCCCTTAGCGTGTAGTCACTTAGTTTTCAAGTTTTTTTAAGCCCTGGCTGGACGCCTTAACCCTTTACTGCATGATATATTAAATAAGTGACAAAACATTTCTTTTTTTATGTTAATGTCTTTATTAAAGCTTCAGAATTAATTTTAGTGTATTTTTGATTTTTTTTTTTTTTTTTTTTTTTTTTTCCAAGTGGTATGTGATGATAGACAAAACAGTTGTGTTTTATTATTGCTAATGATATGAAAAACAAACCCCATTAGGATTTATACGCTAGTTTTTTTTATTTTTTTAGAGTAAAATAAACTGTAAACATGTCAAACCATATATGGTTTCCTATGCGGTAAAGGGTTAACAGAACCCAACCTCATACGTTAAACTACGAGATTCACAAAAAAGAAAAAAAAAACGTAAAGACTGTTTTCAGTAGAAATGACGTGTGCTCAGGATTGATTCATTATTTTAAAACAAATTAAGTATTAGTAGCAGTAACGTTAAAAGCTTACAAAACTATCACACAAAATAGTGTTGATGTAGTTAACTGGTTTTGATAAGAAAACAATACATTAACGTTCTTCTTAAATACTTATTATAAGGGCCAATATTCAGTTATAAGTGTCAAAGTTTTACTTAAGTCGAATAAAAAACCATATTACTTTTAAGTCATCTTACATACGAAATCTTCCAACAAGAATGTCAAGTTTCATACCTTACCATTAAGATATATCAGATTAGCAAGATTGTTAGGTTTCCTATCCCACAATTTGCATTCAGCACTTAAATCCAAGTGATCTAACAGTCTTTTGTCTGCGCTAATCAGACTGTAAAGCTCGAATGATTAGTTAATGTTAATGCCCTAGACGAGAGAGTTTGACCTAGGCACAGATAGAATGTGGAGTCTTGTATTCTATGGACCCACAGCGTGACCTCAGTGTCACGATCACCACAAATATTGTGGTCGTGATGTTAGCTTGTGTATTTAATTACGGTTTTAGTTTTTGTGGGGTTCTTGTTGAAATATAGGGACGTTATTGATGTATCGATAGATTTTATTAAGTGTATAAAAACTTAGCAAATGTTTTACCGATATCCTTAATATGGTAATAGGCGCTGATAAAAGAAATAGGAAATATTAGATACTGCCAAGTTGCAAATAAAGTTACTGTTCGAAGCGACATATCACAATGTCATCATTTTTAATTCGTTTTACCCTGTTTTTTTTATCCAAACAAGCATTTGTTGCATTCACGAAAACGTGTAAAGTATTACTGACCTAGTCTTTGGTCAAAACAACATTATTTCTACTTTTGTTTTCAAGAATTAAAATAACAGTTTTAATCCCGAAATCTAAAACATTTCTATAATTGCGTAGCGAGATTAATAACCATTAGTGATTTTATTGTTTTTGTAAGACCTACGTACTATTCACTACCTCCTTCAAACTTTGGAAAAAAGTACGAAAATACTTAAGTAATACCCATGAAATTACCAATCGGTTATTTCGTAATTATGTTTAAAGCTTCAATCTCTGGTATATTACCCCCCATGGTTCGCTGCAACGGATGATCCCGGGTGGTAATGCTATAATCACCATGCTTGGCAGACAGTCTGACGATCTCAGTATAATTATTAGAGAAAAAGTCAAGCTGTCCATCGTCTTGAGTTTATTCAGTCTTGACTTTATTCAGTCTGACTTTTTAACACTTGATAGGCTCGTGTTTGATATTTATCTCAACCCGATGGTAAGCGATGATTCGAGCGACGATGGTGCACGCTTCCGAGTCATCTCCTCAAATTAACCAATACATGGAGAGAAAATTCTTAGAAAAATTACTGGGCTCGGCACTGTAAAGCGAGTGCAAGTGACATTTCCAGAAAATTTTCTGAGTGAGATTGGGAAAAATTCACTATTTGTCCAATGAATTTTACTGTACAGTTTTAGTGTACATGTGATTTTTCCATTACCACTCAAATGCACTCAGATTATGAGACAGCACAGTAATTTTTCTAAGATTTTTCTCTCCGTGTAGCAATTGGGTAACACATATTGCAGCAAGGACTTCAACTCCTTAGCCAATACTGAAACTGACTTGTTGACAGATCCCATTTATCTAAACTAATATTATGAATTGAGAGAGATTTGATTTTTTCTATGTTTGTTTGTTATGCTTTCAAGCTAAAACAGCTGAACGAATTTGGATGAAACTTGGCTCATGGGTAGACACGCAGACATAGGCTAATTTCATCCTGGATCGTACACGAAGTCGCGAGCAACAGCTAGTCAGAAATAAAACTGCTTGCTGATGTTCATTCCCAAGCTCCATGGGAACTTCAACACGACAACAACATACTTTTTATTCCCAATCAATCTTTTCTATTGAAGTTTATTACGTATCATTCCCCCCATAATTGCTTTAGTCACGATAGCCTTTTATTTCTTCGGATAAATCGATGCAAATTGCTGTGTCCTTGATACGGCGCGGTCATCAATCCTTTTGTTGTTCCTCATTACAAGTTTCAACTAGCAACTGTTGCATGTCGTAATTGTAGTTTTGAAAGTGACAATGGCCTGCACTCTAATTGCGTAACTCACTATCAATCTGAATCATTTTGAAGGATATTGCTAATCCATTGCTTTATATTTTCGAAAAATATGTCTGCTCAGCAACGTAAATAACACAATGAATGTTGTTGAACTGTCAAAATGAAACCCATTGTTACTGATAGTGTGTTACGCAACTACCTCGCTGTTATGTTTTGTCCACTAAGCTTGTTTTTACAACTATTTGAGTATCTATTTGAAGTACATTTTATTTTATTTTATTAATGATTTGTACAGTAATTCATCTGGTCGTTTGTATTAATTTATTATTTCTTTTTATTGCCGTTTTAGCCTCAATCCGGAACATACATCCAGACACACAGACAAACGAACAAAATTTCTTAAAACTATATTTTCGGCATCAGACTTTTTCCTACACCTCGTAGCAGTTAGGTACTTGTTTCAATAATGTTTAATGTATAGTTTTGGTTTCTTTACTATTTAATTATATGTATTCATAGATATAATATAGACTACTATCTATTAATTAACTACTCTTACGTCACCATCACAATGTAACTTTTTGGCGGGCGATATATAATTATCCGTATTTCTGACAGCTGTCATCATAATGTTGCCAATATACTAAATGCAATTTATAAAATCGATGTTACTAAATGTAAAGAAGAGATAAAACTTACACTATAGTCTATTTTTATTTGCAAGAGTTTGAAGTCTTGTTTACTACTTCCAATATCGTAAAATAAAATGGATGGCTTTTGTTTCATTGAATACAAAGTTTAATAGAAAGTGTTACCACATACAAAAGTCTTTACCGTAAATTATTTGTTATTGTCATAGGTGCAGTACAAGTGAAAATGTAAGATTAATGCTGTTTTCACTCACACAATGCTTTGTTATATTTTACTGTATTATTTTATCCTCCCAGGCCTTTTAAACATTATTGACAGCAACATTAACTATAATAGTCTTGTTTAAACGTATTATTATTAAACTTGATTCCGTCAATCTCTAGTTTATTTTGTTCACGATTAGGATACTATCTTCAAACTGCTTGCGCTAGAGCTACAGTTCTTTTGTTGTCTTAAAACCATATAAATATTTTGTAATCATCATCAGTTAGCTCTTCAAACTATCTGACAACAGCAATCTTAAACAAATTCTAACTCAATGTGAATTCGAAGCAGTTCAGTAACTCTTACAACTCTATGGTTAGCGTAGGAGTCGTGCTACCGGCCTGTCACTCCGTATGCAATGTAGTCATAAATGTAGTTCTCAAGCCTATTTTGTGACATGTAAGAGAGTGTACACATTGGCCAGAGCGCGCTGTTGGTTCGCATGTGTTTGATTTATTTGTAGCACTCCGGGGGATGCATGCTGAACTCATGCAGCATAAAATGCGTGTTTTATTCGTGCATGGTGGGTGTGATTTTTGCAGGGTACTGCTCCATATGTCAACACAATACGGGTATTGTTCACCAAAGCTTTTGTCTCACACATTAACAGTTTGACTTGACTCAGCACTCCCGCGCAGTTGCGTGCGTTTGTACACCAATGTATACGCGCTCTTACAGCATTAATAGAGCTTTGTGTGTCGCTTGAAGTTTTGCTTTGAAACTTAGAAGGAAAGACGCGTGGGTGATGTAATACGTATTATTACGTGGTTTTACCTTGAAGGGCGAAATTAATACTATTAAATACCAAGCGGCGCTAGTACGAGCTGTTACATAATAATATTTATATTAATATAGTTACGTTTATAGTACAAAATAATATTGGATCTTTGTAGGTAATCGATATAGCGGAAGAGAAGTAGTACAAAAACAAAGTGGATTAAGGTTTTTTAAGGTGTCCACGCCGGATGGTGTAGGCGCAAAAATAATAAACGCGGAGTCTGCCAATAGAAAGACATTCAATGAAATAGCTTTACTAAAAACTCTGTCAGATCTGTTTTTATTTTTGGAAATTGGTAAATAAATCTGCAAAACTATAGTCTGATAAAACAAAAGATTAATTAGTTGAGGCACATTGTAGACCAACTGCTAGCTATTCTTAATTGATTGATTAATTGCACCATGGATTGGACATTGATCAAAAATCTCTCAATCCACTTAATTATTTCACAAATTACACCTGCTTTTTTCACCACCGATTGGCTCCGACATTACCCCAGAAGTAGCAAATCTTGTATCCGCAGCCATTTTAAATCAATATCGCAACTTAATAGAAATAATTCAATAGAAGCCAATCATCTATCACCGAGGTGCGAATGGAAACATGGTACTGTGATCTTTGGAGGCTGTAAATCAAACTTATCTCCACCACTAACTTGTTTATGGTTATTGTTCTTAAATAAATTTTAACCGCTTTCTGCACCTTCGTGACCTATTTGGAAATGTTCTTTGTTATTCAATGTGGAATGTTTTAGTTAAAGTTTATGGCTTGGAGATAGTTCTGTTTAATTGGGTTTGACTACAGGTGTTTTATTTTGATTCGTAGCATTATTAACAATGGCAGGTCTATCTAGATCTTATGAAAAGGATGGATTATCTGTTAGAGCTTCTTTATTAAGTTTTAGTTCAGAATTAGTTTCAGATACAATAAATGTTTCTTTAGTATTAAAACATGCTTTAAATCTGAAACAGTTTCTCTCACAATCCTTAAAACAAAATCCCCAACTTTCGTTTTTTTAAATCTGCTTACTATTCAGTCTTTTTCTTATTCATAATCATTATTACACTTCATCACGATGCTCAACTTAAATGTAACTTTACACGAAAAAATATTCATTGTAGACGCACCTACTAATGGTGCCCTAAAACCAAATATGAAGTGAATACTATAATAAATGTTACGAAACACATTAATTAGGTACTCTTTATAGCCTTATTATGGGTAATTTGAATAATATATTAACGTATAATGTGCTCTTATGTTATTACTTCTCCATTGATATACTACATAATAATGTCAATGAAAGGAAATGTCGATTATAAAAATATGATTGGATCATTAATGAAATTACTGTTTATGTAAGTTCACATGTTTAAACATGACGAATATCGACTAGCTTTAGCAATATTAGGAAGTTTTCTTTTTTCCTGTGTGACCGCTTTGTTCTTCTAAACTATGCTACGGATTATGATGCGGTTTTCACCATAAAAGAAAGAAAAAATAAAAACATTTATTTTGCATAAACAACGCACATTACAAATAAATAAAAAAAAGACATGAAATATACACACGCAACGTAGTCAAAATCCTCGTATTCAAACACATAAAATGTTGCTATTTTGTCCAGTGCTTCATGTCAGCCAGCCAGGGACCAAAAACCATACACATTAATTGACATTGACAATACAAACCATCATTTAGATAATTTATTCCGGAAGGTTTATGTGTAGATGGTCTTGTCCTTACAGGCTACTCGAAACAGATCCAGTTTTAATTTAACTCTACTAAAGGCAGTATAACCGGTCATCCTCAGTGAATACACTGTTTCCTTCAACCTTGACATTGGCAGAATCATCGATAAAACGATGGAGCCATTACTATAAACTTGGAATTGGAATTGTTTTTGTGTATGATACAATAATACTAAACTTAGACTAAATAATCTCGGTGTGAAGCAGAGGCGGCTCGCTAGTAGAATATATGTAAAATATTATATACGATGGGTTCAAAACTGCAGACGAGACGATGAGATGCTTAAAACAGTAAACTGAATATGACTGTACTACATTCAAACTGCGCACACAATTAAAGTTTTATAATCACCCTTTAAAGTAGAATACGGAAATCATAAATCTCGTAAGAACTACATTAACATAAGGCAAACAATGAGGAGATGAAAAAAATTCATTGTAGAAATAGTTATGAGACTTTTTTTTTTACGGGGGAAACTTTCAAAAGGCACCTGTACTTTGGGGAAAAAGACCAGGTAGTGTGGGACTCTTACCTCTACTAAAACCACCCCGGTGAGTAGTAGACCAATCCGAAGAAACATAAGTCCTACTGCTAAACGTTTGATTCTGTGTTAACTTAAATAACAATGGAAATAGTATTATTGTTAATCTCGAACAAATATTGAATGGGCTGAAAAGCTATCGAAACATCGAGACATTTCGAAATTTTATGAACAGTGGCACGAACTTTCAACGGAATTTTGTTTTCTATTTGTTTCAGTGATTCGCTTGCTTCAATTTCAATACTAATCAAATCATGTTTTGTTTTGTCATTACTTTTTGATGTTTCTTTAGCCTTTTAATTATTTAGTATTTGTATTGAAGAGCTCTTTATCGCTGATCCTCCGATTTTCGATTGCTACACATTCTCGTACTTATTATGTACACCATTTTTATCTCAAAACTGAAGTCCATTTCCGCCATGAAAGCCAACTTCACAATCTTATAGATCAATGACCATCTTGAAATATATATTATAGCCTGCAATATATTCCACAAGGATGTGGCAATATATATTCCTGTCGCAGGGTCACGCCTGCGATGTATCCCGGTCCGCCCCAGCGCTTGCGCGTGAGTCGCGACATAATTACAGGATCCACTGTGAATCATGGATTGTTATTGTATTTTAATGGTATTTTGGATTATGTTTAAGTTAGGTTTTGTATTACTCATTAAAACAGGTCTGAAATGTCTCATGTGCCTGACTGAGTCGATTGTCTTCTATCTGATTGTCTTCGTCTTTCGTGTCTACATGAGCAAATTTTTAGTCAGACAGGTTTAGTTGACATCCCAGGGCCCTCCGGCTTTGTCTTAATCAGTGGTGCCCTTTCCATAAGTCAAGACTGATGGTTAAACAAGTAAACAAATAAACTTGCCTTCTGTGATACGAATTCTATTTTGATATTGCTTATTAATTTCAAATGAAATGTATCAAATTGAAAATAGGAAAGCCGACTACGAATGCCATTCTATTGCTGTAAGCTTATGGGACTGACGCAAACTAGGATCAAATGACACTAAGTCGACACAAATAGTAATAACAAAGTTTCTGTTACCGAGAAAAAAGAAAAATGGAGCCATATTTCTGTTTATTTTGCATACATAATCTGACATACAACAGTCCTTAGTCAGGATTTGAAATAAGCTGATGAATTATTGAGGAAGATTTTTGTAAGCAATGACTGGTTTAACTGTCGCCACCACCGTTTTCCTTTTACCAAGAGGAAATAACTGAAATAATAATTATTGTGATTACTGTTGAAGCACGTTTGTAAATCACTTGAGACTATTTTCAGGTCAACAATAATTTGAATGCAACGGCTGTTTTATTTTAGAATTCGTATTGATTGGTTGTTGGTTGTAAACCCTGCTATCTCTCTAGCTTTAATAGGTTTTCCTATTAAATAACCTATAATGTTAAACCTTGGCGTAAGAGATTGAAAATTAATATCCGTCCGGCTCGAAGTGTTTAGCGATGCAAATAATAGTAATTTATATCATAAGTAATTGGCTATTACAGTAGACAGCTTTCAGCTACCTTATTTATTTAAGTATGCAAAGAATTAATTATCATAATTCGTAATAGCTGATTCAGATCTTTTTGATGCTGCATATAACAGATTCATTGAATTTCGCTTTCGTATAATAAATCCGTGTTAGTGTCTTGGAAATGACGTGCAAATTTTGTTTTATAAGAAATAGTTAAGTGGTATAGTTTCGTTTAATTTTATTCTGCTTCTAAAATTATGTGACTACCATACCGTTGCCGTAGCATTAGCAAAGTTCTGCATTTGTCTTCGATAATTTTATTAGGTAGATGTATTATAAATCGTCTACATGTATAAGTATATAATTAATGTATACAAAATATTGTAAAACATTTTAAAAGAGTAATGGTTGGGTTTCTTGCCCATTCTTCTCCATACGAAACTAGCTCTTGGAAGGGGCGACTTGAATCAATTCTGTTTTAAATAAGTGCTTTGACTTTACATTTTTCAAGTAAGTCAACAAAAGTATTCGTCAAGATAAGTGAAGCATATACAGTAAATGCGTTAAACCATATGATTTTTCTGATGCGGCAAGTTAGCGAATTATTTATACTTAGAAAGAACCAAGAAGAGCAATTTCCATCTAATTAAATACGCTAAGTGCGTTACACAATGTACATTTTCATATTAATTGTTTTATTATCACGCGTTACACAGGATGGTCAGAGGTAATCTACATCCCTAGTTTATTTAATAGATTATGGTAAGTTATGTTAAATATTCGGTAACTGACATTGATTTTTATGGCGTCACACTGGTTGATATTCAAATAATGCGTTTATTTTATTCATTAAGTGTATTTATGGATTTTTATTAACTATTATGTCATTGGTTAATTATGCCCGATTTTTGAGTTTAGGACTCTAAAATGAATTGAAAAAATTATCAATTATTATTATTTATAAGCCCGTGCTGTCTCACTGCAAAGGCCGTCCTTCCCTCTTTTCACTTTTCCCGGTCTACTGAGATTGGGCCAATTCTTTAAGAAGTCTAGCTCATCCCACCATCTCTTTTTAGGCCTGCCGCGTAGTCGTTTCCTGCTATTTGGGAACCAACGAACGATTGATGGTTTTTGCGTATTGCTCCTCCGACATGCATACAACAGGTGTGGCCAGCACAGTTCCACTTTAAAATTACCTAAATAGAAGAAAAAAAATTTATCCCGAATCAACTGCTGGTTCAGAAACGCAATGGGTCAAGATATCGAACCAATAATACTTTTGTGGAACAAGGAAGTCTATATTTCAATCATCTGAATGGAATAGAAAATGAAATGTGAAATTTTACTCCCCGTGTCCTTACTAAAACACCTAAAAAATATTGCTTAAATTAATATGCGGATGTAAAACTCATCTGCTTAGCAACAAACATAATAAAAGGAAGCATGCTTTATCACTTCTATCTGGTTTGTTGTGCATAATCTGTGTGCAAAACGCGTTCAATCGCTAACATCGCAGACCCCTGAGTCACGCACGTCCGCTCGCATTGGATGCTTCGACGCCAATGAGACATGCTATTGACCGAAAGTTCAACTGTCGCGCCCTGTTCCGGTGCATATGCGCATGCGCTGCCCTGCGTGCAATTTAAATTATGTTTTACGTTACTTTATTACGTCATCACTATCAACGTGAGCCTTCTGTGTAGTCTCTCCTTGCTTTTGTCACTTTTCATAGAAAAAAAAGGTGCTTTTATGGTACTAAACTATTTTCTTCTGGATGATGTTTTATGATAGGGCGCATATAATGGTGGATAGCATTTCACGTGATGGAAGTGTGTATAAGTAGTCTTTCAATTGATACACAGCTGTCGTTCCTTGTGCAGATTAATTAAATTAATTTAACCGACGTTTCTTTGTATTATTACACCATACTGACGAGAATCTTTTATCTTTCGAATTATGTTTCTGTGTAAGTACACACTTCTTTCTTTGCAAGACTAGGCTAGTAATTATTTCAAACGGCCAGCCAAAGGAAAGTAGCTGATACTTTATTTTTAATCTATATTTTCCGATACCTGTGTTCATTCCACGTTTTTTGCACAGAAAAGTCAGTGTTCATAGAAAATCTGCGAAACGTCATTTTATATTCGCGTTGGATTTCTTTATGGCGACGGACATCCGCTAATTAGACGAATAGTAAAAAGTAAGTATGACTGCTACCCCGGTCGTCGTGCCCGACGCCTTTTGCATATTATCAAGTATGAATCATGAATCATTGGCGCTGATTGGCTGATTGTAGAAACCTTGTTAGGTATGTGGTTTGTCTGTAGTTGACGTGTTCTCTATCATTATCAGAGGAGGTCTGTCTAGTAGACCTAATCTCTGAAATTACTGTGCAATTAAAATAAGACTACGGCATTGACCGTAGCAAGTTCACTTAGATGAGAAGGCCCGTTTTCTGTAAGCCTTATGGTGCTCCCACATTGCCGTTAGAAAATGTTTGTGAACATTTTCTAATATAAAAACATTTACTCACAAATGTTGTCAATTGTTACATTTTGTTAGGAACTGTTACATGTTATAAGGGTGTTATTCATAATAATTGTACGTAACGGATATGAAAAAGATATGAAAATAAATTTAATGTAACAGAAAAGATAACAGATAGGAATTGTAAGGACTAGTACATAATACGTATAAAAATAAATATTAATTTATTTAATGGTTCTTTTGGCCATTTGTTTTATCCAGGAGGTTAGTAAAATCTTTTGTTTTGATTGACTTATAATATTGCTTTATTAAGTACGATTATTTTCGGAAAGTTATTTTGAGGAATCACATAATAATAATTAATATCCCAGTTTAGGACTATAAGGTGACATTTTATCAATGTCAACAGTGTAGGAACATAACATCCTCTTTGTAACATAAAAGTATTTAACGACATCGTCGTGATTTTGTAATCTTATTAAATATTACGTAAAAAGTAATGCACACCAACTAGAAATCTGTATTCTAAACCACGTTATTTTGAATTGCTTAACCATAGTTGGAGGCGTAAAAGTACTCATGAGTATGAACAATTTTTGCTATGAGACCAAACCAGAAGTCGCGAAAAAAAACTCAGCTATTCGGTACATTTATGTCCGCATAATTAACGCGATAAAATGTAAGTAATAACTGTTTTTTTCGTTATTTGAACTTGGCTAAGTTATTCAAACTAACGGGATTTAATAGTTAAACATTAAAAAAAAATCATCATCATCTTTGAAAAACACTAAAATGACGTATTTACACAGCACTGCAGACTTATGATTATCAATTGAAACGAATATTGTAAATATGTCGTTGGCGTGCCTTACTTAATAAATAAATAAAAAACTAAAAAATTCGATATTTGGCGCAATCTACAATAAAAACAATTAGTGTTCTTAATTTGCTAATCAGTCATAAAAGTTATACATTGGTGCCAATTCCGTTGTTCACAAACTAAACTAAATTTAAGTTTAATTTAGTTTGTGAACAACGGAATTAATAATAATAATAATAATTTATTCATATACTTTTACAAAAAAGGTGTGTTTAAATAGCTACAGAAAGTTAATATATAGTATAGTCTTATACAATGATTTACTTAGTGTCTAGTAAAACGGATTTACAACTAGAGTATATTAATTAGAGGTACTTACAGTATATTTAACTAACTATAAATTTAAATTATATGTTGCGACCTGCCTGATCTAGGCACCATGATGTTACTAAAACTTCGTGACACGACCATACTGTAAACTGTGTTTGTTTCAGTTGCCGCCAAATTTTACGTCTTTTAGCTTTATCAGTCTCCGATAACTCAGATATCTTTATATAGTCTCTTCTTTTTTTCTCAGCATCTTTTTTCTTTTGTTCATTCCATTTAGTAGGATTATTTTGCTTTAAACGTTCTCTATATCTTTTTTGTCGTTCTGCTGATGTCAACGGCATTTTATCTAAAACAAAAGTAAACATTACTGTGTAATTTCATTATAAATACTTTTATTTATCAATCCCGCTCTGCATAAAAATCTGTCAAAAAATTTAAAATTATTTTATAATAATATAAGGATAAGGTATTAATAAATCAACTCTAAGGATTCCGTGAGGATGTTTGACGTCCGTGAAAAATGCGATGTTAATTACTTATTCACGGAAAAAAACCCAAATTAAATATATTGTTAAACTATTACGCGCACCATGCTCAGGTCTAGCGTTGAAAATGCCTCACGAAAAAACAAATTGTGGTTTTCTTCCGTTTTTTTCGCATGTTACATAGAAAAAATTTGCAGCAAGAATCCTTCGGAAAGAAACGGGATTCTACCGAATTTTCCGCTTGATATTTTAAAATTTGTAAAAACAAGTTTCATTGAAATGTTTATTAATGAATTGATAAAACTATTTAATGCGACTGACAGCTAGAATACTAGATGCAAACCACCCCGGGCGCGCGTGCCTAGCGCACTGATATTTTTTTTTATTCTGCCCTCGAATTTATTCAGTACGTATTATTATGGAAAGAGTTAAAGCATAGAATATCCAAAGTTAATTAAATATGGGGTGGAAGGGGACACCGACGCGAAAACGGCTGCCACGTATTCAGTTCATCATTCTGAGCCCCCCTGTATAGAAATTTTAAATCGGTTATTTAAAAAAAAACAGCAGTTTCATATATTTTGACCGTATAGGTGCACTTTTGTAGGAAACAGCTGTTTTTTTTAAAATAACCGATTTAAAATTTCTATACCGGGGGCTCAGAGAAATATCATATCAGAATGATGTAGGTACTGAATATGTGGTAACCGTTTTTGCGTCGGCGTCCCTTCCATCCCGTATATTAAGTACGTATTAGTAAAAAAAAAAAACATGAAAAGTTTCAGTTCTTTTCAGTTTCTTTCATAATTTTCCTTTTTCCCAGTTTTATTAAAAAAAAAACTTTCGAATGAAGCATTGTAAAAAACAACGGAATTGGAAAGAAACGGGACTTTTTCCTGCTTTTTCAACGCTACTCAGGCCTGTGCTGGCGGCCGCGGCGCGCGCGTCTTTTGCGTGTCACCCGCGCGGTACCTCACCCAACAATCGGCAATCGTGGTTGTGCATAATCCGTCACGCGGGAAGATAATCTTGTAACACATCCCCAAATAAAATAGAGCATTCAATATTATTCAAAGTGATAGGGGGACATTAATAAGAGTGAAAAACAATGTGAATGTTTAGAACAATTGCTTTTTAAAATGTTTCTTCGTTATTATTTATTTAATATAACAACTCCTTAAATTTCTTAGTTATATTTATAACACCTTATATGACGCAGCTTTACCTTTTCATATCTGTTATGTTACAGAAAAATGTAACAGAGAAATATCATATATGAAAAATTAGCACGTGTCTAACCTACAAAATACTTTGTACAGCCGTGCTCAATTAGTTTTATCAAATTACTTCTACAGACTTCACTTCTGCAACCACAATTCTTTTCTCGTAATAATATAAAACCTGGAAAGTACTTACCGTATTCAGATAGACCACGAAAACAAATATCACAAATAAATGTCGAATTATAGCGTGACGGACAAAATTGATCGCACTGACTGAAAGAACAAAATGGCGGAATCCACAGTCACGCCATCTGTTAACAGTGTTTGTTGTGTAATGTTGCCAGTAGATAATTTTATTTCCAAGTTGGAAATAATGTTGTAAAACACTGTGACAGAGATGAAAAACAGAGATGAGTAAAATATTGGACTTATATTTAAATATGTAAATTATGTATTCATTACTATTTGTTTTATTTATTTTAAAGAATAATCTATTTTAATGGATACAAACAAACTAAAAAAGTACTAAGTCTTATACTAACACAATTCGATCTTTTTAAATATATTTTTAATGTTGCTTTAAGTAAAAATGGACATGATTTTCTTTATGAAATTTCTGTGGACACAATTTTAAAATTTGAAATATTTGAATATCTCGCTTTCGCTTACATACAAAGTCTTATGAATTGCTGTTCTAGATACTTGTAGAATTAGGGTAAATAAAATTGAGCTAATAATGAATTGGAAATTAAAAAATAATCGATCTGGACGCGGAGAGGGAAGCAAATGTACAATTTTTGTGAATAACACCCAAGTGCTCCTACATTTATAGAAAATGTTTACTAATAACATTTTATAACATTTAAATCTGGTATTGGCTCGCAGTTTGTTTGCGTTCTGAGAGCGTCTACACGACGACGCCGTCACCGCTATAAAAGGGTTACAAACAAAAGGTAACACATGTTTTATTTTGTTATAATTTGTTTTGTTATAATTTGTTAACTTAACGTTACTAAACATTTTCTAACATGAAAACATTTTTTAACATTTGTGATTAAATGTTTGCTAACAAATGTTTACTAACGTTACTAAACATTTTCTAACGGTAATGTGGGAGCACCATTACTTAACTGTAACTTAACTAAATTTATTTTGACAGCTAAAATGACACCATATGGCGAGTGACATGAGTTCAATTCTTATTTTGACTGCTTAAAACTCAAGATAATAAGAAAGGAAAGTTTTCTACTGCACTCACGCTTTGCTTAATGAAGATGGTCATCCTTTTCAAAATACTGCATGATTTTTTTTACAGTCTCCAAATTTTTACTGGGTGTTCTACCCATGAATATGAACAATTTTCACTGTGGGAACAACTCTGAGATCACGTAAAAAAATCAGCCGTTTCGTACATTTTGTTCAAGTAGGTATTGAACTTTGGTATTAAACAGCAGATTTTTTTAACATGTAAAAATTTGGAGAGGGTAAAAAATCATCATAAGTACTTTCCCATCCAAGCCAAGACAGGTGGTTGACTAGTCTAAATACAACTTAACTATCGTAATTTCGTTCTTATGAATACTCTGGTTAATGCACACTATAATAATTATGTAAGTATTTACAAGTTTTACCTAAATTACTATACCAGTAATCTGCTGTGTATTTAACGTTCACTTCACAGTTTTGAAGTGCCCCCAATTAATTGTACAGGCAGTGTAACGACATAGTTGGACCAGTGGGTTGGGCCGTAACGGTGACATTTGTGAGTTACGACGTATGTGTGAATATGGCATTTTTATTCGTCACGTAACTGCCGAATAATTTGTGCCTTACGTTTTCAAATAATGAATTAAATGTGTGAAACAAAATATGTATATTCTTGACCAAAGATTGGAAGTATTTGTAGCTTTGTGCAATAGAGCGCTCCTATAGTTATTTTAGTTAGGTCTGGCGATAATGTTTAGCAGGTCGTCAATTAATGAATAGGCCTTTTTGCACGTCTGTTCAAAATAATAATTACACAACAGACATGATTTTCTTTGCCGTTTTTATACATAATGGTACGGAACCCTTCGTGCGCGAATGCGACTCGCGCGTGGCCGGTTTTTTTTATCGTAGTTTTACGAAAGAAGAATAGTGATATTAGGTAAATTGTAAAGTCAGCGTGAAAATATTGCAATCTACGTATATACGAGTATTTGTACCTCATTATTCAAATACATTGACAGTTTCTGGAAAAGTCAGAGACCCAAGTTTGAAACACCAGTAGGTCAAAATCTTCATTATACTACAACAACACGATAATCATCATAATTCTATACTTAATACACTTTATTCATAAAATTACATTGGCTCTATGAACTTGTGTACAGACGCCAGCACATCAAGCTACCCGAAACTGTCAGATTTTCCCAATCAACTTTGAACCTTATGCTTTAGCGATAAAGTTGAAAATCTATTAAAGAAATCTGACAGATTGTAGTAGCTTGATGTGCTGGCGTCTGTACAAACCGCTTCATCTGTGATTCATCATCATCATTTCAGCCGAAAAACGTCCACCGCTGGACTCAGGCCTCCCCCAAGCACCTCCACTTCGACCGATTTCGTGCTTCTCGCATCCAACGGGTTCCTGCGGCCTTCACCAGGTCGTCGGTCCATCTTGTGGGAAGCCTTCCAACGCTACGTCTTCCGGTACGCGGTCGCCACTCCAGAACCTTTCGGCCCCATCGGCCATCTGTTCTGCGAGCAATGTGCCCTGCCCACTGCCACTTAAGTTTGGCAATTCTTCGGGCTATGTCGGTTACCTTGGTTCTCCTGGCAATTTTTCGGGCTATGTTGGTTACCTTGGATCTCTTCATTTCTGATTTTTTTTTTGGGTGATTATCGTCAAAACTCGTCAAAATTCCCTACATTTTGACGCAGGTAGGGAACCGCTGATTTTTTTTTCGCGATTTCTGGTTTGGTCCCATAGTAAAAGTTGTTCATAATGATGAGTACAATGACCCCTTAAGAGGTTGTGCGTTATTTAAGTTACACCTTGTATAAATCTAAAAACCGGTAGGGATCAGTTCGATCTCACTTTCTTCAATGAATAATGTGCTATATTCAAATGTGACGTTGTTCACTGCTTGGCAAGTAATTACCACTTGTTTCCCTGCAATTAGTGGCTGGTAGGGTTGGCTAAGTGGTTGTTGTAAGACAATGGTGCCGACTCTGTTATTCACAAACTAAACTAAAGTTCAGTGCATCTTTTTCTTTCTATTTCATTAAGAAAAGGACAGAAGATAAATATTAGTTTATTCCTGTCATATTAAGATACTCCATAGACAAGTTTAGACGTGATTAAAAAATTGGCTACTAAAATACGTCAATTTACGTCAGGCGCTGACTAATTTGCTGCATCCGGTTAGACTGGAAGCCGACCCTACCTTAGTTGAGAAAAAGTTAGGTAGATGGCGAGCCCAGTTTAATTGAGGTAATTAAAACACCATAATACCTAGTACTAATTTACCTCTAGGCCAGCCAATAATAGTTAGTCAGTTCAGTACACAGCCGTGAAGTCGTAGCAAACAAGCAGACTTACTCACTTTCGCCATTACGATAATTACTCTGGATTGAACTCAGTAAACAAACACATATAGTTTCCGATTGTTTTGCATTAAACTGTACCATACATAGTTTGGACAGCTTAATTTCGAATCCTGTGTTGAGATTAAAATTTAAAACGGATGTGGACACTTAACAGGTACGGTAAAGTTGAATTTTAAACAAGTTTGTATGCTAGTGAAATTGATCTACAAACACTTTAAAACTTGAATCTATTTAGCTATGCCCAATTCAATACTGTTCTGTGGTTTCCGACAGAACAGGACTGGTATGACAGGAACTGGTAGATAGTAAGCTGTGTCGGTCAGAAAATGCAGCTGAAATTCAGCGTCAGGTATTCCTTGTGTGTCATCTGACATTATGCTGAGCTGAGGCCCTTTTGGCATTTGAAGCATTGCTTTCTGTTTTTTTTATAGTTTTAAGGTGTCTTTTTTTGTTTTCATGCCAATAGACGCATTTTTTTTATCCACCGACGCTTGAGCACCCTGGCACACACTTGACGACTGCCCAAGACTTCGGATTTATTAAGGATAGATATGCAATCAGTGTGACACCAAGATTTACCAAGGGGTATTCTGGGTTATGGAAGTCAGATAGGCAATCGCTCCGCATCAGCATCCCCTTGCTTGGTGGAAATGCCACTCGGCAGTCAATATCTATTTGCGTAGGTAGTGGGTTGGTTGCCTTTTTAGTATTGGCAATCGTACTTTATTACAGTACTAGCTGACCCGGTGAACTTAGTACCACCTCAGAATCATCAATCAGTCAATCTATTCTCGAGATATGAAAAAAGCCGTTCCATTCTTTTTTTTTTTTCGTGAATATTTCCTATGTTTTAATAGTTATTCTGCTATTCGCGACGGAGAAAAATCCAACAAATCAAAGATCATGAAAATCGGTCCAACCATTCTTGAGTTATAAATGGTGTAACTCACTCACCTTTGTTTTATTTATATAGAAGATATGAAGTCGACTTTGTGCACAGGTTTATCAGGGTTAAGGGCAGTCTTATCACGTTGTCAAACGTAGGCAATGACTAAGGCTTTATCTCCAAAAAATATTCAAATTACCCTCCTTTACTAGGCGCTACTTTTTCCAATGTCAAATGGAAGTGCTATCTCTCAATGTCGGATTTTACCAGTGCTAACATAACAGTCAGATAACTTAGTACTAGTTGGCACGGTGACTTAATTTCCAATGCTTTTTTCATTGACTGTATAGTAATAAATGGTATCTGTTGGTTTATCTAGTATTGATATTGGTTTCTTCCGATTACGGCACTTGTCAAAGGAATTCACTGTAAATAATAATTTAATTATTTAAAGCGAATTCTGTGTGTTCGAAGTACATGCAGTATGGAAACCATATACAACATTAGTTTTAGTATATGTGAAACCCCAAACACGTGTCTAGTATTTTTATGTAAAGAATCTATGTGCAAAATTTCAAAACTATCATGAAAAATCACACAAGTTATAAGCTTGTTATGTTACCTGCTTGTCCGTACAAAAAAATGCCACTGCACGCTGCACTTACCACGCGGTGCCCCCGCGCCGGCGGCCGTGACCTGTGTTGTGCGCTTATGATTGCGGATATTTTTATCCCAATATTCCCACGGGATCGAGACGTATACGGATGAAACCGCGGGGCGCAACTAGTCAGCTATAATAAGGTACGGTATTCATACATTTATTTCTGTATAGGTATATTTCGAATTTTTCTACTTAGTAGTGTTGGTGAGTTTTGGGTGTTTACAACCTAAATTGAAGATTAATTTTAACAATACCTTTGCCATAAATAAGTGCAGAAAACCAAGTTACAAAGTTTGAATAATAAACGTTATGTTTACCTCTTTCGTCAGCTATAAAATTAATGGCATAATGTCATACTTCAATTACTTCAATTAAATAGATAATTGAAGTAATTGTAAACTTATTTTTGACACAGTTTCATATGATTTACAACTAACATCAAAATTGCCCTTGGCCTTGCTATAATTAAAAGTAAATCTCGTAATATACAACTCTTAATAGTGTTCTTAATAGTGGGCTCCCTCGTAAAGATTTATATTTCCGTCTTCTAAATTATTGGCCCGTTAAACTGTTATTAATTGCTAATTGATCTTGTTTTATAAGGTAAAATTAACTTCAACAGTGCTATTCTGTAAAAATCTCACCGTGAGAACTTAGGTGAAGTGAGCGGGAAGTGAGCTGTCATTAGGGATTAACACTATTGACACTGCTCACTTCACTTATGATTTCACGGTGAGATTTTTACAGAATCGACCGGCAGTATTTGCTTTGAATTTGTTGCCTATTAATGTAATTAAATGGTGGGTAATAAGGATTCGATACAGTGCAGTATACATATTATTAGTCATTAATGGCCCATGTTGGGCTAAGCCCTTCCTACTCTGTTTCCACTTGTCTCTGTCCAGAGCTGCCAACGCCAATCTTTATTAAAGGAGTCCAGCTCATCCCCCCATCTCCGTCTGGGCCTGCCGCGATGTCGTTTGCCATTACACCAATGTATGTACAGTCATGTAATATAATTCGTGGGTCTTTGGCAGTCGTTAAGGGTCGTCAGAAGCCCGAAATTCTGATTACCAGTTACCCTGTGTGACCCAGTTACTGGGTTGTGGAGGTCAGATAGGCAGTCGCTCCATGTAAAATACTGGTATTCTGCTGTATCCGGATAGACTGGAAGCCGACCCCAACATAGTTAGATTCAGTGCAGTTTAAGTTATTATTCAAAAATCGATTGTGATCGGCATCCTAAGTGCTAATTAAATATTTATTCCTCAATTTTCATGATTGCACCTACTACTGTTTGTCTCTGCATCACCCAAAGGTTGACTGGTAGAAAATGCCTATGGCATTAAGTCCGCCTCTGTACTGTACATTTGTGTGCTTGAAGTATTAAAAAAAAAAAAAATATGTTTACTATCCCGCAATGGCTAAACAATATTATAAAAAAAAAATTGCAATCATGAGTGCGTTATAAAATTAAGATGCTAGTATTCTGCGTATAGATGTACTGGGAAACTCCCATTAATGAAACCATTAAAGTAATAAAGGAAGAACTCATCTAGCATAAGACAGTTTAGAATGACTATGATATTTCATTCTCGTGACAGATGATTTTCGTCAATTTATGAAAACTCTTTAAAACAGAAAATGATAACAGAAAAAAATAAATAAAGATAATGCGAAAATTGATTCCTACAATATAATCAAGGAAGTGCAATGAAGAGGAATCAGTGTGTGACAGACAATATCCGCTTTCGAGTGCCGACCATAATGAGTTCCATTCTATGATCGATGAGGAAGCGGCCTTATGTCATCAACACCTGGGCAAGAAGTCGTGTCAACGTCTCCTCTTAGTGTAGGTAGGTGTGTGTATTGCAGTTTATAATAATATGCCAAGTGATCTTTAGAATGTGTAGGGAGAAGCGGCAGGGTAAGCTAACGCACTGCTTAACGCAGAGAGAAAATCCAGCAGTTTGGTTTTTTGGCTCTGTCAGTGCTTGGCTCAACACCGACAGTTGAAAATCAAGTGCGCGATATTTTTGCGTCCGTGTGAACATCGGCTAACTCGCGAAATTCAAATTTTCTCCTCGTACTGAATGACTATTTCCATGAAGTATCAATCGATAGGATTATATCGACGCTTGAAAGGAAAAAAATACTAAGCGACGTAACTTTACAGGAGCACAGTTTAAAGTTTAACTTTTCTATAAAAAAAAAAATAAAAAAATCATATAATTTCTGATTACGATTCAGATAAAATAAGATTTCCAAAACAGTAAGAATTACGCCTTTATGGTGATTACAAGAATTCGTATGATTTTTTTTCCGAAAGTTAAATTATTCTCCTATAAAGTTAGCCCTATGTCGCTTAGTCAATTTTGCTTTTTAACCTTCAAGCAGTCGCGCGGCGTCGAATCAACCGCGATTCGATCGATTCTCGATACATTTATGATGCCAAATTGCTTAGAAATACAAAAAAAAATTAGAATATTTTTTTGATTTTATAATTTTCTTAATGTCCGAACATAATGATAATGTGATAAATAAAAAAATATTAAATAATTAGTGTTTTAAATCCCTGAAATATCCTATGGGTCTTTTAGGTTACGCACGACCGCTGGCGTTACAAATGACCGCGCGCCCGCTTGAAGGTTAAGCGTTGATATGAACTTAGAGGGTTGTATTGAAGATTTTAATTCTATAAATACATACTTGTTGCGGTCTCCAATCACATTTTATTCAACATACAACCTGCCACTGATCTGCAAATTGCAAAAACGTAAGAAAATTTGAACCGACGGAGGCGTGAAGGTAGCCCGCGTAATTTTCTTAAGTCAAGATCGGAATAACAGTGCACTGAAATATTAAGACAAGCTCGCCTCAATTTTTCCAACCACTGCAACTCCTGTTAGGTCACAAAATACAGGGACGAGCAATCAAAAAAACGTCAAGACTATAAAACCATAGAGAATTGAGGAAGGAAGGAGTCCTTGGAAGTTTGACGACATAACGTCGTAGGGGATACAATGAAGGGATAAAGGGATGCGTAAAAGTATGCCCTGAAGGGTTTTATTTTTGGACAAACCGTCTATAATATTTTCAACCACGGCAATTTGTGTAGGCACGTCAGAATATACAGGGGCGGCCAACCAGAAATGCCTCAGGTCAATGGAGCTACAAGGTTAGGAGGGGCCCTTGCAATGTTTACGACAAAAGAGAGTCTTAGGAGGAAACAATGAAGTTAAATACAAACTTGTAATACTAAATAAACTAAAAATTATTAAAATAAAAATATAGTAAGTATCCTAATCTGACTAAAACTATTAAAAAACTAAAATATTGCGTCGAAATATTCCTCTACATCGCTGTCGATTGACAATGTACCCAAGAGACTGGCGACATTGCCACGCTATATGGCAATGCTTAGCCTCTGGCCAAGGTAAAAGTCAGGCATTGGGTCATGGGAAATATCAACCGGCCGTTTAGAGATTTCATTGAACAAGCCATGAGCATTCGGACCCCACGGCCCGAGAGTTTCAACAGCAATCGACCCGAAAATATAGTTTCCGATAAGGTTATTATACTTTCACCGCTTGAGGATTTCCGAAGCCGCAGCAGCAGCGCTAGCACAGCAGGCCGAACCAGGAAGATGGGATGGCGCAAGAGTATCAACGCACGTTGCGTCCCACAATAGAGGCCTACCCACCTTCCATGGAAATAAAGACATGCCGTCCGGTCTCTTGCCATCGTCGCGTGCCAAGCCATTGGGTTCTAATACAGCTGGAACGCCGACGGTGACAAGAGCTCGTCGGATGATGTCATTAATGTTCGCGTGCCACGCTAAGCGACCCGCACTTCGGCTGCAAGACAGGCCGTGCTGTCCGAGGTTGTTGACATCTTCGCCACAGTGACAGCGATGAGGAGAAAACAGTAAGGAGCTCCTAGTCGCAGGGAAGCAGCGAGGCGGAAAGTAGTGTCGTCGGACAAAGTACCTATGTTCGACGAAGGTAGTGCATGAAGCAGTACGGTAAAGTTAGATACTGAAATTACTGGAACAGAAATTGTTGATGATGACATAGTGACCGAATTCTCTTTGTTTGGACGGCATTTAATCTTATCTCATTTATTTAACTGTTATCTCTTCCACTATACTTTCGTAGATTAATTTGTAGTAGTAAGTGCCATAGTAGCTTGAACCTGTTGGGTTGTAAGTAAAATAAAGTCCTCCAGATCGTATTTCGGCCACGGCGGCCAATCTCAACGGAGACTAGCCTTCGGCGCGGGAGATATTATAGTCCACAAGTGTGCGCGCAGACACAGGTGCATTCCCTCTTCCCTCACTCTCATAGTCCGATGGGACGGCAATCCGACACGAACGGAGAGAGATCAGACAGGTTGTAAGTGCCTGAATGACTGTTACCCGCTCGGTTTGGAAACAGTTTCAAAATATAAAATTTGGAGACAACAATACGACATTAAATGAAAATACTAGGGCATAGAAGTATTAAAAAAAATAATTAACAACGATTAAATAAAAAACCGGTCAAGAGTGAGTCGGACACGCGCACCAAGGGTTCTTCTATCACATAGAATAATTTCAAATTTATCTCTATGCAAAATTCGGAGATGGGGGGGTGGTGGCGGTAGTTTTTCTTACATTTTTCATCAAAAGTCGAAAAATATGCGGCCTAAAAAAAAGTTAAAAAATGTTTGAGAATGTGCAAACAGCACTCTTTTATATGATACCCCACATGCCCTAGTAGCCCCAATTAGTAGTAATGGGTCGACTACTGATTTTGCGAATCATTGACTAACTATAGTGAGTAAACTAATGGAAATAAATTGATTGAATTATTGTATGCACACTGAGAACTTTATTAGATATACGAACTTTAAATTCATATCGTATCACCGTCCCCACGTAAAAGAAAATGTGTAACAAACGAATATGTCGATATAATTCACTTCACGTTTCTCGAAAAAATCCACACCTTATTTCCCGTTATTATTATTTGTGTTAAAAAACCGCTACGTTTACTGTGCTTTAACACCTTGATTCATTCTCACACATAATTCTTAAATGCATACCCATAACGTTATAATTAGTACATTTCTCATGGCTCATAAGTTTTGCCTATTCCGTGTCACTGCGGCGGCGCAGGCCGTAGCATCGATGTTCAGTCAAATGCGTTTAATTAACGATAGTTTACTCTAAACGGTATATAACCGGCCAGTTGCATCGGTAAATGTGTCAATAGTGATGTCACGATAACTTGTTTGGTACTCGTAACATGGTATCCGTACCGGTTCATCGACATCGTAGGGATGAGATTGATTGATTGTGTGTAGAACGAATTGGAAATGAAATTTGCGAGTTTGAATTTTGAAATATTAGTATTACCGAGATGACAACTAATAGAGAAGTATGGAAGAAAAATATATGTTGTGCCGACCCGAAATAAATTGGAATTTGGGTAGGAAAATGATGATCATCGTGATCGTTTTCATTCATCGGCAGAAAATGTTCTTCAGTTTGGAAAAGTTGGAAGCAGGAACCACAATCATATGTACGTACGCAAATGACTTCTGAAAACATCCAAGAGAGGTACTGTATTAACAAGCTCCAAAACAGAAACAGCTGATTGCAATTATTTAGGTCTATTTTCAAAACACTCCCTTATTGAAACGAGGGAACATTTTAATTATCCCGAACCAACAAACCGGGAAACAATCAACAATCCAGAAAGTTGCACGTCGAATTCGCAACCGAATCGAATCGCATCCCTATTCTGTATTGGATCGCGTGAAATCTCTAATTAAGTTCGATTGTGAGTGTGTTGACCATTTAAGGCTCGTAACAGATGCACCGGCGGTCCGTTAATACTGGCGTTTCTTTGATTAGAGCCTCAGCTAGCGGTTCGTGTGAGTTGTGATATAATTGGACACCGCGCGCCTTTCCTGAGGCTGCGCGGTTGCTAAATCACACTTATCTGATAATGGTGTGCTGTTTGATGTAGTGTTAGGATTGATTGTATGATTGCTGGGCATGTTGGTTTATTGCCTCAAATAGCGCAATGGTGAACATGACTCTCCTTAACAAATTGGTACAATTAATTGTAACAAGATAAGTTACGTGTTTAAATGTGTAGATGTTATGACTTAATATAGGGAGACTGTCTATTGAGATGGCAGCTAATAGTGAGATGTAAAGAACAAGAAGGCATGCAGGGCCTACCTCAAAAAAAAAAAAAAAATGGTCGAAGGGTCATGACCTTCGTCTTCGCGTCGCTGGCACGACTATATATTATATCTTGTTGGCCCAAAACATCGCCCCCCCCGACCCTTGCTCCCCCCTCCCCGACCCTTACTTGTCAAAGAGCCAGCCCGCGCGCAGCTGAGCATGTAGTTTTAAATTCCCGACAGTGACCTCTGAGTTTGTTTCGGCCTTTCTTCTCAGAGTAGTCAGATAGGAAACGCCGATCTCACCAATCTTAAATAATAATAATCTGATCCAGCCTGTCCCATCTTGCTGCCCTCCCCCCAGCGACGCCCTAAGCCGAGGTTCGTACCCCACAGGGGGTGCCCTTAGCGTGTAGTCGCTTAGCATAGTAGATATTTGCCCCTGGCTGGAGGCTTTGAGTTTACTTAAGGCAACCACAGGATAGTCCGGTTAAGTAGTCACGACCTTCAAGGTCAACTACGAGATGCCATTTATAAAAAAAAAAAAAAACGACGGGTTGCACTCCGGGAGTGCCGGCAGAAGTGAAAACTTAAATATTAACGTTGTGCATTTTTTATATTTTGGAATGGTTAGGGAATCATTTTGCACGAATTGCTTTAATTATCAGTATAAAAGTACTATCATTTATGTCGTAGAATACAATATTTATTTATTGCGCTATCTTGCACAAACATGACAATTTATATTACATTAAAAAGTTTATCTCTCAGAAAAATCAACTTCCATCCATAATTTCGACGACTTTTTCACCATCATTATTACCAGAACCATTATTTTATTAATTTTTTAATTTTTTCACGTCCACCGGAGGTGTGCCATATGTTCCACCAGTTATCTGTAGTTCCCAAATTGCAGATTTATTGTCGAGAGATGTACCTTCAAGTCTATCAATACATTCTAACTACAATTCTAATTAATTCATTCATTTAAGTTAAGTTTGTTTCTGTAACATAAACACACACGAATATTCGCGCAAGCACCCTGCCCCACCTAAATTAAACAACAGGCGCAGGCATACATTTTCGCCGCGCCGTAGAAAGAGAGGGGGATACTTCCTCGCCTACGCCGCGCCGCCGGCTGTGTACTCACCATCAGTCTTACGAATTTTCGATCAGGGTCACGTGTCCTGACGCGAGTTTTACATTTTTTACCCGTTACAAAAAAGTGTACAACGCCGCACAGTGGGCTGAAATTCAACTTTCATAGACATTTTCATTTAATTTTTTGAATGGCTGTTTTTTTGCATGGATGTGCTTCGGAAGACTAAGTATATGCTTATAAATATAAAATTTACGGAAAAAGATTGCAAACGGCTCACAAAGAATTTTTTTTTGAAAATGTTGTATGGAGTTGACATTAAAATCGACGATAACTCAGCTATCGCACGATTGCGCCTTATTTCCTCGTAGGTGTTTTTACTACCATTTATTTAGGATTTTTTGGCATACTACTTAACCCGGGCACTGGTGCGATTTATTTTTTAAAAATCCTTAAATATTTTTTTTTTTTTGTACTATGTTTCGATCTTATGTAAAGGTTAACATAATATGAAGTACCTAAGTCACGTCTAAATTATAATTGTTCTAATTTCTGTTCACTCTTGGTGAAAGTGGACCTGTGCCCCTGTAGTAAGGACTTTATAGGCTGCTGAGCCAAATAGTAAGAGTCTTAATTATTGAAATGCTAACAAAAATTATATCTTCAATATAAGATTTTATTATATTAAAAGGAGGCAAAAAATATAAACTATTTGAATACATCCTAAAATAAAATATCTTGAAGATATTATTTATTCAATTAATACGTAAATATATACGGTGAACATGTATGTAACAAAGAACGTAATCACGAAATCGGGTATTAACTAGTTGAAGACGTCAATTAGTTAATGCCATAAAATTACTAAACGACTTAAAAATAATTCATATTTTTTTTGCATTAATCGATATTTTTACGTCATCATCAATAATAATAATTACCGGACAATGCAATCTTTTGAGATTTTTAATGCTACCTTCATTATGAAATTAAATGAAATACATTAGGAAATTTTCTAATGGGTAGAATATTAGTTACTAATTAGCTAACGACAAGAGTATTAAGTTAACGTTTTGAGGGTAATTAGTAAATTAGGTGCAATCATTTAAGATTTTTAATGCTACCTTTATTATGAAATTATATGAAATACATTAGGAAGTTTTCTAATGGGTAGAATATTAGCTACTAATTAGCTAACGACAAGAGTATTAAGTTAACGTTTTGAGGGTAATTACTAAATTAGGTATGTCTACTTCACCGTATATAAGGAAGTGCAAACCGAATTAATGCAGTTTGATTTACGCATTGAAAGTTAGTACAACATTAATTGATATTTAAACATGGAAAGTATCGTAACCAATCTGGACTTGTTTGTTATTTTACAAAGTTTAGAAAAAACATGTGATTACAATCTTTTATTCGAGGCTATAGTATCTCGACTCAATTGCAGCCTAAGTGAAGAAGATCAAATGACTTTACGAGAATTTTGTCGAAGATTTGTAAACTCAGTAGCAAAGCGTTGGAAATCAGCCCACCGAAAGATGGAACTTTTTAGGCAAGATTATGGCAGTTGGCTTGAAGCTGAAGTTGACTGGCCTAGCTGTATTAAAGAAAACGTTCCAGAACCTCAAGCATCATCGACAGAACAGGAAGAAGGTGCTAGTGCGTCTATTTCCGAGCCATCAACATCGGTTGGGACTATGACGAAAAGAAAATACATTTCTAAAATACCTTTTGAAGAGTTGGGATCTAAACAGAAGAAGAGACGGAGTTCTGAATATATAAACAGCGAATCCAGTGAACTTTTACATGCAGCCATATCCAAAATGAAACAAACTGGTCAAGAGAATTTTGCTTCCGTGATAGAACATTTGCTAAAGCACCCAGAAACTGTTGAAAAGTTTCACGACCTCATTAAAAAACCACTGACTACGTTCACACCTCAGAAGGCACTTGGTTTATTAATATCACTTCACCTATCAAAGTGGCAATATATGACGTTGAGAGAGTCAGCCATCCGAGAAGGTCTAAAGAATATGTACCCTTCCTATTACCGTATACAGAAAGAAAAACAAGAGTGTTATCCACCTGAACCAAAAAAATATATAACAGTTACTGACTCTTCTGCCAGAATTACACTGCAAGCTATTTTAGATTTAACAGCGAAACGGATTTCAAAAACTTTGCCTGAAAATATTCAAAACAAACAATTGCAGTTGATCAGCAAGTGGGGTTTCGATGGTGCATCAAGCCAGAGCAGATACAAGCAAAAGATGGATTCCGCACATGATGATTCCAGTATATTTATGACTTCATTGGCACCATTGAAAATGACTTGTGAAGGAGCGACAGTATGGGAGAATCCGAAACCCTGCTCGGCAGCATTTTGTCGTCCAGTGCAGTTTACGTTTGTTAAAGAAAGTGAAGCAGTAGTAAAGGAAGAAGAAAAAAGAATAAAGAACGAAATAGAATTTCTAAGACCATCTGTTTGCGAAAGCAATACAATTGACCACAAGCTTATGTTAACTATGGTTGATGGTAAAATATGCACATATCTTTCAGATGCGAAATCTTCAGCAACATGCTATCTTTGTTTAACAAAGCCATCTGAGATGAATAAGTTGACAGAAGTGAAAGTCAAGCCAATATCAGAGAATATGATGGAACTTGGACTTTCTCCACTTCATGCGCGCATAAATATGATGCAGTGCCTCTTGCATATTGCATACAGATTAGATTTCAAGAAGAGCGCTGCTAGAGATGCTGACCAAGAATTGATGAAGCAACGACAGAAGATGATTCAAAACCGGTTTAAAGAGGATCTAAATCTGCTTATTGATGTGGTTAAACAAGGACACGGAACAACCAACGACGGAAACACAGCCAGAAGGTTTTTTGAATTCCCCGATAAAACTGCTGAAATAACGGGGCTGGATATAGAACTTATCCGCAGGTTTGTTGTAATTTTACAGACCATAACATCAGGTGAACATATAAAGGTAGAAAAGTTCAAGGAGTATATATGGCAAACTGCTGAGAGGTTCGTGTCAATATATGGTTGGTATAATATGCCTGTTACTGTGCACAAGATATTAATACATGGAGCAGAGATTATAGCTCATAACGCAATCGTACCTATTGGGAGTCTTTCTGAGGAGGCATCGGAAGCTCGCAATAAAGATTTCAGAAGACTAAGAGAGCACCATTCCCGCAAAAAGAGCAGAGTATGTTCGAACGAGGACATTTTCAATTTCCTTCTCCTTTATTCAGATCCACTTATTTCAGCGACAAGGCCTACTATGGATGAAAAAAGAAAAAAGCCTTGTTTGAAGAAGTATGGGATTTATTAAATATTCAAGAACCAGACAATATTAGAGTTCTGCGATATCACTAATTTGGATCCTGAATCGTCAGATTCTGATTCTATCAGTAGTGATGATGACTCGGAGTAGATAATTAAGTGCTTTATCCATTATTTAATTCTTTTTAAAATAATTTTAGTTTATATAATTCTTTTTCATTATCTTTTAATTTATAATAATATATAATAATAAGTATTTCCATTAGATCTTTTTTTTTAACTTTTTTATTGATCATTAAATGTTATATTCAAGATAGAATTTTATTGTTACATATATTCAAATTGTTTATATTTTGTTTGCATTTTAATATAATAAAATCTTATATTCAAGATATACTTTTATTTAATGATATATTCAAACAGTTTATAGTTTTTGTTAGCATTTCTATGGTTAGAGTCTTTCTATTCGTCAGCAGCCTTTATTTAAATCTTTATTTTAAATAAGATGTTAGTATACAAATACAAACGTGATCATGTCGTCCTCGTAATGCTATCAATACTAACTAATTTATTATTAAGGGGCACAGGCCTACTATCACAGAGATTGAACAGTAAATTATTCAATGAACCATTATAAAAAAACTACCAAGACTTTAGTCCCCAATTTATCTGTCATTGATCTAGACGTGACTTAGATACTTCATATTACGTTAACCTTTACCTAAGATCGAAACATAGTATAAAAATAAAAATAAAAAAATAAAAATATTTAAGGATTTTTAAAAAATAAATCGCACCAGTGCCCGGGTTTAAGTAGTATGCCAAAAAATCCTAAATAAATGGTAGTAAAAACACCTACGAGGAAATAAGGCGCAATCGTGCGATAGCTGAGTTATCGTCGATTTTAATATTAACTCCATACAACATTTTCAAAAAAAAATTCTTTGTGAGCCGTTTGCAATCTTTTTCCGTAAATTTTATATTTATAAGCATATACTTAGTCTTCCGAAGCACATTCATGCAAAAAAACAGCCATTCAAAAAATTAAATGAAAATGTCTATGAAAGTTCATTTTCGGCCCACTGTGCGCCGCTAAAGAAGTTTTCACTTCAAAAAAAAACCAAAACATCGCCACTTCCACGGCGTCGTCGTTGACAGTAGAGGTCACTTTGACTGCGTGTTTTGGGACACAGGGGGCAGGATAGGAGGTGCGGCATGGTTTGCGACATAGCTACACAACCACACTCTACTGCCGTTCCGTCGAGGTAGCCCCACTTTTCCCGATTGATCTTGGAGATGAAGATACATAAAAGTATAAATGTGGTGCCTATGGCTGGTTTGGAGGAAACCGGTATGTCCTAAAACCAAAGGTTCGAAGACATGACGTGACATCTACCAACTCGCACTGGGCCCCCGTGGTGGATTACGGCCCACTCCCTTTAAAAAACAGTGGAGGCCGGGGTCCCAGCAGTGGGAACATTGTAGTGCTCGACTGACGGTCAGCGCTGACGTCGGTCGAGTACCGACTTAGCTCGCTGACCGTCGCGTCGGTGTTTCACTATACACGTCCATTTATCGTCAGCGTCTTGGTACGCGTGACCGACGTCAGCGTAACACTAAATCCAACCTAAAACATTCCTTCTTAATCTTTAAAAAAAAAATAAAGAACTACTTACGAGTGCAAACAGTTAACGGATTTCGAAAGTAAATAGGTACGCAAGTAACTAAACAATTAACACACCAACAGTGACTCATAGATTACCCAACTAAAAACACAAGCAGTGATTGACATTTCTCGGTAGAAAAGTTCTATTAATTTACTGAATACATACTTACATGGCTACTGCCCTACATTGAACATTCCGTAAATAGACAACTCGATTTTTTCCTCGATATCTGTATCGATATAGAGATCGATACAATAAATCATCGACAACCGGTCGGGAAAGCCTGGGAAATATCACGGGAAATTGGGGAAACTATCTCGTAATGATTTTGTCACGATGATGATTGATGTTAGGTCGTTATGAAGTGAAAACATCACGGACGGTCATGTTGCGAATCTTGATTAGATATCTTAGTTACTTTTTGTTTCTATTCGCTGACGTTTTTAGAACAGCTTTATGAAGTAAACTCGGTAATGGATTGCCATCGTAATACGTTGACTATTCCTCTAATTGCGTAACACACAATTTCAATGTTGGGCTTGTGGCTAAGTAATAACAGCCCCACGGTTGATCATGTTAAGCCGCGCTTGCCGCGGTTGGTCTGTGGATGGGTGACCATCTTTGCATACCACCAAGACCCCCGTGATATAATATATATGATAGAAAATGTGTTACGTATAAAATAGTTGTTAAGGCTGAGGCTACAGTAGGCAGCGATTTGCGATGCGACTGGAAGAGCGAAACGAGATACGCATGGTATGGCTACATTATAAGCGAAAATCCGGCGTATATTCGGCGATGACGTGGCTACAGTACACATGCTACACAACGAATTAGCAAGAGGGATTGATGCGGCGGCTCCGTGTCTAATGTAGCCGCTATCATAACAAAGACTCAATTTGAATCGGTCGTTTTCTTAGAATGCGATCAAATCATCCATCGCGGTTTACTATAAGCATAATGTAGCCACACGGATATTTAGTAGCACTATTGAACTAGTCGTGCAAGTAAGAGATTTTCTAATAAATTCGCTTCAATTTCGCTGATATGTTGATGTAGCCGATGCCGTGATTACAGTAATGTTGTTCCTATCGCAGAAAGAAATCAAAGATCGCTAGTAATATTTGACGTACGGTGTAGCCATATACGTGAGCATTCATTTATTTGTTTTAATTGCTTATGCGTCGCAGGTCGCGTCGCGGCCTAATGTAGCCTCAGCCTAAGTGCTGTGTTTGCAGTGTGACTTGTAGCTTCAAAAAATCGCCAGCGATTTATTCGATAATGTGATGACATTATCGAATAAATTGCTAGCGATTTTTTTTCGCGCCGCAAGCTTTTAGGGCTGATTTTTCAATTGACAAATAATTTTTATTTGTGCAATAAAATTGACGTCTGGCAGATTTTGTATGGATGAATTGTCAAAAATTCAAAATTATTTCCTCGGATAAAATTATCTCGTGTTGGAAGAATCAGCCTTAAATGAACTTTCATCATCAATGTATCATAAATGCAACGCTTGGCGGTTTGTTAAAATTAGTCTTAATTTAATATGCGGGCATTTTGTTTATACAATCCGGAAGTGAATGAAAGAACAAGCGGTCAGATAAATTTTTACATGGTCTGTTATCCACAGACCACAAAGTTGAACTCATAAAATTCCTTCCTTGTTGTTTATTTGATAAACAGTTTAAACGATAAATTGCTTTTAATGATCCATTTAGAATCTTTTTTGTATGGTATCAAAATATTGGTCCTTTAGTACAGAAAATCAAACATAAACATATATCATCACGCCTGTATTTCGTGAAGGTATAGGCAGAGGTATAACTTTAGAATGCCACATTTCGCTAATTATGTTTCAAGTCCTATTTAATAGGGGGCGACCCTATTGCCATCGACTGGGCACAATCCAGACTCCAGATTGCAACTGAAATAATACATATGGAAAAACCTAATGACACTTTGCCCGTCCTAGGAAACGAAGTACGACCTCATGCTCAGCAGTACCCCTAGCGACCACTAACAAGGAAAGTTGTTTGTAAAACCGTCTATTACTAAAAATACGGTCCCATTCCTATCAAATTCGACGACAGTCTATCACCAAATAGAATTCTTCACGCTTCAATGGCCACCGCTTTTTTTTCCGAGGCCGTTGAATTCGTGGCTTGCTTGCTCTCCATTCAAAATTCGAACAGCTGTCGCCGCCATATTTTGTCTCCGATGATGCTTCTGGAAGTGACCAATGAGGTTCTTTTGTTTTGTCGTTCTGTAATTAAACAATGTCGGAAGCGATTGCAAAATCTTTTGGTAAAACAATCGCCTTTGTTTTTATTGATTCGATCGAAACCAAGAAGAGGTCATCTGTTTGCTACACTTTTATGTGTAGGTATGTACTATGCCATGCGATGTTTTTATAGAGGCATTGACTTGGTAGTGTTTTTTTTGTATTCTTAATTACAGTTATGTAGATCGCTCGAACTTTTTTCGCAAATTAACCATTTTAATGTACGCAAACCAAAACACGCTTCTCCCGATTCTAAATATTCAGAGCATCTTCCAACAACTATTCTACATTGTAAAACCGCACAGGTGATTGACAAGTGCATTGCGAAGACGCATCGATCCGACTCCCACACACGTGTGAGCTGTGATGTCATTGCGCCGAACGGTACTTAATGGTGGGAGATACTACCCGCATAATTTTAGAGATTCCGTTAAACTAAATACTATGATACTATGATGTAGTTATGTAAGCCTAAGTTACTGACCTACAAGTACTTTGTGCGTAAATTATAATTTATTATGAACATATTTCGTAATAAGTTACGGTACTGAGACGTTCAGGCTTTGACATTAAGCAAAGATTTACTTATTATGACATTTTTTATTCTTATTTTTTTTTTATATTTCCAAAATGGGGGAAAGCGATAAGGTGGTTTACCTACGTTCCTAGTGCATTTTTTTTTAAACTAAAACATAACATTGCTATTCAATTCAATCAGAATTATTTTTTATGAATCCCTTATTTATACAACGTGTAACGTTAAATGCGCAAAACCTCACACACCCCAACTGATTTTTAAGTCAATTGACATATTTCAGAGAGAAAATAAGTCATTAAAAAAATTGTAAAGGTTTTATGTGCTGTTTTAGTTTTACGGGCCATTCTGATCGTTTCTTGCGTCTGCGACAACGTTTTATCGAGGGAGGAGTCGTCACTTGGGCCGCTGCGCCGCGCTAATATTGGCTTGCTTGACCTATTAATAAATAGACACGGCAACGTTTTTATGAAGATTTTTTGAAAAATGTGACCTATGTTAAAACGTGGTTCAATTAATTCTGCTCGTTATTCTGATCAAACTATTTTCAGGTTTTGCGCATTTAACGTTACACGTTGTATAGGGTGACTGGTAATTAGTGACCGATACTTAAACATATGATTCTACTCATGACAACAAACAACTTTTACTATCGGACCAAATCCGAAATCGCGAAAAAAAAATCAGCTTTTCCCTACATTTATGTTCGTACGAGTCGTCAAAATGTAGGGAACAGCTGAATTTTAGAATTGTAGACATTTACTCTAGAGAAAAATAATCTGCTCTAATTATCATAGAAAAAATATAATAGCTATTGCTATTATTTCTAATATCAATGTCGCATTTAGTTTGATAACATTAGTCCAGTAGTTATCCAGTTACATAAATAACCACTTAATAAATTTATGTTTAAGTAGTTGTTTAGTTTTATTTTTGTTTATGTAACTTATTAAATAGATTGATAACACGATATATTTTCTGTTTCATACCTGAACTGAAGGTGCACTTTGATTAATCAATCACACTCAATGCTGGGTCCATTCAATTATGTAAGTTCTCGCGACCTACTTCAACGCTAGTTTTAAAATATAAGTAATATTGGTTAAATTACTTGAAGGCTGATTAACTTTGGGGTAAGCAACCAAACTATGGACCACACAACCGTTCCACGTATGGCCGATTCGTAAGATTTACGGTCCGTTACTGGTTAAAATTAAGACTTTTGTATCGTTACCAATAATGAAGCAAATACCTCATAGCTTTGCATAGTAGACCCTCCAATATGGAAGTAGCTATCGCAGGTAAAATTAGCTTACGAATCATTTTTTTTTTTTTTCTTTATACATATACGTTGCCCCACACTAGGAATATCTCCTGTATTGTGGGTGCGTTTACAAACATTTAAACTCACATACACAAACAGCCAGACATGGAACAACTACTTGTAGGTCATACAAATATTTGTTCCGTGCGGGAATCGAACCCGCGACACGCAGCGCAGCAGTCAATCGCTTAACCACTGCGCCAACCGTGCCGTGCCGTATTTATATGCCCAGTTTAAAAAAATGCTACCGTCTGTAAGCAAAACGATTCGTTTTTGTTTATTGAAACCAAGGATTAGTCTTTTTACGTAGAGTCGTAACGTAAGTGTGAAAGACCACGGCTTTTCCAGTTAATTAGGCCTGAAAAGTCGGGGTCGTTTACACTTGCAGGCACATTGGGCCTTGTCCACACTTGTACCATCATCATCAGCCTAGCCTTTTCCCAACTATGTTGGGGTCGGCTTCCAGTCTAACCGGTTGCAGCTGAATACCAGTATTTTACATGGAGCGACTGCCTATCTGACCTCCACAACCCAGTTACTGGGTAATACGATACCCCTTGGTAAGACTGGTTGTCAGACTTTCGGGCTTCTGACTACCCGTAACGACTGTCAAAGATGTCAGCCGAACGAATGACAGCCGGGACCAACGGCTTAACGTGCTTTCCGAGGCACGGAGGGGTCTTGGTATGTGAAGATGGTCACCCATCCACGGACCAACCGCGGCAAGCGTAGCTTAACCGGATCGATCAACCCGTGCGGCTGTTATTATACCATTTTCCTGTATTTTGGATCTCCATTGCGTGGCACCGTCTTGTATCAGTTGTAGCGTTATCGTTAGTTTGGACGCTCTAATTGACCAAAATGATACAAGTGTGGACAAGGGTTACCTGATTGAGGTAATAAAATACCAATTAGTGACCAGCTCTTTCTATCCACAGCTTAGTTCTACATAAACCTCTGCTGATTTATACAACGTGTAACGTTAAATGCGCAAAACCTCTTAAGGGGTCATTGTACTCATCATTATGAACAACTTTTACTATGGGACCAAACCTGAAATCGCGAAAAAAAAATCAGCTGTTCCCTACATTTATGTTCGCATAACTCGTCAAAATGTAGGGAACAGCTGATTTTTTTTTTGCGATTTCCGGTTTGGTCCCATAGTAAAAGTTGTTCATAATGATGAGTACAATGACCCCTTAAGAGGTTTTGCGCATTTAACGTTACACGTTGTATTTTTCTTCATCATATTGAAATATTGCACCAAAAGCGGAAAAAGTCTATGCCGTAATACAAAGCCTGCAACGAAGTGCAAGTCATTTGTCATCGTATTATGTCATTACCTCACAATTCTAATAAAAAAGAAAGATTTCCAAGAAAGTTGAGCGCGATCCGCTGCCGGTGTATCGCGTGCGTGTGCACTGGCCGCAGAGCACGGCGTCCGCGCCACTCAAAACGTGTTCATTAGTGCACATTAATCATTCCTAGTCCACCCGACTAGAATAGGTAACGTGATATTTACACTAACTCGCTCATATGGAAAGATGATTTCCGACAGTTTATACACAACACAGCGCAGAAAATGACTACAACAAATACAATAAAAATAATATTTATATTGGTGTCTGTTGTAAAGGAAGTGCTGGCCCAGTGGTAACGGTCGCGACTTGCGGGTTTGTAGGTCGTAGGTTCAAACCCAGATAGACGCTTTACTTTGTGAAAATTATTTCATCACCACTGCCCTCAAAACGGCGAAGAAAACGCCAGGAAACCGGGATGTCCTACAACTAAAAAATCGAAGACATGTGACATCCACCAACTGACACTAGGCCTGCGTGGTGGATTATGGCTCACTCTCTCTCTAACTGAGAGGAAGCCTGTGTCCGAGCAATGGGAACATTATGGACTGATAATGTATGATAATGTATGTAGAGGAAGTTCTCTGATTATGATTAATTACATGCCGGAATAAAAACAGATTTAATCAAAGTCTCATCATCGGTCAATTTCTCGGCTCCAGATTTTAATCTACGGCCGCCATCTTCGGTCGACATTACGATAGCGAAAGTGAATCCGGCTTTGAATAATATTCGCGAGGATATTGTTCACAGCGTGAGCTAGCCGCCATGCTGGCCTCTCTTTTATACTACAAACGAAATAATTTACTCTTTGTAAAAAACTAACTCTCGATTCTCGACCTTAAAAGGCGAAAGCGTCTGGGTAGCCCGCTTAATTCTAATTTTCTCACGTTTTTTAGGGTTCCGTACCTCAAAAGGAAAAACGGACCCCTATTAATTTTGCAATTTGCCTATCAGGTTGTACGTTGGTCTAAATATGATTCACGGCCGTAACAATTCGTAAACTGACTGACTGACTGGGTGATATATCAACACAGCCCAAGCCACTGGTCCCAGAGACATGAAACTTGGAGGGTGTTTTCTTTGTGAAGAGTAAGTATCCACTAAGAAAGGATTTTGGGAATTCCACCCCTAAAGGGGTAAAATAGGGGATGGAAGTTTATTTGAAAGTCCATCAGTTTTGAAGTTAGGATCTTCAAATTATTGTGATTAGGCTGAAGATTAAAAATTGATTTATACGTGTCTCAGCGTTTTTGATAATTCCTCCCCCGAAGGGTTAAAAAGGGGGATGAAGTTGTGCATGTAAAGTCCTTAATTTTTTAAGTAAAAATCACTAAATTTACTATCTAGGCTTATGGTTGGAAGCTAACGCAACGGTGTCATTAGAATTTCAACCCCTAAAGGGGGTGGAAAAGGGGGATAAAATTTTGATGTTAAAAATATTAAAGACAAACCGATGGAGCGCTTATAATAATAATAATAATAATCGTTTATTTGCATGAAATATGGTGCTTACAGATGTCATAATCCAATACATAGTATTTCATATTCCGCCTACCAAATTCAGCATGCAAATTTTGGATGTGCCATGATTCATGGTTATTAATAATATAAAAGTATTTAGAAAATGTAATTAATTGAATTACACTATTCATGTCTGTGCAATATTCCTATTCACATTATAATTCAAAAATTCATTAAATGCTAGATATAAAAAAACGGCTGAACGGATTTGGATGATATTTGGCACACAGATAGTTTATAATCTAGATTAACCCTATTGGTTACTTTTTAATCCCGGTAGTACGTTCCCGTCGGGTATTTTTCGACATCCACGCGGGCGAAGCCGCGGGCAAAACCTGGTAGAATTATAAAAATCATCAATACAACTTACACAAGTTCATATTACCTTATTGGGTGACTATTTCATGAAATCATGACACTTGAGGCCAATTATAAATAAGGGAGTTGCATTGCTGATTCTAATGCATATAATTTTTTAGTCATATTTGTTAAGGTCGTGAATCATATTTAAATCAACATACAACATGACACCCTGCAAATTGCAAAAATCTTACGAAAATTTGGATTCGCGGACTACCTTATCAGGACAGCGGATCATGAATCTCACAAACGTTATGGAAATATGCTCGAATTTCAAATTATTTTGGCAATAATCGTTTGAAATTCAAACATATTTCCACCATAATTATTATGCTGTTATTCGAGCGCGAGTGAACGCGGAAAACAGGTAAAGACGTTATTTGACCGACAGTAGGTCGAATATGCGTAAGTGAGTAATTTAATAAGCACGAAAAACGATTTCATATATTTAAAATGAGCTTTAAATTACATACCTTTTTTGCTCAAATAATTAATTCAACCGTTAACTGAGATGAAAAATGAGTTCCTACTTTTACATTAACAATATGCGCTTTTTCAGAACTTTTTATCCAGATTAGGGTCACAGCGAATTTAAACGGAAGGTACCTCCAGTACCTACCTATATTATATGCTGCTGAGCGTGGGATCCAGGGTTTGATTCCTGGGTCGGTCAATGTGTTATTGAGTTTTGCCATTAGGAATTCCTTAGTGAAAACCCGGAGTTTGGAAGTTGGCGGTGTGATATCCCCGTGCCTCGTAAAGCACGTTAAGCCGTTGGTCCTGCGCCTGATCTCTCCAGTCGTGTCGGATTGCCGGTTCTTCGGACTATGATAGTGAGGGAAGAGGGAGTGCACCTGTTTCTGAGCACACACTCGTGCACTATAGTATTACCCGCGCCGGAGGCTATTCTCCGTGGAGATTAGCCGTCATGGCCGAAATACGGTCTGCAGCGCTATTCTGTAAAAATCCCACCGTGAGAACTTAAGTGAAGTGAGCTGGAAGTGAGCTGTCATTAGTGATTAACACTATTGACACTGCTCACTTCAAGCTCACTTCACTTATGATTTCAAGGTGGGATTTTTACAGAATCGACCGGCTAGAGGACAATTATTGTTATTATTTTATGACACAGTTTAAGCTCATTACCACCATTAAGAAAAAAGGTGCCCGCTACCACGTACAACTGACTTATGTCAACCAAATAGGTTTATTTATGTTCAAAAATATTAGTAAATCAAAACAGCCGAGGCTTACTATTACGTTGAATACATTACCTACGCAAATGTGTACAAACAATAAACACGATACTGTATTAATTCTAAGATTATCTTAGAAGCCAAATACGGCTTGATTAGAACTATTGTTTACCAAGTTTTGATAGTACGCCAACTAAGACTGCATAATCTCTGTGTGTGCATAATGCTGGGTATTTATAATCTTATCTATATTGGTAGGTTCCGGAAAATCAACTGGCCTTCATAAATAACCTACACCCCAATTGCGTAAGACAGTTTTCTACAAAAATTCGAAGGTTTCGGATGTAAATTCTTAATCTGTTGAATTGGCCTGCAACGCAATCAATATTGGTGAATTGTTACAATGAAAGGCATTGCCATTGTAAGTGTGTTAGCAATTACCCCGCTAATCTGTAGCGGAAAGTGATGTTTTTGCTCTTTTCTTTGCTTTTCGAGTCTTCGGTGATGATAAGCTGTGTGTGTGACTGGCGGGAATGGTCTATGAATTCTTTGGTCCCTGCGTGAGAAGATTGGCCAGCTGAATCCTCTTTGATTTGATAATATTCTGTGAATCAAATCGTTTATTTTTGATATATGGGTGACATACAGGTGTTCATTACATTATTATATACTTAATTATGTTCATTTCATGTTGAGCCAATCCAGCAAGACAATCAACAACAATATATTATCGTCAAGCGGACATAAACATTTAAAAAATTCTAGTTGATAAAAATTCAGCAACAGAGTAATAACAATTTTCTATAAGAAATTGGAACATTTTATTTTTAGAGACATGAAAATTGCTACATTCTTTTATGTCATTAGGAATCTTATTGTAGATCTTTGTGGCCATAGCAAACACACTTCCCATAGAGGGTAGTTCTGTAATGACTGGTAAGGTTATTATATAAATGACTTCTATTTCGCGATTTAAGCTCTAAAGTAAATAGTGACGGATGATGTGTAATAAACAAGGCCATTTCAAAAATAATAATAATAATCTTTATTATGATACACACAAGATTCATGATACACAAGAGCATAATGTATAAGACGTTATGGTTTATCTACATAAATCTACACAGGTCATGTAACCCTGTCTCCTAAACTAGGTAGTCCTGTATCTTAGGAGACAGCACAAATATATAAAGATTGCACGGTATTTTTAATTTTTTAAAGTATTCCTTGCAGCTGTCAGTTCTGTTGAGCTTGAGACCACACATAGCTCGCACGCACCTTTTTTGACGTTTGAAAACTTTATCCCAGTTAGTAGTATTTACCCACAATATGACTGCATATCTGAATCTAGAAGCGACATTACTATGATAAGTTACCGAGTAATGTGTTAAGATTGACCTTTTTCGCTAGCATGTATGTTTTGACGTTCGAAAAGTGCTGATTCTCAGCCTAGTTTGAATAAATGACTTTTGATTTTGATTTTGATTTTGAACTATAAGATGACTGTGACACTTTTTTGCAAACAAACTATATGACTGCCATTTCAAACTATCATCTGTGTGTACGCCGAGAAATTTTGTTGTAGTCGTTAATTCAACTTTTTCGCCGTTAAATTTTATTCGAGTATGTAAAATGTTTTTTTTGTTTTCTATTTAAATTGCATTAATTTAGTTTTATCGATATTAATGAATGAATTATTATTTTGTAACCATTGAATTATTGAATTTAAACTACAATTTATAAAATTTTAATCATTGTATACAACAGTGCAGTCATCAGCAAACAGTACCATACGATCTGTAGTAGATTTTGGAACGTCATTGATATATATAATAAAAAGTGGTGGGCCCGAAACACTACCTTGTGGAACTCCATATTTTATTTTCTGCTCCTGGACTTATAATTTATTTCATGTTTCGTATTAGGACAAATTTTGACAGTACTCGTAATGAGTTTTAATACTGAAGAAAGATCTTATTCTATATATTATAGTAAAGATATTATTCCTTTCAAAGTAGTCATACAAGTTATTGCTTATGGTTTTCTCAACTATTTTAGAAAATGTTGGAGTTAGGGCTATAGGCCTCTCATTTTTTATATTTGATTTAACATCCTTTTTATGGAGTGGTTTGATCACATAGTAGTTTTTAACACACATGGAAAGATTCCCTGCTTTTAAAATTATCACAAAAACATGTGCTAGAAGCACATGATTTACTGTCACGTCGGTAAGCCTTGCAGCAAGGTCGGACATTCTTCAGTATCTTCACTACTGGAGCCAATAGTTACACACACGTAGCAGCCTATAACCTGCTCACTGCTGGGACACAAGCCTCCTCTCGGTGAGAGGGAGGAGGCCCATAATCCACCACGCGGGCCTAGCGCGCGTTTGTGAATAGTGCGGGATATTACATAGCCAAATGATTTCGACATGACAAATAACTTAGGATTTAGTAGCTTGCAAACTAATTCTACGTAATCTCTACGTGAAATCAATCATGTCAGTGTTTCCGCTAAGATAATCCTGTTATTTTCAGTGACTGTTGTAAGATTTAGGACTGTTTCTAGTTAATGGATGACAACATCCAACTATTAAAGTCATAGCGAGACTAACAATCAGCCTGACAGAGGACTCTATTAATACAAAATGCTGGTCGGGACCGAATCTTACTTAAGTATATCGTTTGTTGCAGTTAAAACAGGTAAAAACTTGTTTAACTTGCATGGCGAAACTATAAGGGTTCCTTGTTGACGACGGAACCCTAAAAATGAAATGCTGTCCGTTGGTAAGCGCATCACTTGGGAACGGCTGAACCGATTCGACTGTGTTATGTATTAAAATGTTCGTTATAGTCCGAATTAGGTTGATATGGAAAGGAAAATCGGAATCGTTCTTTTTTATATGGGATTTTTGTATGAACTATTGACATTTGGACAGGACAGCGTCTGTGGGGTCATCTAGTAAAATATAAAGACTTAGATACAGAGCTTATATTAAAAAGAAATCTTTCGGATAATCATAAACATAATTAATTTATTATAATCAGTCATTAATACAGAATTACAACGCCAAAATCGAAAGTATTTACCATATTATCTAGTTAATGAGACCGGTTCATTCAATTGAATGAAACAATTTATCGTGAAGTCTATTTCGGTCGCTGGTATGAAAGTGAATTAGCAACAGTATTTCGGTCAGCCCCGCCTTTACGAGTGAACTTGTTAATGAGTGCTTAAAAGCTTCATAAAGAAACAGAACTTTGTTGTTTGATACTTTGTGCTCGTTCATAGAATGAGCTGTTTTTGGAAATCGTAGAAATTAAAACCTTTTATGACGTTGAACAACGCTAAGTAAAATGATGAAAAGTCTTTTACCATGAAGTATCACACCAGACACAGATTGACAATTTAAATTTAAAAAATATGACTGTTCCAGTAATTGCTTTGTTTTGTCGCAAAATGATAAATAATAACTTTTGCAGTGATTATTATTGTGAAGCTCTAGAATGTATCTTCTACTTAATAAAACTTCTTAAATTTACTAACAGACCACGCACAGCTTAAGCTACTATGTTTAAAAGTATGAAATTTTGCACAAGTGTTCCTTAGATAACTTTAAAACATTCTTCTTGACTGCTCCACCTTGAGCATAAAAGAAGGATATTTCAAATTTTAAAGGGGTTGAATGGGGGATGAAAGTTTGTATGGAAATTCGCATTTTTTAAAAAGATGTGACATCCATACGGCTTGTCGTTGTTTATGGTCTTTAACTAAGATATTCTTAAGATACTAAAGTTTCATGTGCACAGATTGCAACGATTTTCTTTTGTTTTAGTTTCCCACATACGAACAGCAATGGTTTCACTTCGAATTTGTAAACGCTTTAAACAAAACTATTACCTAAACCATTACCTACTGCACTGTACTGCACTAGATTTAGATTTATTGGTTGCCGCTGCAACAACTGTTAATGTAATGAGAAATTGTAGGGTTAATGTTAGCACTTAACCCGTATCTGCTGCTATCGATAACGTAATGTTCTTATACAGGTTGTTCTAAAGGGATTGGACTATAAAGACTGATGGTTAAGATGTAGGAAGGTTTACAGCTGATTTCTAGACGAGGCTATAAAGTTTATGGCTACAGGTTTGTTATGGACGTATTTGAAGTGTGAGGAAAGTATCTGGGGTAGAGGAGGTGGAACATTGAATGTAGAAAATTTAAGAGTTTTTGAATTGGGATTGAGATCTTGCCATAATTTGACTGTTTTTCTCTGTCAAACTAACTTTTATTGAGTGATATGAAGACAGGTTTTATTAAGAGAGAAAAAACGACCGAGATAAATTTGTTCCCCCCACCCCGTCGCATAGCATCGCCTGCCCGCACTATTACCTCGTTTTCACCAGCCCCTAAGTGTCCTAGCGTGATGTTAAGGCTATAGTCTTCCTCAATGATTGAGCTAAGAAATGCAAAAAATAATTTTTCAAATCCGACGTAGTTCCGGAGATTAGCTCGTTTAAACATACAGACTCTTCCGCTTTATTATTACTGGTATGTTATGCCTTCACACACACACCTTACAGCGACACGACCACAATTAGCAAAGGACTGTTTAAGTCAGTTCTTTTCTGTAAGGCTTACAGAAAAGGACTGACTTAAACAGTCCTTTGCTAATTGTGGTCGTGTGGCCTTTTCTCGTTGGCCCATGAAATTACTAACCCAGGGTATTTCAATAGTCAATTTAAAGCCGTGAAATGTAATAAACAGGCTCTAAATCTAAAATAAATAAAACAAAACCTTCAAACAAAAAGACATAAAAAGAGATCAAATAAAATGATAGCACCATTTTACTCTGTCCATTCATCATAATTTAAACTAAGTACATATTTGAACAAAGTTTTTTGCGCGTGTACTTTTATTATATTACTGAATCATATTCTTTAATTTCAATAAAAACCGTTAGTAATTTACAGAAGAATCATCCAATAATGATTGCGTATTTTAATGATAGTCTAATATGCTAAATTTAAGATGGCGACCTCAATTCTACTTTCTAGCAATGAAGATAAGAATTAAGGCAATCTAAAGAGAATGAGTAATACAATCGAGAATTATGAAGATTGGCGTAAGTAGGACACCAAAGTAAGCCATTGTTCGATGGTGTACATGCCGATTCGATTCTCGATTCTTTTGACTCGATTCAATGTTCGTTTGTTGTAGATGAAAGTTTTTGGCGCGAATTAGTTCAAACTCTCAAACTCAAAGCATTTATTTACAGGCTCTTTTCAATTGGGTAGTTGCATGATATTGAATACTATATATTCTAGTAGATAATATATCCACACATGTAATACAATAATAGAATTCGAAATCAAATTTGAAATCGGTCGAAAAATAAAAAACTTATAACTCATAGAAACTTTTTGTCTATCTCTTTCTCGCAAAACGAAGTTTTGCATGTAATTTATATGGTGTAGGCGATACTGAACTATGACGTCACAATTCAGTATTTCCCTCTCTGTCTAATTGAGAGTTTTGAACGCTCATATCTTTTCAATTTTTAAAAATATTAAAAAACTGTTTATACCAAGTTATTAGTGAGGTAAAAAGCTTCAATTTAAATAATAAAAAAAAAATTAGTCAACTCGCGGATTGTCAAGCAGTCGGTAATTTAGAGATATGAACCTAGTGGCCCATTCCAAAGCGTAGTTGGTAACCATGGAGAACAACGGGCAAGAAACTCCATGGACACTCTTTTAAATCAAAACTTTTATCTTTTGAAAATATTTTCATGAACTCTTGTCTCACATAAGTTTATTTATTGGGACTTTGTCATATGAGTTATTTAATTATACAGGTACTTATTTTAATTAAAATACGCTATAAAAACATGAGAAACTGACTTAATGATTTTTTTTATTCAATACCACGACATTGATATCAAGTTTTTGAATGGACTTATTAATCATTACAATAGTTTATTGGCCTCAGCTTTAAACTACCTACGTCAAAGAGGTACCTGTACTGTCTACGTTTAATGCCTTCGAGTATGATGGTACATATCGCCTGAGTTGTAACTATCAAGAAGTCAGTTAGGAAGAAGTATAAGAGAATAGAACAAACAAGAAGTAGTAGTTTTTGATCCTCCATATCATCATTTTCATCACTTCAGCCAAAATACGTCCACCGATGGACATATGCCACGAGCGTCACTATATTGACTGGTCATGTGCTTCTCGCATACAGTGGATTCCTGCGACCTTCCCTAGAGGGGCAATTCTGGTAATTTTAACAACGTTCATAGTCTGATCTCAGTCTCAACCGGTCAAAAATACCTCTCATTTTCCTACATTTTTGAAAAGTTCTTAACCCTACAGAGCATGATTTTTCTTATCGGCTTAAAAAAATTACACTAGCCTGCAAATATGATGCCATTTCTCGAAAAAATATTTACAAAAATCATAACTCAATAGAAACGTATGTTTTTGTGTATGACCCATATATGGTACATCACGCATTATAATGTGAATTTGTGTTACTTAGTATCAATGTAATTACAAGATTACACGTAAAATGACAAATATGAACATGAACTTACCTCTACTAATTATTTCGACACTGAAAAATTCAATTTTATCAATTTTTTGCTATTATTATACGCCGCTCGTTAATCGTATTCAAAGTACACCCCTACCGATTTGAAGAAAACATAAATGTTTATTCAGATCTATCCAAAATATTTGGTACTAAATTCGAAACTCAAATACATAATAGTTAATCTTGTCAACACTAGATTACGCTACTTGGATCAATTTTTGAAATATAAGACATTTTTCGGTATGTCCCATATGTGGGACACTATGCTCTGGAGGGTTAACATTTGTTTGTCGCCGAGATGAGACTGTGACTCGATTTTAAACGTTTTAACTTACCAGAATTGGCCTTCTGGTCATCAGTCCACCTTGTGGACCTCTTGGCCTAACAGCTGCACCTTCCGGTACGCGGTCGCCATTCCAGAACTTTTCGGCCCCATCGATCATCGGTTATACATTGCTAGCAGAGTGGGGCAAAAACTAATTGTGAAAGCAATTAACAACTAACAATTAAATCGCCAAATTTAGTTGCAAGTAACAATTAAAATAATTAATTGTAATTGTAACATATCGCAATTAACAATTAATTAATAGTGCTTGTAAAACTTTGCAATTACAATTAAATTAATTGTGCTTGTAAAATTTTGTAATTACAATTGATTAATTGTTAATTGTTTGATACACGTTTACAATTACAGTTAACAATTAATAAATGTCATTAACTGAAAAACATAATGCAAACAATACAAGAGCCTTAATATTCCTTAATATTCTCAAAGGTATGTAAAGCCTAGATTTAAGCCAGAACATTACGTAAAAGTGTAGCACAGGTACCTAACTAGAATAATTCAGGATTGATGATTGATGACGATGCCGATGACGATGACGACGACGATTTAAATGACGATGACGATGACGATGACGATCACGATGACGATCATGATGACGATCACGATGACGATCACGATGAAGGTCACGATGACGATGACGATGACGATGACGATGAAGATGACGATGACGATGATAACGATGACGATGACGATGATGACGATGACGATGACGATGAAGATGACGATCACGATGACGATCACGATGACGATCACGATGACGATCACGATGACGATCACGATCACGATCACGATGACGATCACGATCACGATCACGATCACGATCACGATCACGATCACGATGACGATCACGATCACGATGACGATGACGATGATGATGATGAAAATAGACGGAAATATAATACCTACTGTAATAATATTTGTGAAGTTTAATTACTAAGTAATCATTAAATTAAAATTAGTCATTCTAAAATATAGAATACAATCGACACTTAAAATAATATTTTATTTATTAAACTAGAACTCTTCGTAATAATGCAGGATCTTAAAAAGTGAATCAAAATATAAAATACATAAGATACCAATAATACCGTAAGTTATAATAAAATACCTGTTTAACCTTTTGGTATTATACGGTATTTTTACAACAGTACTCCTGCCATATTTACATTAATCAAATATGTAATTAAATTAAATATTAATTGTTTAAAACAATTAATTTAATTGTAAATAAAATTTTAATTGCAATTGAATTAATTGTAAACCACAATTAATAGATTTAATTGCAATTGATTTTAATTGCATTTCACAATTAAAAAATAATTGAACTAATTTAATTGCAATTAATTTAGTTGAAATAAAAATTGTAATTGTTGGCCTCTACAATTAAAAAATTAATTCAATTGTGCCCAACACTGATTGCTAGCAAGCAATATATCCTACCCACTGCCAGTAAAGTTGTAATTCTTCGGGTTATGTCGGTTACTATAATTCTTCTCATCATCTGCATAGCCTTTTACCAACTATGCTGGGGTCGGCTTCCAGTCTTAACAGGATGCAGTTAAATACCAGCACCTTACATGGAGCGACGGCCTATCTGACCAGTAACGATACACTTCCGTAAGATCGGTTGTGAGACTTTCGGGCTTTTGACGACCGGTGCCGGTTACTTTAATTCTTCTGCTAAAACTAAATAATAAACAACTCCTGCTTACGACTCCATAAAACCTTGAATACTGCATTACAAATTTAACTACCATAGTGTTAACCTATATTTCTTATCGAGTATCCGTGTCGTAATATTTACAGTCGAATGTTCTCACGGCGAGTGGCATCGATTCCGTTAATAGTTACAAGTTGGTTCAGTTAGACACGGGGTTTTTGTTTGTTGTTCTAGTTTGGTAGTGGCTAGTTGTCCATTTGAGTTTTGTAATAGATTTAAAGGACTTTATTTAATTTGTAGAAATAATGGTGAACCAAATATACGGTATTTCTACATGATCTTTAGGTAGTTCACGTGAAAACCCATAGGAGGGGCCCGTGGCTAAATAATAATAGCCGCACAGGTTGATCGATCAGGTTAAGCTATGCTTGCCGCTGTTGGTCTGTGGATGGGTGACCATCTTTACATACCGAGACTCCTCCGTGCCTCGGAAAGCACGTTAAGCCTTTGGTCCCGGCTGTCATTCGTGGATCTTTGACCGTCGTTACTGGACGTCAGTAACCCGAAAGTCTGACAACCAGTCTTACCTAGGGGCATCGTATTACCCAGTACCTGGGTTGTGGAGGTCAGATAGGCAGTCGCTCCATGTAAAATATGGAATTAAGCTGCATCCGGTTAGACTGGAAGCCAACCCCAACATAGTTGGGAAAAGTCTAGGCAGATGATGAGTTTTTGAGATGGAACACCAGATAAGATGAAAACAGAAAACTAGTTAAGTACACCTACCTACCTATAAACCCATGTTTACGCTCATCAAAAAAATTATAAGTGGGTACCCTCATGTATATATGTATAATAAAGTAGGTGAAAGAATCATAGGGCATCAAAAAATTAATTCTTACCCATGATATTATGTTGTTAATACTTGTTTGCTAAGTCTTGTAAAAGACTTGTCGTTTGAAAAACATGTATAATACCGACATGTATACATGTATTGATGTTGTTTTGGACATGACTGTATTGTTAACTATTTTGTTCACCTTTTTGTCATGTTTTCTAGGTACAAGTTTTGTACAACTTGTTTTAGGTGTAAACTATAAACGACACTAGTAGACACAACATGAATGCATGTCTGTCTTCTTCGCGTGTCGATGGTATTCTACCTCGTTGTTTTTTTTTTTTTTTTTGATAGTTTGAGCCCAGTAGGTGGCCACGTTGATTGCGGCATCAGTGGCATTCTTTAGGTCGTCCGAGGTGCAGATGAACGGGCAGTTAGGACACTCCAGCAAGTGGGGCATGGTCTGACCAGAAACACCGCCCTCACACTGGGTGTTAGATACATCGGTGTAAACGCGTGAACAAAGTTTAGATTTTAAATCCTCTAAAGCTACACGGCACCAACTAATTGAACACATTTCGTAATGGTTACCTTGTAATTTAATGTCAGTAATTAAAGTTTTATATAGAAACAAAACACCATAAAAAACAGCTATCAATTTAAGGTATTTTCTCAAAGAATTTTCTCATTAGTATCTAAACATCTACATCTAATGAACCATTTAACTTCAATCGAACTTTAATTGAAATTCCTATTTTATTGGCATCTTTTATAGATGTCGTAAAGCTTAAAAGTTGAGAATTATCAACTTGTCAGCTGATTGGTCGGGTGAACGATTTACTACGATATTCTATAATGATGTTACTTGGATATTTAAGAGGATTTACTGATTAATTTCTTCTTTTAATTGATTGCCGTCTAGACTATAAAGTGTTGCAATACTGAAGATTTACTTGTTGGCTCAGGTAACTTATTTCACACTCACCTAATTTAAGTTTTTACTTTTTCGACGCAGGATGTGTTCTTATTTCTTTATTTAATACTTCAAGCACATAAATGTACAGAGGGTTCTTCTTCCTTATTCAGGGTTCCGTATCAACTGCGATATTACCTACCTTTCGTTTTTTTTTATGTCATCTTTTTAATGTTGCTTTTGTTTCATCCATTTTGTGACCCAACTTTTTGAGTTGCATGACAAACAGCTCTACAATTGTTGACTCAGAATCATAATCTCTTTCATTTTGAAGGGGATTCTTCTTTTTAGCGTGTAGATGGCAATTTATGTGTTTGGCGCCATCACTGGAGTCCATTAGTTCCTGTGTGACAGAACACCTCAGGGGCAACTAGTAATTCTAAGAACGTTCACAGGCTGATCTCAGTCTCAATAATAATAATAATATTCCACAACTTTCACACAACGCCATCTAGTCCCAAACTAAGCGGAGCCCGAAACACGTGTCTTGTATTTTTATGTAAAGAATCTACGTACAAAATTTCAAAACTGTATCATGAAAAATCACGAAGTTATAAGCTTGTTATGTTACCTGATTGTCCGTACAAAAAGTTGGTTACCACTTAATACGCGACGCCGCGCCGGCCGACCGGCTGTGACCTATGTTGTGCGCATATGATTGCGGATATGTATTATATTATGAATTATTTTTGGGACAAAATATAACGTAGTGCAAACATTATTGGAATCGATTCAGTTACATATTCTGAACAAACTATATTCAGGTTTGCAGTATACTAAAAATAATGTTGTATAATAATAACTTTGCTTATTGTGATAAATTCGTGATTTTAAAATATCGGCAATCTATTTGATTGGTTTTATGGTTTTCCCAAATCAGTACTAATTTTGTTACTCATCTCTTCTCTTGCCCTTCATTAATAAGTACTCATTTTTTTGTTTACTTGCCTGCACTGTTCCACTCCTGGGTAAGCCCCTCTACTCCTTCCAACCATCTTTGGCGAGCCCGCGCGTCCTCCGTCGTATTTATTTTATTGAAGTTAATTAACTTTATTTAAAGTTTACTTTTAGTTTATATACAGCTTCTGTCCAATATATTTTCAATGTACGCCACGTACGCCTATATCATTTGTATATGCATTAGCAGTTATACCTTTTCTAAATTCAATTGTAAACACATATTGAATGCTGTTGGTGTTGTTTATTAAATATATTTGAATTGTACCCAAGCAGTATAGCTTAAACTTATAAAATCTAAATATTGTTTGAACTTTCCATTTGCCCTTTTTTTCTACAGAAACACTATGAATGTATGTAAAATCAGAAGCCGGAAAGCCGAAGTCCAAACTAGTAAGCGTACATCCGGTCGTCAACTGACTAAACATGGCATAATGACGCCTGTAAAGATACTCTTTGGTGCCATTCGGGATGAGCGGACATCCTTCGAACTTCTGATTACTTCCTTCCATTTTCTTTTCAGGATACTTTGAACAAAGGACTGTTAAAAAAGCACATAGGGGTACAAGGATCATTTGGAGCGTGGCCAAAATCGGAACTAACGCCGCCATCTTGTTTTCCAATACATTTCGCAAAACAATTACACAATGTTTACGAACAGCACCCCCTTATCAACGTCAATCGAGCACGTAAATATCAATGTAGCGCTTTACCTAAGTAGGGACTTGTGGCAAAGTAATAACAGCCGCACGGGTCGATCGATCAGGTTACAACCAACAAAAATGTCTTTAGTATCGTCATAAATGTATGTATTTTTCTGTTCGTTTCTGTTTATATGTGTGCGCATTTATGGTTAAATAAAATAAAATAAATAAAAAACATGAAAAATGTTAGTTTACAAAAAAATAAAACGTGATTATCACACTTGCAGGTCACGTGACATCATATTGTTACATTTTACTTAAGTGAAAGTAATTCAGATGTAAAAGTTTGCGTAAGAGAATATTAAAATTGGTTTTATTAACTGTACATTACTTGTAATGAAAACGATACTAAATTGTTATGATTATGGTAATGTATTTATTGATTTCTTTAATAAAAACAATCGGTATGTTTTTATGATATAAAAATTGTGTCGCCGTAGTTTTGGCGGTTCGACGACTGCTTCCAAACAGTATTTCTTTAAATTTTCTCAAGTATTGAAACCACAGGGTTTCTATAAAAAGGGCCTATTATCTTTAAGATCTTATTACCTTTTCCCTTTATTGTGTAAACGTACAACTAAAATGCCATCGAGTTAGGCCGTTGGTTAGAGCTGTTTTAATAAGTATTTTCGAAACCCGGGTCAGAGTAACATTCGATTGCCTAAGTTTCATTGCTCCTAGACCAAGACTAACGGTTTCCTTATGAGTTTTATATCACAAGCTTGTAACTAACTTGCTAACAGGCACGCCCATTAAAATGTTCCAAGAACCACGTCTGTTACATATATTTTCCTTCAAGGGAAATACTAGTCAAAAAAGCGGCCACGAGCGAGTCGTACTCATACACGAAGGGTTCCATATCAACGTATAATATTTAACACAAATTATTATTTAAAATACTTCCGTAAAATAAAACACGTTTCTGGTATGTGGGCTAGCGTTCAATATAACTTTATTTAAATGTTATTGTTTGTTGTTATAGCGGCCATAGTACACTGCGAAAATTTCGGTTCATAAGAGGGCCTACTCTCTATGTCCGTCAACGAAGATACGCCCGTCCGAAAGTAGTACGATACATCGAAATGAACCCTGCTCCCGATCAAATATTAACTTTTTCGGAAGGGTAAAAACACCCCGGAAGTAAGGACAACTGTCGAATCGTGCTGTCAGTCGTTCTTAGTTTGGGCCCCGAACCAATCTTATGTCCGTAGGTGACACGGAGTAGGACACGCCCGTAACTTTGGAGACGGATTTCATGCTGAAAGATTAGACCCCCCTGTGACGGACGGGCGGACAGGTGAACCTTAGCAATAGCACAAAATACATAAGTAATAGGGTACCGTTGGCACCCTTTGGGTACGGATCCCTAAAAGTTGATAAGATATAAAACTTAGCTTAGCCGGTTTATCAGCGAAAGGGTTATTAATATTTATTTTTAGAGTGTTGCAAGACATGTTTACTTTAAGTCTTATTGATTTGATTGCTGTCATACAGGTTTCCGACGATTTCAACTTAATGTCACAATAATTGAGTGTAGGTACCGTTCTTTCTAATAATATGGACTGTCACGTTACTTATTTTTGATTATTATGGTGAACTAGCTTTTGACTATTATGGTGAACTAGCTTTTGATTATTATGGTGAATTAGCTTTTCATTATTATGGTGAACTAGCTTTTCATTATTATGGTGAACTAGCTTTTCATTATTATGGTGAACTAGCTTTTGATTATTATGATGAACTAGCTTTTGCCCGCGGCTTCGCCCGAATGGATGTCGGAAATTAAAACCCACTGAAACGAATCCTGTGCTAATCCAGATTGTGAATTAGCTGTGTGCCAAATTTCACCCAAATTTAATTTAGTAAAAATTGCATGCTTGAACATTCAAATAACGAAACATTCAAACTTATAAGTAGGATGACAACCAGTCCTTGAAATTAACTTTCTTCGAAAACTGCATTACCTACAATTTCAAGTCGCACCATACTGCATGAAAACTTGATTGGAATGCCAGATATGAATGTGAAAAGTAAAATCGTAAATCGATTCACCATTCCTGGTGATCGATAAACTGGTCGCAGTACCAATTTACCTTCACATGTACAGACGCCAGCACATCAAGCCACTACAATCTGTCAGAATTCTTTAATAGATTTTCAACTTTAGCGCTAAAGCATAAGGTTCAAAGTTGATTGGGAAAATCTGACAGTTTCGGGTAGCTTGATGTGCTGGCGTTTGTACATTTAATATCGATTTTTCTGTCACAATTGTTTGTTTCAATCGCTTTCTTTCTACGTGTTCTTTATGATCAATATTTTATTGTAACTGCAACGTGTAGGTTCTAACAGGGCCGTGAGAGGGTTATGTAAATCCGTACTAATATAATATAATAAAGCTGAAGAGTTTGTTTGTTTGAACGCGCTAATCTCTGGAACTTCCAGTCGGATTTGAAACATTACTTTTCCATTTCATAGTCCAACCATTAGAAGCCAAGCAAACAGAATAAATATTAACAAAGAAGGCTAAGCGAAACCGAAATATTAGCGGGGACGGGCGATGCGATGCGATGCAGTGGGTCGGGGGCCAAAATTTCACTCGGACGAAGTCGCAGGCAGAAGCTAGTGATTAATATTTTATTTTTAACTAAAAAGTGTTAGGTTCTAACAGGGCCGTGTGAGGGTTATGTAAATGTCTGTACCTAATAAAGTCGTATGTTGTATACAGGGTAATTTGTAAAACACCAAAAACCTCTTAAGAGGTCATTGTACTCATCATTATGAACAACTTTTACTATGGGACCAAATCTGAAATCGCGAAAAAAAAATCAGCTGTTCCCTACATTTTGACGACTCGTACGAACGTAAATGTAGGGAACAGCTGATTTTTTTTTCGCGATTTCAGATTTGGTCCCATAGTAAAAGTTGTTCATAATGATGAGTACAATGACCTCTTAAGAGGTTTTTGGTGTTTTACAAATAACCCTGTATACAGCCGTATGTTATAAAGTCGTAAGTCAAACGTGACCGGTTTGATGATACCTTTGTCACGTAATGTTTTGGTGATCAACCTTTGTTTTGATTATACAAGGTGTAACTTAAATAACGCACAACCTCTTAAGGGGTCATTGTACTCATCATTATGAACAACTTTTACTATGGGACCAAACCTGAAATCGTGAAAAAAAAATCAGCTGTTCCCTACATTTATGTTCGCATAACTCGTCAAAATGTAGGGAACAGCTAATTTTTTTTTCGCGATTTCCGATTTGGTCCCATAGTAAAAGTTGTTCATAATGATGAGTGCAATGACCCCTTAAGAGGTTGTGCGTTATTTAAGTTACACCTTGTATTTTAATAAGTAAGGAAAGACGGTAAGTAAAGGTTCCACCTTTATTGATGATTAACGGTTATCGCATTTCATTTTAATAGTTTTAGAGCCATCTATAATACATATAGAATACTGATGGCAGCGATAAAGCACATGCCAATGTGCTTTATCGCTGCCATCAGTATTCATTCACCTAAGTCCAATGTAAATTCGTCAATTTAAATCCTGATAAGGAAAGAAAAAGAAACGAAAGAAGGAAAAATGAGTTTATCGGCATTGCACCAAGAAAAAAACACTTTAAAACTATCACACCTCTATCTGATCTTGATCCATTATTTTTTTAATACAGTTGGAACATAATATTTTATGGATTTTCAAACTACATTCTTCACAATCTGTGACGTCCGTATCTACAACACAATCATTGACAAGACACACCGTAGGCGTAACGAGAGAACCTGTCTTAAGACAAACCAATTTATTTTCTTACTTTACCGGAAGATAAAACATAATGACACAACTTTAATTACTGTCACTTCAGTGCTTTTTTTTTTTTGGGTGGGAAATTATCAAATAACTTCTCCCGCTCGGGGCGGAGCGGGAGGGCGTGTCAGACTTGTACCACCGTAAATATCTTGTACTGACTAAAACCCACCTGTGTTCCTTCAGTTGCCTGTGCCAAGGGCCACGTTACTTCAGTGCTTACATGTGTTTTACGACACTATCGAAAAAGGTCGTATCTCTATAATACTTAAAAACAATTGCCAATATTTAAACCTATTCGCAAAACAAATGAGATCAAAAAAGTCCTTAGGGTTAGGCTACACTAGCATCCGCTCGCAACTTTGTTTGCGTAGAATTCGGAAATCCCACCGTTTAAATCCTATTACCCGTTTTCCCGGAGGAATGAAGCATTTTCCCGCGGTAAAAAGTAGCCTATGTTACTCGTGGATAATGTAGCTTTCGAATGGTGAAAGAATTTTTAAAAACGGTCCAGTAGTTTTTGAGCCTATTCATTACAATCAAACAAACAAACAAACAAAGTTTTCCTCTTTATAATATTAGTGTAGATAAGCAACGATTTGCGATGGAAATCTCATCGATATGGTAGATGTCTTCCTCCGAGCCGGGAGAACGAGATCTGATGAATATGGCGTGGCTAGATTACCGATACGCGAAAATCCGATAAAATCTGTAGATCTTTGAAGTAAAATAAATCATTTTTTTTTTTTAAGAATGTAATTACTAACGTTAAATACAGTTTTTCTTAAATCTATGTCAAGTTCACCCATGATTATTGCCTGAACTAGGTAATCCTGTGTTTCAGGCGATTGGAGGTAACAATAAACACTCCCAAGTCTAAACTTCTCACGCAAGTAAAACAAATATCAAATAAATTCGCTTCTATTTCGCTTTTATTTGACAGGTTCATGTAGGCGATGTTGTGGTTAAATTACAGTAATCAAAAGTCATTTATTCAAACTAGGCTGAGAATCAGCACTTTTCGAGCGTCAAAATTACGAATGTGCTCTTCACCACTTAAAGCACTAGGTGCTTTAGCTGTGGTCAAATCATATAAAAAAGAAAACATGGCTAGCGATATTGGGTGTAAAGTGTAGTAAATAAAAAGGATTGTGTGGTTTTTATGAAACCACGGTAAAACTTTTTTTCACATTATAGACATTTAACTAACAACACAAATGAGTAATAATCTATACACTACACGGTCAGCTGATGCGAACTATAGGGCCCTACTCCGCGGCCGACCGTCACGCGACATGCTACATACAGACGAAAAAGTTTGAGACGATGTAATAAAAGTTTCACTTTAATAATTATATAATGGTGTAGTAATAACCAGTAACTGTAGGGTAGTAAATCAATATATTTGTTTCTATTTAATCGCGAAAAAGTATTAGGTTGCCAAGTAGAAATTTTCAGAATTATCTAGAATTTTTTTATTTGTTTACCTATTGAATGTTCTTGAAATTTCCTTTGACGAAAGTATAAAAGTGGACGAGATTTCCTGCCACGTTTCAAAGCCCTGGCTGGAGGCCTTAATTTATTGAGGCATCCACAGGCAAGCCCGGTTAAGCAGTCGACAACCTCATAGGTTGAACTGCGAGATGCCATTCAAAAAAAAAAAAAAAAACTGCCACGTTTCATAACGCTTCCAACATCGAAGGCATACACATCGAAATAATGGATCTTTCAAGAGAACAAATCAGACTGCTGTTACTTCACGAATACCGATTGGGACATTCAGCAGCGAATGCGGCAAGAAACATATGTAAATCGATGGGAGATTCTACAGTCACTTATCGCACAGATAAAAAATTGTTTGATAAATTCGACATGGGAGGCTACAGTTTAAAAGATTCAACTCACCCCCGCCCTGTAGTTCAGACTGACATAGAACTGTTACGACAACTCATCGAAACTGATCCCCGTTCATCAACACGAGCACTAGCAGAAGAACTCGGCTGTTCTCATACCACCGTAGAAAATCACGTTGATGAAAAATAGTTTGTTATCATGATAATAAATATAAATGTTTTCTTTGATATAAATGTGAATATTTTTAACTTGCCAAACTAATATTTATAGATCGACTCGCGGTCTTATGTAGTCCCGGCCTAAAGGCGTGTTCTTAGTTACCGAGGGATATTTCGCAAGCGGGCGCTTGCGCAGGGAACCGAGTGAACTTTAGTTGGCAAAGTAATAAAGATCGTAGCGACAGGTTGACGGGGTCAACCTCGCTGGTACTCGAGATACTTCGACTGATAGGTGATGCAAACTGTTTTAGAGATTTGTAAGCGAAAATCGATGGAGAATTTGTTATAGCATTGTTTGTAGAAGAGTTATGGGGTTTGAAGGTGCTTGTTTATGTGCAACGTTCTTTTGTTTCTTTCGTTATGTCCGTCAGCATGTTTTTCAATATATTATGTTGGTCCCTGATTTGAGGGGCTTGTGGCTAAGTAATAAAAGCCGCACGGGTCGATCGATCAGGTTAAGCTACGCTTGCCGTGGTTGGTCCGTAGATGGGTGACCATCTTCACACACCAAGACCCCTCCGCGCCTCGGAAAGCACGTTAAGCCGTTGGTCCCAGCTGTCATTCGTGGATCGTTGACAGTCGTTACGGGTTGTCAGTAGCCCGAAAGTCTGACAACCAGTCTTACCAAGGGGTATTACCCAGTAACTGGGTTGTGGAGGTCAGATAGGCTGTCGCTCCATGTAAAATACTGGTATTCAGCTGCATCCGGTTAGACTGGAAGCCGACCCCAACATAGTTGGGAAAAGGCTAGGCAGATGATGATGTTGGTCCCTGATTTCATGCCCGTTGTACGTATTCAGTTATAGAGAGAGTATGTAGAATCGTAGCAGATGTTGTTCTGCTTGCCCCCAAACAGTCAAGAAATCTTCTAGAGATCGGTAACCATAGAAAAAGTAATTGTAACAGTCATTATCTAAATAGTTGAGCTAATATGAAGAAGACGTGAGTTTATGTAAAAATCTGGCAACTGCTAGGTCTGTCGTTTGCTCATAGAATTTATACTCGTAATCGTTAAGTAATTTTATGGAAAATTCTTCGTTATTGAATAATCAGAGTCAAGGAATACACAATATACTAAACTTAAGATCGAAACAGCATAAAGAATTTTCATTTTATATCCTTACTTGTATCGATTCTGGTTAATCTTGTTTTGTACGATTTATTTTCCCTATCAGGGGAGTTAGAAAACATGTCGGGTCATCTCCGAGTCACATCGCCATTCGAAGCTATGGCTCCAACGGGCTATAGGCAGGTTATATGCTATAAAATTAACTTTTATCTCAGACTCGGACTAGACTTAGCTGGAACTATTTAAATCCGATTCTTTGAATTGAGGAAACACAGAGGTAAAGTACTAGGACTTCGAAGAATGTTTTTTACTACTATGGTACAGACTCCAGCACATCAAGCTACTACAATCTGTCAAATTTATTTATTAGGTTTTCAACTTTACCGCTAAAGCATAAGGTTCATAGTTGATTGAAAACAAATGACCGATTCGGGTAGCTTGATGTGCTGGCGTCTGTACAAAATGGTGAACATGCACATGACAACCCGAAAACATTGTCTTAGGGTCGAGTACTCAAAAATCCTAACTTCAATAATCCTATAGTACCTCATTTTTGAAGTCGGTTAAAAATAAAAAATATCACACCGCACCTCAGGTGCAAAAACGTCACTTATGCAAATGATGTAATATTTCAGGAGAAGCGTTTGAAAGTTCGACATCCAATTATAATGTAAAGTTCTTCTTGACTAAAGAAATTAACTGGTAATATTTAAACTACAACTTTGAACTTCATATTAAAGTTAAAGCGAACATTTCACAATTTTGTAACGAAATAATATAAACGTTTAAAATTCCAACCCTCCCAAATTGCATATGTGTTACGTCTAGTGACTGCCAGACGAACTCCTCCATCCAAACGAAGTTATTGCTCATTAATAACAGACACGTTAACACTAATTTATAAGTGATTAATCCAAATAAAAATAAAAACTCTGGGAAGTAACAAACTAATATTTGCGACACAAAATAATTAAACGGAGCAGAACATTAATTTAAATGTAACTCCTCAAGGCATGTTCGTAAATAATAGTGTCTGTCCATTAATTATAAAGCAACACTACAACTAGAACCATAGACCATATTCTACTTGATCACAGGAAAAGGTGTCAAACTAAAATTAATTTGATTGCTTCAAGATTACCGAGCAATAAGGCCGGAGGACACGAGCGGCAATTCCTGCTAGTTCCACAACAGGTGATAATTGTGGGTACTCGTACTTGGACTTTCACCCGTGTGTATAGCCCCAGGTTTATTGCGATTGCAGTCTACTTCAATTGAAATTGTTCTGCAGTTAGATTTAGTTTGTTTAACTGATCGCGATAAACTGTGCTTTGTTATATTAAGCCTGTACTAAGTCTGTGATTTGTATTAAGATTAAGTGTTGTTAGACCAACATTAATTGGTATTTGATTTGTTGTAAAATGAGAGATTTTTAGGGTTCCGTAGCCAACGGAACCCTTATGGATTCGTCATGTCTGTCTGTCTGTCCGTCCGTATGTCACAACCACTTTTTTCCGAAACTATAAAAGCTATACAGTTGAAACTTGGTATGTAGATGTATTCTGTGAACCGCATTAAGGTTTTCACACAAAAATAGAAAAAAAAACAATCAATTTTGGTGGTTCCCCATACTTAGAACAGAAACTCAAAAAAAAATTTTACATCAAATCAAATCAAATCAAATCAAAAGTCATTTATTCAAACTAGGCTGAGAATCAGCACTTTTCGAACGTCAAAATTACAAAAGACAGTCCCCCAAAACGCCCGCCCTTCACCACTTCCTAGTGCTTTCGCTGGGAAGAAGAACTGGCGCAACAAACTCCCCAGCAGCACAGCTGTCTGTTCAGTTAGAAAATACTTGACTGAATACAATACAAGGTATGCAAAGCAATTAACATTACAAGACACAGGACACTAAATTCAATTATCTGCCATATGTCAGCTAGCAACGCCAATATACCAAGAAATACAATAAAAAACTATACGTAGGTACTCAAGCAAAAATTAATAAATGAAAATTAAATAAAAGCCTCCAGGTATGAAGGGCGTGACCGCTAACATATTTATGCAATGCTGGGTTCTGTTTACATAGCTGTCGCTTGAAGTCACAAATGATAAACTAGGACCATCGAAGGAAACTAAATAAACAAGTTATTACTAATTATAACAATAATAAAACCATGGTCAGCAAGACGACCAGTCACCACAAGCAGCACCCGTTCACGAGCATAACGCAAAGATCAGCCATCACCCCCCTCGCCATATTTGAGGGAAGGAGGCAACCCGACCCCCGACGCTACCGCAAGCAGTGACATCTGAGGGAGCATGACGAACTTGCTGCCGGTTGCTCAGGTAAGAATAATATGATCAATCGTCGAGGTCACTAGCTAACCACATATTGTAATCAACTCATTAGAAAACATTTAAATGGGTTGATTATGTCAATAATATAATAAAAATAAAACTAAACTGATTTGACTTATACAGCCCAATAAAAACAATTGTATAATGAGCTCATAGTATAATAACCTATCAGTAATCTAATTCTGGAGAAAGAACATAAACATTGTCTTGAGTTAATCAGGGCGACCAACTATTCTTATCGTTTAAGTAGTCGTTGATGGAGTAGTATGCCTTTGAACAAAGGTTGGATTTTACTTGAGCTTTAAATGCATTAAAAGGCAAATCTAGCAAAGAAGAGGGTAGCTTGTTATAAAAGGCTATACCAAGCCCAACAAATGAGTTATGAACCTTATGAAGCCGGTGAAAGGGAGCACGTAGTTTGTCCTTATTTCTGGTGTTAACATTGTGAACATCACTGTTTTTAGTATACAAGTGTATATTTTGCCTAATATATATGATGTTGGCAAATATGAATTGTGATGCAACCGTGAGAATACCAATATCTTTAAATAAATCTCTTAGAGAAACTCTAGCACCTAGCTGGTAAATAGCTCGAACAGCTCGTTTTTGAAGGACGAATATATTTTGTATATCAGCTGCTTTGCCCCACAGCAGAATACCGTAGGACATAACGCTATGAAAATAACTAAAATATACTAAACGAGCTGTATCAACGTCAGTGTATTGTCTTACTTTCCTGACGGCGTAGGCAGCCGAACTGAGCCTTCCTGCTAGGCTCGATATATGTGGTCCCCACTGAAGTTTGGCATCTACTGTTATTCCCAGAAAAACTGCTGAGCTCACAGTCTCAAGCGCCTCTTTATCTAAGACGATGTTGGGTCCTAGATTTCTAACATTGGGTAAGGCGAACTTTACACATTTCGTTTTCTTGGCATTGAGAACTAGGTTATTTGACGTAAACCAATCCGTAACTATTAAGAGTGCACTGTTTACCTCGTCAAAATCTAGTCTATTCCTGTCTACTTTAAAAATAAGAGATGTATCATCAGCAAACAGTACAACGTCACAGATTCCCTTTAAATGGAATGGTAAATCATTGATATAAACTAAGAACAAGAATGGGCCCAGTATTGAGCCTTGCGGCACACCTAACTGAACGGGCAGCGCGGAAGATTTCACACCATTAACATCTACACATTGGAACCTATTATGTAAATAAGAATTTATTACGTTGAGAGCTTCGTTTTGGACACCGTAATGACGTAGTTTACGCAAAAGCGTGTCATGGTGCACGCAATCAAAGGCTTTGGAAAGATCACAGAAAACATCACGCCTGTAACTAAAATAAGAGAATGATAAAACTAAAACAAATATATGATATTATGATATACATTACCATGCAAACTTCCACCGCAAATTGGTTTGAACGAGATCTAGTAAGTAGTTTTTTTTTTAATACGTCATAAATCGTGAACCGCAATTTACCTTTCATTCAATCAACTCAAATATAAAAACCCTTTTTTTTTTTTTTTTTTTTGTTTCGGGGTGGAAAATCCTCATGGATGTCCGCCGCCCTGGGGCGGGCGGCGGGGTCTGTCAGACTCTTACTGACTAAAAACCACCCCGGTGTTCCCTCTCTCACCTACGCCGGGGGTCGCGGGAACGAACGATACTTCCGCAACCCCCGGCTGAAATATTAAAAAAAAAAAAAAAAAACCCTACAACAACTTTTATATTATGAACTAGAAGAACTTTTATATTACGTTACTTGCTGCTACGGAACCCTTCATGGGCGTGTCCGACTCGCACTTGGCCGCTTTTTTTTATTGCGGTATGGGCTATTGCTGGAGTGACTATGACGACTAATGGAGATGTATGGAAGAAAAAGACATGTTACTTCGACCCCAAATAAATAGGCTGCCCTTATGTTAGCGTCCATCAACATCATCGTTCATCATCGCTTTCCATCAGGAAAGCTATGGATGAAGTCTAGCTGATAAAGCATAAACTGTTATCAAGTTATCATTCATCAAGTCATCATCATCTGCCTAGCCTTTTCCCAAATATGTTGGGGTCGGCTTCCAGTTTAACCGGATGCAGCTGAATACCAGTATTTTACATGGAGCGACTGCCTATCTGACCTCCATAACCCAGTTACAGGTTAATACGATGCTCCGTGGTAAGACTGGTTATCAGACTCGGGCTACTGACGACCCGTAACGACTGTCAAAGATCCACGAATGACAGCCGGGACCAACGGCTTAACGTGCTTTCCGAGGCACGGAAGGGTCTTGGTATGTGAAGATGGTCACCCATCCACGGACCAACCGCGGCAAGCATAACTTAACCTGATCGATCGACCCGTGCGGCTCTTATTACTTAGCCACAAGCCCCTTATCATTTAAAGCTAGTAACCTCTATCAAATCTTCAAAACTGAAACGCTCCCATGTCTAGATATAAGAAATAACCATACCAACTAGCCTATGAACATTCTAAACAGACCATCGCTGTATCCAAAGATTGCATGTTAGACGTCCATAACAGTTCCAATACACGTCTAATGCTAACTTCTGAGCAGATACATTCAGGCCAAAGACAGCGAGTAATTAACACAATGAAAATAAACAAATGAACGATGATATTGAAAAAACGGTTCTACTTCAATGTGGGCGGACACAAGCTGTCAATGATGAAGAACACGAAGCTAACATTACAGATAAAGATCAAAAGTTGTCTGTCATTAACGACAGCACTATATCACAGTTTGTAAAAGGTTAGCTCCATATATAACATAATCACTTATAAATTAGTATCTATTGTTCTTGTTGCACGATTAGTGCACTCGGTTAATGATACTTTTGCATTTGTAGTACTTAAATGTCGCTATGATTATCAACACCAGGAAATCAATCGGTTCGATCGATTTTAACCACTGCGTCCTATAGTGGAAAATTGTATCGTAATAACTGTCGTTGTTGCGATATGATGAGCATGTAAAAATCCACTTGCAGTATGAGTTCAACACTTACCGTGCCCAGCACCCGGCTCCCGGGTAGAAAGATAATTCGTTCGCGTGCCCAGAACTCGCTTCCCGCGTCCTACATACTGGATGATTTTTTTTACAGTCTCCAAATTTTTACAGGTTGTTCTACCCATGAATATGAACAACTTTCACTATGGGACCAACTCTGAAATCACGATAAAAAATCAGCTGTTTAATACAAAAGTTCAATACCTACTTGACTAAAATGTGTGAAACAGCTGATTTTTTTTCGTGATCTCAGAGTTGGTCCCAGTATGAAAGTTGTTCATATTCATGGGTAGAACTCCCTGTAAAAATTTGGAGACGGTAAAAACAATCATCCGGTATAAATAGATATACGGGGTGTTCGAAAAGTCATGGATTACCTTTTACCTGCTGATGGGCCACATTGAGATCACCCATAAAAAAAAATGACCTACCAATAGTATTTTTTTTCACCAGGGCCGATCAAAAATAAGGTAAAATTTTTTGGAGAAACTTTTAAGTTTGAACCTAAATTTTAGGTATTTAAAAAATTATATCTGTAACTTTCTTATATTCTATCGATAGTAGGATGATTCAAGATGAAAATAAAAAACATGTACTCGAAAAGTTTTCATTCGTAGAAATGGCATGGAAAAAACTGATCAAAGGTAGAGATTTTCCAAAATTTCATCAAACACGGAAACCATAAGACTTTTACCATGGTCATTTTTTTTATTGGTAGATCCCAATGTGGCCCATCAGCAGGTAATCCATGACTTTCCGGACACCCAGTATGTGGCATGTGACCATGCCCAGCACCCGCCTACCGGGTGCAAATCGTGTTACTAGGGTTGCCAAAAATAAGCAAAAAGTAAGCAAGTAATCGATGTACTTGGCAGTGAAAGTGTTAAATCTGTCCAGACCAACTTATACAGGGTAGCAGACATCGACGCGCAAACTTTAACCTTGAATTCAGCATAATATAGATTCTATCGTAGAAATATGTCGTTGGTTATAAAAAAAAAAAACTGTTTGATAGAAAAGTGCACCTACGCAGTCAAAATGTATGGAACAGCAAAAGACAATATATTGCCTATTTCATATAACTTCACCTTTCTCTGTATTTCCTTTTCATACCAGTTCTACCATATTCAAGTCATTGCGCCAGCGTTTTTTCTTGAGATTTATGATCAATAGTACAATATCTGTGCCAAAAGTAGTTTCAATTACTCTTAAACCGTTACCGATCATAGCCGTGACCTCCTGTGTATTTGAACTCTGCAATTCAATTCAACATAAATTCACTTGCTTACGAATTACAATATCGTCTATCTAGATCTTAAAGATATGGTTATTTGTAGGTATTTATTCGAGTTTCATTTGTTTTAGCAATGTGACAATATAACATTCTTACTCGTCTTTCATTTATTTTAATAATCTACGAGATATACATAAATTGAAGTCGCTTTTCATGTCTGTCCGTATGACCACGTTATGGTTCTTAACTACGCAATGGATTTTGATGCGGTTTTCAACATCATCTAGAGAATTTACTCTAGAAGGTTTGTGGGCATAATACCTAAAATATAATACACAAAAATAATATTAAACTTCCGTTACAATATAGAAATCTGAATGTTTTGTCAAGGTCGTAAAAACCGTGAGAAGCAAGGGCGGGTCGCTAGTATATACAATGAATAGTATATATTATATAGCTGTATTCATTCCTATTACTTTTGCTCTGCTGCTCTAGTTACGCAATACAAAAGGGGTTGATTCTAAATATAGAAAGTAGGTGTATGTACGATATTGTGATTTTCCATGGCTTCTCTACGCTTGAGTGGAAATGACCGAACATGTAAGTCGGATTTAAAATGATTGAATTGGAGTAATTGTACACAAGACGTTTAATAGATATAAGTGATATTTTTTAAACTTGTTATGTCCATAGCCATCTTTTTTCTTTAAAAAAAAATATAGGTACACTGATCATTGACTTCTTTCTATTTAACTAACTAGACGATCGTTCAAGAAATGCATGCATTTTGAATGGTCATCAATCATGTAATAATACTTAGCCAAGTACTCGTCGACAGTGTATATTAATTATATAGACGTATCAGACAGTCATCCGGATACAATAATGATAATTTTATAATTATACAGAAGGAGAGACAAAACTTATAGGTAATGTCTAAAGAAACAGCAGATGACAGACGCTGGTGTTTAATGGAAACAGATAAACGCTTACCGGGACACTAAACGCCCCTCAACGTAAAAACAATAAAACTTCTATGGTGTCTCGTTCAGTATCCTTCGATGTGTTAAGAAAAGTGATAATATTAACAAAATAATTAGGTTACTAAAGAAACGATGGATGGACTGTGTGAACGATGATATTGTTAGAAAGGGGGCGACTGCGGAGGTGACGACTAATAGAGAGAAGTGTGGAAGAAAAAGACATGTTGCGCCGACCGCAAATAACCTGAGTATGGACAAGGGAATTATAATGATGATGAATTAGGTTAGTAAAGATTGGTTGAGGATGCAAATGTAATAACAAACCAATTATACAACATGTAACGTTAAATGCGCAAAACCTCAGACACCAGAACTGATTTTTAATTCAATTGACCTATTTCAGAGAGAAAATAAGTCATTAAAAAAATTGTAAAGGTTTTATGAGCTGTTTTAGTTTTACTGGCCATTCTGATCGTTTCTTGCGTCTGCGACGACGCTTTATCGAGGGAGGAGTCGTCACCGGGCCGCTGCGCCGCGCTGACATTGGCTTGCTTGACCTATTAATAAATAGACACGGTAACGATTTTAATGAAGATTTTTTGAAAAATGTGACCTATTGTAAAAAGTGGTTCAATTAATTCGGCTCGTTATTCTGATCAAACTAATTTCAGGTTTTGCGCATTTAACGTTACACGTTGTATAAAATGTAAGAGGAAATTAAATGTAGTTACTTTTAGAGTCGAAAACAGATCATGTTATACTTTCGAAAAATTTAGCATTCGTTACACATTATAGTGTTTACTTCCGTTTCACAGTGAATATTTAAGAGCTTAGAGAGTAACGCGCGAGATAAAATGAGAGCAATTAATTTATAGATATAATTATATGAATTAATATAACGTGTACTTAATGATGTATGGTGCTGCCCATGACAGTCTTAATTCAAAAGATGGTCCTAATGTTCTTGAACGTGAAGAACAAGACCATATCGCTTGGAAAGTTGGAATTCGGTCATAATAAGGTCATACATATGTAAATATGAGCATAAATCGTGAAGTACATTACTGCATGCATACTGCATTGCTGCATTACTGGACCTATTTTTATCGAGAGTATGTAGATAAAGCGTAAGATATGAATATATTTTATGCATTAATGGTGAAATATAGAAGAAAACATTTGCATTTTTTTCACCATTATTTATTTACTTGTTGCATGGAGGTACCGGAGTACAAGTACAGAATATTTGCTTTTATTCATTGCAATTTTGATTAAGAGTGTGCAAGTCACCCACTGACCTCTTTTAATACAGTTAAACATACTATATTTTCCAATGAATTTTAATAACCTCATCTGATATCGATTAATCAAATAACACAGGTTATTATTAATCATAGATAATGCATTTCTATTTAAATGCGAAAGATGGCATACTTTTATTGTGACGAAAAGGATGTGAAAAGTAGAAGAGGCAGGATACTGTGATAAGAGAAAGATTAATGATATACAAACATTTAGAGACACCCGACTTTAGCCACACAGAGTGTGACGATGACTGATAAGAAGATGCAGGCGAACTGAATGCAACTGTGAATGGCATTGAACACTAGATGCAGCTTGCACCATTTGAACTTGAACCAAAAATAGCTAATATGAGTTCATTTTGAGAACAATAATTATTATAAAACAATCGGAAGCTCGGAGAGCAGTGATGACTAAGTGGTAACGGCTGCAACTTACGAGCTGTAGGTCGAAGGTTCGAACCCAGACAGGTGCTTTATTTTGTGTAAATTATTTCATCACGCTGCTCTCAAAGAGCAGTCGTAACGATGACGGTAAAGGAAAACATCGTGGAAACCGCCATGTCCTAGAACCAAAAAATCGAAGACATGTGTCATCTACCAACCCGCACTGGGCCCGCGTGGTAGAGGAGGCCTGTGTCCCAGCAGTGGGCATTATAAGCTGATTATGATATGATGATGATGTTTCTCTAGATACGAGTAACGTTAAATGCGCAAAACCTGAAAACAGTTTGATCAGAATAACGAGCAGAATTAATTGAACCACTTTTTAATATAGGTCACATTTAAAAAAAAATCTTCATTATAAACGTTGCCGTGTCTATTTATTAATAGGTCAAGCAAGGCAATTTCAGCGCGGCGCAGCGGCCCGGTGACGACTCCTCCCTCGATAAAGCGTCTTCGCAGACGCAAGAAACGATCAGAATGGCCAGTAAAACTAAAACAGCACATAAAACCTTACAATTTTATTAATGACTTATTTTCTCTCTGAAATAGGTCAATTGAATTAAAAATCAGTTGGGGTGTGTGAGGTTTTCCGCATTTAACGTTACACGTTGTATAAGTGTGTGGTTATTGGAAGATCACAACAATAGGAAGCTTTCTAAAATTAGCTTGCAACATTCTCTCTCTCTCTCTTAACGTTTATTTTCAAGTAAACGTTAGAAAAACTTGTGAGTAAGCCTTAGGCTAGCTTTCCACCAAAGATGTGCTTAGAAGCGGAGCGTTGCATCCTTTGAATATGAAGCTTTTCTAGAGTTGGATTTGTTCCTCCTTCCTCATTTTCTCCAATCAAAAAACCAGCCAAACTGAGTTCAGAGTGCTCTGTTAACATCCAACCTATATTCATGCTGAACCACTTCGATGCAGATATCACGCGATACTAATTTCTCACGATACATTTACTCGTTACACTTACTTGCATATCAATCATCGCGTGCTATGAATTGATCCGACTGATTGATTGACCGATATCTTCATTACGTTTTGCAATCGTTGTATTTATCTAGCATAGTTTTGTTGTTGATGGCATTCAACGCCATTCTTCCAGGTCTTGGGCCTTCCGCATTCAATTCTTCCTGATGCTTTGACTAGGTCATTGTTCCATCTTGCGTGTGGCTTTATCATACTATTTGTAGGTATATAGATATACCTACAAATTATTATTGGGGTAGCCCAATAGGTACTGTCCTGTCCCCTAATCAAAAGATATTTTGACATCATGAAACGGTGTGCTATCAACTGCTGTTTGTTCTTCTTCTTCTTCATTGACACTATCATTATGGTCGTTATTTATTTTTTCTTTCTTCTCTAATGCCATCACTGTAAACCATTAGTTCCTACCTTTCCTCATATAGCTGTGTTTACTGTTATCAAACACATGTTATATTCAATGCATTGAACATCAATACGTATGTGAAACATTAATTAACAATATAATCGCAGAAATTTGCAGAACGTTGATGTGAAACTAATTAATACTGTTTCTAATTAGTGAGATTGCGGATGCATGACCTTGCGCTGAAATCGGACTCTCAATCTTGCAGACGGAACGATGCAATTTGATCTAGATGCAATATTAGCTGCCGGAACTTCTAATACTCGTAGGCAATTAAAACAGGATACTAAATACATTACAGATGATTATGATAGGTAATAAATAAAACCTGGCAAGTGCGTGTTATGAATGGTTCCGTAGTTGGAATGAATTTATCCCAAGAACAAACTTAACATTGTAGTTGAAAATCATGTTCTCCCATACATTGCAACTGCAAATGTAAGTTGTTCGATTATTACTCGTACACTTGTAAAGTCTACTTAGCTGTGATAGTTTTCCATTTAACTTCGTTACATATACTACTGCCATGAATTTTTTCACATATCCAAAAACAACCATTTATCTGGCAAGGGAACACTTGACTCTAACATTAAATAGCACTTTAAAGCTTAATATTTCACAAACAGATCCCTGAATCGAAAAATGGTTTTCACAAACCCGCAATATTTTTGAAAGACCTATCCAACTATACCCCACACCATGGGATAGACGAAAAAAAAAGTACCCCACTTTACGTGTAGAGGAATAAATAATAATAATAATAATAAATCCCTGGACATTTCACACAGCACCATTTGTCCCAAGCTAAGCAACCTAATGCTTGTGTTATGGTAACAAGATGGCTGATAAACTACTTATATACATTTTTTTTTTTTTGTAAATACATACATATTATAGATAGAAAAACACCCAGACTCGGAACAAATACATGTAGGTCATACAAATATTTGTTCCGTGCGGGAATCGAACCCGCGACACGCAGCGCAGCAGTCAATCGCTTAACCACTGCGCCAACCGTGCCGTCAGGAACACTTAAGAAATGTTTTTTTTTCAAGATTTTATTTTACCACTTTGTGGGCGTGATTAATATGTATATCCGTACAAATTTTAGCTTTCTAGTACTAAGATTCTCTGAGCTTAGCTGCGGACGGACGGACGGACGGACGGACAGACGGACATAGCGAATCTATAGGGGTTCCTTGTTGACTACGGAACCCTAAAAAATTAAGCAAACGATTTGAAAAGCCAACTATTCGATATAGGAACAAACAGTAAGATGACAACTTCCAAGGTTGCCTGGAAGAGATCGCAGAAAGCGATAAGGCCGCCCATTGTATGTTTTGTAGTGTTCATTGTATTTTTTGTAATGTATTTTCTGGTGTACAATACAGTATATACAAATAAATAGCACCAAGTAACAGTGAACTAAGAAATACGGTTGGAAAATGCGAACCATAGAGTGACTTAAAAATGTTGTGTAGGTCATGATTTATTCCCCCAAAGCCAAACAGTTTTGTTGAATCTCTGACGTAATAATGCAATGTCGTATTGAGGAAAATACTGTCCAGTGAATCAGAAAAGAGTTATAACATTCTCGTTTAAGGCATCGGCCAAGATATTCATAATCAAGGCATGTGAATAACATTAAATATCTTTATGTTAGAACACCTCATTGTTAATTAAACATTGTTAGAATGTTATGTAATGACTTGTACAACACGTTACTAATTGTGCCATTTTCATACATACGTGCCTTTAAACCGGTGACTAACACCTTAAACATGTTCCGACATACAATATAACACTTCACAGTAAACCCTTGTTAAGTATAATCAGCTGGTCGATAAGTGAAGTGAGCTTGAAGTGAGCAGTGTCAATAGTGTTAATCCCTAATGACAGCTCACTGCCCGCTCACTTCACCCAGGTTTTCACGGTGAGATGGTTACAGAATCGCACGGCAGATATTCATACAATAAACTGTTTATTCACATGAGCTTTGACCATGAAAAAGCACATACTTCCATTGGACACATTTTGCAAGAAAGTAACAGTAATATTGCACCATTTGGTCTGTGACGTCATCGGTATGTGTATCACAAAAAAAAATGCAGAAGCGTAATTCCAATCAAGATACTTCTCTCAATCAAGTCATAGTAGGCCATGGTCGGTCATGTCCGAGCCTTCTTGAGAAAAGTAGTCAGCATGTCGATTCTGTAAAAATTTGACTGTGAAAACTTAGGTGAAGTGAGCACGGAGTGAACTGTCAGTGTCATCCCACTGATATAATGAAATAGTAATAGTAGAAATGAAATAGTAATGTTTCGACACTTAAAATACTAGCTTTGAAATAATATAAAATGATCAATAGAATTAGCATAAAAAAATATTATTAAAATCTCGATTATGATTGAAAATGTATCTTGGTCAATCCCTAGTACTCGTATCAGATGGGTTGACACTGACAGTTCACTCCGTGCTCACTTCACCTAAGTTTTCACAGTGAGATGGTTACAGAATCGCACTGCAGTTGTGTTTTTATTATTATTTTGTTTTACTATAATTCTTAATTACTATAATTGCTTTTTAAATGCACGTGCTTCTCTGAAAATTAAACAATTTTCTTTCTTTCCTTCTTTGTGCGTTAGCAAGACCAAGATTGATTTGAAAGAGGGCTGATTCATTCCTGGGCTGTTCCCCATCATCGATTAGAATCCATGAGTTCATGACACCAGTTAGTAACAGAAACTTTAAATGGAACTAATTGACTGGGAATCGAATGGCTGAAAGTGCGAGATCTTCTTGCGTGGGTATTCTGTACCACTTTATATTGTTACACGACAGAGTGACAGACGAACTGCGCAGACGCTGGTCGACCTTTGTAATGAGAATTGCAATTAAAAATGAATTAAGTTGACCAACTATTTTTTAGGGTTCCGTACCCAAAGGGAAAAACGGAACCCTATTACTCCCGCTCCGCTGGCCGTCCGTCCGTCCGTCCGTCCGTCCATCCGTCCGTCCGTCCGTCTGTCACCAGGCTGTATCTCATGAACCGTGATAGTTGAAATTTTCACAGATGATGTATTTCTGTTGCCGCTATAACGTCAAATACTAAAAAACAGAATAAAATAAATATTTAAGGTGATTCCCATACAACAGACATGATTTTTTTGCCGTTTCTATAGATAATAGTACGGAACCCTTCGTGCGCGAATCCGACTCGCGCTTGGCCGGTTTTTTTAAGATATTGTCCAGTCTGGTCCAGTCCATATGAAGTTGGGACTTGGTAGTAGAGATAATGTCATTATAATATGCAATGTTAGATTTGGGCCATCACAGAAACAAGTAAGTGAAAAATGTAAGTACAGACGCCAGCACATCAAGCTACTACAATCTGTCAGATTTCTTTAATAGATTTTCAACTTTATTGCTAAAGTTTAAGGTTCAAAGTTGATTGGGAAAATCTGACAGTTTCGGGTAGCTTGATGTGCTGGCGTCTGTACATAATCTCCTTTTTTCGAATGGATTATGTAGAAAATGATTTAGTTAATGACTACCTATCTCACGTAGGCGTGGGCATGGTGCATAATATTAAAACAAATACTTTTTTGAAACCTGCAGTAATGGTGTTAATTCCATGGAAATAAAAATGATTCGCGTGCACTTCTTGACGTTCAGTGAACAAGAAAACCTTGCTTGGACGTGCATCATGTACGTACACTCGGTAAGGTAAAGTAATCGCTATTATGCTCTTTAATCTATTCGTTCCACGGAAGTATGAGTCAGCAAGCCTTGTCGTTTGGACGTGGTGTTCGGAAATAACTCGAAATAAAACCGATAAAATACTTCTTTAATATTCAATGGCTGACGTTGGCCGAAAATGGCGCGGAAATCTTCAAGACAATGTTCAAAACAAGAATTTCAAACACGTTCGTTTTTCGAATGATATAAGTGAGAAGTCTCATCGATCAAAATGGTCAATCCTCTATTGACATTAGCCTTTTTGGTACCAATGATGTTTTCAAAACTGGTTGGAATCCATTTCAAGTGGCCCAAACGTGTTTTTGTATGCAAACATTTTAGCGGAACGAAGACAAAGGAGAATTTTGTTTGGCTTGGACGCATCCGGAAACGACAGTTGTACGATTGATTGCTTGATGCAGTTTATAATACAGAAAGTTGAAAACAGGAACGTGTTGTTTAACTCCCACATGATTGAATCATTTTAACTGGTGAAACACATTTTTGTTAGTGATTCAAGTGTACCCAGTAATGTAACTGGGCTAAACTTCCGCAAAATCTTAAAAAAATAATTTAATGAAGATCTTTGAGGAATATACATGAGACTATAGCAGTGTTCATAATCTCGGATAATTTAAATTCCATCGCCATTTACTCAGTTATCTAATTTAGTGAAATGTGCTTATTCTATCTAAGTTGGTTTTTGAGTGACCATATGTAACAAAAATGTCCTAATGAATTTTTGGTTGCAATGTAATTTGAACTTTGTGCAGTTTGCTGTTTCATAGTTCAAATATAGAGTAGACGCACCGTCAACATATTCTAGCATTATATTTTCTTTGCAAGCTGTGTCACATTTAATATTTATTTTCACCAGCTCACGGAAACGTTAGAAAAAGAAAGCATTCACGTTCAAACGATAATAATAATAATAATAAAATTTTATTTGGAACACAACCATAAATTACAGTGTCTTAATAGCTAGAACACGGACAGTTAATTTAACAGGGGTACATAGCCTGCTGTCTCCCAAACTAGGCAAAACCTGTATCTTAGGAGACAGTATGTTAACAAGTATTCGTTCTGGTTCAAAGCCCTTGTAAGACGGCGTGAACTTAAAAGTAGAAATAAGTTAACAATTTAATAATAAAAAGTAACTAATGAATAACAGAAAATAAGCCAAACTAAAACTAAAAATAAGTTAAACATTAAATAGATATATTGCCATTTATCTACTTGCATGGTATATGTGTGTGTGTCAGCGCGTGAGAATGTGTGTGAGTGTATGTTTGTATGTGTGTATATATGTGTGAGTTTGTATGTGTGTGTGGGGGCGTGAGTACATATCGACGGTGAAGTGGCAATACCTCCTAACTGACATTTTTCTTGAGAAATTCTCTTTTTTTTCGTTTTGAATTTAAAGGCGTTAATCGCATGTTTTAGTGAAATCGCCTAAGTGTATTTTTAGTTGTAACAGCATTAAATTAAAATGTGGAAATATGTACCTCCCAACTAAACAAACGTGTCTATTTTGAACGTTTTGGTTCAGTTTGTGTAAATTTTTGACTTTGTCAGTTAGGAGGTATTGACACTTCACCGTCGATATGTAGAATTTTATATTAGAAGTGACTCTGTATCAGAATAGTCCAAAGTGAATAACCAAGCCTTCAACTTACTTTTACATTCCTGTCTATTTAATGTGTGGATGTTAAGAATTTTATTTATTTTATTGTATAGTCTGGTGCTGACAAAAGGATATTGTTTACGCGCAAAGGCGGTACTGTGCGGTTCTGAGCGAAACACTATATCAGCCCGTCGTTTCGTGGTGGTAACAAGAGGACTACGATGTTTCCTTAGTATAGTGTGAAGCACAAATAGTTTCCGGACGGTTAGTACCTCACTATCAAAATAAAGTTGAGTTGTTGGGTACCTATACGGTTTATGAAACATTACTTTCAGAACCGCTCTTTGTGCTCTTTCGAGCTTTAATAGTGAAGTTTTATCAGCACCACCCCAACAGACTACACAGTAAGTAAGTAAAGACTGGCACAGAGCGTAGTATACTAGCTTAAGAGTGGCTACATCGGCAGATTGATATGGCAGATAATGAACAAACGAGTATCATAAACTTGACTTAGTAACCATAATTGTGGTCAAACGGATGTCGATACTAAAACCCCAGAAAATCTGAGCATGATCTAAGCACAGTTATTTGTATCTGTAGGCAATCGCCCACACGGTCTTAAATTATCATAAGACTTAGAGCAAATACTCGTTAGTTGGACAAACAATTGTCAAACATATGGCCATAGACTGCATCAGCTTCCAGTTACAGTAATTACATATTATTTTGTTGTTACTAATGATAAATGGTCGGCATTATGTCCGTTTGGTAGAAAGTACCGGTAGCTACGTATGCCCTGGAGGAAGACAAAGACAATCATCGTATTTTCTATTTTAGTGTTGGTCATAATTTTAAATGTCATTGCTTTTCATAGTGTTGTCTATTTATTTTATTATTTATGTAGGTACACACGGTAAAATACACATGAATATGACATAATTTTAATTTTCTTTTGTTTGACTTAATTATGTTTTGTCATAAACATCATTACTGTTTTTGTTGTTCTCATTGTCTTGTGGTTATTAGTTACTTACGTGTAAATAATGTTTAATTATCTTTTTTTCAGGTAATTGGTTTGGCGCCTTTCTTTCATTTACCGTTGCCAAATGGTTCTTGTAAGTTCATATCTGCACAACATCTTACAAAACAGGATACGGTAAAATGGGACACATTAATCCTGTAACTATTCTCATTATTTTGTTGATCTACTGTTATTATTACTACTTTATATATGCGTAATAATAACAAATTCCATGCAAACAACAATACCTAAACCAAAGCATGAACTAAGCTACATACAACTAGTGACCTTCGGAATCGAGCGCGGATGAGGTAACCCGAACCGAGATGCAACCGACTTGTTAGGTAATCGATATAATCGAGAAATAGCGAGCTAGACTCATTCTAGTAACTAATCGAGTTGTATTAGCAACACGTTTCTTCATTTAAAAATCGAACGTGCTCTAAATATCGAGGCATTGATTGGATGCGATACGCTGCTAGGCTAAATTAAGACGAGGCAATTATGAATTTAGAACTTTTGTTTTTTTTTTATTTATTTGTCATTTTGTAACTTGACGTTTTATGTTTCTTACAATTTGTTTGCTGTGAATGTTTTGTTGATTCTTAAATGATGATGACATTTGGTTATCATCATTCAACCAGCAATAAAGTTTATACGATACAAAAAGGCCATCCATTAGCTTTGTTAATAACGTGTTTAGTAACTAGATAGATATAAGTAACTTTGTTCTGTCTAAAGACCTTGCAAGTCTCGTTCACAGGATATAAAAAACACATTAGAGTCTATTATTTATAATTTATCATCTTCGTATTTTATCTTAGTTACTGGGCCGTCTTGTCTAAATCAGAATTAGCTCTATTTTCATGTCCTGTTCCTTAAAACACTATTTCTTATTTTAAAAACTATAAACGATTTTTATTAAACAACATATGTAGTTTTATTTTTTTAATAGAATAATTTTCGTGAATTCTAAGCTATACAGTTAAAACACCTTTGCGTTTTTATCTTTTTGTCATCTTCCAAATAGTGTACTGACACGTTGACGTTACAAAAGCCCGGTAACCCAATTTTCGTGATATAAACTTTTTGCGCCTCGCCAACTTTTTGCACAACTGACAACACAAGATAACTATCTTATTATTCTTCTATCCGGTTTCTTATAACGATACAGATATAAAGACATTATATTAGTGCATTGTGCCTGACACGTGCATATCGTGCATTACTTTCTCAGTATTCAAGCTATACCGTGACACATAAATAATTTTTCGCACCGCGGCGTTTCTCGGAAGCGTGTGAAAACTGAACTACCGACACCACAATGTGAAATTAGATCAAGAGCGATGTGGGGCGATACTTAATCACATCTTTGTCATTGGACACAATCGCTTCCTGAATTAACACCTTTATTTTATGCTTGGTTTCTCTTGGGTGTGAATTAACATGCTTCTGTTAGAGGGAAAAATGCGTAATTGTGTAGAAACAATAGGATCATTTACATTGACAATTTAGTAATACATATCTGCTAGAGAACCGGTTGCATTTTTGTAGTCACACGCGAGTCACGCATTCCCCTCCCTACATCAGAATTTCAAATTCGAACACACATCCATTGTAATATTCGTGGTAAAACAAAAATGGCGGCACGCATTCGGATTGACACATGACACAAGAGAAGGTATAAGTTACGTTATTTTGAATACTCATTTAAAGTTCTGCTTAGTTCGGTAACGGCACTGTTCAATAAGTAGGCAGAGAACGTATGTAGTATGGACATTGTTACGGTGGTTTCAAAACGGTCATCGATTGTGCGATCGTAAACGTTATTTAAGAAAACGGTGCATCGTATTCATGGTCCGCTTCACATACGTTTTGTTGATGCTTAAACACGACGCTTTTGTTTCGAAATAAATCTGGATTCGAAACAATAATAATTATATTTCCATTGTTTGTAATCCCAGGCTTCCTGAAGAATGTCAAGTCCTTACTGTTAACAAGCGCTTCCTTCACATTATGGTTTGCTCTTCTACTATTTTCAGTTATCTGACTTAAAATTGCGATCTTTAAATTCAATATAATGTTCCCAATGCTGGGACATGGTCTATAAATCAAATTGATCGATATTGATTTTCGCATGTAGGTTTTATGTACTACTGGGAGTGGTTGACGTCATTCCGGAAACCTAGATTCTTCGACCAATTTATGTTGTAGGAGCGCCCGTTACAATAGATTGAACTTGTAAGCGTTGTAATGCGAATATGAAGAGAACGATGAATTGAAATTACTTTATGCTTGTTTGGCGGATTAAAATAATGGAGCTTCTATTGATGCTATACTTCTTGAACGAAACGGTCATTCTTATCAACAGAACAGTGCGGTGTAGGAGCACTGGTGGCCCAGTGGTAACGGACGCAACTTACGAGTTGTAGGTCGTAGGTTCGAACCCAGACAGGCGCTTTACTTTGTGTAAATTATTTCATCACTGCTGCTCCCAAAACGGTGAAGGACAACATCGTGAGGAACCCGGCATGTCCTAGAACCAAAAATTCGAAGATGTGTGACATCTACGAACCCGCACTGGGCCCGCGTGGTTGAAACTGCTCCCTCTCACCGAGAGGAGACCTTTGTCCCCTGTGATTATGCTTATCAACAGCCAGACATGCTAGGAAAGTAAGTGCATTGCATCTCTCATCCCTTTCTTGTTTCATCTGAAACGGCGTTTTGTCATCTGCATCTTCTTCTATCATGTCAGCACTAGCTATGATATGAGAAATTGCATTTTATTTCTTTTTCTTTTGAAGAGGCATGCGCTAAGGTAGCCCTCGAAATTCAAATACTTACGTTTTTTTCAATAATGCAGTTCAGTGTCAGGTTGTATATTGATTAAAATATGATTCGTGGCCGTAAAAAATATGGCTTTACAGAATTATAATCATTAGAATCAACAATGCAACTCCTTAGAATTGGCCTCAAATGTCATGATTTCATGAAATAGTCATTCAATAGTATATGAACCGTAATATGAACTTGAGTATGTTGTATTGATGATTTTTATTATTACAATTCTATAAACAAATATTTGTTACGACCGCAAATCATATTTTGATCAACATGCAACCATTGCGCTGACAAAAAACGTAAGAAATTATTGAATTTGGCGGGCTACCCTTTCGCTTTCGATGTGTAACGTAGAGTACCATATCGTATCATAGCGACTCCTCCTCTGCCTAGCCTTTTCCCTACTATGTTGGGGTCGGCTTCCAGTCTAACCGGATGCAGCTGAATACCAATATTTTACATGGAGCGACTGCCTATCTGACCTCCACAACCCAGTTACTTGGTAATACGATACCCCTAGGTAAGACTGGTTGTCAGATTTTCGGGCTTCTGACACCCGTAACGACTGTCAAAGATTTACGAATGGCAGCCGGGACCAACGGCTTAACGTGCTTTCCGAGGCACGGAGGGGTCTCGGTATGTAAAGATGGTCACCCATCCACAGACCAACCGCGGCAAGCGTAGCTTAACCTGATCGACCGACCTGTGCGGCTGTTATTATTTAGCCACGGGCCCCTCATATCGTATCATAGCGACTCGTTTAATGAAAAAGTGTTATGTTCTTTGAGTGTTCGTATCGCTATCCGCTCTAGAAATCTTGACGGCCCGTCTCTGTTTACGGAGTTTGTCAGTATCAAATGTCTTTTGTTTCTCGCGTGTGTCATCACGCCTTGCTGCTATTTGATGTCGGCCATCTTTTATGTCGTTTTTCTTTTGTTTAATTGCTTAGTATCGAGGTGTAGAAGAAGTAAGTAGCGGAGGTCAGTAGGGTTTTTCTCCATGTGGCAGTTCTGAAAGACTGACTGCTTGACAAGTATGAGACCAAACCGTTTTGTTTGATTTTGTTGGGGAAAAGCTAGGTATGTTTGGACATACATAGGTCTCTCCAATTGTACGCCCTTCAACTCGGTTCTCAGCAACTCTTATCCCGCTGCTACCACCCACCCTGCGAAGATAGTTGCTCCAAATAGCCTGAGGGCGTACCTTACGTTTAGCGATTCGCGGTCTCCACTCAAGAAAACCGTTGTTAAATAAGATTGCCTTAATAAGCGTTGCATCAGTTGCAAGATATGCATTTTCTAATTCGTCATTTATAATAACGTTATCTTCAATATAACCTACAGCCGTTATTCATTATATTCTTTTATGAACGTTTCAATTCATCGCAACCGCTTTGTTGTAATTTGCAGACTGTCAAGATCAAGACCTTGAATTCTGCAACAATACTGTTGATGAAATATTTCAACATCGTGCTCAAATTCTTTATGGATGTTGAGATTGTTATTTATTTATTAAGTTCTTGTTTGTTTTATGTTTTTTTTACTGTGAATATTTTGTGTTATGTATTTGGTTAACCCAATTCTTAACAAACATAATTATGTAGTCAATGATTTGTAGTCGGGAAAAGGCTAAGCAGATTATGATGAGTCATACAATTCTTGAGCATATTCTAGAATGTGAATCTAATCTATTTAAAACTTAACTTTTCACTATAGTCCTAACTGACCCAAAAAGGTTGGGATCATCTGCCAACCATGCTAGATGTGTGAGTCAAAACCAGCAAACCAACATTTCAAAAGTGTACCGTAATTCAACGGCAAGGTGTGAGAAATACATGATCCTAATATCCAACTGCTCCACTTTCTACTAGAATAGATAAAATAGGAAGAGAAACAAAAGAAAATGAAGCTAAAACAGCGCTCTTTACCGCAATGTAAATCGCGTAAGGCGCCAAACTAGGCAGTATCTGTAATATCTTAGCCTCATAATGTTGTCATCAGCTGGCCGTTGCGAAACCGCGGTCAGCGGTGATTCATTCTATTGTGAATGGAAGCCACAGAAAATCCACTCCTAACAAGGCTAGGTTAGTATCTAATGTGTAATAGTGGTTACTGTTCGGTTCATTGTACTCATCATTATGAACAACTTATACCATCACGAAAAAAAATCAGCTGTTCCTTGCATTTATGTTCACACAACTCGTCAAAATGTTGGGAAGAGCTGTTTTTTTTTCTTCGAGTTTTCAGGCTTTGGGACTATAGTAAAAGTTTGTAAAAATGATAGCTGCTGTTAACTTCCAATTATCACTAGCCGTCCCCCGACGCGAGGACGCTTGGATCAAAATATTTCCTACAACTTATATTAAACTGAAAGGGCCAATAGGTATATTACTTTTTAGTTTGTAGAGTTTTTTGTAGAAACGGGGGTTTTTTAAATTTTAAATTTTGTTATGCTCGGTTCCTATAAACAAAAACGAATCGTTTTGCTTACCAATAGTAGCACTTTTTTATTGCTAAACTGGGCATATAAATAGATTCGTAAGCTAATTTTAACTGTGATAGCTGCGTTACTTCCATATGGGTGGGTCTACTATGCAAAGCTATGAGATCTTTGCTTCATTATTGATACAAGATTCTTAATTTTAAGCAACAATTTTAAATTAATAAAATATTAATTTAAATTATAGGAATTGGCCATAAGACCACGTTTGCGTTTGTGCCTTTGGGTTCAATAGCATCAAGTGAATCTTCTGTAACTATCATTTTTGTGAAGTCCAGTCCGTACCTACAGCATCGTGTTTTCTCTGTTAGTCAAATATTTGTTTTACCGAACGGGTGGGAATGTAAAATAAAGTGCACTTTATGACTCGTTCTCGTTCTGTTCACGACAAATCTTCGTGTAATTGTAACACTTTTGATACTGTTATTTGTAATACAAGACTTGTTTCACAACTCCTTATTTTGATGGCACTTTTACGTTCTTACGTAGGTACTACTTTTCCACGAATTTTGGAACTTGCTGTGATAAAAGTTACGTCTTCAGAGTAAATTGAGTCAAGAACTGGTTACAATTTATTAAATATTAGAGCATGCACAATAGTTGTGCAAATATGTATAATTGTTGACACAGTTTTCACTGCGTCTTTTAAGTTATGTTTTAGAACCTTTTCTTGCAAACATCTTGTCTATTTCACCTAAGTATATTTTCTTTTATATTTAATCTATAAATAATAATATTTAATTTAATCCTTTCATTAATAAGATCCTAACCTTGTTATCTATCTGAGGTTTCTGAAGTTTAATACCTAACTTCAGAAACCTCAGATAGATCAAGATCTAGGAACTTATGTAGGTAAGATCATTGATTCGCGATTTATTGTCTTCTTTATATACATATAATTGTTCATAACTCCGCAATTCATAAAACGACCACAAAACAAATTTATTGAAATTAGGACAGGACAAAGTCTGTGGGGTCGGCTAGTGGGGAATATTTTGCAACACTTCCAAGTGGAATATTGCCGGTTATTAAACAAGACACTAACTAAATATAAATGTGAATGAATTGTATACTCATGACGAACGAACGCCATTGTTACGTGGTATGTGGTGGTGGGAATATTTCGGTAATAAAATGCTAAAATTTTGGTGTTGCTGTGAACATTACACTTCATCATCATAATTTAAGCCGAAAGACTGCTGGAAATAGGCCACCCCCAAGCATCGCCGCTTCGACATTTTCTTTGTCCTCGATTCCTGTGGCCTTCATAAGGTCACAGGCTCACCTTGTGGAAGGCCTCCACTTTGGGAGGCAAGATACTGTATGTTTTTTTTTCAGGCTCCAAATTTTTACAGGGTGTTCTACTCATGAATATAAACAAATTTCACTATGGGACCAACTCTGAAATCACGAAAACAAAATCAGCTGTTAAATACAAAAGTTCAATACCTACTTGTCCAAAATGTATGAAACAGCTGATTTTTTTTCGTGATCTTAGAGTTGGTTCCATCAATCAAATCAACTCAGCCTATCGCAGTCCACTGCTGGATATAGGCCTCTCCCAGACTGCGCCACAACACCCTGTCCTCCGCCTTCCGCATCCAGTCTACCCTAGCCATCTTCTTTAGGTCGTCCGTCCATCTAGCTGGGGGGCGTCCCACACTACGCTTGCCGATACGCGGTCTCCACTCCAGGACTCGTCTGCTCCACCGGCCATCGGCCCTTCGACAGACATGGCCAGCCCACTGCCACTTCAGTTTTGTTGGTTCCATAGTGAAAGTTATTCATATTCATGGGTGGAACATCCTGTGAAAATTTGGAGCCGGTAAAAAAAGCATGCTGTATTTAGTTGGAAGATTTGAAACCGATATATGTATTTATCATTTAAAAGGAATTTAATGAATAGCCAAGCTCCCTTGAATGTGCAGTGTTACGTATAAAATTCTTAGTTAATGCAGCGTTGCTTTCAATCTCGCTTGACAATGCCTTGGTTTATTTCTGGTATTTGTGCTCATTTTGACTGCAAACCACATTAAACTAAGCAGATCATCATCTGCCTAGCCTTTTCCCAACTATGTTGGGGTCGGCTTCCAGTCTAACCGGATGCAGCTGAATACCAGTATTTTACATGGAGCGACTGCCTATCTGACCTCCACAACCCACTTACTGGGTTATACGATACCCCTAGGTAAGACTGGTTGTCAGACTTTCGGGCTTCTGACTACCCGTAACGACTGTCAAAGATCCACGAATGACAGCTGGGACCAACGGCTTAACGTGCTTTCCGAGGCACGGAGGGGTCTCGGTATGTAAAGATGGTCACCCATCCACAGACCAATCGCGGCAAGCGTAGCTTAACCTGATCGATCGACCTGTGCGGCTGTTATTATTTAGCCACGGGCCCCTCCACATTAAACTAAGCAGATGAAGCATCTTATTGTACAGCATAAAATATGTTTCATCACCTACGACGTAGATTATAAAGAGAGTCATGATAAATAACAATTGTACCTATGTATTGTGTCGTGTGAAGTAGCAACACCATATTTACAATTAAAATCACGTCACAGCAATAAAACACTGATTGTGATTAATCAGTACTCATCGATTCTTATGGGAATTTCGATATACGAATTACACCTTCATGGTTAGTTTGGTTAATGTTAATAAACACTGTAATTGCATATAATCTTACATACAAGATGGCCAATATGTTTTGACTGTTCATGGTGGCGCCACTTTCTTTGTAAACAAGCAATGATCGGTCAAATCCAGTAAGAACTTACATTTTTTAGTTCTCTTTTTCTCCTTATGGTCAAGAGTCTGTGCTCTTACGTAATGTATCGTTTTCAATGTAATAACAGTATTGTTTGAACATGAATCGAAATTTATGAAGGTACAAGGCTATTGTGTAATTCTTTTGAATTTATTCAAATGACTCTTTAATTACGATGTCTTGTTCAAAGAAAGGAGTGAATTGTGGATCTTGGTGTTACCTTTTTGGTTGGACATCTTTATCGGAAATATAATCTTTAAATGTAAATGGCGTGACGAAGCCTTTGTTAAAGACAAATTTCACAGTGTTATTGGGGGAAATATTAGTGAGGAAATTGAAAACTTTCGGGCTCTGTTTCTATTTCGAATATATCCAATTATCATCGAGTGGAACATAACTTAGGTCTCCTAGATATTACGGGATTATGTAATGTAGAGCTTTATTAATTTTTTATTAACTATTTGGACAATAACTTTCGTACTTATCCGACAACATCAAAGTCTTGCTGTTTTGTATCATCTTAAATTAATATATAATAAAAGTCCTGACACGGTCACTCGCTGACTGACTAATCAACGCCCAGCAAAAACCCTTAGACCTAGAAAGCTAAAAAAAAAATACAGAGATTCCATTTATAATGCAGACAAGGAATAAGGCCAGACTATCCGAAATTCTCACAGGATAGACGAAGTTGCTGGAAGCTGAATGAGAGTGTAGCGGTATCTACAACGCTAAATGCGGACTTCGCGCCAGACTGATGTAACACAAAATCCTGCATCTCACAAGCAGAGTTTACCGCGCAACTAGCATTTAAACAACGACCAGACGTGAATCATCGGGCAGTTGCCCGCCAGACACGACACCCGTCTGGTCGGAGGATTCTCCCTTTTCTATGGAGGTTTAGTGAACTTTACACCCTGTCCTCATACCTTTATGAGAGTTGCCGAGAAATCGAGTTGAATGGTGTGCAATTGGAGAGGCATCATCAGCCTTTAGCAAAATACTAGTTGCTAAACAAATATCAACCAATGATAAAGTGCTAGTTTTTAATTAATTAATCAACAAAATAGGGTCGAGAGTTCGCTGTATTCTTTATTAACATTTTAGTGATGTGTCTGCCAGTGTTATCACCACGTTCCGGGTATTTCATCAGATTACCATAAAAAACCGATTGTAACGCCAACGCCATACCAGCTTCATTTACGATTCGACAGCTGTCGTTGCGTGTTTGTCGATCGTCACGCGAATCCTTGCCGAATTGTACGTGACTCAGGAGTTCTAGGAAGCAGCTAGGCTATACAAATAGAAATTCGTCGACGGATTTCTGTTTAAAGCTATTGTTTAAATTATGGAGATAAGGAGCCTAAAACAATACCTCATAAAAGCTTTATGTGAAATAGGTAAATACGATTTGGAAAATAGTAATGGCATCTGGATGGTATCATCATCTGGATAGTAGTTACATAATAATCCGTCGACGGTAATATACTACTTGGACAGTTACAGTTCAGATCAGCTGATCAACTGCCCCTACAAAGATTTGTAGTAGAATAGAATAAATACTCTTTATTATGTACACCATATAACTTACAGACACAAATTTTACAAAGGGTGACACAACGGGCGGTCTTATCGCTAAGAGCGATCTTTTAAAGACAACCTTCGATGGATTGAAAAGGGAAGGAGAGACAAATACTGTATGTAGTCTGTGGTGTACCATTTACACGATACAATGAATATATACATAAAGTATACTAAACTAATCTAAATAAATATATACATATAACAATAGACATGAAACAGGAGTAAAGAAAATATAATGATGCTGTTTAAGGAGAGAGGAAGTGCTCGTGTGAGGGTGCGTTTCCACAGAAGCGGAGCTGGGCGAAGCGGATTAGAGATGTGCAGGAATCGACTAATCACAATGGTTGAAATCCTCATCGCGTCACTCGTCTCGCCTGTGACGATTCCTACACGTCTCCGCTCCGCTCCGCCCAGCTGATTTTATTGAAGTAGATACTTACACAAAAGTTCCTAACAGTCTGGTCTGACCCTGATTAAGCGGTCGTTCACACGGTGCTGTCCTGTACGATATTTTACTATAAAAAGTTGAGACCACACGTCAACGTACTGTTCACGCAGTCAAAAACAAATGCAATGTGAAACTACCATGTGATCCCAAAATTATACAGCAAAATATCGTACTGAATGACGCCCTGTGTACGTGGCCTAACAGGAGCTTCTTAATTGTAATTAATCTCTACACCAACATCCTTTAAAGATAGACCTGCGTTTGTTGTACTACGCATTCCTTTCTACATAGTTCTTGAGCTATACACAAGATTACTTATCTCACCAAAACATTTTGATTCTACGTTTTTGTCAGTCAATTTTTTTGTACAGCTTACATTGGAACAGCTGTCATCTTGATCCTATAATTTGCAACGTTGTTCTACGAGTATGAAAGAATTAGTTATTTTAATCATATGATGAACATAGTATGTCAAGTGCATGTTAAATTAGGCATTTTCTCAACTCTCCCAGCGCCTAGCACCATTAGAATGCATAACACGATGTATCTCTAGACATAAACTAAATTCCATTATTAATTCATTCAGTCATAGTGCGCATCTACGCATGTATAATTCTGTAATTTGTATTATATCCTGCTCTCCACGTACTGTTTAATTATGTTAGCCAAGTAGCACAAGCCTTCACCTATGTTTCTATTTCTATAAGCCAAATCTTTCTATTCTCTTCACGTTTGTCTAGAAGAGCTCGTTCAAATGCCTAAGTTAGCTCTCTTAATTTATTCGTCATTAGTAATCAGGCCACAACTAGGCTGTTTAACTTTAATGTGGGAAACTTGTGAAAAAAGTGAACTTTCAACCAGAGTTTAGTAAACAAGCATGTTGTATATTGTATATTCATGTTCAATAATTCCTGTGTGTGTGTCAAAGAAGTGTGTCTATGCCCACAACACATCGCCTGTCATTCGTAGATCTTTGACAGTCGTTACGGGTAGTCAGAAGCCCGAAAGTCTGACAACCAGTCTCGCCTAAGGGTATCGTATTACCCAGTAACTGGGTTGTGGAGGTCAGATAGGCAGTCGCTCCATGTAAAATATTGGTATTCAGCTGCATCCGGTTAGACTGGAAGCCGACCCCAACATAGTTGGGAAAAGGCAAGGCAGATGATGAACATACTAAATGGACACAGGCCTCCTCTCGGTGAGAGGGAGTGGACCGTAATCCATCACGCGGGCCCAGTTCGGGTTGGTGGATGTCACATGTCTTCGAATTTTTGGTTCTAGGACATGCCGGTTTCCTGACGATATTTTCCTTCAACGTTTTGAGAGCGGTGGCTATGAAATTAAATACACAAAATAAAGCGTTTGTCTGGGTTCGAACTCACGACACTGGGCCACCACTGCTAATCAAGCTTATCATTGGTTAAAAAAAATGTTTTTACCCTGCATACTAATCTGTATTGCTCACTATATCCATAAACAATATTGCATTTTTGAAAGCTCGCGTGTATTCTGTTGTTGTAGAGCTAATCGTAGTAAAACTGTATCCATATTTCATCATTTCCTGGTAAGACGTCGAGGGGGTTCACCCTTCGTGTTTGGACAGGGTGTGTTGTAAAGGGCTTTCAATTTTTTTTGGGGAGAAACGAAAATACTTTCGTTGGTTTGAGAATTTTTATTGATACTATATTATGTTGTCTAATAAACAGGGAATCCATTTTCAGTTCGTTTTATTATGAAATTGATGGTCTTAAGGGTCTTGGTGTGCGTTAAAGATTGCAATGTGTTTTTCCGAGTCTAATTTATATTTTTTTCTTTGCATTTTTCCTTGACTTGCCAAAGAAAGTCTTGAATCAAAAAACTCGTGGCAGTCATTACTTTCCTCGCGTACTTAATGACCACCTCAAACAAAAATTAATTAAAGTTTCTTCCTATTCAGTTTGTTCAAACACAATATTAGATGCCGGCTTTTGTAAAGCGTCAAGATGCAACTCAAACCCAATTATATTTACCTTAAAATAACCATACGTCATTCTTATGCCTTTCGTTCAAGGTCTAAAATCGTGTGAAGGAACTGTTTTCAATAGCAATCATAAGTTTGTGCATCACATTTTGTCTGCAGGTACGCGTGACCCTTCAATTGAATGCTGATAGATAAATATTGTGCTTACACTTTCGCTCTCAGTGTTGACCTGCACCTTCAGACGAAAAGAAAAGTGTCTGTATATCATGCCGTTTCGGGGCCGTACAATACTGTCAAGTTTTTTGTCAGTTAAGTCGGCGTTTGTATTCAATTTATATTCAGTCGGTGATATACTGTGCCTGTTAAAGAATGTGGTTCTTCTTATCAATGCCTTTTCTAGTAAAAAATCCTGGATTTCGAATGTCAGACTTTTTCAATTTCCCTTTGACCAATAATCTTTTCTTTTTCTTTAATACAGAAAAGATGATTGGTCGGGTAGTTTGTTTTTGATGGATATGTATTTATTTTATTTTATTTATTTAAGGATAAACAAACATTAGCACAGTAAGAAACAGTCATATTATATTAAATAATACATTTGAAAACAATTATGCTACCCACTACGTTCTCCACAGATTACAATTGAAAGTATTTAAAACTAGCTAGTAACACAGATACAATACCTCATCGTCTGCCTAGCCTTTTCCCAACTATGTTGGGGTCGGCTTCCAGTCTAACCGGAGGCAACTGAATACCAGTATTTTACATGGAGCGACTGCCTATCTGACCTCCACAACCCAGTTACTGGGTGGAATACGATAACCCTAGGTAAGAATGGTTGTCAGACTTTCGGGCTTCTGACTACTTGTAACGGCTGTCAAAGATCTACGAATGACAGCCGGGCTTAACGTAAAGATGGTCACCCATCCACAGACGAGCGTAAAGCGTAGCTTAACCTGATCGATCGACCTGTGCGGCTGTCATTATTTAGCCACGGGCCTCACAGATACAATACCTATACAACTTGTCCGAAAATCATATCTGGATTTTTATATTTATTCTGCTCAAGTAAAAAGATTTCCTTTCGGTTTCCTAATGTGCGTAGCTAAATAATAGAAGACCGCCTTTAACGAGTATAAAAACTTGAGATGTTTTCAAATCAGAGGCTGTAGAAAGTCAGGTGTGTTCAGATCAGATCACCGCTTACCATCAAGTGGATTTGTGGTTATGATATGACCTGTGCTATTCTGTAAAAATCTCATCTTGAGAACTTAGGTGAAGTGAGCGGGAAGTGAGCTGTCATTAGGGATTAACACTATTGACACTGCTCACTTCACTTATGATTTCACGATGAGATTTTTACAGAATCGACCGGCAGTTCCAATAAAAAATGGACTGTTACTAGCGTTACTGCCGCTGTATATCTAATATAGTTCCTGTCACTTTAAATATGCGATTCACTCAATCATATTACGCCACATCTCTCACAAAAGAAAGTTGAAGTAAAAAATTTATCAAAAGCAAATAAATGGATGATGCAGGATGCCATAGTAGAGAATTTCTTTTCATTTCTATATTAATGATCATTAGTTACTTCAAATTGGACAGTGTTATGTAACGGCCGTTTAGATAAATTGCTTACGATGATCTTTACTATGTTTTGAATGGCATGAATTAATGTTCACATAACTTTTGATTGGTTACTTCTGACTGTGATGCTCCCGGTGTTTTGAGCGTAGTTTCAATACCTTTCAAATGCTTTCAATGTCTCTTGGAAGATATTTATGACCGTAACGTTATTACTGAACAACCTTTAGTAAATTATTATAATTTGTTTAAAGATGACTTCAAACTTAATAATGTTATTTACATGAGTTGATAAAATAAACATTTTTATTTATTTATTTATTCATTAATCCATCCGTTCATTATTCATATTAATTTTTTGGATTCTTTGAAGGATACTCTTAAATGCAAAATTTGTGAGACCTTATAATTATGAGAGGACACACACAAAATATCAATATATTTAGGTACCAAAATTTCATAGCAGCGTGTAGTTAGTCAAATTCAAAATATTTTATTTCACATAAACCTACATGGGCACTTATGAAAAGTCGGAAGCTGGGTGCACGGGTCCTATTGGTCGTTTGGACGTAGTACAGAAAAAAAGTCGTTTCCTATGGAGAAGAGCCGGCAAGAAATACCACGGTAGTGGCAGATATAGCAAAAAACAAAAGATAATTAAACCTCATTGTACTTTAACCCCAGAAATAACAGTTATTACCATGTACTTTGCAAATCTAGGTTACAATCAGCAGGCAGTTACCAATTAATCAATCACACCACCCACTAACCGGCTTCTTAACGTCGTGGCCACTTAAGTTACAGCTTCAAATAGAGAATATAAAAAACTTGAGGATGTTTTACATACCACAACATCTCGTTTGTATTCCCCTAAGGATTAGGCAGAAGTGTACCTATAGTTGACCCATATATCACCAGTTATCTTTACTGTGGATCCTGGAAAAGAGTAGGTTTTTGTCTGTATCAATGTTTTAACTCCTGATTATGACAAACTAATGGTGAGCAACCTCTGGGATTATTCCTACAGGGCATAGTGTCCCACATAAGGGACATACCGAAAAATGTCTTATATTTCAAAAATCGATCCAAGTAGCATAATCTAGTGTTGACAAGATTAACTATTATGTATTTGAGTTTCGAATTTAGTACCAGATATTTTGGATAGATCACATTTAACTATTTATGTTTTCTTCAAATCGGTAGTAGGCATGTACTTTGAATATGATTAACTAGCGGCGTAAAATAATTATGGATGCCTTGATACGCCTTTTGGCCGATACGATACCGATACCGATACTCTTATAAAAATATCGGCAAAAAGGCGTATCGAGGCATCCCTAATAATAATAGCAAAAAATTGATACAATTGAATTTTTCAGTGTGGAAATAATTAGTAGAAGTAAGTTCATGTTCATATTTGTCATTTTACGTGTAATCTAAAAATAAATCTTGTAATTTCATTGATACTACGTAACACAAATTCACATTATAATACGCGATGTGCCATATGGGTCATACACAAAAACATACGTTTCTATTGAGTTATGATTTTTGTAAATATTTTTTCGAGAAATGCATCATATTTGCAGGCTAGTGTAATTTTTTTAAGCCGATAAGATAATCGTGTTCTGTAGGGTTAAACATTCCACCAACTGTTCAACTACATATTTACTCTTTTGTAAAGGAAAATATATTTAAGACAAGGCAATTTCCCATTGGTACAATACAAATGTAACCTTAATGGCCAAGATACTGGCCAATAAAAACCTTTATTTGTGATGATCTTTCAGCTAGGGTCAAAGGGGCATGTATCTAGACATACCGTAACTATTTTATGGCATTTAATATGACAACGTGTGGGAGGTCCAGGGAAATCGATGAAGAAAAGCTTGTAGAAAGCTTTTTATGAATGGATGTTGTGAAATTGATGTTTTAAGATGGTTATCCATGGTTGTGAATGTATCTAAATGTGTTTGTCAACTATAGTGTGATGCAATTTCTTCGGTTTCGTATGCAGAAACGCACCTTGTTTTTATCGTGAGGAAGACGCACGGTTATGATGTTGGACCACTTACTCCTACGCCTCACGGTGTTTTACTAACAGATTCGTCTTTTAATTACTTAGACAAAGCGCCTCTAAAAAATACCTCTTTAAAAAAATACCACCCTGATCGTAATGTTTTTTTTTCCAATGGTACAGCTACAATTAAATCTAAGGGAACAATTAACTTTTATGATCCAATTTATTCATTTCCGCGGTCTTCGTAATTAAAATTGAATAATAACAATTTTGAACGATTAGATGACTAATATCACATGTCTTATATAACTCGATCGAATATATCACTCGTGCGCCGTATTGAAGCAATAACTGTACCGTTACCATGGCAACTACGTATCGTAATAGTAATTAAAGTTGCGTACAGCAGGGTAATTACGTAACACACTCAGTAGCAATGGGTTTCATTTTGACAGTGCAACAACATTCATTGCTTTATTTACGTTGTAGAGCAGACACATTTTTCGAACATATAGAGCAATGGATTAGCAATATGCTTCAAAATGATTCAAATTGAGAGTAATAGTGTGTTACGCAATTAGAGCGCGGGTCACTATTGCTTATTGTTTTCACGTCAGATTTTCATACCGAGTACCGTCAACATAGAAACTAAACGAAGATGACATGAAAGGCCACAAGATAATACTGAAAAGCTAATAAGTGAAAGCTTGAACCTATTACCATTGGCAGAAAACATGGCATAAACCTTATAAAATGGCCAAAAAATACGGAAAAGAATATTTAAAATACTTGATTTCGAATTAATAATTAATTTGGGACTAGATTTTGGACGTTTTAAATTTCAAAATTGGCCTTCTGGTCGCTCACCAGCTCGCTAAAGTTCTGCCTTGGATTTTGACAAAGAGCGATGGAACGCAATAATCTGGGTGTAAGAAGACACCACAGGATTCGGAACACCACATTGCGTTCCAAAACGGGCATACATCCAGTATGCCCATAGGAAAGAAAGCTGCCAGGCTCAAATGGGATTGGGCGGGTCACTTCAGCCACACGCACGATGACTGTTGGGCAAAAATCTCCACACAATGGGTGCCTGAAGATGGACGGCGCCCGCCAAGGCCGGCCCAGGAAGAGATGGCGAGACCTAGACGCTTACCGCGAGGGCTGGTTCGAGGTGGCCAGGGAAAAGAGTTCCTGGAAGGACTTGGCCTTTGCCCAGCAGTGGGACAGTTAATAAAAAAAGTGGTTAGCCAAAAAAAATTAATAATAAAAGATGATTCCGACGACATCAATAGCGACTCTATATTTAATTAATTTTTTATCATTAATTTCTATTTTTTCTTTGGAATATATTTTAAACAAATATTTTCGTTCTTAATATAAAAATAAATAATTAAATCTACGTTAGGTTTTTATTGCTAACGCTACCTAGGTTCACGCCCACAAATACGTCACGCACACGTCACTATTACAACCGAGGCCGAGCGGACTTCGTGAGATAGATCATCTGTACTTAGCATAAGGGTGAAAAGTGTATGACCACCAGTGTCCGCGGTTGTACAGACGCCAGCACATCAAGCTACCCGAAACTGTCAAATTTTCCCAATCAACTTTGAACCTTATACTTTAGCGATAAAGTTTAAAATCTATTAAAGAAATTTGACAGATTGTAGTAGCTTGATGTGCTGGCGTCTGTACCTTAGCAAATACTTATCCTAATCCTAATCTTATTAACATGAGTATTATTTATTTACTTAATCAAGATTATATTTACATATTATAAGCTAACATTTAAAATAATAATATGTACATGTATATGAAAAAATAAGCAAAATAATCATAGGGCATCAATAAATTCGTCCGCATCGCTGTCAATATGAACAACTGACGGTCGATTCTGTAAAAATCTCACCGTGAAATCATAAGTTAAGTGAGCACTTAATAGTATTAATCTCTAACGAATGACAGTTCACTCCAGGCTCACTTCACCCAAGCTTTCACGGTGAGATGGTTACAGAATCGCACGGCAGTAATCTAATATTATTACTAATCTTAATATTATGACCTTCTAATGATCTACTAAATGCAGTCATTAAGTAACCCATTGAAATTGGATTACCCGTTAAATCTGTTCATTATAACGTTAATTGATGTTTGTATGTAATTATGTGATCGTAGTTCGTTCGTACGGTGATACAATTAGGGCGCGTTCCCACTATGTCGTGACGATTAATTTATCGTTGGACGACTGTCGTCTCTAGCTGTTCCCATTAATACGATTGTTTGTCGTCAAATTTTTTATCGTATCTAGCTGTTCCCATTGGATCGCGACGACATTTTATTGTTGATTTGCGGTCACGATTTAGTCGCAATGATTTTTTATCGTTTTACGACTGTCGTGCTAGCCGTTCCCACTGTCACGACAATCTTTTGTCACTGCAAAAAATTTTGTAGACGACAGTAAATCGTGTCGTTCTATATGTGAACACCTCCATTTAAATACACAAGTCACGACACTTTAAACGACACGATAATCTGTCGTCACGACATAGTGGTAACGCGCCCTTAGTGGGTGACCCGCCGCGGGTTGATGTTTGAAGACAAATGGGGGCTTCCTATTACTGGGTAGTAATGTTTGTAAGTTGCCACCCGGATGGGCTTTGTTTTGTACACGTGGGTAGACAATTGGTTTGGTGGCTGTTTTATTAGTTAATAGCTTAATTAGAAGTGACACGTGTCGGTGCGATGTTAGTCATGTAATCTAAGATTATTGAGATATAAATATTAGTTCTGCTTGTTTGTGGACGCATTGGGTAGTGCATTTTCAACTGAAAAAGTAGTTATAGGTATGTATTAATTTGTTAAAATAATGTGCATTTAATTTACGAAACTCCATCCAAATTTGATTAATAGTTTTAAAATAAATCGCGGACATACAAACATACATACGGGTCGAGTACAGACCCTCCTTGTTTTGAAGTCGGTTAATAAAAAGAATTTGGAAATGTCATAGCAACTTTTACATTAGAACTCTGTAAAGTACCTATGGATGATTTTCTAGGACATGAACAAACGAGAGGCGAATTTTAAAACGAGTAGCTAGTTAAGGTATTGTTAAATATTGTTAGAAAGAAAGAAAATACGTTTATTTACGGTAAACATGACGGATAAAAAGAACACAAACACAAAAAATAGCAAGTTGGGGTAAAACATGCGTCACATCAACGCAAAACGGCCATCGCTCAGCATAATGCTCGTTGCTTGTTGTTGCTCGTTCCTCCATTGACAGAAATTAGGACGAGTTTGAGGAGTTCTAGTCTACGCGAAATTCACAAAAAAAAAAATGTTTGAATATATTAAATATTTTACAGCCCAAGTTATTTCCATAACGAAGCATAACTTTTCCGCTTACATAACATCCGTTGTTTTAACCCACATTTTAACAATAAAACGTAACCTATATGCAAATAAGTTGTAGAACTTTAGTCATCGATTGTACCGTAAATGGTCATAATAGGTAACTATGTATAGTGACTATGGTTTGTGAAAGTCACTTTGACTTAATGATTTTCGACTGATTGTTTTCGTAACTACTAACTAGATTGATTGGAAATGTTCTTTTTGGACTGACTGTCGTTGTTATAATAATAATAAAACATTTTATTTCGGACAACTGTGAGATCCATAAATTCTTAGTAAACAGTTATGCACTTAAAATACTATTGTTAGTAACTTAAAACTAAAGACGAATGAAAACGAATGAAAACTTATAAACAGTGGGCGTTTTTAAGGTTCCGTACCTCAAAAGGAAAAAACGGAACCCTTATAGGATCACTTTGTTCTCCGTCTGTCTGTCTGTCAAGACCCTTTATCTCGGGAACGCGTGGAGGTATCGAGTTGAAATTTAAAAACCATATACCTACTCAGATCTACAGTCCCTTGAAGCTGTGAAACAATCAAACTTCTAAGTTGACGTAAAAAAAGATACGGCCGTTTATGCCACAAAAAACGTATATTTCGACACTCTCAAGGTAACCAAAATTTATAGGGTACTTTCCGTTGACCTAGAACTATGAAATTTGGCAAATAATATCGTCTTATACTAAAACTACAGGAAAAAAATCAGAACACCGTACATTTATAGTTACATACCTACAAATTTGTACGGACCCCTCGGTGCGCGAGTCTGACTCGCACTTGACCGGTTTTTTATTCTGTGTTTCTGTTAGATCTGTTCGTTCCTCGGAAGGACGTTAGTCCCGGCTGTCATTCTTGAATCTGTCACACTCGTTTCGGGTCGTCAGAAGCCCGAAATTCTGACAACTAGTCTTGAATGCGGACAGAATAGATAGGCAGTCGCTTCATATGAAATACTGATATTCATCTGCATCATGGTTAGACTGAAAGCCCAACATAGTTGGGAAAATGCTAGGCAGATGATGATGATGTTAAATCCATAATTTATTTGACCATTCACATAACATAAATAAAGATACTCTACAGCGCCTCTCTGCGATTGGATATCTTTACTTACTCTTTGACGGAGTTCCGGAGGGTGACTATTACCTTTTTGTCCTCTGTATGAATTGTGCCCGTACTCGGAATCGTAACTTGGGACATGTTGATTGGTATCCACGATAATCGACAGGTATAAATTTTAACCCCGTCAGTCAAGATAGGACAGTTTAAAAAAAATTGCATATTTGTTGGTACTGCTGTGCGATTCTGTAACCCATCTTACCGTGAAAACTTGGGTGAAGTGAGCGTGGAGTGAGTCGTCAATAGTGTCAATCTCTAGCACCAGCATGACTCAAAGCTCACTCTAAGCTCACTTCACCTTAGTTATCACGGTGAGATTTTTCCAGAATCGACCGGCAGATATTTAATTGGTTTTTGGGTGACGTCTCAGAGTGTGGCAATTGTGACTACATTGTTGTATTGGGTTCCCACCTGTAAAAAATAAATGTAAGTGGTAATAGTAAATAAATAAACATTAATTCGTGTATTATTCCTTCTTTCTTTATTACTTTTGTAGGAATTTAAATCCGAACTCAAACAGAACATTTCAAATTGAACATTTCAAAATTTATTATATATGGAATTGAAGACAGAAATAACAACAAAACAAAAATGAATCGTATCAAAGACGGAACTGTTTTTGGCGCGAACATTAAAATACTGACAGGTGACTGTCATAGTCGTAATGATGATGATTTCTAACGAACCGCTGCACTACAAAAGATGCAGATTGTTTTAATTTAATAGTAACCCAAGTTGGGTTGCAATCTTGGTATGTACATGGCAAAAAAGGGACTAAATAATAAAATTACTTAACTTGATATATCATTGTCATACAAGGAACGCCACGCCGGAATTTCAAGACCAACAGGATGTAAAAAGACCCATCACATAGTCGTCATGTACGCGTTCTGTACATATGTAACATTGTTGGAAAACGATTTTTATTTTCTGTGTGAAAATCGCAGTTTACGGTAGCGCTCAATGTAATGCACGCAAAACATTGTGCTTATGGGTGCATGCAACGGTACGGGAGTTGAGAGGGGGGGGGGGGGGGGGGATTCAAAGTTAACGGGAAGCGCGAAATTTTCTTAGGTTTTTTGCTGTTTGCAGGTCATTGTCAGGTTGTATGTTGATTTAAATATGATTCGCGAGCGTAACAAGTATGTATTACAGGATTATAATCATTAAAATCATCAATACAACCCCCTTAAGTTCATATAATCCCATTGAATGATTATTTCATGAAATATCTTTCAATGGGATTATAAACTTGTTTTCGTGACAATTTTCCTAACATTTAAAACATGTTTTCGTGACAATTTTTTCCTAAACTTGGAAGTTTGACCTTCAATATCTCCGTAGTCATAAGGTTACCAGGTATGGTCCATTACGAAAAAAAAATGATCACAATGACGGATAAAACAAGTGACTGTCGGCTTCGTTAAGCGCCTTTTTACACTCGTCATTGGTTACTTTATTTATTCATTAAAACAGTTTCGTTCACTAGTTCCGGGATGACAAATGACAATTTTTTTGTTCAGATTTTAATTTTAATTACGCAATAGTTTTATTGAGTTGAGTGAATTTATTTTACTGCTGTAAACTCAATTAACAAACTGTAATGACGTATTGATTTTTTGCGTAATACCGGAGTTCTTGCGTAATTTGAGATTTTGAGAAAGGCTTGTGATCAAAGCGTTATTTTTAATAAAAAATGTGGTTTTCTGAACTTAATTCTAGCACTCGAGTACTATGTTAGTGAGTTAGCGACTAGGAAGTCTGAGCTTATAATGTGCTAATCGGATTACCGTAGCTCGATTAGTATGCGAGGGCACGATGTCAATTCGATTATTCGATAAGTTGCTAATTTGCATTATTAACACAGTGTCTTAATTAGTATGAGGAGTTAAAAGTAATAATAATAATTATGCTTAATTACAGACATCAAATAAAATTATAGATAAACTTATGATTACTTATCAAAAATTAAGGTTAAAATCTCTACTGTTTTGTTGCAGCCATTAGTAGCCTTTTTTAAAATTATTAATCTATCGGGTGTAACGAAAACTGTTACCATGAATTCAGTACTTACTTGATTCTAGAATCACGCGGCGTTGAAATTTTACGCCGGAAATTTTAAAAAATCGGCTTATTCATACAAAAGTGCAATACCTGCACCGTTAGAATGTATGGAACAGCAGATATTTTGCAATAACCGACGAACAGAAACCCTGAATATTCGATAAAATTTTGGTAGGTTACAAAAATATATCGATCACAGCACTGTACTAATTGTCACTCAACTGTGACCACGGAGTTGCAAGCAAAGAAAAAGTGTTCTAAATCCATTCCTTTTTTCAAAAATCAAACTTTAATAACGTGTAGCAACTCCAATTTCAAAATTTTAGTCTCGGTGCGTTCGAATTAGAAGCAGAGCGAGTCATTGCATTCCTTTCTATGAGGAATATTGTTTTCTTTTTTTGCTTTTTTTTGGGCCATCGTCGGCCAGGATTCGTCTTGGTGTACAAGTGTTTCCGAAGGTGCTTTGATTGCGTTATCGATACAGGATGTTTCTAGCAGTCCAGTATTAAGTTTCTGTTCACCTATGACCTTTTTGTAGAGAGGAATTTATCGATTAAGATAGAAGGATAGCATTAAATTTTTCATGGTAGTATTACGGGATACGCGTGATTTTGTGTAGTGTTCGCAAGCATTGTTACTCGAGGGAAAAAATCGGCTTTAGCCAAGAACAAGATTATGTTCTCTACGTATTCCATTTATAGAGCTATAAGCTTCGTTTGGCACGTGGCGTAATTCGGAACTAATGCTGTTACCTTCTTTTGTCAGTAACATTTTTGTGACCCTCTGTTAACTTCATTCAACCGCCAGAAGATCCTTGCAGCAGTGCAGCATTAGTCTTGTCACTTTGACATTAAACAGTCTTCTACATCCGTTCTCACTTTAATTCATATTACCCATAAACATAATCTTAACTAGTAGTTAGTAAATTGTTATAATAAAAGTTCCCGTTAAAGCTATAAATTATCAATTAGACATTCTGGCCATAATGTTGGTCCTGTACCTTATCTAGATGAGCATCTTAATCGATTTGCCGTATTCGTCGGTACACTCTCGGCTTGGAAGAAAGTTTAGATACTGGTGTTTTGTTCTGCACGAGGGGTTTTGTGTACCTAGATTATTTTCTAATGTTATAGGTACTTTTGTTTTTGCTGCGTTTAGAAAACATATTTTTCGAGCGAACAATCGCAATCATACATATGAGAGAAAATAAGAATTGTTACAAGATATTGCTGGTTTACTTTTGAAGTGTCATTGGCATTACAGCTTATCTGAGTCGTATTTTTTCTGCAACTTCAAACTACTCGAATGCTATCAAAATCATCTAGAGTCACTTCTGAATTGTCAAAAGTGTCGGTCCTTCAGAAAGATGAAGCTGTTACCCATTCCAAATCATATTAGGTTCCTATGGAGAAGAACAGACAAGAATCTCCATGAACTCTCTTTTAAATTATAATAATTACATCATTCATGTTGATTTTATAATTATATGTAAAAACGATGTAAAAAGTCATGCAGTTAAAAGCGTAAAATCACTTACCTTTACATAAGTTTATCCTCGCTTCCAAAAGATTTCGCACTACCAGCTAGACAATAAAATCAACCGTACATTTTCCACGTTCCAAAACCTCGCGACAAACCCTTTTATCTATACAACTTTTATCATAATGCCCAAACTAGGACCTCCTGTATAAGGCCTTACATCCTGGCTGCGAGGTATCCTTTGATCTGTTAGATAATTACACCATTGTGATACGATCCGTTGCGGCGGAGTTTGGTTCGAGTAGTCCCCATTATCGGCCGGGAAGGTGGAGAACATTCTTGATTATATCTGGTGTTTTATGATGGTTCAACACGAAGGAGTTGGTGACGGGAGTTTTATGGAGTAGGATAATCTTTTGTTACGACGCTTTGTCTGCGTTGCTGAGAATTTATTGATTTTTTTGTTGGAGGCTCAATTGACGTTACTAATTAGGTCTCAAGTAGTCGAGCCAAGAAGGTTGAAACGAATGTTGAACTACTTGTCGTTGTGATCTTGTTGTCCTAACTGCAGTCATCTACAGTCTTCTTTTATTTTCGTTGCTTTGTATATTTATAGTATGTATTTATGTATCTATAATTTTGGATATGTATATATACGAGTATGTGTATCTAATTTAATGTATTGTACATATATGTATATAATATTGGCACCAACGACAGTTGCCTGGAAGAGATCGCAGAAAGCGATAAGGCCGCCCATTGTATATTTTGTAGTGTTTGATGTATTTTTTTTATGTTGTGTATTTTTGGTGTACAGTAAAGTATATATACAGCATGTAACGGAAAGGGGGTATCAACCCTGAAGGAGGTGAATGTGCTCATGAAACTCAACAACTTTCCCCAAAGAACATAGGTCGAAATATGAAAAAAAAATTTGGCCCTCCCATAGTAAATCAATCAGCTGGTAGTCAGTTTTGTAAGGGAGGGCCAAATTTTTTTTTCATATTTCGACCTATGTTCTTTAAGTCTCGCGTGTCACTGACTCTGGCAGGGCCACCATCAGGGATTTTAATTTTGAAAACTCCAAAAATTAGTCGCTAATTAGTCGAAATTAGTCGCCAAATATCAGAATTAGTCGGTCACTGGTTCAAAAGATATAAGGGTTTATAGGTGGCCCTGCTGGAGAGACTCTCCCCAGCAGGGCCAAATTTATATCTCAAAAACTAGGGCACCTAGCGAAGATCTGTTTTCTCCCATATTTAGTCGCCAATTAGTCGGAATTAGTCGCCAAATATCAGAATTAGTCGGTCACTGGTTCAAAAGATATAAGGGTTTATAGGTGGCCCTGCTGGAGAGAGTCTCCCCAGCAGGGCCACATTTATATCTCAAAAACTAGGACACCTAGCGAAGATCTGTTTTCTCCCATATTTAGTCGCCAATTATTCGGAATCAGTCGCCAAGTTACAGATTTAGTCGTGTCTTAGTTTAGGAGATATAATGAGTTCAATTAGTAAGGTATAGTCCAAGAGCTAGATCGAAGAGTTCACGAAAAATTACCAAGAAAAAATATTTCTATTAATATGTGTAATATACTTTTAGTTTTATCGGTCTAAAGTCTTTAGAAATGTCCCAGAGATATAAATTCTCAATTAAATTCATGTTTTTATGTTTTTAATTACTAGTTTAGAGTGGCTTAAACTTCTTCGAAAACATTAAACCTTGCTCTTGGTCTATTTGGTGTCAAGATGTACAGTCGCATGCAACTGTTTTACCAGTTTACAATGTTAACCTCTAATTAATGTTAGAATAATAAAAAAATATCGTACCTTTAGTAAAATGTTTAAAATACTACAACGTTGAAAACGTATTGTCAATTGTAATCTAATTTTATTTTATAAAAATGAATTTTCAAAAAGTTCGTTTGATGTGTGTTGTGTTTGTGTGTATTTTGAGGTGATTGTGAGTGTTGTGTTGTGGGTATGGACGGGTTGAGTTTTTATTTTATCTTAATTTAGGTTAGAATAATAAAACTTCTGTTGTCGAAATATAAAATTATTTATTACCTTAAAATTATTGTACTTTCAGAAAATGTTACAAATACCTATTTATTCAATATTATGAACAGATACAGTTTGTTTAACGGTTTACTCGCGCAGGCTCGCGAGGTCGCGCGCAAGCTCGAACATACGCGATCCGTAAAGAAAATACCCGAGACCGTGCGGGGATTATTCCTCTCTGTCTGCGCTGACCCTTTACGTGACGGGCAACTCGTTCTAAGCAGCTCGTCTGTACACGCGCATCTATCTCTTTCTTACTTAATGTAAATGAAACGGAGCGTAGCGATCTATCTGCCAGCGACTAAGTGGTAAGTGCACACATTGTGTTGGATAAATAATTACACATACACACATTACACACATACACATTAGATCGTACATTATTGTAGATTTGTTTATAAGTAATGAATACAGCTTTCCTATGGTGGGTTGAAATTATAGACTAAGTTTATATTTATTTAATTCGAAATAAACATTCCTCCATAAGACGTCATAGATACTATCTAGAAAATACATAAAGTATTTTGTACTCGCTTGTACCACTGTATGGGGAAATTGAATTCTTTAATATCTTTTTAATTACACACCGACTAAATCTGTAACTTGGCGACTGATTCCAACTAATTGGCGACTAAATATGGGAGAAAACAGATCTTCGCTAGGTGTCCTAGTTTTTGAGATATAAATGTGGCCCTGCTGGGGAGACTCTCTCCAGCAGGGCCACCTATAAACCCTTATATCTTTTGAACCAGTGACCGACTAATTCTGATATTTGGCGACCAATTCCGACTAATTGGCGACTAAATATGGGAGAAAACGGATCTTCGCTAGGTGCCCTAGTTTTTGAGATATAAATTTGGCCCTGCTGGGGAGAGTCTCTCCAGCAGGGCCACCTATAAACCCTTATATCTTTTGAACCAGTGACCGACTAATTCTGATATTTGGCGACTAATTTCGACTAATTAGCGACTAATTTTTTGCGTTTTCAAAATTAAAATCCGTGATGGTGGCCCTGCCAGAGTCAGTGACACGAGTCTCGCACCACTTACATCAAAGGATTAACCCTTTTCTCGATGCAAATATTGAACTTTACCAAGAACTTTGTAAATATAAATCCTCTACGCATATTCCACAATGCAAGTAACGTAATTATTCCTACGTAAAATAAATAACTCTCCAGACATAACTCGGCCGTGTGGTCGTCGTCCTATCGTTGCTGCGCGCGTCGCTTTTTATTTGCTCTGTCCTTTTAGGGAACCCATTCAACGAAAACTGGATTTAAGAATGAATTGCTTTTTGTTGTTACGTTAACAGATATTTTTTTGTTTGGATTTTTGTGGACTATTTTTAGATTTGGAGAAAAAAGTGTGATTAGCTTTTGATGTTATTGATTTGAAGGAATCAAAGTTTGAAGCTAGATTTTTTTGGTAAAAAAGAAAAAGGTTTTGCCTAACTTTTCAATGTGCATCATAATATCCACTCCGATGTAGCGAAATCTAAAGATCGATAACAATAGAAAAAGTAATTGTGTCTCATTAGTGACAGTTGAGCTATTATACTATAAATACAGTAGCTTCAGCCCGCGGCTTCGCCCGGGTGGTATGTTGATAAAAAGTAGCCTATATCCGTCCCCAGGGTTCAAAGTATGCCCATACCAAACTTTGACAAAATCGGTCCAACCGATTTGAAAACTCACCTGCCATTTATAATTCATGGTTTTTTGACAGATTACCATCAATTTCAACATCCTTATTTGCTGATGTCAACAGTTGACACAAATTATGCCATATTTTTAGATCCATATCGTTCACTTCAGAGTTTATTTTGACGTATATTTATGCGCAGGCGATGAGAAACGCATTGCAGTACGTTTTCTTTCATCAAAGAGGCAGGCCTGCTTCCACATTTTGTTAGAAAAACAGCAAAAGAATCCTTTCCTATAAAGAAATTCCACAATAAAAGCAAACACCCTATGAGAAAAAAAAAATATTTTCTGCTATAGCTTTGGTATAAAAACACTATCTTACCCTATTTATGAAACATCGTAAAACCAAATACATGAATAAATAAATATCATAAATTTCCCGTTTAAGGAATGCAATTTCTACGTACCATATTTTCTACTAGATATCTATTCATTCTATTGTCTCACTCACCATATCGCTACCACAAATGATTGATATCTCAAACTATTCAATTTACCTCAAAATAATTGCCGTTAAAAATGTCTTGTTATAATTTAGGCGATTTTCACTTTATACCGATAAGCGTTATGTCACATCCCTTTCTCCTGTCAGTATTTACAACACTATTGTTGGAGCGCGTTTTTGCCAAAACTTTTATCGAATAACAAGTTCCTCATTAGCTTATCTATGGTAGTGAATGAAAGTAACACCGTAACACTATGGTGATCTGATAACCTTTAGTTAAGAAGTCTGTAAGTTAGGAGCTAAAGCGTTAGCGATTTGTTTTTTTTTGTCTGTACAAAAAGCGTTCAAAATCAGTCAATGAACAACCACTAATTACTATAATGACCAATACAGACTATGCATTTTCCGATGAATTCTTAAATATCGGGAAAAGTAGGGAGGTATCGTAAAGGATGCTGACCACTTCTTATTTTATATTACCATTAGAAAAAAATCAAGGTTTCAATGGAAATCTTTCATTATCTCATCATCATTTGCCTAGCTTTATCCCAACTGTGTTGGCGTCGGCTTCCAGTCAAACCAGATGCAGCTGAATTTGAAACCAGTATTTTACATGGAGCCACTACATATCTATCTGCTCTTTTACCTGTTACCTGAAATGTGCATATCGTCATCATTATTGGTAGCCTTGACACTCCCACTGTTGAGAATAGGCCTCCTTCTTTTTGTGCCAGGCTTCCCTGGTCTGTGCGACTCTCATCTATGTCTAAAAGTGCATATCATCGATATGAATTCCACATCAAAATGAACCCTAATTATATCGAAGCTCACAAAACATAGAATAAAAAAAAAAATAAGCGGACATTGCATTATGATTGGGTAACCTTTCATCTGTAACAAACCAAGAGTAAAAAATAGTACTCCTCACTTTCCTCTTCATGACTTAAACCACAAAGTAACACCAGAGGCCACGTTTAACAAAACATTCTTTATAAAATCACCGTCCATTGTCTGCGCCCATGAGAACCCTTGATCACCAACTAGGGTTGCCAACCCCACTCTAAATACTACATATTTCTATGAAAACTACTACTATATTTTCATTTCAATACAAAATGGCGAGATGGCCGCAATTGATGGCAGTATTAATCTCGATGGTATTTTATAACCTTAATTTATAGTGTAATAAAGGATTAATAGTTTTGAGGCATTAAAAAAAGAAAGAAAACCTGTGATACAGGCTCAAAGTAGCAAAAATAATGCATTTAAAAAATCAAATAGTTTTGAAACATCCTTACCATATTATGTTTTTTGACCATCTACTATATTTTTACCGGCAATGACTTGGAAAATACTATGCTTGATATGAAACAGTTGGCAACCCTATCACCAACAGAAAATGACGTATCACAACTCTTAACACTGACATTTTACATCTAAGTAAACATGTTATAATTAAGTGTACTTGTACTTGATAGCTCACTTAGATAGAAGAAACAAAATTAAACAAAGCATTGTAATAATGATAGATGTGGTTTGGATGTTTATCTAATGATGATCTTCCGTGTGAAGAAAGTAGCTAGACTGCGTCGGTTTTTTTCTTAGGAGTCAAAAGTTGTTCAAATGAGACTTACAGGAAGCCTTTTCTAATTCCTTGGGTAAATGACTATACATCATGTAACAGAAGGATGTAGTCAAATTTAAGGGTATGGACACACACAGACCAGACCATCAACTGAACAACTTTCTCCGTGGGTTCAATATCGCAATCGCGAAGAAATGATCAGCTGTCCCATACCATACAAAACTTCAATAGCTCAACCCAAATGGTTTGTTTTTCCAATTGCAGGGCCAAGGCCTCCCTTCTCTCCTTCCATTTCTCTCCTCTTTTTCTTACTTTTCGCAATTTATTTGAGATCAGCGCAGTGTCATCTAGGAGTTCACTTCCTTCCTAGCTAAATCGTCTATCATCTTTTTCTATATCAACGGCTTAGACGCATAAATTGTTTATAAATTCATTAACAATTTCAGGGTTTTTCACGGAAACATGATGGTAAATAAATGTGAATGTCATTTTTCCAAAAAATAGCTTGAATTGTGTTATTAATGAAGCTTCTAACCTTAAGAGAATCCACCTGCCTGAGGCATTCATTACATCAATAGAATTTACGAGTATTTCAATCTCATTCACTGTGTTCCGTCAAGTAACAATGATTGATACATCTATCATTATATTAACCACCTTAATTTCATTCTGAAGTACACACCTCGTTAGTTATGCTTCTTCAATGAACGAAAAAAGCCTGGCTTCAGACTTTCATTGAGTATATAATTTCCTATACAATTATTAATATTAATTAACATTTCAATCTATGCTTTAATTACTTACCTACTTAAGGGAAAGTAATGACCACAAGAATATTTTTTTTTCGACATTGTTTAAAAGAATTAGAATATGTTTCGCACGGAGCGATCGTGATAACATATTTACTTTCGTTTCGTTTAAATTAAATAACTCATTCATCTTTAATCTGTCAGAACCCATCTTTACTTTTACCCGCTTGTTAATCATATAACCATTAGAAATTTCGTGTAACGTTGATTACTTGAAAGTGTGTGCAAAGTTTATAGCCATGTGGTCCCAGGCTGAGAATGGACCACCCAGCGTGAAACGACCATGGAGCTTCTGTGTCTGCGGAAGTTATATGTGTATACATATAATAGCATAGGCGACTGGGGAACACCGCTGTTCTTTCAGCAATTGCTACCATTGCGAGTTTTTGACGATATCGTCAGCTAAAAAAGTTTTGGAAATGTTCCTATCATGCTCTGTTCAATCTAGTCCGGTGTTTCAAACGCTTTAGAGAAAACTGTCGGGGTTTTCGCACCTCTTTCTTTTGTTTCGTGGGCAGCAGCATCTAACACAACCATCATCATCTGCCTAGCCTTTTCCCAACTATGTTAGGGTCGGCTTCCAGTCTAACCGGATGCAGCTGAATACCAGTATTTTACATGGAGCGACTGCCTATCTGACCTCCACAACCCAGTTACTGGGTAATACGATACCCCTTGGAAAGACTGGTTGTCAGACTTTCGGGCTCCTGACTACCCGTAACGACTGTCAAAGATCCACGAATGACAGCCGGGACCAATGGCTTAACGTGCTTTCCGAGGCACGAAGGAGTCTCGGTATGTAAAGATGGTCACCCATCCACAGACCAACCGCGGCAAGCGTAGCTTAACCTGATCGATCGGCCTGTGCGGCTGTTATTACACCACCATCACCACCACCAATAACACCACCGCTGCTTCTAAATTGCAAGATCTATTTCCATTTTCAATTAATGCGGGCTTATGTTAATTTTATTTTGCGTCTTTTTATTAATTTGTGCGTCATATATCTTATACCCATTTAGAATTTAATCATCAAAAGAAAAAAAAACTGCCGGTCGATTCTGTTAGAATCTCACCGTGAGAAGTTAGGTGAAGTGAGTTGTCCTTCCATCTGATAAAAGGGATCGACACTAACGACAGCTCACTTTAAGCTTACTTCACCCGAGTTATCACGGTGAGACTTTTACAGAATAGCACTACTGGTTTCTATTTTTTTGTTAGGTCATAATACGTCAAACTACTAACTATTATTAATCCATAGATGGATGGTGCTCATCTTCCTTATAGAATCTTACTTCAGATGTCAAAGTGCACCTAATTAGTTGACCCATCACGTGCTTGTATTATGTTAACATTAACCTTTCCCCTTTCCTGACCTTTGGGGGTAATGATCAAACTCTTTTCTTTAGATCTGACATCTGTTGGGGAAGAATGTTGAAACTTTGAAAGTAAAAACAATGCTATCTCTAGATTGTCTAGGCTTAGGTTAGGTTGTAAGGTCAAGATAATTATTATATCTTATGGTTTCTTCGGAAGGGTAAGATAACCTGTCGTATTAGCTTTGTTTTGTTTGACTTTTTACCATCTTCTCACATTTAAAAGTCTCTTTTATTTAATTGTTTGGCTTTCCCCAAGATTTGTTGTAATTTCTGGATTTCTTGGGATTCTGATATTTACTTAGAATACGCGTAGGAGTATGGATTCTAACGAAACCTTACGCATAGCTGCTCGACGAATAAGCAATATATCAAATGAGATCAAGATGCGCTTTCTATTAAATTGATAATAAACTTCCTTCTAAAGACGTTACTGATGCAAATTCTATTTACTTGGAATGTTGAAACTTTGAAAGGAAGAACAATGCTATCTCTAGATTGTCTAGACTTGACTTTTTACCATCTTCTCACATTGAAAATCTCTTTTCTTTAATTGTTTTGCTTTCCCCAAGATTTGTTGTCATTTCTGGATTTCTTAGGATTCTGATATTAACTTAGAATACACGTAGGAGTATGGATTCTACCGAAACCTTACGCATAGCTGTTCGACGAATACGCAATATATCAAATGAGATCAAGATGCGCTTTCTATTTAATTGATAATAAACTTCCTTCTAAAGACGTTACTGATCCAAATTCGATTTACTTGGAATATCAACCAACTACGAATCATTTTGCATCCCATTATTAGTTTCACTAGATCTTTCTCTAACATCTAGGACGCTAAACAATATACTAGTTGTCGATAGAAACACGGCAAATTCAACAATATTAATATTCGCAGTACATGAGACAGCTTAGGGTATTATCTTAGAGCAATAAATTTGAGCTATAATGCGTTTACCGTTAGAACAGTAGACGGACCAAATTGGTGTACATTGTGGATGTCAGTTTGACCCATAGCATGCGGTTTATAGGTTAGCAGTAGAAAGTAAACTCCATGTTTACTTACAGTATTGGAAAAGTTTTCGACAAATATTCTTTATCACCAACAATTAGTTTTGGTGTGTTGTCAATAAACTTGTTAGTGGTTGTATACAAATATTGTTTTGCTGTTAGTTGCGTTGTTTTAGAGGACATCCAGTTATTAATTAATATTCAAACATAAAATACAACCAAGACTATTAGGTAAAGCGCCTGTTTGAAGTTCAAGTTCATTGTCACTGTTTATTTATAGCAATAAAGCTCTTGTGCAACAGCTTATTTCCATAATTAAAGTCTGTGGTTGTACTCGTATATGGGAGTGGTATACACGATTCCCATGGAAAACAAAACCCACTTAGAAAAGGTGATATTCTACACGGAGAGAAAATTCTTAGAAAAATTACTGTGCTCGTCACTGTAAAGTGAGTGCAAGTGACATCATCATCTGCCTAGCCTTTTCTCAACTATGTTGGGGTCGGCTTCCAGTCTAACCGGATGCAGATGAATACCAGTATTTTACATGGAGCGACTGCCTATCTGACCTCCACAACCCAGTTACTTGGTAATACGATACCTCTTGGTAAGACTGGTTGTCAGACTTTCGGGCTTCTGACTCTACCCGTAACGACTGTCAAAGATCTACGAATGACAGCCGGGACCAACGGCTTGACGTGCTTTCCGAGGCACGGAGGGGTCTCGGTATGTAAAGATGGTCACCCATCCACAGACCAACCGCGGCAAGCGTAGCTTAACCTGGTCGATCGACCTGTGCGGCTGTTATTATTTAGCCACGGGCCCCTCAAAGTGAGTGCAAGTGACATCTACAGAAAATTTTCTGAGTGAGATTGGGAAAAATTCATTATTTGACCAATAAATTTTACTGTACACCATAAGAATTTTGACTGTGCTAGCATGGTAATTTTTCCATTACCACTCAAATGCACTCAGATTATGAGACCGCACAGTAGTTTTTCTAAGATTTTTCTCTCCGTGTATCAGCGATAAAAGTGATGGAAAAGTAAAAAAATTATGGAATTAATAAAAGCTAACGAAAAACTTATGTCAATCTTGTTTGGAGTCGTTGTAGAAATATATTCCGCTATGAAAGATTATCACTGGTCTACTGTGTCCCTTAGTAGGTATCCCATCCTTCTTTGTGTGAGCGAAATATTGTTAGCGGTCCTAGAAATCGCTATGATTTCTAGGAACTTTTACGCAGTTTGTTAGAGTCGAAACCTAAATAGGGAACCGACCAGCAATCCCAAAACTGTTCATAGCATACCATTTTAGAACAACAGCTAACTAGCCTGCGGGCGCGTGTCGCAGCGATTTGTCGTGTAAATCCGCAAATTGGTGTGAAACTGTCAAGCAAAATTGCGACTTTCCAATCGTGCTGTTGTCGGGCGCCCTTGGTGACGTACAGTGGAAACAATCGATCGTTTGGAGAAAGTATTTAGGCTATGTTATGTGATAAGGGCTCGGCTTAAGACATGGTCTTTTTTCGTGTACACAGTTGTTTATATTGAGCGCTACCGGTATACAGTTTCGTGTTTTCACTTTCGTTTTTGGGTTTTGTCTGTTTGTTTAGAATGTCATGCTGATTCTGTATGGGTTTGTTAATATTAAGGAGTTTGTTTTGAAAGTCTTCTGGCTAAGTAAACTTGAAAATGCTTTCTATGAGAAAGTTATTGCTCACTTTACGCGGGGGTGTTTCCCGAAAACTGGATTCTGCATTAACCGTTTAAACAGTTTTTGTAGTATGGCATCAAAAATATATTGAGAACGCATTATTGTTGTCATAATGTTAGTGTATGACGCACCGTTTGTTATATGACTACGGAATGCATCTTAACTGGAAGCCCGTCTCAAAGCAGATGATGATGATCACAAATATATCGTCTAAATCCTATGGTTTAGACGATACATAAAAAAAAATTATTAATAATTCAATTAACATTAAATTAAAAAAAAAACAAATTGGGCGGTGTGTCAAAAAAGGTTGAGAACATGTGCTCAACCTTATTTTACACACCGGCCAAATTGAGTGTTTTTAGTTTTTTTTTTAGTTATCATCTGTCGAAAATCTGAAACAGCTATTGCCACGATTACGAGTATATTTAAACGTGTAATATTATGTAGTCGTAAGATAGGATATACATATCATTTTCTCTAAGTCTTTTACTGCCCACTGAAAGTCTTAAACGCCCATAAGGGGGCGTTAACGTCCACGTTGAGACCCAATGGTCTAAACGAATAGTTAAATCGATAAAGCACTCAATCTACCGAAGTGCCAACATAAATAATAACAGTTATTAAACAATTTCACGGTTAAACCCAATAACATAAACAGACTTGGTAGCACCGATTGTCTGCAGTGCGTAAGTAAATTAAAATGTTTCATAACATATGACTTTTAAGTAAATTACCTTCCGTATTGTGTATTATGTAAGTTGCTCATCGGAGATTGCAAATTGGATGCGTATGCGTAACTTTACGGCCCTAGATGGTAGTTGTTGTTGTTTGTTGTTTTTTGTTTGCTCTACTGGATGATTTTTTTACAGGCTCCAAATTTTTACAGGGTGTTCTACTCATGAATATGAACATCTTTCGCTATGGGACCACCTACTAATACACGAAAAAAAAATCAGCTATTTAATACAAAAGTTCAATACCTACTTGACCAAAATGTATGAAACAGCTGATTTTTTTTCGCGATCTCAGAGTTGGTTCCATAGTGAAAGATGTTCATATTCATATTCATAGGTAGAATACTCTGTAAAAATTTGAAGACGGTTAAAAAAATCATGCTGCATACTAACTTAGTTTTTGCGTGCGATATAACTTGATTCGCTTGTTGGTCAGTGATTTTGACAAATGTGGAGCGAGAAAAGGCATTTTGTACTAGTAAGAGGACTTTTTGATGTGTATATTAGAGCCAGGAGTTTGAGATAATTTTCAAGTTATGGGAACAACAAACTGAATGTCATACTTAACAAAGTTCAAATTCCATTGCAACCAATAACTTATTAGGTTCTTTTGTTACAAGTGGTCGCTCAAAAATCAACTTAGAATACATTTCACTAAGGTAGAAAACGAGTTAGGTTGCGATAGAATGGAAGAATGTGAGATTATGAACACTGCTTTGGTAGTCAGATATGTAAAAAATAGTGTTGGATTTTATGGCTAGATGGACGGACGACCTAAAGAAGGTGGCTGGGGTAGACTGGATGCGGAAGGCTGAGGACAGGGTGTTGTGGCAAAGTCTGGGAGAGGCCTATGTCCAGCAGTGGACTGCGATAGGCTGAGTTGATTGATTGAGTGTTGGATTTTATTTTGGAAGCGTCGGTTCAAGCTGCCAAGAGGCTGTTGGAGAAATTGGTCATCATTATCATTGGCAACCACAACATACATATTCCACCCACTCCTGAGATTAGCCCTCCTTTCTTTTGTGTCACTCTTCTCTGCTATAAGAGAGTCGCAACCAGGTCTTAATAAAATTCTGAATATGTAGTCTTAACACTTAACGTACTTGTTCCTATTATCCGAGGGATCAGGGGTCAGTATATTTAGTGAGGTGATTATAGCATTCACAGGAACTCCAGTGTAATAGTTGGCTGTAATTACTGAGCAACGAGGAAAGACTTCTAAGGAAAGCTCGTTTAATTCCTTCTTCAGCGGATGCATTCAGTCATCATTGACGGGTTTCCTCAATTTGCTAGTATAATCTTAATTATTCTTAATCGAACAATCTTCAATTCACATAAGTGCCGATCTTTTTAATTCCTGTGCTTATTAGCAATACGGAACCTGTTTTTTAGTGTTGATCAATCGAAACCCGTTGTACGTGTCTCTTGCAAAGTTGTGCATTTCATATAGCAATAATAGTAATGATAATAATAATAATATTCCATAACTTTCACACAACGCCATCTAGTCTCAAACTAAGCAGAGCTTGTGCTATGAGCACTAGACAACTGATAAACATACATGTATATTTCTAAATACATACATATTATAGATAAATTACACCCAGACAAAGAACAAATGACACAAACATTTGTCCTAGGTGGGAATCGAACCCACGACCTTGCCACCTTGCCACTGACCACTAGACCAACAGGCCTGTCAAAAATGCTATTAACATTGTTGTTATGGCGACAGACAGATAAGATGGTGGTAGTTAGTCAGGCGGGCTTAGAACAAGCCGTGTCACCAACCGACCCGAGCAAAAACTTTTGCCTCCGCTGGCAATTGAACCCGGGCCACTGGGTCTAAGACAGGTGTACTTACCACTACAGAGACGGTTAGTTTTCGTGACAAATCCTGTGATACACGTAATTGCAATTTTTATTTCCTAATTCAAACATGCCGTGCGATTCTGTAACCATCTCACCGTGAAAACTTGGGTGAAGTGAGCGTGGAGTAAGTCGTCAATAGTGTCAATCCCTAGCATCAGCATGATTGACAGCTCACTCTAAGCTCACTTCACCTTAGTTATCACGGTGAGATTTTTTCCAGAATCGACCAGATGTTACGTAGTGGCTGGTACTTAAACTGATCATATCTGCTTCCTTTGTAAAACATATCAATTCTTGACGTGTCCGGTGAAAGCCTAAATGATTAATTGAACTTTTAAATTCCCTTACGTATCCTGCACCCTAATTGCGTAACACGCTATTGATAGCGTGTGAATGATTCAGATTGTCATTGATGACAATCTGAATCATTCTGAAGGATATTGCTAATCCATTGCTTCATATGCTCAAAAATTTGTCTGCTCAACAACGTTAATAACGCAATGAATATTGTTGAACTGTCAAAATGAAAGTCATTGCTACTGTTAGTGCGTGTTACGCAATTACCCCGCAGTTTTGGTCTCAACAACCTAAAGGCTAAAAGTTAATGTTTACTTACCCACTTTCAAGTCCCAACTAAATTAAGACTTAAAACTTTTAGAAGTCCTAAAACTACCTACTGTTTTTGGCGGGTACCACGCGCCTACTGCAGGCCGCACGTCAGTGGTTACAAAACCAGTACTTATAAACCTACAATTGTCCTACTGCTGGGAAACAGGCTTCCTCTCGGTGAGGGGGAGTGGACTGTTATCCGCCACGCGGGCCCAGTGGGGGTTGGTACATGTCACATCTTCGATTTTTGTTTTGGTTCTAGGACATACCGGTTTCCTCACGACGTTCTGGATGTGATGAAATGATTTTCACAAAGGAATGCGCCTGTCTGGGTTCAAACCTTCGTCCTACAACTCCTAAGTTGCGTCCATTACCACTAGGCCACCACTGCTCCTCATACCAATACTATTTTGGCCTCTTATTCTATTGAAACTCCGTACTACGCTAGGCCAACTCAAGGTCAAAGTGTTACTACCACCGTGAAGTCGACTGTACCTACACGGAGAGAAAATTCTTAGAAAAATTACTGTGCTCGTCGCTGTAAAGTGAGTGCAAGTGACATCTACAGAAAATTTTCTGACTGAGATTGGGAAAAATTCACTATTTGTCCAATAAATTTTACTGTACAGCATAAGAATTATTACTGTGCTAGCATGGTAATTTTCCCGTTACCACTCAAATGCACTCAGATTATCAGACAGCACAGTAATTTTTCTAAGATTTTGCTCTCAGTGTATTAACTTACAAAAAAACGTGCTATAACTTTCAGTTCCCGTACTGGAAGTACTTTTTTCTATGTTTGTTAGTTGCTAATTACATTTTTTTCCTTTAATTCCAGGATCGACCGGCAAAGATCAACGCGGCAAAAGAAAACAGATCCTCTAACCAAAATGTGACCACCGAAAGAGTAACCAAAACAACAAGCAACCTTCAAACTCATGAGTCCCTCAAGATTACATGATCCAACATATTTATTGTACTTATTAACTTTAGAAAACGAATCTAGTCGCCATAGCACTATTTAAACGAAGCAATTTTAGACTTTATCACTTAGACAATACGGTTGAAGATCGTATTGAAGTACAAAGATTAAGGAATTGATGAGACAGTACAAACGACTCTGGGGCCCTAATGTTGATTTATCAGTAAATTGATTTGATTAGAAGTTCCCCGAGATAAAGCGAACAAGATGTCCACAAGTAAGTAGCTTATCTATATCTATGCTATTATACAGGGTGTCCCAAAAAATAGTGTCAAGCGGAAGTCCGAAAAAAAAATAATAACAAGGAAACTATCAAAAATCGCGGAACATACATGGGGGTGATTCGGGTACCCCAACGGTGCTCTATCTCTGGACTTCGGCTTGACACTATTTTTGGGACATCCTGTATACAAATAATAAAACTGAAGAGTTTGTTTTTGTTGACGCACTAATCTCTGAAACTAACAGTCTGATTTGAAATAATATTTTTCCATTTGAGAGCCCAATTCTCGAGGAAGGTTATAGGCTGTTTAACATCACGCTGCGGTCCGTTGGAGCCGACCAAAAAGAAAAAAAATAATAATTCGCGGGTAAAAGCGAGTACTCATACTTATATTTCGATTATAAGACTGATATTTATGTGGCTTCGAATCTTCGACGCGCCGTGTGTGGCTTATTATAATCCCACAGTAAACAGTATAAAATATAGCGCACATAAATTGGGAGACTTTGAGGTACAGACGCCAGCACATCAAGCTACTCGAAACTGTCAAATTTTCCCAATCCACTTTGAACCTTATGTTCAAGAGATAAAGTTGAGAATCTATTAAAGAAATTTGACAGATCGTATTAGCTTGATGTGCTGGCGTCTGTGGAATAATTATGTATCTTCTTCGTAAACTGTCTTTGTAAAAAATCTTGGAAAAATGATTCGAGTATTTCACCATAATCACCTATTCGTGTTACTTGGTCTGGATTAGTTGTCACAATAGTGAATTGGTGCCTAAGTCAGTGACATCTCATCTGAGCTAGAAATAGAGATAGTCGGACCCTTAATCGCGCGTTACTGTAATCACAAGGAAAGAAAGAACGAAAGAAAACTTACTTAACTAGAAGGTGTCAATTTAAATGAGCTTAATCAATTATCGCTATGATCCTTAAAAACTAGAATAGGTTCCATAATCATAATCATTATAATGCCACCAAAGAACAAAAATGCAAGATATTCATTCAAATAATGTTTTCATTTCCAGGTTTCGAACACTCTTCAATGAAGAGTAGCTTCTCGTTGTCATCGTTGAGGAGCGCGCCCGCGCCGCCTGGCGGCCGCTGCGACCAACTTGAGCGGCCATACCATAGTCTAACTAAAAAGAGGTACTTTCGATATTTTTAATAAAGCTGTGTATGGATCTATTGGTGCGTGGCCAAAATTGGAACTAACGTCGCCATCTTGTTTGTTCAATATTTACCAACTAGCTGCGCCCCGCGTTTTCACTCGCATAAGTCTCGATCCCGTAGGAAATATGGGAATAAAAATTATTCTATGTCTTAATCCTGGCTATAAACTATCTGTGTGCCAAATTTCATCAAAATTGTTCCAGCCGTTTGAGCGCGAAGAAGTAACAAACATACAAACACAGACACACTTTCAAACGTTCGCCTTTATAATATTATTGTGACAGGGCTTCCCTATCAGCGTCATTACCGCGCCAAATGATCCTTGTAGCGCCGTACGTGATTTTACAAACAGTAGAAAGAGAAGGGTTTGATTATAGGATAATCCTCCTACGATGTTCCCACTGCTGGGACACAGGCCGCCTCTCTTCAAGAGGGAGTGGAGTGGGCTGTAATCTACCACGAGGGCCTAATGCGCGTTATTAGATATCACATGTCTTCGAATTTCTGGTATCAGGACATGCCGGTTTTGATTAGGTGCCCCTAAAATGGTTGGAGTCTTGGTTGTTCTTGATAATATAATTTTAAGTCTAATTATAAATAAAACTACACTACGAGTATTGTATTAGGTAAGTAAGCCTGTGATGATAGTGTATGTGAAATAAATAAATAAAAAATATTATGCAACGAATATTTCCTATTACACTTTAGCAGAGTTCATAAAAGTTAGATATGGGTAGGGATGCTTGATAGTCACAATACTCGCTTTCTCATTAAAACAAGAAGTAACAAGATTCCCCAAAACGAATTCCTCCTGAAGTCCTGACTGCTCTACCACTTAGGAACACTAGGTTTTCCCAGCTCTAATGTTATGAAAATAAAAAAATACTAGGACTTTCATATAGGTAGGTTCTTTAATTTTGATCACGTATGGACAGTGGAGTTAATTGAAAGATCAGAACCCTCTTCTCTGAGATATTTTGATACAAGAATGCCAATTAATCCAACGATCAGCAGTGCGATTCTGTAATCATATCACCATAAAAATTTAGGTGAAGTGAGCGTGGAGTGAGCTGTCAGTGTCATCCCACCTGATACTAGGGTTTGATTAAGGAAACATTTACAATCATAATCGAGATTTTAATAATATTTTTATGGTAATTCTATTGATCATTTTATATAATTTCAAAGCTAGTATTTTAGTTCTCAAAATATAACTATTTTGTGGGGTTTTAATCTAGGGAAAAAAAAAACTGACTAAGTTTCTGTTTTGCTATTTTATTTTAAAACCCCACAAAAACAAAATAGTAATGTGACAACTAAAATACTAGCTGTGAAATTATTTAAAATGATCAATAGAATTAGCATAAAAAATATTATTAAAATCTCGATTATGATTGTAAATGTTTGCTTAGTCAATCCCTAGCATCAGTGGGATGACACTGACAGCTCACTCCACGTTCACTTCAAGTTTTCACGGTGAGATTTTTATAGAATCGACATGCAGTGTGTAAATTTCTGATACAAAACACAGCAAATGCACAACATGTCCGACGGCAGGGATCTAGTGATTACCACAACAAAAAGCTATTTTATAGTCTAGTGCGTTCGCGCTGCTGTAAACAGAGCTTGTTGCGCATGACCTAACAAGAATTAATTACTACAGCTAACTAAGTACACTCGATTTATTTTCTTATTGCCATGAACGTAAGCAAGCGGGGTTATTGTCATTGAACTTTGTGGTTTAAACAAGTTCAAAGTTTTCATTTAATTTAGTTACTTTCACTGATGTTGTTGTTGGTACTGGCAATAGTTCAATTTGGGCCTTCTTTACGAGAGCTTCTTCCTCGCCAAGAACAGGCTCTTATTTTCCAGTGAGACAGGGCATACAAAGTGAACGCAGGAAAAGCTTGTGGCATAGAATTTTTTTATTTTTCACAAAAAAAAAAACCAATGAATCGACAAGGCACCCGCGTAAATTAACAATGAATTCGTAGCCATAGACTATACACTAATATATGGAATTCGTAGCGACAATCAATCCTTTGGTAAAAGCCATCGGCCGGCTTCAATCAAGGGAATTAATGTAAGAAAATAAATAAAAAAATAATTTTGTAATATAACTTTTTTGTGAAAAAAAGACAACCCTTTGTAAAATTTCTATATTTATGTCTGTAATTTTTATGGTGAATTCTATTCTATTTTATATCTAACCTTCTTTTTTTCAAAATTCTGCGTTCCAGGAAGGAGCCATGTCGCGAAGCTTGGCGTCGCAGCTGGGGCTCCGCAGCAAGCGGGGGCAGCGCTGGCGACGACCTGTGGCCCTTGCTGCAACACCACTACGACTATATCATGGACAACCAGATCATCGATAGTTGCAAGGTAACTAAATTAACCACAGCTAAGAAAAAAGAAGACACAGCGAAAATGCATCTATTTGCATTTGCTATTTCTATGTTCCCATTCTGAGAACCTCATCAAGTAAATAAGTTAATTTGCTGTTCTATGTTAGGGGTTTAATATGTTGATAGAAATAATAACAACAGCTGGTCAACTAACTCGACAAGAGAGGTCGGCATGAAGCAAGTTCCGAAAATACGGATGAAACAAGGGAATTATACCTTGACTAGCGGCCCGCCCCAGCTTCGCACGGGTGTAATGTTTTTATCGAATTTTCCTTGTCCTGGCAATATCGAACACAACAAAAAAAGAATTATCCAATTTGGTGCAGTCATTCGGAAGTTACGCGCGTACAGACATTTCGGCAACTTTGTTTTATACTGTGTAAGGATTAGATCCGTTTTGCCTCCTCATTGCTGCGAAAAACACTAGTCTGCATCTGTTTTGCTATAAAGCCGCGGTATTATGTCGAGAGTGACCAGCTCTTGACCCTGAATTTAACTCTTGACTGAGGTGTCGGTGATGATACCAACTCAAGGAGCAGTGAATTTTCACGGAGCGGTTAAAATAAATAAGCACCTATATTCGTTGCAAATAAATGATTTGATTGATTGATTGATTGATTGATCCAGGTAGAATGATTTTATAGAGTGGGTATATCTATCTATTATTTTATTAATTGAAGACTTGACCAGTAGATCGATTCTTTCAAAATCTCACCGTGAAATCTTGAGTGAAGTGAGCTTGAAGTGAGCAGTTAATCGTCTTAATCCATAGCATTAGGGAATGACAGCTCACTTCCCGCTCACTTCACCTAAGTTCTCACGGTGAGATTTTTACAGAATAGCACTGCAGTTTTTTAAACCTTAAAACGCTAACCATAAATTTTCTATTCTTCATTTCCAGGAAGCGAATGGCGAACTCCTCCTCCACAGTTCTTCCCTCCACGGTTGTCCCCGCCTGCTGAACCCGACCTCCGGCTTCAACCGCCAGTGGTCGCTCAGCCAGCTGATCGCGGAGTTCAACGAGCTGTGCCAGTGGCTCACTCACGTCCAGGAGGAGATTTATTCTAGTCCCGAGAACTTGTCCAGCAGGAAATTGCGGATGGTGAGTAACAATAAAAATAATAATAAAATAATAACAGTAAAAATCGCAAAGAATGTGCGCAATTTGGATGGAGTAATGGCACTATTGAGCTGACGCTGTGTGAGCGTGCGTGTTCCATCGCCGCCCGTTCGATGTCCACCGCGCACAGGATGGATGGGAAGCAGCACATTAAGGAATTTTTTGCTCCGTTGGTGTAATTGCTGTATGGCGTTCCAGTAGGAGGATAAATAATAAACAATATTATCTGCCTAGCCGTTTCCCAACTGTGTTGGGGTCGGCTTCCAGTCTAACCGGATGCAGCTGAATACCAGTATTTTACATGGAGCAACTGCCTATCTGACCCCCATAACCCAGTTACTGGGTCATTGTACTCATTATTACGAAAAACTTTTACAAGGGAACAAACTAGAAATAGCGAAAAAAATATCTGCTGCTCCTTACATTTTTTCTGGAATCAGCATAATTTGTTTCTTGGCGCAATCCAACGGGTTGTTTTTAACCGTCAGATGTCACTCAAAACCCTCCTCAAAGGCTGGCTGTTGGGGGAAAATTTTGGCATGAAAAATATTTCATGCCAAAATAATGTAGTTGTTAGTTGTACAATATAGTTGACTTATTTCCGTAATAATGGTTGGGCAGCTTCTTTTTTTTTTGCAAAGTAGATTGCTATACGCTTGCTCATTTAACCCTTATCGACCATATCCTAAATGTAAGTGCTCATACATGCTCATACATGCCGCCGACACGCGTCGACGGCAGCCGTGCGTACGGTACTCAAATACACCAACGGCACTCGTAGACGTGTCGGCGGCTGCAGTTGTCTCTGCCGCTGACGCATGCCGCTCGTGTATATGAGCACTAAGGCAACACTTAGATCATGCAGAGAATTAAATTAATACCGTTTGTGTTGTTTACAGAGTCGTATGTCGGAGCTGGTGTCAGTAGAACCGCGCCGCGCCAAGTTCATCGAGCAGGCGACCGCTATACTTGAACGTATACCTGAAGCCAGTGCTGAAGTAAGTAGCAAACACGAAGTGATTCACTTAGAAAGGTAACGCTAAACGCAGCATAGAAACTCAGGGGTACCACTGTGTTGAGCACAAGTTCCATACATACTGGAGCTGTGAAGCTGACGTTGGGTAGCAGAGCGGGCCGAGTTGCATAAGCGTGGGCGGTATCTCTTAATTTATCACAAATATTTCCCCTGTTTAGGCAACGCTGGGCTGTAAATCATGCGAGAGAGTTTAAAAGTAGATTTACGTTGATATAGAACTAAGAATTTTCGCCCCATTTTTTTCAGTTGTTGGTTGCTGCACGACTTTCAACGTCATAACTTTAATGTTTACTCTATATAAATAAAACAAAGTCGGGTTAGTTACACCATTTATAATACTCAAGAACGGCTGGACCGATTTTTATAACCTTAGATTTGTTGGATTTTTCTCCGCCCCAAATAGCATATAACTATTAAAACATGGATAAAATACACGAAAAAAAAACATGATTCATTTTCACATACATTTTTGTTGGATGGAAAGGCTTTTTTGATGATATCCGAGAACGAATTGACTGAACTGAATTGAACTGATTTCGATAATGATCCTGAGGCGGTACGAAGTTTGCCGGGTCAGCTATTTTATAATATTTACAAGCTATTTTTATTGTTTCCTCAGGTGACGTGGCGAATAGAACATTTGAATGTGAAGTGGGAAGGTCTCCGGCAGCTACTTAGTCCTGAGCAGCAGCATCGCGAGGGAGACAGTTCTGACACAGTTGGTTAGTATTCTCCCACACAAAATCTTGTTCAGCATTAAGTTTGGTAATGGGGGAATTAAAATTGAACTGCAGTTTCGTGGGTTAATTTCTTCTATTTCAGCTTAATGTAGTTTTCAACTCATTAACAGCGCCATCTATGAGTAAGATATCGTACTACAATCAGTATAAATATCCTCTGTGTCCGCTAGATGGCGTTGTCACTACGAAAATTTGCTTTAAATAAAACAGAGATGGCGTTTTATCATTTCGATATTTTAGAACTTGTTTAATGGTTAATTCCCGGTTTGAGCAGTGTTATTAAATTTTCTATTAGAAATTTTTTAGTAATAGCCCGGAGTTTGGAAGTGGCGGTGTGATACCCCGTGCCTCGGAAAGCACGTTACCGTTGGTCCTGCGCCTAATCTCTCTCCGGTGGTGTCGGATTGTCGTCCCATCCTAAGAAAGTGAGGAAAGAGGGAGTGCACCTGTGTCTGCACCCATACTTGTGTACTATAATATCTCCCGCGCCGAAGGCTAATCTCCGTTGAGATTGGCCGCCGTGGCGTGACTGAAATACGGTCTGGAGGACTTTAATGGTTGAAAATAATTTGATTTTCAACTAAACATAAATATGAATTTTACTAAGGTTTAATACTGCCAGCCATCCGGATTCAAGTTAGAATTCGCGAGGGAATCGATTTTTCCCTAAGCTGTAGTATTTCAGAGTCGATTTTTCCCTAAGCTGTAGTATGTCAGATTCATGATACAGACGTACGGTATCTTTAAACTGCTGACCTAAGCACATACTATACTAGTTTACATTCCTGTTCTTATCCATCAGACACCGCTCACGAGCTAAGATGCCTCCGCCGTTGGCTGCACTGCATGGAGGGTCGACTGCCACCGCCGTCGTTAGCAGCTGCAAGAGGAGCTCCCTACCACGAGCTACTAAGGAAACTCAGTGAACATAAGGTAAGAATAGTTTTAAGCCATATTGCTTGATGCCAGTGTCATAAGTTGCCTGGATCTTTCTATAAAGCTTCTTGTGGAAAGGTTCGATGTTTGCCCGTACCACTAAGGAATGGAACTTTTTCAGAGTGTTTCCCGATAGTTATTATTACCTGGTTCCAGGTTACCTAAACCTTTTCATGTTTCGAGAGACTGGGTAAATACTAAAAGCGTTAAAACTATAAAAGTGTAAAAGTTAAACTTAGCTTATCAGGTGAAATATTTGTGCAACGTGAGCCTTTAGATAACAAAGGATAACACCAGCGGGCCACTGTTTTAAAGTAAGTAATAAATAACTGGTTATTATAAAATGCGATTAGATACTAATCACTGCATATACCTAAGCATGTAACTTTAAAATCCTGTTAAACAAGGATATTTATGCAGCACAAATATGCTCTGTGTGATGACAACTTGAATAAAAATGTCAATAAGGATGTTTTATATGCAACTTGTTCATAAATACTCGGTACTGTGAATAATTGCCAACCGCAGGCGCACACGCATATGTTACCATAATCAGCCTGGTCTGTCCCACTGCTGGGATACAGGTCTCCTCTCTTCAATAGGGAGTGGGCCGTAATCTACCACGCGGGCCCGGTGCGGGTTGGCAGATATATCACATGTCATTGAATTTTTGGTTCTAGGACATGCGGTTTTCATCACGACTGTTCCCTTCACCATTTTGAGAGCAGTGATGATAAAATAATTTACACAAAGTTTTTACATTTACATTACTATTGTTTTGGGTTTTAATCTAGGAAAAAAAGTCTTTATATAAGGCCTAGTCTAGGAAAAAAAAGAAAATTGATATTCAAAGTTTCTGTTATGCTATTTTATTTTAAACCCCCACAAAATATTAATATCTTGACAACTAAAAACTAGTCTTGAAATTATATAAAACGATCAATAGAATTGCCATAAAAAATACTATTAAAATCTCGATTATGATTGTAAATGTTCGCTTAGTCAATCCCTAGCAGCAGTGGAATGACACTGACAGCTCACTACACGCAAGTTTTCACGGTGAGAATATTACAGAATCGACGTGATGCCCTATGCTTATGTTATCAAAGAACTATTACTGAGGACTTAGGGAATAAGTGAGCGAGTAAAAAGTACGGCCAACGAGGTATCTCGCAAAAGTTCACTTTATTTTATTAACCGACTTCAGAAAGAGTGAGGTTCTGTATTCGACCCATACATAAAAATAAGAATGTGTGTTTGTTTATACTAATCGCTCTTTTTTTTTCTGCATAAAATCTGGATTTTCTTAATAGTGATACTATTAAAAAATAAAAACATAAGCTGGTGGCTAAGTAATAACAGCCGCGCGAGTCATTCGATCAGGTCAAGCGACGCTTGCCGTGGATGGTCCGTGGATGGGTGACCATCTTTACATGCCAAGACCCCTTCGTGCCTCGGAAAGCACCGTAGGCCGTTCGTCCCGGCTGTCAATCGCGGATGTTTGGCAGTCGTTACGGGACCTCAGAAGCCCGAAAGTCTGACAATCAGTCTTACCAAGGGGTTTCGTATTACCCAGTAACTGGGTTGTGAAGGTAAGATAGGCAATCGCTGCATCCAGTTAGACTGGAAGCTGACCCCAACATAGTTGGGAAAAGGCAGGCAGATGATGAACACCACGTCTGTACCTACTCCCCGAAGTGTTAGGCAAAGGTATACTTACGATACGCCAATCGCCATTTATATTTAAGTCTCGTGTAAATCAAAATAAAAATAAAAAAACAATTGGTTGTCTGTGAACTCGGTTTACGGACGATAACTTTACGTAATAACGTGATAAGACAACGCTGATGAAAAATTGCATACTTTTATGAATTTAATTGAATTATTATCACTGAATTATCATTATTTTGTATAATACAAAGAAGGAGTTAATTGAACTAATTACAATTTTTCGAGAGAGATAGATGCGTCACAAACCGAACGCTTTGGCCGATCGTGCCTCTCTCTCGCTTGCACGCTCGGCTCAGGCGGAACGTGACAATGAGTCATGCTTTTTCGTGCGTCCAGCCGGCGTTCATCGACTTACGAGTATAAGACGTTATCACGTCAAAAAAAATGTGGGAATTAAGTATGAGGTTTGAGGTGTGTGCATTTATCGAGAAAAATCGTTAAATCGAAAATACGTTTGACGTTCCGATAATTTATAAAAAACTGAGTTTTTAGCTTCAGTCAAACACCTTCTGACCTTAAAAACGAACCTGCACCATAATTGTGTAACACACTATTACTCTCAATTTGAATCATTTTGAGCATACCTATTACCACTGTTCCATACGTTCGAAAAATGTGTCTGCTCAACAACGTAAATAACGCAATGAATGTTGTTGAACTGTCAAAATGAAACCCATTGCTACTGATAGTGTGTTACGCAATTACCTGCTGCTCAACTATTTCATGATCATCAATCTCTTGCCCTTATCCCAATTTATTTGGGATCGGCGCAACATGTCTTTTAGGGTTCCGTAGCCAAACCCCGCTGTCCGTCCGTCCGTCCGACGGTCTGTCACCAGACTGTATCTTATGAACCGTGATAGTTAGACAATTGAAATTTTCACAGATGATGTATTTTTGTCGTTATAACAACAAATACTAAAAAACATAATAAAATAAATATTTAAGGGGGCTCCCATACAACAGACATGATTTTTTTTGCCGTTTTTATAGATAACTAGCGACCCGCCCCGGCTTCGCACGGGTGCAATTCTGATCACTACATAGTATAAAACAAAGTCGCTTCCCGCTGTCTGTCTGTCTCTATGTATGCTTAGATCTTTAAAACTACGCAACGGATTTTGATATTTGTTTAGTAGATAGAGTGATTCAAGAGGAAGGTTTATATGTATAATATATGCATAAAATAGTAGAGGAACACTGATCATTTTAGAGCCATTATTTCTCGTAAAAAGTATAGGATAAAAAATGGTTATTGTGTGTTATCCCTAAGAGATAGACATAATTATGCCATCGCGGACTTTTTTGTAGACCTTTGTAAGCTGTACAATACTGTAGTTCATTATTTTGATCTATCTCGTAGGGTTCAGCCAGCGTTTGCAATGTAAGCGCAAAAAATGTGTTTATTTACGACATCACATTAGAAACCTCCAAAATGATCAGTGTTTCTCTACTATTATGTATGTATTATACATATAAACCTTCCTCTTGAATCACTCTATACAGGGTTACTGGTAACTCGACGTATTCCTTGCAGGACATCATAGTAGGGTTAAAATGCAACAAATTAAGCCACCAAATGTTCTACCGAAGTTCAGTAGTTTTTGTGTTAGTAAGGGTTTTAGATTTTTTGTGAAAAATCCCAGATTAAATTATTTGAACCCAATTTGAAAATTATTCACGGGGCGGCTGTACTGAAATTGGAGTTATTATCATAGTTGACGCTGTAGCGGATCGTTTTTAATAATTAAAAGTTCAAAATGACTAAAACTTTGGTGAAGATCACTAATCAAACATTTTTTTTTTTGTAATTTTTGCTATTACTTCATACAAAATGTTGTCTTAGCACAAAAAAAAAATACTACACCAGGTTCACAAATCATTAGTAAAATATCCTTGTCTTATCAGCTATCCAAAAAGGTATGAAAGTTAATACAAAGTCTTGGACTGCATTCTGAAAATCGTTTTTGATTTAGTACAAGAAGGTGTTTATTCGGAAAATCAAATTAAACAATTTCGTGAAAATTATTATTATTTTTAATCAATATCAATTTGTGGTCTTTAATAACATGTATTTCACACGTCTTGTTCGAAGTGCTGCCCTCGGTTTCGAATACATGCTCTTATTCGCTTCCTCACTTCGGTTTTTGTGATTCTTGATGTGATTGTGGTCCTCATCTGGTCCACCGCATCTGTTATTCTCTCCCTTAGTTCTTCAATTGAATTTACGGGGGTCACATAAACTAGGTCTTTCATATGACCCCAGACGTAAAAGTCTAGCGGCGTCAGATCAGGGCTTCGTGCAGGCCACGGAATCGGCCCACCGCGCCCAATCCATCGGTTTGGATAGTTTTCATCCAGCAATTGTCGAATTGTGATGCGGAAGTGGGCTGGACATCCGTCATGTTGGTATATCATGTTTGCCCTTCTTTCTTCGGGTACATCCGTGAGCAGTGCTGCTTAATGATTTCTTAGGAAATCTTCATAAAGTTCCCCATTTAATGTTCGGGGTAAAATATGTGGGCCTATTAACTTATCGTCGATAATACCCATCCAAACATTAAGCGACAACTTACGCTGCGATGCGGTTGGTTTCAGTTTCTTAGGGTTTCCTTCTCCCTTCGGTGCCCAGTAATGTAAATTGTGGTAATTTGTGATACCATCACGGTCAAAACATGACTCATCGGTCCACAGAACGTTTTTCAAAAAGTTTTCACTTTCGGCATCGGCATTTAGCATGAAACGACAAAATTCAAGCCGTCTCTGCGAATCTCCCTCTTCTAATGACTGCACGGGTTGGTAGTGGTATGGATGTCGGCCTGACAAGTGAACTACAGACCAGACTTTCCACTGTGACATACCAAGCTCACGCGCTACGATGTTTGTAGATATGTTGGGCTCGTCAATAAAACGTTGAAGAATCAGCTCCTCGTCCTCAGCCGTGTATCTACGAGAACGACCAGTGTCAATTTGCCTGCTTCTTTGAACACTGCCAGTTTCAGATAATCGCCGATAAGTCGATCCGAAGACACTAACGTGGGGGAGTCGGCGGTTTGGAAAGCGCAGTTGATATGATCTTCGCGCCTCAGCAGCGTTACCGTCACAAAGTCCGTAACAGTACAATATGTCAGCGTATTCTTGATTAGAATATGCAGCCATAGTCAGCACTTATGAACGCACAGCACAACACAAGAGCAAGATATGGGGCAACAGTCAGGGATATAGCCAGATAACAAAACACGAACTTGCGCAACGTAGAGTTGTAACTAACTAACGCTGACGACCAGATTTTGTGAAGTCGCACCCTGTCTCGTACCGAGGGAACAATAGTGACCAATCATAAAGCTTGCCGAGTGTTTGGAATTCAAATATTAAAGACCACAAATTGATATTGATTAAAAATAATAATAATTTTCACGAAATTGTTTAATTTGATTTTCCGAATAAACACCTTCTTGTACTAAATCAAAAACGATTTTCATAATGCAGTCCAAGACTTTGTATTAACTTTCATACCTTTTTGGATAGCTGATAAGACAAGGATATTTTACTAATGATTTGTGAACCTGGTGTAGTATTTTTTTTTTGTGCTAAGACAACATTTTGTATGAAGTAATAGCAAAAATTACAAAAAAAAAAATGTTTGATTAGTGATCTTCACCAAAGTTTTAGTCATTTTGAACTTTTAATTATTAAAAACGATCCGCTACGGCGTCAACTATGATAATATTTCCAATTTCAGTACAGCCGCCCCGTGAATAATTTTCAAATTGGGTTCAAATAATTTAATCTGGCATTTTTCACAAAAAATCTAAAACCCTTACTAACTCAAAAACTACTGAACTTCGGTAGAACATTTGGTGGCTTAATTTGTTGCATTTTAACCCTACTATGATGTCCTGCAAGGAATACGTCGAGTTACCAGTAACCCTGTATATTAAAAAAGCCCGCATCAAAATCCGTTGCGAAGTTTTAAAGATCTAAGCATACATAGGGACAGACAGCGGGAAGCGACTTTGTTTTATACTATGTAGTGATGGTACGGAACCCTTCGTACGCGAATCCGACTCGCGCTTGGCCGGTTTTCTTCCATACTTCTCCATTCGTCGCCATCTCGGTAGTCACCCACTTAATAACCGTATCTTCATTCACGCAGTCCGTCCATCGTTTCTTTAGTCTTCGCCCACTCTTATAGCCATAAACATTTCTTGAAATACTTAACCATAAAATTTATTCGTATTTAATGAATAAAAATACATAAGTACCTATATAAAAATGGAGAATACCTAATCTGGTTTCCATAAGAACGTGTAACATGATAAAAATACTGGTAATGAATGCTGTATGTCGAATTGATTTACACACCCAATTTGTAGATTTGCTCAATATTTTTATCAATGTGGTGCGACATATTTTGTTAGTTTCATTTTTCTTCCAAATAGTTCGAAAATGCAGGTATTCTTAGAAAATAAAATATTGTATGTTTACTGCAATCCAATACATAAACCACTGAACACTCTAAATTACCTACTCTACATCATCGTGCAATCTATTTGTTTTGTAGTGTGTTCAGCAATATTTGTCTGTACTGTGTTCAGCAATAAAGATTTGTCGAATACGATCGAAACTTAGTTTATACCCAAAATTGTTCTCTTCTTCTTCTTTGTGTAGCTAGCACGACTGTATTTTAGAACATGTTGTCACAAAAAATTGGGTGCCCAATCCCCCAAACGTCCGACGCACCCTGGACACCTAGCACTCGGTAACGCAAAGTCTAGGAGACTAATACTTTCACCATAATGGCACGAACCGGTCTTTCTCAAAACCCATCCCAACGGCTCTTTTAAGAGCCAATCCCCGGAACTTACCTACTCCAGCCATTTGTGTTATTTCAATCAATATCCAAAATAGGAAACAACATATAGAAGATAATTATGTTTTGCACTTTAAAAATAACGTAACTATTTTCCAACATTTTGATAAATTCCACAAACGTACCAACAATAATATTTTTAGAAACCTTCAAACCATTACAAATCACTTTCAGCAAACCCAAAACGCCTTCTACAACTGACAATATTGCGTAATAAAACATCTCCAAACATATACATCAAAAACGATTTACTCTCGTTGTTACCTATCCATTGCTTGGTATCGCGGCGTCTTCGTGACATCTCAAACACGCTCTAATGATGATAATAAATCAGCCAGCGATGGAAAGATGCCCTTAATTAGGTTCGACGGTTCGTGAGTGAGAGTTCTCGAGTTCTTTGTGATCGTGTGCTCGTGTGCCCTATGGATTTATAGTTTTTGAGGGTGGTAGATAAGTGTGATCATGAGTGTGTGTGTGTGTGTGTATGTTGTGGTGTGTAGGAGGTGTTAAGAATGGTTTGAGACTTTAACCCGATTTATTTGAGGCTTACGCACCGTGTTTTTATTCTTCTTCCATACACCCCTAACAGCCGTTATCCCAGTTTGGACTTCCTTCCCATCCTAGTATCCTAATTAAATATTTATAAAATTATCAATGGCCTAATTTTGACTTACGGTTATCTATTTATTTATTTAATACTTTAAGAACACAAATATACGGAGGCAGACTTAATGCCATAGGCATTTTCTACCAGTCAACCTTTGGGTGATGCAGAGACAAACAAATCTGATATCTACAATACTACTACTACTACTACTACTACTACTACTAGATTCTACTACTATTACTAGATTCAGGGAGATTTTAGTGGCACTACTAGGTACTAACGACGCTTACAAATTTTGTTTACTTTTCGACGAAAAAAAGCTCTGCATTTATGTATACCTAGAGATTTAGTTGAAGTCACTGTAACCAACTGTATCCATTTTTCTCCAGCGCTTTAAAAAACGTGTATGTATATAGGGTGACTGGTAATTAGTGACCGATACCGATACCATTACAAACCGATACCATACCGATACGATTACAACGATACGATACGTTAATACCGATACCATTACAAACAACTTTTACTATCGGACCAAATCCGAAATCGCGAAAAAAAATCAGCTGTTCCCTACATTTATGTTCGTACGAGTCGTCAAAATGTAGGGAACAGCTGATTTTTTCTTCGTCATTTCACTTTCTGTCCGATTATAAAACTTGTTTGTTGTCATGAGTAGAATCATTTGTTTAAGTATCGGTCACTAAATACCAGTCACCCTATATACTCGTATAATTCAAGAAAGCTAAGTGCGTTAGGAAATTGTGACGTCGCTGTTGTATGAGTTCTTGTAAAAGTCAGAATATAAACGTTAGGGCTAAGGTCGTCATGGTGCATAGATGACGAATGTTTAACCCCTGCCCTACTGCCACCTTGAGCGATTCCTGTTTGTGGGGATAAGTAGAAGATAAACCCTTTGATTTTCCTTCGTTATCTTGATAATACTAAATGGGTACATGAGCTTTTAATGATGGGGAGACTCATATTAGCTTTGAAGTAGTTACATTTATTGATAATGATCCATTCCTATGATTATTTGTCATACGACTAGAAAGATTATTTTCTATTTGAGTTTAAGTTTTAACAACTATTCTCTAACTTTCTGTGATGAATTTTTTTCAATCAGGTCCCATGTAGTAGACGAATCTAATGCAATTAAGCACGTGAAAAGCGAGACTCCGGGCTTTTCCGAGCTAATTCGTAATGGGAAAACATAATTTCACATTACATGACCTGCCGTGCGATTCTGTAACCATCTCACCGTGAGAGCTTGGGTGAAGTGAGCGTGGATTAACACTATTAAGTGCTCACTTCACTTATGATTTATTTATTTATTTATCAAAACTTTATGCACAAGTAAAAAAAGTACTGTACAAAGGCGGACTTAATTCAGGCGGACTTGATTTCATGGTGAGATTTTTACAGAAGCGACCGCCTGGGAATCGTACGTAGGACTCCATTATAAACAGTCGCGCTTGCTTCCATTTGTTAGATCAATGAAGCAGATAGTCGGTGGGGAGTTCAGAGGTGCTTTTTTAGGAATTTCAACGATGTGTTTAGAATCAAGATGACCAAATGGTTGTCAATCAAAATTTCATCAAAGATAGTTTAACACGACATCTACGACACGATTCCTTCACCCTTCGGAACTCGATAGCAATTGACAAATTGTAAGATTGCTATGTGATAGCGATGGAAACCGCAAGTATCTTTTAACTAAAGCGACGCAGCCGCAGGTCATCAGATCATCGCAGATCATGTATCTACAGCTATACAAATTACCCTTATCTGATTGGGAGCAATATACAGGGTTACTTGTAATTCGACGTATATCCGTCAGGAGCTGATAGGGGGGGCAAAATGCAACAAATTGAATCCCCTCATATGCATGGCCGAAATTCAATAGTTTTCGAGATATTTGAATTTTAAGGGGTTTTTCAGTATAATTCCAAATAAAAAAAAGCTGCGTATTGAATAGGTACCATTAAAAAATATATATTATAGCTGGCACTTCAATTGAGCTATGAACATAATTAACCTTTAAGTAATGATGTGGGTGTCTCACAGACGTCGGTCGAATAAATTTGAACGTGTCTCTAAGAGTGCCAAATATATGTTGCTTAATTTGAATCAAATAAATGTTGATCTCATATGAATATTTTGTTGTTTTCTAAGACATAACATTCTAAGTAAATAAATAATATATGGAAAATTTTAAATAAATAATGTGATTATAAGTGCGTAATCATACTATTTATTAATTATTTATGTAGTCTGAGATACGTCACGTCACCATCTATGACCTGGCTAAACCACGACAGAACTTAAAGGTTAAAAGAAACAAAACATCATCAACAAAATAATTAAAGCGATTTAAAAATAATATATTACCAATATTTTCATTTTACGCTTCAAAAATTTTTCAAATATAAATTATATCACTAAAATAAACGTGTCAACCCTAAAGCCTCTTCAGCCGTGGGATTCTGTAACCATCTCACCGTGAAAACTTGGGTGAAGTGAGCGTGGAGTGAGCTGTCATTAGGGATTAACACTATTGACACTGCTCACTTCAAGCTCACTTCACTTATGATTTCACTGTGAGATTTTTATAGAATCGTCCGGCTAAAGTAGTAAAGAAAGCAAAACAACCCACCATGAATTCCCCATTACATCTTGTCTCCCAGTAATTCGTGGTCAAGTGTCTAGAAAATTGATAAATCTTTGTAATGATAGTAAAATCACGCATTACGCTAAACGAGAGCGCCGTATGCCGAGGTCATGGGATCATCTGCGATCAGGTATCTATAGCCGTACAAATTGGTCTTATCTGATTAACATAAAGTTGTGTTCAGAATAGTGACGCTGTAGCGGTTTCCTATGCCCTGTTCTAACAATGATGGAAAAAGGTTTTACTTGTTTATTCTTTGCTGCGTTATAAGTAGTGTGTAAAGCAAAACACACATTCAGTCTTTCATTCGGCATCTTTCTTTTGAAGTGAAATGACTGTACACAAATTGAATGAAGTGAAAAATTAATTCATTAGCGTCACCAATCCAACGACGTTGGATTTCGGCATTTGGCATCTTTCATTCACGTTCCGAATGATGAGTAGAAATGAAAAATTAAATGAAATGTGCATATCCAAATTGTGTTTCCACGTGGAAGGAAAGAAATGGACGCAACAAGAAGCGACTGATATCAGCTTCACTTTCGAGGCAGATAGGTATGCGTTTTAGGCTGTGTGTATGACAATTTGCTGTCTTCATTTTTTATATGTGGGTGGATTTGCTTAACTTAACATTAGAGCTAAACTTTATGCCTTACTTTATATTACTAATTAAATATAATTAATTACAACAAGCTGTAACTTAAATAACGCACAACCACATAAGGGGTCATTGTACTCATAATTATGAACAACTTTTACTATGGGACCAAACCTGAAATCGCGAAAAATAATCAACTGTTTCCTACATTTATGTTCGCATAACTCGTTAAAATGTAGGGAACAGCTGATTTTTTTCACGATTTCAGATTTGGTCCCATAGTAAAAGTTGTTCATAATGATGATTACAATGACTCTTTAAGAGGTTGTGCGTTATTTACGTTACAGCTTGAATATGTATTACCTATAACTTATTCAATAAGCATAATATGTTATCTACGGGAGATAAAGAAAAGAAGAAAGAAACTAACACAAAATTACTTACAAGTTAAGGTGTCACATGATATGACACCTTAACTTGTAAGTAATTTTGTGTTAGTTTCCATATCTCTAGTTAGTTAATGAATTAGTTGCCATTGACCGACAACAGTTGGTTAGTAATTGGAATCGGACGTCTCTACTTTATAATAGGTAGTAATTTAATATAAATATTTATTGAGCTATAGAAATAATGTTTCGTTTTAATCAAAACGGCTGTTTACGATTATTACATCGCTTACATTGTGAAACTGTGTAACGACATTAGCTATTAATATCTAGCGATTTGCTGCCTCATTTATAGTAGTTGCGAATAGCCCAGTAATTATAATAAAGTAACAAAGGTCTTAAACCAGTATGAGCTACACTGTACTAAACGAAACGGTTAATGTTGATTAAATTAACTTCATGAACACTGCACCAGCCGGTCGATTCTGGAAAAATCTCACAATCTCACCCGATAACTAAGGTGAAGTGAGCTTAGAGTGAGCTGCGAGTCTTGCTGATGCTAGGGATTGACATTAGTGACGACTCACTTCACCTTTGTTTTCACGGTGAGATATTTACAGAATAGATATGTTGCTGGATAAACCGTATCTCGATGGAACATTGTGTTTGGTAACTTCTTGCTACTAGAGGTATTAAGAAATAGCAAAATAAAAAATTTACAAGTTGTGTCTTGAGTCGGGCTTTTTAAAATGTCGGCTTTTTTAAAATTTACTTCTCCCATATAACGTCTTGTAAATACCTAGACTAAGTCATAACCTGAGAATACATTTTGAATTTTTGACAGTTTTTCCACACTAGCAGCCTTATTATTATAACCTTTATAAACTTACAACTTTATATACTTAGCAACTTCTTAGCGCTAAATAGCGTTTATGAATAAGGATTTTGCTAATCAGTTGCTTAGCAATTGATTAAAATTTAAGAGGCGTTTATAAATAAGACTTGAACCATCACACGTCAATTTTATTCCACGAATAAAAATTATCGGTGGACTTTGGTAGAATCAACCCTTACGGCTGATTTTTCAGTCAACCGATGTGGAATAAAATTGACGTCTGACAGTTTTGGTATGGAAGAACTGTCAAAAATTCAAAATGATTCCTCTGATAAAGTTATCTGGCGTTGGAAAAATCAGCCCTTAATGTGTTAAATTATTTAAAATTATTAGAAATTTTAACTATACAACGTGTAACGTTAAATGCGCAAAACCTCAGACACCCCAACTGATTTTTAATTCAATTGACCTATTTCAGAGAGAAAATAAGTCATTAAAAAAATTGTAAAGGTTTTATGTGCTGTTTTAGTTTTGCTGGCCATTCTGATCGTTTCTTGCGTCTGCGACGACGCTTTATCGGGGGAGGAGTCATCACCGTGCCGCTGCGCCGCGCTGACATTGGCTTGCTTGACCTATTAATAAATAGACACGGCAACGTTTTTATAAGATTTTTTGAAAAATGTGACCTATATTAAAAAGTGGTTCAATTAATTCTGCTCGTTATTCTGATCAAACTATTTTCAGGTTTTGCGCATTTAACGTTACATGTTGTATAACATAACTTTAAAAAAAATACATGCATGAAGTAGGCAATAGTTAAAAATACCTGCCTCCTATCCGATGCAATAGTTCACTGTACCTACAAAAGAGCCCAACGTAAGCAAATTAATAGCCCGTCCCTGAGAGGTTAAAACTATTTAATGTCAACATTGTTTATGGTTAAATCACATGAAATATTAGCTAGCTTTAATTAGGTCTTTACTGTAAGCCTTCGATTTGTCAAAAAACACATAATAAACAGGCAAATAAAGTACACAATGACTTCATAAAACATTATTACTCTCATAATCTTCCCATAACAAAGCCCTCTAAGCATACGGTGCCGTACAAACCGTTTGTCTTGATTGACTAATGCGCAGGCAGGTTCGCGCAACTTTCCACCAGGGGTCGCTGTCACAATTAACCTCTGCTAGTCAATTTGTGACAGGGCCATCTATTATTTGGAGCCATCGATCTGAGTTAATAGTTCGTTTGCCGCTCTGTGAGATATCGGTTTTATAAGGGAAACAAGTCGAGAGTAATGTGACTAGACAAACGGGCTAGATCTTTTCCTGGATAGAAAATGATTTGCTGATTTCATAATTTTTGAGTGTTTTAAGATTCGGCTGTTCTCTTATTATAAACAGGTAAAGTTTTTAAGTTTGGGATGTAAGAGTGTCAAAAATTCATCGACTGATAGAAAATCACACTATTGCCGAGTGCCATGGGATATATTTTATGGTGTAATTGACCTTCATGCGGACGAAGTCGTGAGCAGAAGCTACGCCATCATATAAAAATGAATTGCCGTACGTTAGTCTCGCAAAAACTCGAAAATGGCGCCGATTCTCTTGTTCACAAACGAAACTAAATTTAAGTTCAGTGCATCTTTTTCTTTCTATCTCATTAAGAAAAGGACAGAAGATAAATATTATATTTATACAACGTGTAATGTTAAATGCGCAAAACCTCTTAAGGGGTCATTGTACTCATCATTATGAACAACTTTTACTATGGGACCAAACCTGAAATCGCGAAAAAAAAATCAGCTGTTCCCTACATTTATGTTCGCATAACTCGTCAAAATGTAGGGAACAGCTGATTTTTTTTTCGCGATTTCCGGTTTGGTCCCATAGTAAAAGTTGTTCATAATGATGAGTACAATGACCCCTTAAGAGGTTTTGCGCATTTAACGTTACACGTTGTATATTTATTATTTCTATATTTATGTCTGTAATTTATATGGTGTACATAATAAAGAGTATTCTATTCTATTCTATTCTATTCTACATTCTCATCTACTTCTTTTGTCTAAACGAACCCTCTTTTGTTCTCTTTTCTTCTTTTCTCTTTTTCAAAGTTACAAAGCTTCTACACTGGTGTAATGTTTATCTCCTAAAATGTATGTTACACTAAAAACACAGTATATTGTCTACATTTATGTCGTCACCCAATTTTCTGTGAATGAAATCTTCATCAAAGAAACAAAAATAAATCGGTGCAGCAACGTTCAAGTTTGACGACTTCCTTATAAGACGAATATTTTGGTAAAAGTTTATTTACATAATTTTAACGGCCACCATATTTGGTTAGTGATGAGTCTGTAATGCATGGGTTTATTATACTCTGAGTAAAGGCATGAATCTACTGCCTGCTGTGCAACAACTAGGAACAACGAAACGTCAAAGTTCGTGACAGCGGGTTCACTCTTTATGTCCGTCAACGAAGACACGGGCTCATCCGAAAGAAACTGATCCGTCACGACAAGTTTCAAATTCAATTTTTCGTACGGGCAAATACACACTACGAGTAGGGACAGCTGTCAAATCGTGTAGCCATTAATTCTTAGTCGGGCCCCAAACTAATTTTATGTCCTTATGTGTTACGGAGTAGGAAACGCCCAACCGAAACTACGGACTCCGTACATAGAGAGTAGACCCCCAGTCTCGGACATAGAAAGAAGGAGCAAGACGACACGAGACTAAGGCGTATGAAATCCCGAACCTAATCACACGTTTAATGACCAGGTCTTGACGTTTAGAACGAACGATTAGGCGTGAAATAAATGCGTTGTGCAGCAACACGTGAAGTTTGTCCTTCTAGACTTTTTGTGATATTGAATGACGCAATATCAGCCGATTCCAATATTATCTAGATCCGAAAGATTTTACTTGTCATTTAACTACTGCCACTTGATTTCCGCCATCTTTTGTTTGATTTCAATACCTACGCAAGAGTTTGTTGTCTGCGATGTGTTGCTAGGTGGTGTGTTGCTAGGCTATAAATGTCTTTTAGGTTGCGATGGACTGTTAGTTTAAAGAAACGGTATTTTATAAACATCCGTTTATGGTCCACCAATTAAAAATATTGACCGAAAACGTTATTTATTATACAGTGATTCTTGACAACTTTATTGAAGATCATTGCAGCTTACTGCTAACTTAAATCGATGTTTGCAACGGGAATTTTCAGTTTCATTCGCCCCACTTCTACCTTGGCAGTCTCACTAAAAAGTGAATGAACGAGTGAATGAAGATTGAACTAGATGTAATGATTAAATTGACCCGTGCTTTATGATGATGCTCATCCGCATTTGACGAGCTTGCAAATGTGGGCTAATCAACCTTAATATAGGCAAAGGAAGAAATTACTTAAGGCCAGAGAAATAACTACTTATTTACTAAAATTAAATTAAAAATAATTACCTGTAATCTATGCAACTGTTCTATGTAGTGAGAAGTTCTGTGGAAAAATAATCTTAGTCAATTTGCGTCTAAAATCATACCTGTAATGATGAGGGACTAAGGCATACTAATAGGCAAGTACTGCGCGACGATTAGAACAAATGACGAGCACTCAGATTGTACGTTCTGTATTTAACTAAGAACTAAAACCTCGCAGATTACACTGCAGTGCAGAGGAAATTACCAACGGTAAAATGCGTGAATTATTTCCTTTTGTTAACGAGCATACACATGATGCCACGTTAAGTGTACAGTGAAGAGTTGTTTTTAACACGAGAAAAGTGTGTTTGGCTTACACAAAAGAATAGAAATGGCTTTGTGGGCAAACGATTAATCATTAAATGGCCTGGTTTAAACAAAAAGGTAAAGGGAGAAGGCGTTGCGTGCCCTCCTTAACTTGACTTATGAAAGTTAACAGTAATCTCAGTTTTATCAGGAACTGAATGTTTATGTTCCGTTTAGTCAGTAAGTAATCTATATAAATTAATCTATAATACTAGAAGGAGTTGTACCGGTAATGTTTTATTTTATTACAAGCTATTTAATGGTATGCAGATAAAAGCAAGTTCAAATAAATGAGCGTCATTAAAATATTCTGACAAGAAACGGACGCCATTTGCCATATGGCGGCCGATACAGCAAAACTGTTTTAGTTAACGAGCAGAATATAAAGTATCATATCCTTAACTACTGTTCATATTATTGCGTATAAAATGAAGGAAAACTGCATTTTCCAGCGTCGGAGAAAGGAAAGCTAATATGTATTGTTAAGAGGATAATGGGGAAACAGATACTCGTATGCGTCTGTTTAAGCAAAATAGGTGGATAGTAACTTATCACGGAAATCACTCTGTGATGAATTCGTTTAGCATAGTATCACCCTTAAAATTTCCCTTTAAAGCTGAATGTTTGTAATCAACCCTCCTTTGTCCTGATGCGCCACAAAATCAGCCTATAATCTTCCCACCGCTGGGACACATGCCTCCTCTGTGAGAGGGAGTTGGCTACCACGCGGCCCCAGTGCGGGTTGTTGGATGTCCACATGTCTTCGAATTTTTTGGTTCTAGTACTTGCCGGTTTCCTCACGATGTTTTCCTTCATCTTCTTGAGAGTCCCCGATGCCCCACTACCTTCGTTTTCGTTCGTTCGTTCCCCCTGGTATAATTATATATTATAATTTAATTCCTTGCTTTATCGCGAATTTCTCATCAATCGTACAAAATCCAGATTACTCAAGTAACGATTACGCCACATTAAGATAAATAGTCTCAGTATGCAACCAAGACTTGGACTAATTTTGCATTATTAGCACTATATAGGAAAGCAATAACAGTTAATCTGGCAGGCGGTGTAAGTCTAGGAAAACGGTACCATTTTGTTTGGCCGGCAGTGCAAGTGATTAATGAATTTATCGCGGCGCATATCGGCCGACGTCGGGCGGGTTCGGACGACTTCGGTAGCGACTTTCGCTCCCGCAGGCGGGCGTATCGGACTCGCGGTTTGTTTAATATTACGATGTGCGTGCGCATATGATTAATGTGAGAGAGTTTCAGATTAAATTGGTTTTTTTTTTCTATCGAAATTGTAATAATATAACATGTCCGGATATTGGTTGCAACTGACTGTAAAAATTAAAAGTGGAGTCATTAATCATGGTAGTTACTGACAAAGTGTCTATAATATAAACTCACGCGATGTGACAGATGTCTTTCTACCTACTTACATAAGATATATTGTACAGTAAAGACTGTGGTAAAGGCACGCTTTTCATGAATTTTATTCATTAAAAACTGGCTTCTGCAAAACATGAAAATAATAATATCCTATGACTCTGCTATACTGTAGCTACCCATCATCTGCCTAGCCTTTTTCCAACTAGGTTGGGGTCGGCTTCCAGTCTGACCGGATGCAGCTGAATACCAGTATTTTACATGGAGTGACTGCCTATCTGACGTCCACAACCCAGTTACTGGGTAATACGATACCCCTTGGTAAGACTGGCTGTCAGACTTTCGGGCTACTGACGACCCGTAACGACTGTCAAAGAGACACACAGCCGGGACTAACGGCTTAACGTGCTTTTTGAGGCACGGAGGGGTCTTGACATGTGAAGATGGTCACTCATCCACGGACCAACCGCGGCAAGCGTAGCTCAACCTGATCGATCGACCGGTGCGGCTGTTATTACTTAGTCACAAGCCCCTCCTTGTACTAACTGCTAGCTACAGGAATACTGTAGCTACCTGTTAGTACAATAATTATCGAAATCCAATCAGTTGTTCCGAAGATTACCCCCTACATACAAACTCACAAATTTTACCTCTTTATAAAATTACTCACGCACATGTTCTGGTGGATTCCGTACATGATCTGCACGCCCCTGCATTCAAATTTTTCGTCAGTTATCAAAAGCAAAAAATCTGCCGTTTCATAGAAAAGTACAGACGCCAGCACATCAAGCTACCCGAAACTATAAAAATTTTCCAATCCACTTTAAACCTTATAATTTGGCGATAAAGTTGAAAATCTATTAAAGAAATTTGACAGATTGTAATAACTTGATGTGCTGGCTTCTGTAGAATGTCTACGCGGTCAAAATATGGCGGAGCTAATATTTTTTTTTAATAACCGACGAAAAATGTAGGGTGTCTAGAATTAAGTATTTTCTGAATTCATGGTCCCTGTAACTCTATAGATTACATGACACTAGAGACAGAAATGCTGTCATATTTTCAGTAAATCTGCAATTATTTACGCCTCAGGATCAAATATGTAAATCTCAGCTCGATTTGATTCACCTATCACGCGTCGAATGTCAATTTACAAATGAGTTGATTGGTCCGTCACGCGTCGTTCCATCTATTTTGAGACGTCGGCGCGATCTTGTTTCATGTGACATTACGCATAAAAGATCGTCATCTCCTTTGATTGGTCAGAGAAAGTACCTTCTAAAGTGGATGGAAAAAATCTTCTGTTTGTGTGTATTTGTCTCAAGATTTGCATGCATAACAGTCAGTAAAGCCAAGCCCACATTGCAGCCGCAATGGGCCGCAGCGCAACGCATTTTCATACAAAAAGTGCGGTCTGCCTGTACATCTACAAGGTGTAACTTAAATAACGCACAACCTCTTAAGGGGTCATTGTACTCATCATTATGAACAACTTTTACTATGGGACCAAACCGAAAATCGCGAAAAAAAAATCAGCTGTTCCCTACATTTTGACGAGTTATGCAAACATAAACTCCAAGTTCGTTTGTAAGTTTTTATGTAGGGGTAATCTCTGGAATTACCATCGGATTTGAAAAAAAAAACCCTTTTGCATAATTGAGAGCGAAATTCTTGAGAAAGGCTATACTTAGGCTATAGATTTAACATCACGTTTTGACCTTAAGAGTCGAACAAAAAGAAAAATAGTCAGAAATAACGCTAAGCGAAACTAAGTAATAGTTCGGGCAGGTGATGCGAGTGACACGGTGAAGAAGCTAGTTGGTTCATAAAATACAAAAAAAATGAAAAAAATAAGAAAATATCCTCCTTCAATACAGGAGGATTTTTGCATTGCGTTGCGTCGGGACGCGGTCCGCCACAATCTGCGTTAACCTTAAATGAGCGATCAATATGCATGTAATATAACTAATCAAAACACTAATTAATCTTGACATTTTCATTTAAATTACGTTAAAACGTTTCGTTACAGCATCAACAAAGCAATCTAAAATCAAACATCTGAAACAAAAATAAAAATATTTTTAGTTTGAACAAATCAATGTCATGGGAAGCTAAAATATTGTTTCTGAGCAAATTTGTTATGTCTACACGTAACAAAGGAATAATTTCACAACTTGTGACTTGCATTAAGGCACGTTCTTATATACAAGTCCGGGAATGTACTAAAACAATTACCAACTAAAATCTAAAACACTCCTTCCCAATCCATTGCTCATTTCTTTAACTTCCCATTCAAAAATACACATACCAACAAGCAATGGATACAAAAACTTTATCGAAAGCTTTACTCACAGTAGTTTTATAATACGTAGGACCTCCAGATGTGAGCTTGCGCCGTTGCGCGGGCGCAATATTTCTCCCGCGGCGTCAACGCGATAGTATCGCGCCATCGCGCCCTGTGGTGGCCGGAGATACTACGTGCAAAGTAGCGTTCAGTAATAATGCCCGCGGATAAGATTTACTATAGAGTATAGTCTAAAGGACGAATAAAGTGGGACAGATCGCCGGCATTTGATTTAGTGAGGATCACGAATTTGAACTGTTAGAGAATATATTATGTTTTATAGAGATTTATTGGTTGTTAGGGTAAGATGGAGGAGCTTGTGGCTAAGTTATAAAAGCCGCACGGTTCGATCGATCAGGTTAAGCTACGCTTGCCGCGGTTGGTCCGTGGATGTGTGACCATCTTTACATACGAAGACCCCTCCGTGCCTCGGAAAGCACGTTAAGCCGTTGGTCCCGGCCCGGCTGTCATTCGTGGATCTTTGACAGTCGTTACGGGTCGTCAGAAGCTCGAAAGTCTGAAAACCAGTCTTACCAAGGGTTTTCGTATTACCCAGTAACTGGGTTGTGGAGGTCAGATAGGCAGTCGCTCCATGTAAAATGCTGGTACTCAGCTACATCCGGTTAGACTGGAAGACGACCCCAACCTAGTTGGGAAAAGGCTAGGCAGGTGATGAGCGTAAGATGGAGGAGATGTTTAGTAGGTTAAACTTGGCCTTTTAACTTTAACATGTAAGCGCGAACATGTAGGACTAAGGCAGTCAAATGACAAACAAATCATGCATCATATTGTGCATAAAATATTTGACCAAATCATCGATCATACGGTGATCGACAGTTGTTGTGACATTGTGCCAGGTGGTCACCACACCATAGACGGAAAATAGTAGTCATATCCATTCTATGACAAACCATAAATATGTGATGGGTCGTTGGATTTTATGACTTTTGTTCTTGACAAAATTACTCGATTCTATAAGTACATCTATATCAGTACATGTTAATCTTTGGCTTCACGACTCCTTGGCTGATAATAAAACTTGGGTGGTTCGAGGCAAGGAATTGATATAACCTCTATTAATAACATAACTCCGAATAAGGCCTTAATATTTGTAGTAAGAGATATTAACATTACGGAACAAAAGGACTACTAAGGAACAAAAACAAAAGTGTAAAACGTTTTCACGCCAACTTCAGATATAGACAGTGCGGACATAGATGGGCACTTGCAGTCTTATGACCATCGAAGCAACGACACATTCTATGAAAGTCTGCAAAATATTATATACCTAAGATAAAATAGACTTTAGACATTCTAACACTCATAGAAAAGGAAGTCTACATCCTTGATGATACAGCAAAAACATCGGAGACAATACCATCAGTATGTTACATATTTCTCGCACGTTTTTATCGATACTATCACAAGAACACAAGGGTAATAAAACTTCCGTGTCGACACCGGTAGTATTTTACTTGCGTGCTAATCTTCTCGGGGATTTAGAAAGCACTGCGAAAGTGGTTGTGGTACGCAGTGCTGATAACATATTGTGGCAAAAATCCCCACAATAACCTGCTTACAGCCCCCGGCTATAGCCTTAATATTGTGCAGAAATATGACGAAACATTAGCTGACTGTAATGAGACTCAGTCGATCGGAACATGGAGTTTCAACCATGATTATAGATTTAGGAGCATGATACGGACTTATGGTTTACAAATAGTATCGTGCAAAACTTTTGACTTAAATTTCGTTAAAGGTAAATTGTTTCATGAACAAGAGTGAATGAAATAATTAAACATTTTTAGCTTGAATGAAAAATTTACATGAAAAACATCAAGACGAAGTACTTAAACAGCAGTAAAAATGTCAGCATTAAAATATTCATACCGCTATAATATTCTTAGATAGATGTAAGCTGGGTGTGGTGCTTCTTCATCCATTGCATGAAAGGTTGAAGGGTCAGGCATTTCATATGAACCGGCCACACGTTAAGACCACGTTCACTTCAAATACTAGAAAATTATCGCTTCCAATTTCTACTTTCTCGGTAATTCAATGTTTTTGATGCATAAACTTCGTCTTACATTGCAACTCTTAAGAGGTTAATTTTACATTTATTTTCCGAAGACTTGTCCTAAACAATGGTGTTTATGTAAACATGTTCGGACAAACTGAATGTTTGTACGAATCAAATATTTAATAGTTTGTGCTCAAATATATCTTCGTAAAATACGTCTAGTATTCAGCTGGAGTTAAGCGGCTGGATTTTCCTAAGAGCTATTGGTATCCTTGAAATATTTCTCCCTTTCATAACTTTATTATCGTGTTGTGTGACCAACCTTTAACTATAAATAACACGTGGGTCATAGGCGCTGTTAGTTTCAGTGAGCTTTACCGGCTTTCCGGAGAATGGTGAAAATGCTCATTAAGCAAATAAACATCGTCGTAAATATATTCATACGTTGATTAACTCTTAATCGGGCATTTTGCTTTGTTCATCCGCCATGTTATTCAAACACAGCTGTTAACTGAGATGTCTGTGCTTGTCATTTTGACTTTAACTACGTCTTATCTCAAATCTGTGAAAGTTCCTATTTCTTGCACCACTACGTATTTTCTCAACATTAAAATGTTAGGCGTTAGTTAATTTCTCACCTTCCATTACGACTTTGCTTTTCGAACATCATTTGGCGCATGAAATTCAATCTTATTCCCTAATAGTATATTGAGCAGCTTTGTTGTAATCACCAGCGTTACCAGCAAACGCAGTTTTGTAAATATACCGAGCAATTTCTATATTATGAACATGAACGTATTTTGTGTTATCTTTGTAAACTGTCGGCAACTCGTTTTAAGGTTTAGTTTCATTAATTAATTAAACTTTCACGCCGTTTACGCCTTGCTCTATTACGTTTATAATAATTTATTGTGTTTGTTCTATTTGATTATGTTCAGTCCCTTCTCTTTCAACGCACTTGATGGTTTCATTGGCTCGAAAGTTAAATACCTACTACTGTAGATCCACTATCGATGATATTATCTTTATATTCTACGTTTCACTTGGTTTGTATATCAGAATGGCATTTTCCACTGAATACAACTCGTATTTTACTGAAAGGGAAATCGATACACTTGGTATCGTATTGCATATCGATTATGCGTGCCTTGAATTATTCAGCAGACTACGAAGCACATGTACTAGTGCATAGAAGACAAGCAATTATTTCATTTGTCAAAATTGTGGGTAGTATTTTCATCCTAGTGAGAAAGGTACATGTTGTAATCAAATAAATTACCAAGAGCTTCGGCCTTATCTTGTATATCGCACATTAAACGGGTATTAGCACTAATAATTATAATTTAAAAGCGCAAAGTGCGCACTTTGCGGTCCTAAATAGCTTTTAAAGCTTGTGAACTAAGTTCTCTAATGAGCCTATAAATATTTTGTTTGGAGATGATGTCTCGATTAGATCTATTTGATTACGTTCGTTTAGCGTGAATGTCTGTATGGATACTATCGAATGTCACAGCTAGACTTTATGAACTTATTAAATTAAACTTAACAGACAACATGGTGATATAGCGATCTTGATTTAGTTTATTTATAGTGATCTAACGATTATCCTGGAAAGTAAAATGAAACTAACTAGAAGACAGTTTCAGTAGTATATTTAAATTGAATTTACGTTTGACTAAACGATAGTCAAGTCTTATATACTAGACTAATCAAATTGTCGGTGCGAATCGCCTGCCGGATAAATTATAACAAGACTATTTCCTCTTGCGTCACTGTGAGCTTTTATACTAATTTTCAATTGAATGAAAGGACGGAACACTTAAATGAATAATTATTTACCGTTTACTCTACATAGCCTTTCTTCGTAACATTGTTTTCAATACAGATTCCTCCTTTCCCCGCATAAATTATATCAGTTCCCATTAATGTTTGTTCTGCCATATTATCACTTGGGGCTTTAAATTTTCCAACACTATTCAGCACTCCATGGTTTGCTTTCGAGTTATCTTGATCAGTATTAGTGACTCCATAATTCAAAGCCGCGTTGCACAACACGGCACGTGGACTAGGAAAGTTCTTGTAATAACTGGCTGAAGTTTAATTGATATATAATTGTGTTGTACACAGTTCAGGAAATTGTATGGGTCTTATGCTCCTTATTGCAGTAGTTACATGAAGTAGTAATGTGATTTACGCGTTTACTTGCTAGTCTTAGATCACGCCTCTTTCGTGCTATTTCGCTGATTTGAATAAATTTTAAATTGGTACTTGATGGCTTAGTGAAGGAACGTTGTATAACGTCAGGATTTCCGTAAGTTTGTGTTTAATCATCTACGTCATAAAATGGTTAATTCCAGCTTACGACTAAAGTCTTTCAGTGTCTACAAGAAGCATATCGTTAACTGCAGTTTGCTAATATTAAACCAAGACTCGTTTTTATAATGGATATTTCATAATTTGCGCTATACTCCTGGAAGATTCCTCCTTGGAACCACATTATTTGCCACTTTATAATACCGGAGCGAAAACCGGCAATTACCTGGGCTTAAAATTATTCGCTTTAGTTCCTTCCCGGTGGAGCCATAAGATCTCCGTTTATTTTCATTTTCATACAGAATTATGGCCGTTTTAAGATTGCTATAATTTTGCGAGCTTTGCTTTCAAGACACGCAACTTTATGTGCTTTGTTATTATCATCGACGTTGATTTGCGAATGTGTTTTTCTGTTGTTGTAGTGGTTTTTTTTTCTTGATAATCTAACCCTTTTGTTTTTTTTATATTCTATCAAAAAAACATTTAAGAAAATTAGTTTATGTTATATTTTCGAGGCATATCTCAATTTTATTTTGAGAATGGGACTCGACCAAGCTACGGCGCAAATAAATTCCGTAAGATTATCAAAATCTACCTGCCTACGTCATTGTTTCAATTTCACACGCTCCAACCAAAGAACAATGGTAACATACTTTCAGTGCAATTATAAATATTGTTTTGTTTGGTATTCATTGTTTGTTTTCAGCATAGCGTCACATACCGTCTCATATGTATCTTCAATTATTGACATAATATCGTTATTGTTACTGTACTTGTATTCATTAAATGTATCGTCCATCAAATCCGATTGACCTTACTTTTATCGATTGTTGTGCAAGGTCGGGACCCTTTTCGAACAAATATCCGGTGCTACCAATTGTATGCGTTTCCTGTCGCGCCTGCATTTAGTCTTTTTTTACGACTTATCAGCTGTCGAAATTTGACAAGAGGTTCCGGTAAAATTAAAAAAAAATATGTGTTGCGTGTTATGTCTCTATTAGTTTGAATAAATTCTTTTATTTGTTTACAAATTGGTGATTTGAAATGTTACATCAATATGAGTATTTTTATTAGTTACTTTCATTATGTACATTTTGCGGAGTATACTGATACAATGCGCCTTGGTTCTGCATCATTATTATTCAAATTTCAAACGCAATGATTTGTATTTTCTTGTTCAAGTTGTATCATTTGAATCTTATTCACATTAGAGATTTCCTACATTCGTGATTTATCCTTTACGTGAGGAGTACATAACCAATGAGGTTATTTCAAATGAAACTACTATTAACAATATCGCAGTTTTTATCTTATTTTCACTAACTGACATCAATAACCGCTCAACTATGAATTTGGTGGAATTTCACTATTCATAGGATAAATTGCCGTTATTTAAAATAGGATAGCAGTGTGCGCACACGCAGACGTATGTCACATGTCTATGGTTCGGTGCCGACCAATCGTATACACCGTTATAATTGCATATACGGAGATGTGACACAAAATTACTATGATTACGGTAGATTGGGGAATAACTACTTTGTAAATGGCGGCTTTTGTGAATTAAAGTTTTTGTTACCAGTCGATTTTAATTGCAGTGCATTTTGTACGCATTCTTGTAGCTTTAGAAGTGTTTCGTCGAGTTCGTATTTCTAAATTGGTATTAATAATAATGTCTAGTATATATTGTCCATCTTCCTATGCAGGTTGTGAAAGTATAAGGGAAATGGATTAATATCTGTCATTGTCCCATTGCAATCTTGATACAATTCTTACGTAGGTGGATTTAAACTGTGGAAATCTGAAAGGTTCATATACTAACAGCCCACGATTGACATTAATTGATGGCAAAAACAATAACCAATATGAAATATTTTGAGAATAATTGCCCGTTAAGAAACAAGCTTAGTCGTGGACAATTCCTGTATATCATCGATTAGTATTCAATTCAAAGATTAGTCGGAAGACTTCGCCAGCTTCACTTTTACCGATAAACTTTAGATACGCGATACATGTATTATTTCAGTGCTTAAATGTCAACTTCGAGGAACAACAGTGTTTATATTAGCATGCAGTCTCGCAATCTGATTGCCGAGTGCGATTTGTAAAGCTGTTGTCAGGTTTCCTTGTAATGGCCCTATTACTTTCAGCACATTACCTTGTGACCTCACCATCAGTGCTTTCTCCCTTATCTTGTGCTCTGTCTTGTTGATTATGGATCCAGTCATCATCGTAATTAACAGGGTTGACATCAACATAACTCATTAACTTCTCAATTATGTTCAGGCATATTTCGATCTTTGATTAAATCAGGACCTTATTCAGTATTAACATATCTTATATCTTCATTAAGTTCTTTTGAATTCCTTAAATGAATATATTGAGATTTACTTGTCTAGTTTTTCATCTCATTATCTCCATAGATGGATAAAATCTAATGTAATGTGCTATTAACTTTCGCTTTTATAGTACGTTATGGCTTTCCCGGGGCATGGTTGACAATCCTTTGCGTTTACCCGGAATTTAGCCGTAGTATTTATGTAAATTTTACGGAGAAACCTCTAACCCGTCGTGACTTCAAGATCGTTATTTTTAATTTACAAGTTCTTGCACTGTGCATTAGTCTTATCTTAATTGTACAAGAAAGACTGTTTCATAAGATGATAACAGAACCAGTCGTGGTAGTGTTTCGCTTAAAACTTTTCTGTATCTGTTGCGATTATAAAACTTGCTAGCGTTATGAAACTTAATATAATTCATGTAGTGCTTCATAAAATCGAATATGTTTAATCTAGATATAATTGAATCTCATAATAGTTTAGCTTAAATTGGTTTCTCTGTAATTCGTTCAGTAACATTCTATCTGTGTAATCAGATCGTGTCCACCCACTGTCGGAAGCCTTGATTCTAGCATGATTGCTTTTTACTGCGCTACGACGGTATAATTCTTCTTTTCTTGCACTAATTATCAGCGAAGTAATGTCCTTGTTTGCTTTCTCGTGATAAGTATCAAGAGGTGGAACTGAAGGAAATAGTTCCGCTACTGCTGGTAAATGATTGACTAACGATTTGTTCATTGAAAACGTTTTGCCAGTGTAATCGTAATGTGTGTGTAATTTAAAATAATTGGTATCGTTATTTCAATTAACACTTTTAATCAGATTTTTATTACAGAAATCTTTTGTTCGGCTATAAAACTGTTGACGCGCGATTGATATATTCCTCTTTTGAGAGATTATTATTACGAGTATTATTTTTTTTTTTTGTGTTTTGTGGAAAACCCAATTCAGTAGTTCTGGGAAACACATTTTTTAAATTCTTACACTACAATTTTCCATCAGTTTCAAAGTGTACACCTGCATCACCTAGAGTTCTCCAACCCTTATTAAGATAATAAGCTCAAATGCAAAGCACATAAGTGTAGTTTGGAGTAGTTTCATGTGTTCGTGTAGGTCGTGACAGCATCCTTAGCGCAGGCTATCGGTGGCGCGATCGTCACCGCCTCGCGACTTGCGCTTGCGACACTTACCACGGATTCTAGATCACCCACACTATTGTCGAAACTGTCTAGTTTGATATTGAAATGTGTGAGGTCAATTGTGTTTTAGACAGGGTTTTGAATGTGTGAAGATAAATGTCAATGGTTTGGTTGTGATTTGCCAACGACTTTGTTTAGCGATTTGATGCTGTAAACCAACTTAGTGATCAAAAGATCATCATATGATTTTATATTTTTTTGTCAAGCTCGGAATTTGATTTTGCTTGAAAAATAAAGGTAGAAATACCACGAAAATGGTTATGTGAAATTGAACTTAAATTAGAAATCTTGCGGCTTGGATCAAGCAAACAAAGTAAAGACAATTCCTTTTCCTCATGCAAAATCTATAACCAAACAAATCAGTTTCGCAATCATCGCAATCTAATTGGCTTGAATATTCGAGAACAGTTAGTTACACTAACAGTGGTTAGTAAAATGTTTTAATCCAAGCTTTCGTCGTCGATTTGTCCTAACGACTCGTTTATTCCTACAATGTGGTGGATTTTCTCCTCAACTCTTAAAACACGATATGCAAATGAAGTTAAAGTATTCGATGTAGTTGTGGCTTCCTTGTCTTTGTTTACTTTATTTACAAGTACCGTGACATCTTTATAGTCAATGATTATCGTCCTAATGTGGATTTTTGTTCCGTTATCTTCTTTCACTAAAAGGTTTATTTCTAACTTCTCTATATTCTGTAGCGTTTTGGTTTTAAGTTACTGTAGTATAAGAGCATGGTATGTGCATTCCGTGTTTGACTATTTATCGTCTATTGTCTTCAGTAGCTACATACTGCGCTTATACAGGGTTATTTGTAAAACACCAAAAACCTCTTAAGAGGTCATTGTACTCATCATTATGAACAACTTTTACTATGGGACCAAACCTGAAATCGCGAAAAAAAATCAGCTGTTCCCTACATTTACGTTCGTACGAGTCGTCAAAATGTAGGGAACAGCTGATTTTTTTTTCGCGATTTCAGATTTGGTCCCATAGTAAAAGTTGTTCATAATGATGAGTACAATGACCTCTTAAGAGGTTTTTGGTGTTTTACAAATTACCCTGTATAGGTTTCGGTTTAAAGCAGTTTTTTTTTGCATTTAGTAATTAGCTTTTTATTGCTCTTCTGTTTCCATATGTATTTATCAGTATATTTTCTTTCTGGCTAATATCTAATATAGACTATGCCATTTAGTGCTGGTGCCAAAAGGTTTTCGTTTTATGTATGCAAAACTTTTCTTTTTATAGTAACTTACCCGTATATCGCCGTTATTAAATGCAATACTAAACAATGTTCAGACTTTCCGTTTTTTATCAACTTCTGATAACTTATCACAGTAACAAATAAAATATGCTAAAGCGTAATATTTGAAAATGTATCACCGGATAATCTTTTTGGGACATATCAAAACAGTTATTTTGCTATAAAAACATTGTAAAACACGACATATTAAGTTAAAGTCATAATAATTATGTGATTGTTATTTGTTTCACGTTTCTGTAAAATATAAGCGTCTTGATAGCATCGGTCGTATATTTCGGAGTTCTTTACTTTCTCAAGTTTAAGATACGATTACGTTATTATACGTGATATCTTTATTAACATCACATAATCCTGTTTTTTTTTCTGTATTTGTGCAAGTACTTGCTGTCGCCTTTGGCGAAATATTCTAAGACAATGTAAAGGTCAGGTAGCCCGGAATTAAAAGGATGAACTTACATAAGTGTTGATGGTAATTCTGCTTTCGAGCAAGATGTTATCGTTCTTGCATATATAATTGTGGAGATTAATACGGCATATTGAGTTACTCCTTCCTTTCTTTTTTATTGTTTTAGCTGTCATCTGCAGACTTTGCAAAGGTTAAATCCAAATCTAGAATACTTATCGCACATATGCGATCTCTAATAAGATTACCATTTATTTTCGATTTCTGTGAATATGTCTTGAGTAAATACAAGAAATATCTTACATGATAGATGCTTGCTTTCTTATATATGGATGTATATGGTTCTGTAGTGTTATGTGTGTCTAACAATGCATGTTGGCGCGAAAGTGGCTGCCCTCCACCCCATGATTTACCTTCCACCTCGAGGTGTCGCTGATGGCAACTTTATGGTGTTTTGTTCAGGGTTGTCTAACTTCACAAAGCAAAGACTGAGTACTGATGCCTAGCCCAAGAATTTTGGAGCATAAGATAGTAACAGAGCATTGATTTTATTTCAAAAAACTCATTTGAATCAGTAATTTAAAATCATAGATTCGACTATTCTTATGATTAGGTGCAGGCAGAGTCGGTTTTCATAAAATACCGTTTCAGCATTATGATCATTTTCATCATGTCAGTAGTTATAATAATCTTAAGGTTGCCCTTATAATTTCTTGGGCAAAACTTTGTCAATTTTATCTGGAATATCTTAATTTGTCTGACCCTAGTTTTCTTGACTGTATCAACCCTGTTTAGAATTTCACTCCTGCGCCACAACTATGTTTGCGTACGATTTGTAATGTTGCAATATCTGCTGTGAAATCAAAACAATGGTCGATTGTAATATTTCGATATTCAAGAACCTCTGCTATGACAAATGGCTCATATTTCTATGGAGAGTAATGGTGTCCTTTTGAGAGTACCGATGCATTTATTAATCTTTGTGCGCTTTCGAAATAGATCGAGGCTTATTTGTATGAAGAGATGATGATGTCTTTCTTCACGACTTATCTCGTTGACGGCGACAGTCGAAGCACCTGGTAAAGCCAAATTGACTACCGACTTAACTCTTAAATGCATGATTTATTATATCGTATTGCAAATAACGCATATTGTATAGGTATTTATCTATAGAATTTAGAAAAAATAAATGTATAATTATATAATAATATTAATATTCATAGAGTAAATGTATTGTTTTGACAAAAAGAGGTGCGTTCAGAAACTCACAGCTATCAATTTATTAAAAAAATTAAATGACGTACTTTGTTGCCATATGGCAACATTATGCATTTAAGGGTTAAGTTGTCCGTATATTAAAATACCAGCTGTCATTCTTTGACAGTTGTATAAAATGGCTATAGCAGACCAATTTGTCGTAGGGTATTCATTTGATGAACAATTAATTTCCTTGATTGTTTAAGCAAGGAAAATAGCATGACGTTGAACTTGGTCGTTCAAGTAATCATTAGACGTCTTTACCTCATTATTGTCTGTCTTATTGAGATTGTTGTGTTTAAAAATTCCAAGAAGTTACCTTTTTTGAAAGGCTTTTAAAACAGCGACTATCGATTGTCTGTTTTTGTACTCTTTTCTTTAAGATTGTTCAATTTTTTAATTTGAGAGTAAAATTATTCATTCGCCTGCTTATTGTATCCTGTCTTATTAAGACTTTACTTTCAACACCGTGTAACTCATTGCCATTTCTAGCATCATCGCTCATGCATCCAGCTACATAACTGTTAACACAACCACACCCTCAATCACGTATTGCTTAGAATGTTAGATCATCTTACACAACACTTATCACCTCAGTACTTATGCGATATACAAGATAATATTATCCCGAGATAGCACGATCACGGTCTGTGCTGGGAAATATAGTGTGACCTAAGACCTTCACGTGAGCTGCAAATTCTCGAGACATAGTATTGAGTTGCGTGACGATTGATGTAGCTTTTGGAGATGTGTGCGTGCTTACTTATTACGTGTGAACTCAGTCAGGATATACAGTGTGTCCGGACATGGACTAGCGATATTCTAAATACTTAAATATAAGCTATTTTAAAGTACAATTACACTATAGGCTTAGGTCCAATATACTTCCCCGCTATGTGGCAGCCATTTTGTTTTTTTTGTTGAAGTATGCTCTATGCGAGTACAAAAAAAATCATATATCTCAAAGTTTTAGTCATACTGAGATAAAAATAGGCTTATTCGAAAGGCAATAATATTGTCTACCGTCTGCACTACAAAGCAATATGTTCACAATTCCATAACTTTTGAAAAAAAATGTGAAAGTCGAAAAAAAAAACAAAAAATTATGCAATTCAACCAATAATTGTTAATTACTACAAAAACAACCCCGAGAGCTTTTTTATTTTTTATACTAGATCGACAGTTTTTGAGCTAAGCTACAATACGACATAAAATTCACAACTGTATGTCTAATACTTTAAGAGTTATTGTTGTATGAACATAGCGTATGCGCAAGCACAAAAGGCCTTTGTCGGAACCCTAAACAGGAAATCATTAAAAAAACATAACATTCATATTGAATTTTATTTAATGTTTTTTCCAATATTAAATGAAGATTAAAATATCTAAAGCAGTTGCTCAAAGTGGCCACCTCCAGCTTGTAGACACACTACGGCTCTCTGTGCCACCTGGGTTGATGAGCGCCTAATTAAATCCAAATCGGATCTAATTTCTTCGGCGGCTGCCATAATTTTTGCGACGAGTTCTTCCCTGGTATTTGGAACTGTAGCGTATACTTTTTGTTTCATATGACCCCACAAAAAATAATCCAAGGGTGTCAAATCGGATGAGCGAGGCGGCCACGCTACTACACCACCACGACCGATCCACGGCTGTAGATTATTATTTAAATATTCTCTCACTGCTCGAGAAAAATGCGCGGGTGCACCATCGAGCTGGAACCACATACGCCGACGGTATGATAGAGGTAGGTCCATGAGGCTGTCCGCAAACTGTGTCTGTAAGAATTCTAAAAATCTAGCGCCGTTTAATGTAGGTGGCAATTCCAATGGCCCTATCAGCCTATCGTTGATTATGCCGGCCCACACATTTACTGAGAATTCATGTTGAAATGAGCTTGGGCGCACCGCCCTTGGATTTGCGGAGCACCAGAGATGGTCGTTTCTGTGGTTTGTAATCCCAGCTCTTGTAAATTTGGCTTCATCAGTCCACAGTATTCTTTGTAAAAAATTACGGTTCTGTCTCAAATTTCTATTTATCCACGAACAAAACACAGATCTCGCAGCAAAATCTGGTTCGATCACGTCTTGAACCCGTCGAAAATGATAAGGGTGTAACCCTTCTCTTTTCAAAATTCTCCATACATGCCACTTAGACATTCGAAGTTGCACTGAAATCCGTCTAACGCTTAGTCTAGGATCATTGGTTATTAGTCTAAGCACTTCTTCTTCATCTTCGGGCGATACCAAGCGATTGCGTTCATTAACAGCTCTTTGAATACCTCTTTCCGCTAATCTTGAATGCACGTCGATAAAAGTTTGGCGACTCGGTGTAGGCCTGTTAGGGTACCTTCGTCGATATTCTTGTACAGCCAAATTTGCACTTCCATTGCAAAAGCCATACACAAAGTGTATGTCAGCAATATGTTGCGATGAATATTGACGCTGTGCCATACTTTATCACACTTTTAAATACAAAACACTAACGCAGCACGTAAACAGCACGGACGGTAAGTGAAAGTAGCGATAGCGATCACAACGCAGGGCGAGGGACAACTAAACTAACCCAACTAATAATTTGTCCTTAAAACTGATTTTGTTTCAGGTAGTGGACTAATACGTTCTATCTCGCTTACTCACGGTAGTAACGAACAGTATTTCTCGCCTGCTCTCAGATGGAATACAGTGAATGCCATAAATGACACTCTGGCGGTTAACAAAGACGTTTTGTGCTTGCGCATACGCTATGTTCAAACAACAATAACTCTTAAAGTATTAAACATACAGTTGTGAATTTTATGTTGCATTGTAGCGTAGCTCAAAAACTGTCGATCTAGTATAAAAAATAAAAAAGTTCTCGGGGTTGTTTTTGTAGTAATTAACCATTATTGGTTGAATTGCATAATTTTTTGATTTTTTTTTCGACTTTCACATTTTTTTTCAAAAGTTATGGAATTGTGAACACATTGCTTTGTAATGCAGACGGTAGACAATATTATTGCCTTCCGAATAAGCCTATTTTTATCTCAGTATGACTAAAACTTTGAGATATATGATTTTTTTTGTACTCGCATAGAGCATATTTCAACAAAAAAAACAAAATGGCTGCCACATAGCGGGGAAGTGTATTGGACCCAAGCCTATAGTGTAATAGTACTTTAAAATAGCTTATATTTAAGTATTTAGAATATCGCTAGTCCATGTCCGGACACACTGTATAATTCCTGGTGTATATGCCGTAAATTTTAGAAGTAGCCCTATAATTTATGTAAGACTACGGTACCTTCTCCTAGTTCATCCAAATATAGATAAGTTGCGGACTTTGCAAAAGATGACTTTTTTTTGGTTTTTATGGGTTAGGTCTGCTCTTGACACTTAAATCCTGATATAAGCTTTATTTTCTTAATTTAAATGTCAAGATTTACAATGCTGATGAAATAGTAACGAAGCTTGGTATATACCGGTAGTCAAAGAAGTTATCATTAAATTGCTAAAAATTTGCTGCAAATACAAGCGTATGAAGCAATTGCATAATACGTACGAGTATGTATTGCCAAAAATCGAGACGTATCGTTAGTATCCATTTGACTGGTAGTGTAAACAGTAGCCGGTAGTCTGTTTGTTCACGTGAATCTGCTAAATGTGTCAAATTTGCAAATACGTTTGCATTTTGCAGATTTCCATGACGCGCTTAAATTATCGTCGATTGTCTTTCCTAGCAGTATAAAATCTTTTGAATGAAAGCATAATTTATTCAATAATTATTGGAGAAAGACTTAAGTTGCAATCGTCAACTGTTCTTTTGATAAACGCCTACATAACTTTCAAATTGGGTGTCGCAGTTCATAAAATTACATTTTCTTTTAGAAAAGTTAATAAAAACATTGTAAGCATATAAAATATAGCCATCAGAGGTGACAATGGCAACCTTATACAAATTAATACACATATTCATGGTGTTTGACACCTGGTCGCACCCACGGGCGGGGCTATCCATCCATCGGACAATATGACAAGAGAAACTAACACGGAATCGAACGTGGTTCCTCGATAAATTAAGTGCAGTATCATAATTCATATTGACCGCGTATAGGGTTTTCATGTGTGGTCTTCTTGACTTATTGTTTTTGATGTGGAAGGAAAGCTAGGAAAATGAAGTCTTTATTGATTTTTGTCGAATGATTAAGAAAAAGACTAATCGTTACTAACATTTTCAGTTTCTTTTTCATTTCAGTGACTTGTAGACTGTCAAGAGGTAATTATAAGACCACCGTTGGCTTCTGCCTTTTGTAATAGTATGAATCTAACATCATCTTCCCATAGAACATCTTCAAGTTGATCAGTCACTTTATGTGAGACAATGAACATATACTTTCCGAGTGTTTTTATCTTTATTTTCTCCTTGAATATCTCCATAGCCAAAAATATCAGTCCTAAAGTGATGTTAACACTCTTCAGTTCCATTAATATCTCTATAATTACGCAAACAATAGCAATTCCTATATAGTTTCTACTACTCCTAATATGGCAACTATTGGTAACCCTACCAGGGCGCCAGTGATGGATAGTGGTACACCTCTCGAGTTCGCGTCTGCTCTGTGTCGACTATATATCACTATCTTACTATCTTTTGTAGGAATTACATAACACTTGTTATGATTCTATTGATATTGTAATGAGAGGCCAGAGAATCAAAGCGGTCTTTTATACATCAATTATGATCTCATGGGAGGGGCACGAGCCCTTTACATTAATACAAGGTGTAACATAAATAACGCACAAGCTCTTAAGGGGTCATTGTACTCATCATTATGAACAACTTTTACTATGAGACCAAACATGAAATCGCGAAAAAAAAATCAGCTGTTCCCTACATTTTGACGAGTTATGCGAACATAAATGTAGGGAACAGCTGTTTTTTTTTTCGCGATTTCAGGTTGATGATTGATTACATAATCAATATGACGTCACGGTATCAACTACTACTTACGAATCATCTGTAACAATCTTTGATATCGTTACCACGAGAATCTTGTCGAGATCCATAAAGATTCCCCCATAATATTATAATTGGGGATTTTAGTAACAATGTTGATTATACTTCAAGGGTTTATAACAGTATTTATTACTTAAACCTTCCAATAAACTTAACTGTTTCTAAAGTCACACATATATAAAATGGTTTCTATGTAAACGACCTATTTGATACAGTTACTATTACTCCGTTAATTTCTTCAAATTATTCTCATATATGGCAAGAATTTCCTCTCCATAGAAAATTTCAAGACCATTTAAAGGGATTACACCTAAACTATTTTATCTAATTGAATATTCATTATCAACGTCCATTGGTTTGTTCCTTTGTACGCCCACGTGCTCTTGCTCATGGGGCCCGTAACTGATAGATGGTATCTCTACACCATACTTATAATTACTTTTATTGTTCCAGGTAGGTTGAGCAACTGACCCACTCGTTTTAATTTTAAGGGTAAGTACATGAAAATATTTTGTCGTAAAGGTTTGTCTGCAATGAGGTGTAACATGGATTAAACTACAGGCCTTAATCTAATAAAATTAAAAATAAAAATAAAATTAATCCTGAAAATGCGAAAATTGGACATAATTTTGATGGCGAAAGTAATTGTAATAACAATGCCTCAATCACGTTTGCTCTTAGCAAATACAAACATTTTAACGTTTCTGGTTTATTTTAAAAATAGTTTCAAAGTAAACTTTTCACTGACGGATTGGTTTAAAATTGCCGTTTTCTTGTGACTTAACCCTTCGTATTCTTCTTCTTTTTCGGACCGTAGATCCACGCGAGATAGAGTGACTTTATAATTGTTTCTGTAATTCGGCATTCACCCGGTTAAAGTACTGAGTATTTATTGTTTTCCACACGTCGCAATTTTCTTTATATTTACATTTCCGTGCTTCTGTTTGACAGTAATTTTTAGTGCACTATAAAAATTATTTAATACATGCATAATTTTACTGACCAATTACTTTCCAACGGACGTATAGCTTGTTTGATAAACCTTTCTCTAATTAATGTCTGCGTCCGCGTCGTCTGTTAATTCGCATCCTCTCAGGACAACGGGTCTGGTCCTAAGTTCCGGAGTTACGGCTTAAAACAGTAGAATTATAATCATTTAAAAACTGGATCTGCCCGTGTTCACACGGCTAGTTTCATTAATATACACTATGTATACATATATCGACGATATATGAAATCAAATTCGGGATTCTACTTCATTTAACGAATTTTGAGTATATTTGGATAGCCATACTTTTTTCGGCTGAATTATATAATGGATTATGAAATTGTCACACTAGTGCGTAGTATTACATCAAAATATAATATACTTGTATGCTTCATAGCTACTAACACGTACTATGCTAAGATAATGCTTTCGCAAATCACATTCATAGCTGTTATATTTATTAATGCACAATGTACAGAAACATAAGTAACAAGCTTGGCTTAAAACTAGTGCGTACATTACCCTGTTAGGGCGCAGCAAATAACTTGTTATAGCATTATATAGCTTGTTATATAGCATTGCTAGACTTGGCCTTGTCTCATTAAATACCTCTCCTCCATGTTAAACCGTCACACATAAACATCCTTATGCATGCCATGAAAACCATCTGTAAGCTTTAACTTACGCTCCAGTGCTACCAGACCTTAAACCCACAATTGACATAAAACTAAAACAGAACAAAGGTTGACTGTTACAATGACAGCCACGTTATTGTGTAGTCAATGTTTATCGATAGTAGCCACAGATACACGATCGTAACACTAAGATAATACCCTCTCGTTTGTAGGGCACGTTTTATCTGCTCTATGTTTGTTTTGTTTGATTAGAATCTAATTATAAAGTTGGTATATTAGACTTGGTATAGTTGATCTTACTGGCCTTTAAAAAAAAATTGATATTCATTTGAACGAAGGTTTCTATGGAATTTATATGTAGTAAAATCAAGTCAACGCTGTGTTTCTGGTTATGCGACGTCCCCTTTCATCACGGGATTTATATGGGATACCCCTAAAGGATTTTGTCAAGTGGATGGGGCATTATTCGCATGCAATTTTGCTGAGGTTGCTAATTCGTAGGATGATTAAATGATTTTTTGCGGAGATGCTCACATTTAGCATTCGATGTTTTGTCTCTGATAAAGAGGTCCTCAAACAATATCTAGCAATCAGTCAATTTACCCTTAATAGCTTTGTGATTGTTTTTTCTAACTTCTTATTTTCTGATTTAATTTAAAGTCAAATCAGAACCTCAAGAACTAGAAACATAAAGTTTAACATAATAGACACAGTTCCTTAGCTACAACTTGTAGTACTAACAACCGGGCTAGAACAACCCGGGATCGAACTCGTGTTTATATACGCAGTTTTATTGCCGGACGCAGTTCCCTAATATATGTAACTAAGCGGTGTAAGTGCTAAGAAAGTTGATAATTAAGTGATGTTTGCATAATTTAGATTTCAACGAGTTATTAGTGTCTTGGGTGTAAATTGCTTCAAACGCGTAATTTTAGGGTACTGAGATAGATTCTTAGATGTTAATAGTATGAGATACACAGTGAATCGCAAGTCACCATAGTTGGTAAATTACCATAATTATAGATAAAATATAGGGCTTTTTATTCACTGCAACAACGTCCTTGGACGGAAACCTATTTCTATTTAACGGGGACAGTTTTCTTCTTTATCATGCTCCCGATTTTTGGAAACCTGGAGCAGTCTGACAGCTGTAAATCTCATATTAGCTATTGTGATTGCTCGACGGAAAGAACAACTACTTGGCAAAAAATTACCAAATTCAATAAGCTTTCAAAAACCAACGTTCAGTCCAAGTCTCTCAATTGACTTAATAATTTACATTACCATTTCGAGCCATATTACATACCCTTCCAACAAATCGCTAGCACTTGCCAGCCGTCACGAGCGATCGACGTTCATGCGTCCGTATCGCTGCACTTCGACTAGTATCGATTCCATGCCCAACTATTACCGCCTGTCTTGTTTCCCTAATTTTATTGAAACCCGTTAAATTGCCGGGTGCCCATACAAATCTGGCAGTAGGAGTCGTAATTGTGGGGAATGTAACGTATGTTATTGTTGCGTTCTGTGCGGCTGCATTTATATTAGGGATTTAACCTTAATGTGATGGCGGAAAACGATTGTAGCAGGAGAAAATGTTTATGTTGAGAGTCATTTTACCGTAGTAGTTCTCGCCTAAAATATGGTCAAAACAATTTTGTCTACGCTATGTTTCCAGGTGCATAGCGTATCTTGTCTTGTTAATAAACCTGGTGAATTTTATTGCCATTATGTTTCCAGTCCGAAAAAGAGATGGTACTATCGGGTCATGTATAGTTTCAACTTTCTTCCCCACATCTAGTTATGACTTTTGATCTACAAGGTGGTAAATCGTGGTTCATAGAACTCATAATCTGTCTAGTCTTTCCCTATGTTGGAGTCGGCTTTCAGTCTAACCGGATGCAGCTGAATACCAGTATTTTACATGGAGTGACTGCCTATTTGAACGCCACAACCCAGTTACTGGGTTGTGGAATAACCCTTACCCCTTGGCCCCTTGGTGAAGTCTCACCAAGGCTACTGACAACCCGTAACGACTGTTAAAGCTCCACGAATGACAACCGGGACAAATGGCTTAAAACGCTTTCCGAGACACGGAGGGGTCATGGTATGTAAAGATTACCACCCACCCATCCACAGACCAACCACGGCAACCGTAGCTTAACCTGATCGATCGATTTTTCATAGAATCGTCCATGAGAAAACATGATTACGAACGAACAGACATGGCATTCAAAGTTACCTATCATGATTGAAGCCATTCTTGAGCTGCTGAACAATAGTCAAAAAGTTACTTAACCGTATCGTCTATACGTCCCTTGCAGACTTTCTAAGCAAACTTCCGTGCCACAATAAAAATAACAAAGCTGTCAGTTAAACCCAATTACCGTATCCTAATCCGTAATCACTAATCAGGTGTTGACCGTAACGGAGTATTGGGTAACTAAGTACCTGCAGATATTACGTTAACCAAGCACCTATAGTAACTATGAAACAGAAACAGAAGATGCAGTCGATACAAAATTGCAAGAATATATACCCATCAATCTCCTTTTCACAAAGGAAACCTGTATCCAAGCAGTGGGAACATCATATACTGATTATGCTGATATTCCATCAATTAGAAACCAAAACAGATTGTAAATTTGAGGATATAGTGTTATCATCATATGCCTAGCCTTTTTTCCCAAATATGTTGGGGTCGGCTTCCAGTCTAATCGGATGCAGCTGAATACCAGTATTTTACATGGAGCCCTTTACACAGCGCAGATTTTGTAAACCTACGTCAACACAACTGATATAGCCACCTTTACAGAAAATTTTCGATGACATACAATCTGAATGCCTGATGGATGAACCACAATAATTAATTAAAAGGATTTGCTTTTAAATTGAGGAAGCCTCTAAATCTTGCGACTGTGTAGTAGTTCCTGCTTCAAAATCTTACTATTTGACAACAAAGCATTAGTGATGAAACGTTTACGTACGTACCTTAGAAGTGAGCCTTCTATTCTCACCTGTTCTACGCTTACGGTAAGCCACGGGTCACTTCACACGAAGCGAGGAATTACGCGACATTGCCCGCGGCGGCAGCTCGATCGTGGTACCCACTCTAATGTGAAATGTCTACGGGCAACTTATTGTTAGCCAGGCTATCTCTACAAATTGCCCACTTGAAATCTATTGGAAAATAGGAACCGCCAGAGGCTGAGATTTTCTCAGAATATTCGCGATTAGATGAGAAATCATTTGATTTGATGATTGATATGATTCCTGGTGTTGGGTAATTTGTTACAAGTATAGAAAATAATATCGATACGGATGTTTGGTGGACATAGTTGCAAGAAACATACGTCGAAGATTTTGTTCCACAAACGCTGCTTGTGCTAGCCAGGATAATGGATATAATGCTATTAAAACAGCACCAAAAACACTCTTGAAATAGGCAAACACGCATTTGCATCTTTTTCTTAAGATATAATCAACAATCTTGCAACCTTGTTTGTCAACCTCTCCAAACAACACTAAACAAATTACGTACAATCTAACTATTAATGTGAGACCTTTAAAATCTGTGCATCAGCATTACCGTGCGCGTGGGCATGATGTGGGCGGAGCTTGCAACAGTCTAGCAGATGTACAGCGATCTCACGGAAACTATGCTTGCTGAATTATGGATAGTAGAGCTTAGGACTTGGCTAGCATTGAGGAATGGCTAATAAATTATAATTTAAAAACTGACTGGCGAAGTTACTTGAGACAAGCGATATCTAGATAGTGTTGATCTGATCCGAGAAGATAATGCAAGTATGTCAGGAAAAAAAATGGAGCTGTACTAGGAAAACGATGACTTAGAAATGATGACTTAAAGTGATGACATAGAAGTGTTTATGGGAGATTGGCCGGCACGGTAACTTACAGAAATTAGTGGCAGGTTATAGAGGAGAACTTAACCCAGCAGTATAATAATACGGGTTTAACAAGAAAAATAAACTGATACAGCTGATTAGACATAATATATATTGGAGCGGTTCGAATACTAGAAAAGACTCGCCCAAAAACATTTTAATGGCAGCTGTGATTCTGATGATAGCAGAGTCTGAAGCCAATCAATTATGTTTTACGATATTATAATTTATCCAAATGGTAATAAGTTAAAAGATCTAGATTACTTTCCAGTTTTAGTAAATGCCGAAGTGGGTAGAGTTAATAAAAGGAACATAAAAACTAGCCAAAATAAAAATAGAAGGATTTGTCGGAATTTTAACGATGACTAGTTTCCTTTACGTAACCTTTTGTCTTAATTCTGTGAATATTGGCGTTTGCCCAAACCCACTATAATTTAGACACGATAATTAATTAATTTAACACTGATTCTTTCTGATGTGCTGTGTTTCACCGAGGCTACGGATGCCTGGAGACTCGCTTGCCCGAGCACAAAACCCCCAATCCATCTTCCCAGAGACGGTGGGATGAGCCACTCTGCACTGTGGTACAGAACAATTCACTTGACTCGTCTGCTGCTACTGCGGAACGTGCTCGCCTGCTGGCTGTGGGTAAGTAGGAGTCGGGTCTTTGGCTTCATGCACTACCTTCGTCGAACATAGGCACTTTGTTCGACGATACTACTTTCCGCCTCGCTGCTTCCCTGCGACTAAGAACTCCTTGCTGTTCTCCGCATCGCTGTCACTGTTGCGAAGATGTCAACAACTTCGGACACCACGGCGTCACGCGAACTTTAATGACATCATCCGACGAGCTCTGGTCACCGTCGGTGTTCTAGCTATATTACAACCGTCCGTATGTCTTTATTTCCATGAAAGGTGGGTAGGCTTTTGGTGTGGTGTGGGACGCAGTGTGTCGATACTTTTGCGCCATCCCATCTTCTTGGCTCGGCGTGATGTGCTGGCGCTGCTGCTGCGGCGGCGGAAAACCTCAAGCGGCGAAAGTATAATAACCTTATCGGAAATTATTATTTCGAGACGTTTCAAGAATTTTCTGGATAACATGCTGAGCTGAATGCTGAGTGTGAGGCCCGAGATAAATCAACTTGCAATACTCGTCCTTAAACCAAAGTTAACACATATTGGATGCAACCACAATCTTTGTTGCATCGGCATCCATAACACTAAACCTCGGGCCGTATATTTTCACTCAACAATCCACAATTTGCATGCATAAAATTGTTTAGAAAGTAACCATTTCCATACATCAACCGTGTACGTTCCTGTTGGCACATCCAATATTTATCTGGCAGAATACGGAAGCTTGCCACGCAACGCTCAAGACCGGGAAGCGAACACTAATAATTGTAACTCGATATAAATGAAGAGATAACGTCTATTACCACTGTTTAAGGAAGCCTAGTCAGTTTCCTTTGATATATTGCTTACAATACACAGGTGTTTAATGTAAATGAGAAAGCTCTGTGAACTTCCAATGAGCTTAAAGGAATAAAATGTGCTAAATTGTACTGCTGTTGCATCATTCGACGATAATTCTAAATAGTTGAAGCTTATTTTTTTTTTTTTTGCAAACATTTTGAAGGTATATTGTAGCCCTTGTTGATTCTCTCCGCACTATATTTTCCTGCTTACGCGACACAGGCTAGACAAAGAGGATCATTAAAATCATCGACAAAAAAACTCTGAAGTTACAATTATCATCATCATCTACTTAGCCTTTTCCCAACTATGTTGGGGTCGGTTTCCAGTCTAACCGGATGCATCTGAATACCAGTATTTTACATGGAGCGACTGCCTATCTGACCTCCACAACCTAGTCACTGGGAATACGATACCCCCTAGTAAGACTGGTTAAAATGATAAAAGTTAAAATGATATTAAAACTTAATTATACATGTTTTATGACCACATCATTTCTTCACTGGCCTTTATTATTCGTGAAGTATTCTAACCCTTGCGCCCATTAAAAATCAATTACATCTCTCCTGTAGTCAGAGTCGCTTTTACAAAGACCACGCTTTTCAAATCTTGTACATTGTTATATGTACTTCTTTTGTGAAGACTCGAACGTGACTGCGTGCTACGACAATATTGTTGATAGTACCTTCAAACCTTCGATGAATGAATGGTATGAACAAATTACACGCGACAAAATCACGCTTCCTCATTCACAGATGTATCATGCATATTTTGATCTTCCTTTGTAAGTACAGCGTTATTTTCAGCAGACACTCCTTTCAGAATTTTAAATCTTATTTGCGAAGGATTAATACCATCGAAACAAGAATTTGTCAATTTTAGCAGTGACATCTTTACTCTGGAATTTTTCTTGGTTACCATATTTCTTTAAGTGAATAAGTACATAATATACAACATTATTTTTAGTATATGCGAGACCCGAAACACGTGTCTAGTATTTTTATGTAAAGAATCTATCTACAAATTTTCAAAACTGTATCATGAAAAATGACAAAGTTATAAGCATGTTATGTTACCTGGATGTCCGTACAAAAAGTTGGTTACCACATAACATGCGCCGCCGGCCGACCAGCTGTGACCTGTGTTGTGCGCATATGATTGCGGATATGTATACTTAGTGTCGCTCGGTGTCCAACTTGTTACCTTTTTTAAATATTTTTGGGACAAAAAATAACATGGTGTAAACATTATTGGAATCGATTCAGTTACTTATTCTGAACAAACTATATTCAGTTGTAGTGTATACATTTTTTTTTTTGGTTTTTTGCTAAATGGGCCTGCTCTTCACATCGATCACGCCTGGTGGAAAGCGATGGATGATGTCTATGATGGAACGAGCAGCAGAAAGGTTAAATGTGGGAGGGAACACAGATACCGGCAGAGTTCCATACTGGCTATGCGCATAATAAACGTGAAGAAGAAGCGTTCAGTACGACTCGTTGGGATATCAACCAAGTGTGTACGTCTGGTTGTCCCATGGTAAAAGAGCGATGGTAGAATCAGGTCGTGGGGCTCCTACGTACACTCTCCGTTGTACAGTCTGTAGAAGACCGACAGGCAAGCAACATTACGCCGAAGAGCTAGGCTATGAAGCGTAGCTACCAACGTGTCGTCGACTATAAGCCTTTTTGCTCTGCAATCCACCAAGTCAAGCTGGTATTTGGCTGAGCCATCCCAAAAGTGGCTACAATACTCCATACAGGAAAGGACCTGTCCTTTGTACAGACTTAAAAGCTGACCTGATATGAAGTATCACCTCACCTTATTTAGGATGGCTAGCTTCTTGGCTGCAGTCTAAGCTTTTGATTCGATGGTTGAGCCGAAGTTGAGATCAGATGTCAACTCCATGCTCAAAAGCTGTAGGCGGTGTGTGTGTATTTCGTCACTTTCAAAGTGATTTATGTTGAGATCACATTCCTTTTAGTATATCGAACAGCATATCAATGAATAATATAATTATCTTGCATTACATAACTGATAGATTGCGATACGATGCTGCATTGAATGGATCTTAAATTGTTGAGTTCCAAATTATATTCATTTTCTTCGTCAATCTTTCGAATTTACCAACGATCGATTGGAATTAAAGTGGGGTGTTCTATTTTGAAATACATCAATTTGTTCGTACAAAAACTGTTGTACCTTCCAAGTCCAGGTTACTTGAAAGGGCTTGGAGAAAGTTGAACAGTTCTTTCGACAATCGGCCCTCATTGTGTTCCAATCCCGATTTGTGTTGAAGCATCAATCTTTTGCATTGAACTGTTTTGCTCTCATTGTTAGAAAGTACTATGTTAAATGTTTTTCTGTCAGCTTAAGATTTCTATTTCATTTACTTGACATTATTTTTATCTTTGCAAGGCATGTTGTGCTAAGGGCACAGTTTGTTGGTCTGATTCCGTTTTGTTATTACCTATATTACAATTTTTACAAGCTATGTCTTTGCATGTCCTTCCTGTATAATAATATTCACTGTATTGCTTTTATTGTTATTTTTATTTATTTATTGCTGTTTCAATGCTTTGGCCTCAAAGTCTAGATACGAAGTAGTCATTAAAAACTCATAAACTTTCTGTTTCGTATATCTATAACCATGAGTGACTGGCATTCAGAGTAACATTTGGGCGCTTTTATTATCCCTTCGTAACGAACAGATCTCTTTTAGATTACGTACCAGAAGACCCTTCTCTTTGTAATCAACAGTTTCACAAAGAACATACTAGCATTGTACTTGAGATGAGAGCTTCATAAGCATATCAAGGATCAATTTGATCAAAATAATGGTAACGCTTATATTGCGCCGGTGTTAGGTAACACACGCACGGGTTTAGGTAGATTGTTGTGATAGCACTATTATTGCTTCCATCAAACAGACAGAGGACCCAAATTATGAAACGATAAGATGAATAAAATCTTCTCATTCATATAATTTCTCGAATTAGTTCTTATTCAATCGTTTATTGGCAACAATGGTAATAGAATTGACAAAAGAGCTAATCAGAATGATTCAATTGGATAAGTCATTATAAGTCGTATTGAAGATTTCGACGGTCATCGCTTGCCCCAAAGATGTTTCCGGCATCCTACACAATATGTAACGTATTGTGAGAGAAAGCCGTCCATCTGATTGCCAATTACGCTATTCTCTTTCACACAATTCCACGCGACATTCCCGAGTATTTTTTATAATGATTGTTTACGAGATTTCCCTTCCGGATATGTTGTTTAATGTCCATATTCGTCAGAATGGAAGCTGTTCAGTGTTAGAAATGTGTGTTTGAACTTTTAAACAAGCTGACGTCTATATGGTTGACATATACGTACATTGGTACGGCTGAACTGTAGCAAATCCTTATGATCAATCTCGATTTACGGTCTGTATGCAATTATAGTATCCATTTTTATCTTAATGCCTTCAATATCCATTGCGATATTGAAGGCATTAAAATCAAATTGAATGTATTTTCAACCGACTTCAGTTCATTACTTTTAAATTAGTGGTGATGCAAATATACGAGTGTCTTGCAATTAATTTGCCAAATTAATTTAATTTATTACATCCACTTCCTAGAAGACTGTTTTGTTTTTATTTGGACAATAAATGAAATGCTATTCTGCGGAAATAATGTCAAAAATGTTCTTATATATTTCAACGTTTTGTAGCTGATGTTCGTCGTTTGACGCACCAATGAAACTGATGCTAGAGAAATGTTTATCGTTTCTGGTGTTATGTAACTCAATTTACAAGACAATCGTTCCAATATAACACTTTTCTATGCGTTGATTATGTTTATATGATTATTACAAATGTTTCGTAACGCCTCTTTCTGATTCATTTCGATTTACATTTTCCTCAGAAACTCATTTATTTGCATCTTTGTGTTGTTATTCCTGCTAAAAGCATTTGTGTTGCGATGGTCTAATTCTACGGGGTACCTAATTTGTAACGTGTTATTTGATCGATAACTATAGGAGATCTCTTTAGATAGCAGATGTGAATTGAGGTCAGCGCTTATACATACGTCCATGCGGCCACTTAAAGCAAAAATCGTGAGTTGGGTTTCGAGATTTTGCGAATATTGATTCGTGTATCTGAATGTTAAAGACGATATTTTGTATTGATGTAATTTAAGTTCTCAATTTCCAAATACGGGATCTCTATGGCCTTGAACTGGCTTGAACTATTACTGCATCTATAAAGTAGGATAAGTTAATTGTAAGCAGACTTCCGAGAATCCTTGGTCAATCATCGCCGTGCTTCCGTTCCGAACAAAGTCTGTCTCGTGCCTCTCGTTCCGCTCAAACGCGCTCCGATAACCAAAATAGAAGTTCAAACCGATCCAACATTCGACAAGAAAAAAGTCCTGCCAAATACACCAAAAAAAGTAATCGCCCCATTCCTCTCTGGCTAATGCTCGGAAACTATTCACGTTGCTGTAAAGTTTATCCTGCGATAAGACTCGAACGACATTTGACTGGTGGCCGTCTCGTTCTCGCTTGACGGATTCCTCGATAGTGAGGGAGACAGAGAGGTAGGGCGCACTCCGCGTGGCCGTTGATGTTTAGTTTGAAACGGAACGGAACAGTTTGCGAGTCGCCGGCTCTGCGCTCGGCCGACTGACGCAGGCAGTTCGTTGCGCTCAACTCGACAATTTATTTTAACACACTTTTTGAACTGTTTTTATAATCTAACGTTTAGACAAGTGCCTTATTGTTAATGGATGTGATAGTGAATGCATGTAATGAATTCGAACAACTAAAAGCAAATGAAAAGTAACACCGTGTGGATTTTCTGAGACGTCTTGAGTTTTGTGTCCTTTTGGTATAAAATTTGCAGTAATTATGTTATGGATTTAAGTTTTTACGTTTCTTTGTTAACTGTATTGTGTTGGAGCACGTTTCTACCCGTATATTGGCACGAGCCTTTAATAATAATAGTGCACCGAAACCAGTTTGCGAGTGCGGTTCGGCTGTGGTTATCCTGACTTATATGCGGGCGTCTTTCTCGTGAACGAATTTCGACGCATCTGTAGGTATTCTTTTGAAGGCTGCGACTTCAGTTCATTTTCTTACATCATCACTATTTTTGCATTTGTTTTTTGTGTTGTCAAAAATGGTTTTACTTATCTGTAAAAAGTTGTAATCAGTCGTGTTAATTTTGTTTATCATAATCTAGTTTGATATCAGATTAACGGCTTGCATCTTTGGCTAATATTTCCAATCACTAGACCGATTCACCTTGACCGTTTAATACGATGGCGATGCTTTAAGACTTTCTGTTTCGAGGTTACTGGAATCCTGAGCGTACCTTGTAAAGCTTTGCTCGTTACGAAAATTAACATATCTAGTCGGTCACTAACTGGCATTTGAGCGTAGACTGTTTGGTGACTAACCTGCTCGAGAGTTATTAATACCTGATTAATAACAACTCAGTTGTAAACAGGCTATCATTGTTACCCATTACTGGAGTGTTCACAAGCGTCAGCTTTTCAAACGATTCGCATGTGGAAATCCGTACCTCACAAATTAATTCTTTATCTCACATAAACCGTCCCATCATGTCCAAAGTTAACAGTAAATTACAATCTCCATTTATAAACACCAGTTAATCGTAGTTAACTGCACATAACTAATGTAAACATCTTGTCATGTGTGGGCAGTTGAACTGGCGCCGTTAATTTACTATGAAACTTACTAATTGCATCTATGCACCAATAATATCTTTTAGCACTGTCGCCTTGCCTTTAAATCTTCCAGTTTGTCAACTTGCACTGTTTCAGTAGCGGTTGCTTTGGGTTTTTTTATTGTTCCACTAGTCGCTCCACGCTTCGCTTCTCTGCTATACGTGACTTCATTGGCTGCATTTTTTGCATCTTGTCAGCATGAATTCTCTTATCTAACAGTAACTTGCAATCTAGTTTTAAATTACCCAATTCACCTGAAGCAACTGAGCGGTTTTTGTCTATTTTTGATTACAATTCCTCCGGTTCTAATCTGATACTTCCTGTGACTCATGGCGTATGTATCGAAACTGCGAGTACCATCAGTTACGCAACCTGAAGGTGGCAAGTCTCCAACTTGTAACGTGAAAATGTATTACTTCCATGAAAGAAAGCGATAATTAAGGATCAGTGAACTTCCTGACTGATTGTCAACGCCACTCGTCACTAGTTAAATATTTGTTGGTGTCTAAAACTGGAAGACTGTTACAATTATAATTCTGCCTGAAACGCTTGATCGCTTGCTAACTATTAGTGAAATTGAATTATACGTCGTTAAGCAGACAACTGGTGTTGATGACTCACTTCGAATTGAAAGCCACAGTTTCATGTGTTTCATTTTCTGTTTTGCTAACCAATCGTTGACTTTCGACTGTTATGACACTGGCCAATTATTTCACTTAGAAGCATGTTACCACCATTGTGTTTTTCTTATTCTAACAACATTTCTAGTCTTAATTGCCATTTTTATGACTCTAAGCTTTAAATTATGTGGGTCGTCCAGTAGACTTCTAGTTTTTACGAGCTGTTTGCGGTGTTTTTCGTCTGTAGTCTCGATTTCATCGCACTGCATTTCTCTTTATTTCTTTTTATTCTGACGTTGCTTCAGTTTATTAATATGTTTTCTCTTTTGTATTATTTGTGAATATTTTTTCTTCTCGTAGCTATACCATATTTATGCGACAAGTTTATTTTCTATTGTTAGTAAATTAACTTTCAAAAACATAGCTCATAAAGTAACCGAGGTGACACCGCTCTGGGCTTGCTGTGTTAATTCTCTTATGTTTTCTTAAGCTTTATGACTGAATCAATAAGGTTTAATTGAAATCGAATTTGTGAAGGCGCCCGCATCTTTGCTTTTTTCTCCTTTTTCGGACCCTTAAGGATGATGTCCGTTAATGTAGTTTCGATAAAAATGTTTTACGACATTGGAATGTTCGAGTATCTATTGAATTTTATTCAAACTAACATTTTAATGGTGTCCCTGCATGTTAAAAACTAGTTCATTTAACATTTTTTGTACCAAAAGGACACTCATAACGTTCCGGTTTTAGACGAACAATCGAAATAACAAAGTGACCTGCAACAAGTGCTCTTATTAACGAAGTACAAACATATTTTTGAAGTATTTTCTACATAAAATTGGAAGCGAGACGTATGATTTTACATTGGATCTTTACAATTGGGACCACGAGGAAACTGGAACAAGCATTTCGCGTTTAGTGAGATGATACAAACTATTAGGTAAGTTTTATAAAATTAGTACTTATATCTTATCAGGATCTCATCATGTTACCTAGTTGAAAAGATATACATAATTCTCATAATCAATTTGCAGCTGTTGAAATCCAATTTGAGAACAATGTAAGCGAAGATTAAGCAGACAAGAATTTTACGTAGGTATACAACGTGTAACGTTAAATGCGCAAAATCTGAAAATAGTTTGATCAGAATAACGAGCAGAACTAATTGAACCACTTTTTAATATAGGTCACATTTTTTAAAAAATCTTTATTAAAAACGTTGTCGTGTCTATTTATTAATAGGTCAAGCAACCCAATGTCAGCGCGGCGCAGCGGCCCGGTGACGTCTCCTCCCTCGATAAAGCGTCGTCGCAGACGCGAGAAACGATCAGAATCGCCAGTAAAACTAAAACAGCACATAAAACCTTTACAATTTTTTTAATGACTTATTTTCTCTGTGAAATAGGTCAATTGAATTAAAAATCAGTTGGGGTATCTGAGGTTTTGCGCATTTAACGTTACACGTTGTATAATGTTTCTTATAATAATAATAATAACGATTTCATTTCTTTCAGCTCTGTGACCCATATAAAACAGAAATAGATAAAAATACAAACACAAATAGGTACAAAACACATAAATTGTTGCTCAGCTAGCCAACTCCAAATTGTCAGAATTACATCACAAACATTATTTAATTAAATTGAGTAATCTAAAGTCAAATACACAATCGATAAAGAATAAATTAATAGACTGCTTCATATCCTTTAATCGTCTTTCACAATAACTTAAAGGAAGTGTCGTGCTAGCTGTTATACTACCACAACAAAAAATTAGTATACATAGATAAAAGCAACAAAGTTACTCTATAGTCATCTCTAATTCAATAAACACTATATTGCGTGCATAGTAACTCACTATCTCAGTACATACAACATTAGCCAACACCCATCAAATGTAATTTATTCTGCGTGTGCATGTGTAGCTCTTTTATGGTACTTTCTTTGACACGCCTTTTGAAATGATTGCCTTAAAACGGAGTGCCCATCTGTTAGCGATAGCCGATGAGCTGTGATTGACAGCTGACGTTTATCTTCTTCATAACTTTCCAATAAGATTTTACACAACTGTTTCAATATTTGTGAATTTATTTAAACTTAAAGATGAAGAATTTTAAGATATACTTGAAGAGGTAACTTCGTTAAGAAAGGAAGAGGAAGATAATAATATGGTTGGTAAAGCAGGGACGCAGAAAGTACCAAGTAAAGAGTACGACCAAGTCATAAATTCATTCATATTTGAATTTGATGATCATAAAATTGAGCACAGTACGCCTAATAACACAGATTTCTTACTGCCCAGTTATAAATGCAAAGCCAACTAACAAGCCTATAAAAGAAATATGTAGTATTTCTCTCGAAATAGTTATTAAGGCCACATTACTATTTAAAACGGAATACCGATTAACGATGATCGCAATTACATAGTAAATTGTAACGATTATTCGAATCGCCCTTATACATCGTCAATCGATACTTTTATTCTACACTAAATATAAACAACGATGTGATTCTTGCTGGTTTGCTATTCGATTTGTACTCGATTTAGTCAGTTGACTCACTGACCTATTAGCCTTGGTGATTCTGATTTATGTTCACTAATTGAACTGTTGTGATTTATACCAAGCCAGTTGAGATATTGTTTGGAACACCTAAATCTAAATACAACAGCTTGGAAATAGAATTTACACAAACCATGCTTCAATACCTCCGACTTGAACATACGTCCCTGTATTTAAAAACGTTGTTTAAAGTTAAGTAATAATTAGCGACTGCTTAACCATACATTTTTGACGTTTAAACGTTTATTAATAAACTCCTTCGTTTTTAGATGTGATATCATTGAAATTTAAGTGATTTATTGTACTAAAACTGTCTTTTTTGTTCTGTTATTTTGAAATCTATAAAGGATCAATTAGGAAGACACTACTAGCAAATTGCTTTAAACGCCAACATAAGTTATATTCCCCCATCAATTTGACAAATTCTTATACTGCTGAATTATCTTTTACGGAGATAACGCCATCTTTAACCATATTTTTATGGGTGCAGTCTAGACGATTTAAATTAAATTCTTAGACAGGCGTTTGAAGTAAATGGTATACTTAATCTAGATTTTACCCATTAATGTCTCTTCGATATTAACTACCTACCTTCTCACAGAAAAGCCGTAGCTGAAGATGCATATCTGTGTTAGTAAATGTATTTATATAGATCCCCTTTAAAATAATCCCAGACATTGAGATAATTTTTTTTATACTAAAGCCAGTGTTTTGTCGTAATTAACGTTCAGATAGACACATTAATTAATGCAAATAAGACTGAACTTGGCCGCGTATATATATAACTCATAAATTTTACGCGAGCACTCTCGAACTTGGCCTTCTTTACCAGAAAGTGCTTCATATACCCTATGTAGTTAGCATGCTAGTGTTTGTTCATTGACGACATCGAAATGTATCATCTAGTTAGTTAACCTTTATCACTTCGTTATTCATTGCCAACTGCTGTTTTACATTTATAAAATTGTTTGTACAGTAAAACGTTCTTTGTTCGATTCATGCGTTGGTAAAACTGTAACAGTGACTCTATTTTCATCAGCAGCTTAATGAGATATACAACGTGTAACGGAAAGGGGGTATCAACCCTGAAGGAGGTGAATGTGCTCATGAAACTCAACAACTTTCCCCAAAGAACATAGGTCGAAATATGAAAAAAAAATTTGGCCCTCCCATAGTAAATCAATCAGCTGGTAGTCAGTTTTGTAAGGGAGGGCCAAATTTTTTTTTCATATTTCGCCCTATGTTCTTTGGGGAAAGTTGTTGAGTTTCATGAGCACATTCACCTCCTTCAGGGTTGATACCCCCCTTCCGTTACACCCTGTATATGTAATGTTGTTAACTTCCGATTTATATATCTTCAACTTGGATACTTCATCATCCATCTAATCATGGTTATTCAGATCTGTGGCCTCCTGGTAAGGTCCACAATCAGATTCGACAGTTACATCCTGAAGTTTGGAATGTGTACGTACTGTCGCCATTTAGTATATTTTCCCACATATAATTACCAAGATATTGGTGGATATGTGCGTGCTTCAGTTCGGATCCGGCTGTTGCAACGTTCTCTTCACGCCCCAATTCTCCGCGAGTTTCGTTGCCATTTGTTTTGCTTTATGATAATCGCCATTTTGTTCCTTTTTTACTTTTAAATCACCTCTTGTTGGTTCAATTGGGCATTTGATAGGCTGAGTGATAGGTTATGACTGACAAGCTTTCAAATTAAATGGTTGAAACGAATGGTGCGTTTGTGATGTAACTGTTTTGTTAATATGTATGTGTGTCTTGCGATATTTTCGTATCAGTGATTCAAATTGATGCATTGATTATAATGGTAACTGTTACAACATTGATTGGAGTAAGTAACCCTAATTTTATGTTTGGTGACCAAAAGAGATCCTGATTACCGATAGGTTGATTCTTTTAAATTAATGTTGTGGATTACCACTAGTTAATTATGCATTAAATGATAACCAGAGGTTTGCTGCTAAAGATACAAACACAAATACCAATTTAAACGCATCAGCAAATGCAGAATGACGGAAATCTCAAAGTAGTTACACACTAAGGCTTTTCTCAGCATCATTTCTGTTCGCCGCACACAATTCGTGGAAGCGATTGAGTCACCCACACAGCGGTTACGATCTACCCGCGAACTAAAAAGCGTATAACAATGCGAGCCGAAAGCGGCGTCACTCTAAATGTAATCTGAATGTACCGCTATGCTGTTGCAGTCAGTTGTTATCCAGACTAGGTCAGTTTTTGTCGAATCTGCCACTGATGGCTTTCAGACAATTTTGATGGTCACACTTTTCGTCAATGTTGAACTTCATTTGAAGCCTATTTACATTTTTTGTCAGGTAGAAAGATAGGCTTGATTAAGAGGTGTTTGCAACACATGGGTTGGGAAATAAACTTATTTTTACCATGAAATTGCCTGACCTAAGCAAGTTTCATTCGGAGTACATGAAACCCAAAGAAATATCGGAACACTGCTTTTCGTTAAAACACTTCAGTCCTTGATTAATGTAGGCTTCTGTTCTCTAATCATACCTAGAAGTGTAGCATTGCTATTCCGTAAAAAAATTACCGAAAAAACATAGATGAAATGAGCGTCATTCCACCTGATGTTAGGGATTATCACCATTGACAGCGCACTTCACTTGAGTTTTTACGGTGAGATATTTACAATATAGATCAGCTGCTGGAGGAGGTGATGCTTTTGGAAGTCCAAGTTGAGAATGGACTGATTAACTGTAGTGCACATACAATATAGACGCCACCATAATCCGCTACACTGTAAATTTAAACCTCAATGCAGCATGATGCATCTGCAACACGCTACACAGTCACAAAGTAAGCCAACGTTCTGACCCCAGTATGTGCAGTTAGCATTACCTTTTTCTACATAATTTAAAATCCGCTACTTACAGATTTGTTTTTGTTTCCTTTCTCTTACCAACAGAACATCACGCTTTATATTTTACTTTGCAACACGTACTCGATCGCAAAACGCAACAAAGTTGAAGAAAAAATATCGAGACTTGGAACACGACGACGCAATGACATTTCAAGTTTTTCTTTACTGTATGTAGAACACTGTCACTCGAGCAATTTTTCTTATAGTCGTGTCGTGCGGTAAGCTAAATCTTTTCACTTTTGAGCAAGTTTGAATGAAAGGTTTCTTTCAACCCAAAAAACCATTGAACAGCTCCATTTCATCTGCTAAACCTTCGTATCTTTGTTTTATTAATACAACAATCAAAATCTCTCGGAATTAAATATAAGAAGTAAATACTTGTTACCCACCCAAGTTAATTCCAGTCAAGCCATTCAAAACCATTCAACAGGCAGTCGTATCCAAAATTGATACATTTTCATTCACTGATTTGTCGGCAGATAGCTGTTGGAAGAATGGCGCTCGTCTAACTGATTTGAAGTGACAAAACATTCGGTATTTGGATTCGTGAACAACCTTTAGAGGACTCCTTTGATATTATTGATTGATGTTCGACTCGGCTCGGAAACGTATCGAACGGTTGTGAATACCTATGCTGGTATCCTTATAATGGGTAATTTCTTCTTGCCCTTTTGGCTTATCATATAATGCACCTTATTCCCAATATACATGATTATCAGTCGAAGTCCCATACATCAATGGCGCAGGTTCAAAGATTACAACAATATACGATTGCCTGCCGATCGATATCTACTAGCATTGTCGTAACCTATTTACCTCATTTGACTTAGCACAGGTATTGTTAGTTCAAGTTGTAACTTAGACGTACAAACACTTACTTCGATAAGTCTTTGATTTTCATATATCAACTTGAATGGTTGCTTGATAATGGTGTCGTATTAAACTACGTTTTATATATTATGGTTGTCAGTTGTTAAAATGTTTGTTAGAATATGTTGATAATATGGCATTGTTTACTACAGATAGTGCCATCCACAAGTGTGCAACATTTCGCTACTATTTTAGTTTTTTCAATACACAGCAGTTACTTATTAGTGGGTAATTAGTGAGTATCGCCAAAAGTAAAACACGTGCGGAATTAACTTGCGATAACCAATAACGATTAGGAAGAGAGTGGGGCGCGTCTTCGTGGATGGCACTATCTGTAACAGGTCGCGTACCCTATTGCTTATCTTTAAGACTGATAATGTAATTAGCCGAATTTTTAATGTGCGTTTTGGTAAAGTACAGTTTTAATTTTCTTTTTTTAAGGCCTTTTACAAATCCGTTATTTCCCTTAATACTAGTTCACTTAAAATCAAAACCACGTGTACTAAAACTTCAACTCCTTCAAGAATTTTATCAATATTTACCTTCATTGCCTACTTTACTAGTATCCCACTTTCTCTATTGACTCTGTCGATACATTCCACATGGCACCTTCAATTTCGTCATGCAACGGTTAACCATTTTTTCCCATATTTGTTTGTTATGATAGTAATGAGCAAACACACAATGTTTATTTGAGCAGTAGATCCAACCACCTTATCATATACAAATATTGGCGTCGCGGTCTAAATCTGATAGACAAAACGGAAGACTAAACATTTTTATGATAAAAATATGGCTTGCTTCTAAGCGTATTTGTTTGAAAAGTCAATGTGCTCTTGTTAACAGTGGGTATAAAATTATCTGTGATTTTAGCATAAATAGAACGATTGTATTCTTCGGCTATGTACCTCGATGTATTACTTTAAATGTACTTGTTTTGCCGGTTTCAATAATACCTATGTGATACCATACAAAAGTTATGATCTTGCGCACTAGCAGTTACCTCTACATTATTAATACCCAGCATGATCTCACGCATCCTATTCGCTGCACTAATATTACGTGCCGTGTCGTCAACTAAATCAGTATATTACCCTCCGTCTATTTCTCGCTGCTGGTGAATAAGAACTGACTAACGTCTACGTGATTCAGAACAGAGATTTTCACAAATAACAGGGTTAAGTTCACACAGCCTTCTATTTTTGCCTTGGATAGATTGCGTGACTTTAAAGTCGGTTAACATTCATTAAGGCTTGCTGAGTACTGTGCAGCGTTTACAATCTTAATATTAACTGCAGGTAGATTAATTACTGTATAATATAAAAACCGGCCAAGTGCGAGTCGGATTCGCGCACGAAGTGTTCCGTACCATTATCTATAACTGCAAAAAAATCATGTCTGTTGTATGGGAGCCCCCTTAAAAAAATATTTCATTCTGTTTTAGTATTTGTTGTTATAGCGGCAACAGAAATACATCATCTGTGAAAATTTTAACTGTCTAACCATCGCGGTTCATGAGATACAGCCTGGTGACAGACGGACGGACGGACAGCGGAGTCTTAGTAATAGTGTCCCGTTTTACCCTTTGGGTACGGAACCCTAAAAACTGGTGAATGATTAGGTTAAAGAGTACGTTTAGTAACTAGAATTAATACGGATTGAGGAAGTGAACCAGAATTTTGTTGAGTGTTTCAATATAGGTTGTCTAGATTTAGAACTCTTACTAGGTTAGACTCACACGTTCGTGCTCGAATGAATACGAATTCTAGGTAGGAAAGTATAAATAATTTTCAGTAGCAATTTATTCAAATCTTAAATAAATGTTGACCCAATATCATCAGTATACTCATACAAATAGTAGCATCAATAAAAACTATTTTGCTTCTTAATGCTTCGTCATTCATATAGAAATATTCTTGAATGTCACATGAATTTTCCGGTACCCTCAACGGTAAAATTTGATAGTAAACATGGCTGTTTAATGAGTAAACCTCACCGAAATCACGTAGAATTCTCATTACCAATGATGCTTGCAGCACGTAAAGGGCTTTCTAGCCCTGTTAACATTTTGTTATCGTTTCCTTTGTTCCAAATGCTTCAGACTTTATATTAATGTGGCAATACTGCGTAGGAGTGTATTGTTTTGGATTACAAAGCTATCATTTATGAAGCAACGTCTTCCTTTCCCTTTGTTTTGGCCATCGCTCTTCGTGATGACCGTTGATTTGGTTCATGATGATGAACAGATTTAGTTCTATTAGTAATTAAATGAGGTTACTTTGTTGAAATTTCTTTATTAAGTTTACCTTAAGCCTCATCTTTCATTAACTATTTCTTCTAAAAACTTTGTTTCAAACAGAAAACCAGAAAGTTCAGGGACATTAACTTCTTTTTCGTCATCAATTTCCCCATATCTTTTTCATTCGCTAATAAGATTAGACCATCATCGTCAATTACCGTTCCAACTATTTACTAACTTTAAAAGTCGTGGACGTCCGAAGGCAGAATCACGTCCATCTATTTTCATCGCGATGGGCTTACATAAATCTATCTATCGACGTAGTAGCTAATAGTTCAGCAGCGACAACTTGATAGCTTCCTCTGCTATTAAACTGGCCTGTCCATGCTTCCTGCTAGGACATAGTACCATTTTGTTGAAGTTTTCCTGTAAAATGTGGATATGGTAATTAATTGGAAGTAATTTTTTCACCTTCGATACCATCTTTTCCTGAGCAACTGCAGTTTTCTTATCCCTACGTTATCTTACAATATCAATCATTCTGGATATATTCGTTTCAGACAAGATATTTTCATCTCTCACTCAATTGTATAAAATGATTTGAATATGCAAACTCACTGGGTGGTCACTTATTGTCCAATGTAAAAATTAATGCATTAAGTGATCTATTCATTCTGACATCCGTTGCACATTGCGGTCACAACACATTCACAGTACAACCTTTTATTACGAAACTTAACAAAAGTACCGACCAAGGTAATGGAAATCAAAGAACTGTGTACATTGATGCAATAGTTGAAATACCCAAAGGGAACCAAAACATAGTCTAGAATATATTTTACAGTCTAACTGAAGTTATCTTTGAACTATCAGGAGAAATTGCATGTTCTAGTGTCAGGGGAATAGGCGAGACGATTTGTCTTACGAAGGCATGGAGTGTGTTGAAACTCTGCCGATAAGGGCTACAATACACAGGGCCTCAATGTCCCTGTTAAATGAATTGAACAACACTTCAGTAAGGAAATAGTTTTCAAGTTTAATGTCGTAACGAAAGGGAAAATGAAAATCTTATGTTAAGTAGCAGTTTTCTATTAGAGTCAAGATGTCGTTGTACGTCAGTTATATTGCTGTCATAATTATACGTTATAGATTAATGTGTGTGCTATTGAAAGCTGAAACATAAAATTCATTATGTTAGGCTCATAGCACGACATTAAAGATTGATGGGATTGTGTATGAGTAGTTGATATAACCTTTTAGTTTATGATACCTCCCATTAGTAGCTACCATAACTAGCCTATTACCTATACTCACTCTAATGCCTGATCATCACTTTGAAATATTGCACACGATGTATCAGAAAATTAAATCAGAATTACTACCGGATTCCTGGAATCAAGTAAGAAAATACAAGTTACTGACTACAGAACATAATATGGGCGTAGTTACACAAAAAGGATCCAGTCCACACAAAGTCACTTTAGAGATATTAACGTTTGAAGTTTGGAAGATATTTCTTTATTTGTATTCATTTTAAAATTAATTGAAAGTAATGAAATAATTGTTATTACGCAAAAAGAATCCAGACTCCTTGATTCGTTTTACTTAATTGGTTGGTAATATTAGCTATGAATCAGGAAGGTTGGATTGTCCAAGGTGATTTTATTTTATAGTGCCATTCATGGGGGTTGGTTCTGAGGTTGATAAAAACTGATAGAAAGTTGTTTTTACTTGGGTCTTTTTTACTGGCCGATAGTACTGATATTTAGCATCAGTTTGGTGCACTTAACTCATTTTTGACCATGTTGTGGATTGGATCCTTTTCGTTTAACTACGTCCATATATGAACGATGAATATTGATAAGAATAAGTACACTAAATGCGTACGTAACTCAGCTCTATCTATCCGACTGCTCATAGATCTATAACTAGTAATTTGAACAGTTTCCAAGTGTTTTCACTGAAATCGCTAACAAAATAATGACTGTGCAAACGTTTGCCCCTAACACTTTACCTAGCTCTCTCCAAGTCAGGGTTTTATTAAATCTGGAGTTATAGTGCCCTCTCGGCGACTTGAAATGATCTCAATCGATGGAGATAAGCAGATTGCAGGGACTCTGACAGGGAATGATGAAGGACTTTCATTACTTTATGTAATTTGCTGAGAAGCTGTTGGTTTTAGATAAACTGTAGGAAGTGGTAGATTTGCAACAATTTGCCTGAGACGCGCAGTAAATTATAAAAGTAAGTTTAGTAGTTATTGCGTTAGATTCATTTTCAATACCGCCATGGCTAACCCTGCGAAACTATTACTCATGAACCAAAGCTTGATGTTTCAAAAGTCTTATTAACTGTCCATTGATGATCAACCAATATGATTTCATAGATTTATAGTCTTTTATACCTAATACGGGTGTCGGTGGGTAGTGCCAAGCCTCAAGACCTCAAGATTTTGAAAGTACCGTGTAGGCTTATAACGTTCCCTATATTTCAATGCAATTATATCAATAAAGTTGCGCAAATGGAAGTATACTATTGAGTCATTGCAGACGTGCTATTGAAAAGGAAATGTCAGTATTTGATTACGTTTTGTTAATTGCCAATAATTTAGGTTAATGCTTATAAAACAGTGCATGTGGGATTGATTACATAAATAATGATGCCGTATCTGTCAGTGCGTTCGATCGTGTTGATGGTGCTATATTGTGTACTGCAAACATTGTTTTGGCATTTATATCTTAATTTAGATTATACTGCAATCTTCGAATTCAGGAAAAGCTTTAAAAAGTTGAAGTTACAGTAACAATTAGAAAGCCTTTGTGTCTACCGTAGATCAATGTTCGAGGGTTGTTGCTTTTCTTCTTATATCAACGTTAAAAAAAAAAAAAAACTAAGTCTGACAGCGTTTACGGACTCACTGAACAAGAAGCTCAAATGTCTTTTCAACCTGCGATCAAATTACTGCAAGAGAAACATCTCATCCTCTCCTTCACCCTCATCGTCAGCGGATATTGTTAATTTTAATTAATCTTTTGACAGCTAATTCTCAAGCACGTCACACGGTTTCTACATCAGTCTAATTAAAGTGTTATCGGATAACGTTTGAATAGGATGGAGTCTCATACATGGCCATTCAGGTTGTATGTAATACCTAATTAGAAGCTGGTTTCAATGGATCGTTATAATGGCCGTGTGGGACGTGCCTTTGTTTGATGCGCTTTGTGCAAAATTTCAATGTGCCTTGATTTAGGACCTTTGATAACTGTTTCATGTAAAATGAAGCCGTCTTGACGCTTGATTGCAAGTTTTCTCTTTTCTAATACGTCGATTTTAATGTTATTGGGCAATTTGCGGGAGCTATCTGAGGATTAATTTGATTCCGAATTCAGTAGTGAAATTAATTCTCTTTATAATTACATGTTATGAATATTCAAATATGCTCATCTCTCTTAAAATATCTATATCTTAATCATTTAATTTGTTCGAACTCGCAATTACCTTCACACCATCGTTTAAGTAATTAGGACACATCTTCATGAGTTTTATCAACGTTTACTATTTTAACGTTTACTGTTTATTTATTTTGTTTTTTTTTTCGTTTTCGTTTTCTATTTTTTTTTTTTTTTTTTTTGTGGTACATTTCTGCTTCCGAATTGCTTTTGTTTGCGGCATGCCATTTGATTTGATAGGATTTTGGGTTTAACATCAGCTCGAACTATATACATCTCAGTATCTATCAGTTTCTTCCCAAGTAATTTTATATTTCTACCCTCAATGTTGGAAAACAAAAGTGTATCAGCAGGTTGACGTGCCGTCGTCGGTGGGAAGTAGGTTGCTTAATGATAGTCGTGCTATTCGCTAACAAGTTGGTTCTATAACAGTTTATAGCTAATACTTTACCGCTATACGAAATGTGTTGATTATGCGTTGGGGGAACATTGATCGTGTTTTGTTTTTCCTTGGCATTAACTACACCAGTTTTATAAGTACTGCTAGCGATAAATAATTTCCACTCATCAGTACGACAAGCTAAGCTGTGTTATGGACGCAAGCCTTTTGCGATTATATATTTTTGAACCGTGTTTGTCATGGGTATTCATTTGGTAGAATCTTGTGTGACATTTTAAGTCAAACTTTCAGTAATATTTCCTATAAGCTTCAATTACGAACTTTACATCTTTAAATTTAAGTTCACAAATTTCACTTTCAAGGCGTAAGGTTCTCACATTTGTCTAATAACCATGTGTACAAAGACTAACGGGCTAATTAATCGTTGAAGACGTTGGAAAGCGACTCCGTGTAACTTTCAAATGATGGCTTGCTGTGCATGCGATTAGATTTCCAATCGGACCGTTTGATACCCTAACCTAGCATTTAATGTGTGTATTTGTTATTTATTACTCACTTACTAAACTATCTTGTTTACGCAGATGATATTTTAATTGTGGGAAGGCATCCGTTGTATTATACGGAGTCATGCGTTAAGTGAAAGAGTTGTACTTCATAGATCACCGTTGATTGTTCCTTCATTGGTTCTTAGAAAGATATCTTCTATTTTATTAGTGTTTTTATTTACTTACTGAGCAGTGATGGTAGCGGCCACGACATACGAGTAGTAAGGTCGTGGGTTCGAACCCAGGCCAGCGTTTTACTTTGTGTAAATAATTTCATTTCCACTGCTCTCAAAACGGTGAAGGAAATACCCTGAGGAAACCGACATGTCCTAGAACCAAAAATTTCAAGACATGTGACATCTACCAACCCACTAGGCCCGCGTGGTAGATTTTAGCCCACCCCCTCGAAGAGAGGAGCCCTGTGTCCCAGCAGTGGGCTAGTGCCCATAACATAGCCTATAATTAGGCTGATTATACTACATATTTACTTATTCAACATTATCGAACATTCCATCATCTGCTACTAAGCAAATGTCTCATCTTAAATCATCTGCAACATCACTTTCAGCTTCTTTGTCTTCCTCATCCACTACATTCCGTATCGGACTCCGGACTACAGAAAATCTATTCAAGTTATTTCAAGCCTTTACCGATAAATATAGCATTTTCTTTTGATGTTTGTAAATGACTTCGTATCCGGTTTGGAAGCAAAGCGAATCGGTTTAAACAAAATGTTGCTTTAAATAGAACTGGCGACAAATGGTCTATTGTGACGGGTTTGACAAAAAGTGCAAGTTTTTATCGGTATAAAGCGCAATGTAATACAATTTCGTATAACTATTACAAATTTTGACTTAGGTACGAAATGTTTTATCCCTTCTTGTATCAACCTACAACACGATATTGACCGTGTCTCACTTGGTTCCTATAAATAAAACGAATCGTTTTGTGTACCAATGATACCATTTTTCATTGCCAAACATGGCATATACATAGATCCCTAGGCTACTGTGATAACTACTTCAATGTGGGAAGGTCTACTGTGCAAAGATATGAGGTTTTTTGCTTCATTATTGGTAAAGATGTAAAATAAAATGAAATTAGTAAAGATATACAAGAATCTTAATTTTAACCAATAAGGGGCCTTTCCCACGGCAAGATCCCGTTTTTTGCAGGTACGGTTTTTTGCAGGATCCCGTTTAGTAGTGTACGTGTTTAAATATACATATGTGAATATGTATATGTATGTGTGTGTGTGGCTTGTGTGAACAAGCCTCCTGTTTTCCGGATACTGCAAGCAAAATGCTTGTGTGAATATGTATATTTAAACACATACACTACTAAACGGGATCCTGCAAAAAACCGTACCTGCAAAAAAAGGGATCTTGCCGTGGGAAAGGGCCCTTGCGGCCCGTAAATTATAGGAATCGGCCATTAGTCATTTCAATGTATTCAACGATATGATTTGTCCTGGGTTGTTGACAGTATCATTGACGCTATCAAAAACAACCATTGACAGTAACATAAAGAGTTTCTCATGCAAAGGGCCCTAACCGTCACTCAATAACAATGTGGTAATAGCTTTCAATTCATTATTAATGACAATAAAAATGAGATCATTTGGCAGTGCGAGATATAACAATGAGTGTTAATATTAAAATGTTGTTATTATAAAGGGCTGTTGTATACTGTCAGTCAGATTACATTGGCAAGATAGTAGTGCCGCACCGTACATAATTTTTTGAGCCCCGACTTAAGAGTTGTAGGACATGGGTTCGAAACCAGACAGGCGGTTTACTTTGTGCAAATAATTTCATTACCACTGCTCTCAAATCGGTGAAGGAAAACAGTGTGAGGACACCGGCATATCCTACAACCAAAAATTCCAAGACATGTGACAACTACCAACCCGCACTGGGCCCGTGTGGTAGATTACAGACCACTCCATCTTAAAGAGAGAAAGCCTGTGTCCTAGCAGTGGGAACATTGTAGGCAGATTATTTCATTAAAAAAAACTTCTATTTCTCACTTGAATGAAATCGAAATGAAAACATTACATAATTTATTGCTTCTGTTACAGTAGAAACATTAGTGTGTAATTTATATCGGTCTATAGGTATATTGTCTACCCATTTCTTGATGTCGAATTAATTAAAAAGAGACCTTATCGAGTTCGTGAAGTGTGAATGTCGCAATTGATATTTTACGTTCGGTTATTGACCTATTTGTCAACTGTGCTTCACCAGATTATTTGGGCTATGGTAGAAGACATTCGCTATGCATCACCGCGGACGGGACGTCAAGTGTCACTTTTTTAACTGACGGGTCCAAGTTGGGGGAGAAAAGCGGGAAGTTAGTTAATCAGAATTAGTATATTATTACTTTTTATTTTTAATTCAATCATTTCAATAGAATCTTTTATCATTGTTCGGCTCAACCAAAGCACCTGCCATCTAATCTCTTCGCCACCCTTGGTTGACTGGTAGAGAATGCCTAAGGTATTAAGTCCGCCTTTGTACCTTTTTGTGTACGAAAATATTAAATAAATAAATTAGTGGAGGACAAAGCGAGTTTTACCAAACTAAAGTTTATGATCATATTAATACCAGCATATTATGGTCCTCTTCTCAAGCCGAGAAGGCACAGCATTTATCACCACGCTTGGTCACGATGAAGATGTCAGTAATATTAATATAAACTGAGAATTACATATGAATTGAAAAAGTCACATCGGTACTTGCCCAGATTTAAACGCATGACCTCGTGCATGAGAGGCGATGCCATAACCTTCCATCCACCCACCACGTTATTTGTAATTATTGCAATATCGTTTACTAAATTAGGAATACCATAATTTTAGTAAAGTATTGCAATACCCCTAACCGCATGAATTTTATGAGTAATGAAAATACTTTAGTAAATTCTGACAGTAGCTAGTATCACCAACTACATTATTACGGCGAAGTTAACCACACAGTAAATAATTAAATTTTCCTATTAAGTATAGGATATTGATTGACGCAAATATGACGCTAACAACTGTGTCTGTTACGTCACCGATTCCATACCTACCAATTATCTCTAGGAATTAGTAAACATGAAAACTTACATGTACTAAATTTAATGCTAAAATCACACTGATCAATACTCATCCATCCACTGATCCATCACTCGTGGATATAGCTTGGGTAAGGCCCGTCGTCTACGACGCTACTCAATATCAACTCAGTCTATCGCAGTCCACTGCTGTGCATATGTCTCTCCCAGACTGCGCCACAAAACCCTGTCCTCCGGCTTCCGCATCCAGTCTGTCCCAGCCACCTTTATTTAGGTCGTCGGTCCATCTAGCTGGGCGTCCCACAGTACGCTTACAAACCACAAACCAGCGGATACTCACAAACCAGCTACAAACTAAAATCACCAATGAGTAGGCAGGATGTCACAGCACAGCACAATACCGGATGATTTTTTATACCGTCTCCAAATTTTTACAGGATGTTCTAAAAATCAGCTGTTTCATACATTTTAGTCAAGTAGGTATTAAACTTTTGTATTGAACAGCTGATTTTTTTCCGTGATTTCAGAGTTGGTCCCATAATGAAAGTTGTTCATATTCATGGGTAGAACACCCTGTTAAAAATTGGAGACTGTCAAAAAAAACATCCAGTATATTGATGATTTGAGTTTGTAACTGGTTACTTTTGAGTATGGGCCTTAATAAACGAAAGAAGGCGATACATAAACGCAAAAACAATAATAACGTATTCATTTGATTCTTGGCTTATTTTGAAACTAAGACTGCACCCTAATTGCGTAACACAGTTTCAATCACAATCCAAGAGTTCTGAAGGATATCTTTAATCCATTGCTTCATATGTCTGTATTAATTCACCTGCTCAACAATGTAAATAACGCAATGAACGTGGCTGAACCGTCAAAATGTAAGAAAATGCGATCAATGGTAATTTTATGTTTGTTGCGAAATTACCCCACAGGTCACTGAGTGACCATCATTTCTGATGTTTTTTAGAACACTGCACCTGGATTTTATATGTAGAATAATCACAAAGAAGAAAAATCTCAGTATTCTTAAATTTTTTGCATACCACATTTTACCTCGTCAACAATGAATTTGGGATCCGCTCTCGCTTATCACTTAACAAAAATGTAACAAACAGAGCGTTCCTTAAATTAGCCGTCAGTCAAAATGGTTCTTTTGTAATGCGACCTTAAAATGTTCAGTTAATTACTAGACCAAAGGTTACTGAGTAATAATAGTTGTGTTAACTTTAGTTGTTAAGAACCCGATGTGGAGGCGTTATGGTTGAAATTAACGTCAGTCTAAATTTATTAAAATTATTAAATTTATTTAAATTTACTGCACCCTAATTGCGTAATACTACGTACTATCATAATAATAATCTGAATCATTTTGAAGGATATTGCTAATCCATTGCTTCATATGTTCGAAAAATGTATCTACTCAACAACGTAATTAACGCAATGAATGCTGTTGAACTGTCAAAATTAAAGACATTGCTACTGATAGTGTGTTACGCAATTACCCCGCTGATTAAAACTGATGTTTCAAAGCGACGAATGATACTTTCATTTGTTTTCTTAATAAACGGAACATAATTCGGTTAATTTCATTTGTTATTTAGCTGTTCCCTGATCTATTTACATATTTATAAAATGTGACTTTTATAAAACGTTTTGAAAATTAATTTCATTGTATTGTTTTATTTCAATGTTCTCTTATGAAATAGGGGAGGGGAAGGCTATATGTAAAGGACGTGTATAAATGTTTTAGAAAAGGGAATTCTCTATTATTTAAACATTTCATATTTGTGTTCAGTAGGTATGTCATTAAACAGGCATTGTTCTGGCAAAACATGGAAAAACTCAATTTATTCAAATTCAGTTTCGACATAATTTTCAAATTTATTTTACTTTACCTAAGTACATATTTGTGTCCGTTTCTCGCATCCCTATATGATTTTATATTTAATGTATCTTATTTTTTGTTACAGGTAAGTTTCACGGTATAAAATGGCAACATATTAATTTATTTTTTGTAAGTACCTATTGTTAATTTACAAAACATTCAGCAGTAAAAATTGGATACCTACATGCGAATGGCTTACCAGGAAATAGACAGGGTGGCGAGGGCGGCAGGGACATCACCGTGTAACCTGTAACCATGAATTCAGAACATGATTCTAAACACTCAACGTTGAAATTATTCGTGGGTCATCAAAAAAAAAATACTGATCCATTATTTTGACTGCGTAGGATTGCACTTTTCTACGAAACACCAGATTCATTATTTTTTTGCCGGTTATCAGGGAAAAAATGTCTACTCTAGAATGGTAGTATATATTCTAGAATCATGTGCTGAATTCATGGTTACAGTTTGCGCGTCGATGTTTCTGCCACCCTGTATACGCGTTTACGTTAGAAATCACTTCAGTTTCCATGTAACAATATTAACAACATGGTTTTATCATAAACAACGAATTTTACGGTCTATAAACTGCTTGCTGGCATGCATGCCGCCTCCACACATTAGGGCTAATCGGTATCTGACATCGCCGCTCCCATTGTGTGGGACGAGCATTACCATATTCAAAAAACGCAAAATTGTGCATTCGTTACGCATTTCAATTTGAGGCTAATTGACAGGTGTGAAGATAGATACAATGGTCTAATAATGTAGCTTTTGACTGGAACCAAAACATAATAAGGCAAAATACAGGATTTTACCGTTTAGGTTATTTTACTTTAGCCTACATTTTTTTGCCCGACTGACAAAACCATTCCAATGTTTGTTCCATTACTACATAGAGATACTACAGTTTGTTCAAACAATTTAGTTTTTTGTTTGAATTTAAAAAGCTAAGAGCATCCTAACTAATCTTGTTCTAACTGGCCAGTATTACTTTTTAAACTGAAGCAATTACCTCCTTGGACAATTCTAGTAGGAGATATCGATCAGGCTGTTTAAAGGCCCCTAGCAAATTAAAAGCATTTCTTTTTCTATTACATAAACGTTTTATAGGCCAACCTTGTAGGGGCAGGAACAAACACAAGCTCCAGACATGTGCACTACTATCAATATTTGTAACAGTTGCGTGTGTAATGTATACAGTCTGATACAACAGAGTAGATAAATGTAGTGGGACTATGTGACTTGCTTGTTCGAAAGCTCATGTAAAATTCGGAGATTTCGTACTTAGGTAATAGGTAATAGGTAACACGGGCTGGTGTCCGCAACTCCACGTCAATGCGCGTATTTTGCGTACGGGTGGGAAAATCGATCATTCGACCCACCCCAGCTCCTCAAGGAAGGCCAGCAACGCCTTGATGTTACTGACCGTCTCACGTAGGGTACCTGGGTTACCGAAGTATTTTGCCCTGTAAGTGGCGACCACCGGGCAGCTTAGAAGCACATGTGCCGCTGTCTCGTCATCCTCCATGCAGGCCCTGCACAGCGGACTGTCTGTTACTCCTGTGACAAAGAGGTGTTTATTAAATGACCCGTGGCCAGTTAAAGCTGCAGTCACCGTACGCAGCTTTTGTCTAGTTAGACGGAGAACCTGTTTCGTGAGGCGGCCATCCATTGCGGGATTTCGTACTTAACAATTCATTCATTTAGAGGAATTTTGCGGAAAAGTGGACAGTTCTTAATATTCTCATGTTGTTAAGTCATATGTTCACTGTTAACTCGACCGATTCTCTATAACTTCAATTAAAGTTACAGTCAACTCAAATAAACTCATTAAAGAAAAAACTAGATACAATAATATAGGTAGGTAGGTACAGACACCAGCACATCAACCTGCCCGAAACTGTCAAATTTACCCAATCAACTTTGAGTCTTACACTTTAGATATAAAGTTGCAAATCTGTTAAAGAAATCTGACAGATTGTAGTAGCTTGATGTGCTGGCGTCTGTACTAGCAAAGACGATAGTGTTATTTTTTCGGATTTTTTCCTGTAAGGTATTAAATTAAATGACTAACTGATTAACTTATTTAGGGCTGATTTTTCCAACGCCAGATAATTTTATCCGAGGAATAATTTTGAATTTTTGACAGTTCTTCCATACAAAATCTGTCATACGTCAATTTTATTCCACGAATAAAAAATATTTATCGTTTAAAAAGTAGGCTCTTATACAAATAAAAACAAAAGGACTCTTAAGCGTAGCAAACCGCATAGCTGTCATCCGGAAACATGCCCAAAGGACTGGCAGCATACCATATGGACCATAGTTAAAATGCATGGCATTGAAGAGACAACTTTTAATATGTATGAAACTCTTTTCGTCTATCAAGGTTAGCCTTCTGCTACTACATACTCTATGTCATCCAGTCCCATCTCTCCCACGGGGGCGTGGGAACTCGGGATGCGAGAAATGAGATCTCTAGCTGCGATTGTTTGTGTACGATATAACGCTCCGTCATGCGATTAAAAAGTCGTATCGTACACTTGACTTCCAATTGTTTTGAAACTCGTTTCAGGAATGTGTGAATGGGCTGATGAAAGTAGATATTCGTAGATTAGGGTTTCATCCATAAATATTGTACCTATTTATATTTGAGAAGATAACTTCATCGACTGATTTGATAACTTTGTATAATGTGGGACTTTTCGTCTTTATTTTGTTTATTTTACTTTGTTCTATTTTTATGGATATATTTTGACTCAATTTTATTGATTTAGCCTCCATCATATTATGTACCAAATTGTAGTTCAAAATATACTAAGACCGTCTTCTTAAGTTTTATTTAATTATTTGCACAATGGACACACAGTGCTATGATTCTACTAAAACTTGAGTACGTGACCTCAAAACGAAAATGATAATGTTAATTGTAAACTTGCTTCCGGCATACTTTTTGCGTTTATCCCTTGTAATACTCATTTCTATATCCCTCAACTTCTTCAACTCCTCAAGCTAATTCTTTTCTCAACTTCATTACGACTTTATCTAACTTCAACATAACAACTTACAAGTTACAACATCATTACCGCATTGCAACAACTTGTTTCAATCAACAGAAATAAATCAGCCGTGTCACCAACATGTTTCTTTTCCAACACGTTCGTTATTACAATGTGGACATGTTCCACATTTAGTTGGTTAATGAGGACTTGGAGGAAGCGAGGGCGTGGCCGGAATTGAACACGTGTCTTAACGCTTCCGTCCCTGTTTATAACTAAGATAGTTTGGGATAAGGGACCGGTGAAGTTTGTCTGTAGTTGTTGACTTTGCGTTCAAGAATGTTTGGAGAAAGTCTTGAGATTCGTTTAAAGCGACTAATTATTTAAATACTATCCCTTCATTCAATTCTTAAACCTAAGGTAACTTCTAGTTTTCTATTTATTCTTGGTTGTGTACGTCCGTGGCAAGCAAACTCGGCCATCAAAAGACCGATAGTGTTTTTTTTTATTTTTATTATTATTATTATTTTGTTAGCCTATTCTGTCCAACTGATGGGCAGAAGCCTCCCACAAATCTTTCGAGGGACTCTTTTCTCGCACCGCCTCGAATCAGCCCTCATGTTGATTAATTTCAAGAATATTTTTATTGATAAGTGATTGTGTCTCTGAAAACCAGCAGATGACAGAAAAGTTCAGTTACTAAAATAAACTGAACTGACTGACTGAATTTATCCAGGAGTGGACCTTGAATTAATCATAGTTAAGTAAGCTTTTAACATCGAAGTTATGCTATCAGGGACAACTTTCTATCTCTTCATTTAATTACATATTATTAATATTACGTGCATCCGTATGAGAACCAAAGAAAGCTACTCTTTCAATTAAACTATCAGTCAAAGAGCTAATCAATTTTAATAACTATTGATTATCGATATGAGTTCAAAATAATACAGTTTCTAACAAACATATGGTCTTTCTCCTAATTTAATATTAAATACGGAAATGCCTAATGGCTGATTTCCTCTCCGTAAACGAATAAACACGTAATATCCCATTACTAATAAATTGTGTAATGTAGACATGTGACCTAGTTGTTGCTAATATTTATTTATAAGACGCACATTCCATAAAGCTTTTTGATTTTAACTAACTTCACCATACTATAACGAACAGGACAGGGAAGTGTGGCAGAAGATAGGGGAGGCCAATAGCTAGCAGTGGGTGATTCCAGGCTGAAATATTGATGATGAAGATACTATAATGTCAGACTGTAATAAGGTACCAGTAAAAGAGGATGTAATCGTAACCATCAGTTCGCCACCCTTGTCAGTAGGATTGGTGATCCCATATTTTGTTGTTAGCTGACAAAATAAAACTGCTATAGATTCTCTTGATGACATTAAAAGAAAGAGAGAATATATTTCAGAGGCTTCTAATTACAAGCTTATTGTTATTACTGTCATTTGTAACGATATGGCTAAAACAACTGCAACGGGTATAATTATAGAGCGGCTTATGACAGCGGAAAGCGACAAGGCTATAAAAATTATGGAAACAATGTTAACAAGCATGCATAATTTCATAAGACAGACGACAAAGCAAGCATACACAAATTCTTTATAAAGGCTATGAAAAACAGAAGCTATGACTTAAAACGGCAATAAAATAGTCAAATCATTGTCATCTGAAAACAACAATGGCGCCGGCTCCCAATAAACGATTTGTCATGTACTCTGAGTAACAGAAGGTGTAATTTTTTATTGCTCTCATATAAGGATATATTTATAAACAGAGACCCTAAATGTATTAATGATATAGTTTTGAACCCAAGTGTAGACGATGTATGTAATGGCAGTAGATTTGAAAGTGATATTAGGAAAAATGTGAATGTGAATAAAAAAGGTACTTCAACTGCAGGAAAACTTCTTAATGCTGCTGGGACTGCTGTTGCCAATGTTATTGATGATGATGATGACAAAAGGGAAACAGAAACAATTGAACTGTACAATAAATTGTTTTCGTTTTATCATTCTAAAGTTATAATGGTTTTCTGAACTGCCTGTGACTTTCTTCAAAGACGTCATCATTTTTTTTATCCTGACCTGTCCCATTGCTGAGCTAAGTCCTCCCCCAAATCCTTGAAGGCATTTTTAGAGCCACATCGATCCAACCCTTGCGGTACTCGTCTAGGTCGTCTCGCCACCTCTTCCTGGGCCAGCCGCAGGTGGCGAGTCTCCATCAATGCATGTTTCTTTTATTTCTTTACCCACATTAATGCCTTTTTTGTTACCATCTGAAAGTAACTAGAAATGTAAAATTTTTCGCAGTCTTTACAGAGAAAGCTGTTGTTTTTGTTGTTATGAAATTTTGTCTAATTCCACGAATGCATGTCAAGCGTAATTCGCGTGAGCACGAGACATTTCTGGTACCATAGATTATTTATGTTTGACCTATTCTACGATGCTTGTGGAAAGATAGCTGCCGTGGAAAAGTAAATAAAGAATGAGGTATTCCAATGTTTGGCGATCGATGTTTGTACGAAGAGTCGTGTTTAACGATGCTACTAATCGTATCCGATGGTTTTGTGTGATAAACTTTTTAAGAACATGCAATGAAAACAAGAAAAATGGTGTTTGTCTCACGTGAGAAAGTTTACGATGAAAACCATGGGAATTGGATTGTTTATTACAGTAATTGATACCTTGAGCCTAAAGTTATTATTGGGGTTATAGCAAAAAGAGAGTGTTATTGCACCTCCTTGTTAAAGCTTTGGTTTCCTTAGAAAACCGTGAACGGTCACAATAACGGCTGTCCAAATACGAGTACAGAGATCAATAGGCCAAGCTTACGACCCAGTGGGTCCCGCTTTATGGGAAATTACGTCGCGGCAGGCTCAGACGGAGATGGTAGGATGAGCTGGACTCCTTTAATAAAGATTGGTCTTTGACAGCTTTGGACAGAGGGAAGTGGAAGAAGAGTAGAGAGGCCTTTGCCCAACAGAGTAAAAAAAATACAGTTTTTTTGACATATGTCAAATACTGGTAAAAATACAACGGACACCGCACTTCCATAACTGTAGCTTTACTCAGTATATTTATCTATAGGTATAACTAAGAGACTAAAGTGGGTACACTTGACAAAATATGGACCATTTGTTTCGGATTCCGAACAGTTAGTTCACTTTTATGTATTATTTAAATGTAAGCAAACAACATATCAAGAACGCCATGCAGTAAAATTTTTCCTTGTATAAATGTCTAATTATAGTATTTCCCCGCTTGGTATTGGTGACTCGAAAACTACTGACAGTGGTCATGGGTTTAACAATTTAAAGCCATGGATTGGTCACAGTCCCATGGTAATCGAAGGTCACCATTCAATTTGTCGCGCGGTGTCATTTTACGATACCATGAAGGAATCGAACGATCTTGCTTAAGTTATCGATGCTAATTTGAATACAAAATACGTGAGAATGGATTCTTTAGCTGTAGAAAGTAAATTGGATTTCGATAACTGTCATTGAAGCTGTATAGATCCTCCAAGCCTTTATTTTATTATTGGAATTTGTCTAAAAAAAGTTGGATAAAGTGAATCTAAACGACAAGTTCGAATTTAATTTAAAAATATATATTTTGCTATTAAACCTCTTTAAGAGAGAGGGTATCGCCGTCCAGGTAGACCATGGCGAAGGTGGTCTGACGATGTGATAACGTTTGCAGGGCTAACATGACCAGAGATCGCACAAGACAGGGAGTTTTGGAAGGAAAAAAGGGAGACTTGACCAGCAGTGGCACACAATAAAGGATAACGAAAGAAAAAAAAAAGTGACCATCATCATCTGCCTGCGTAGCCTTTTCCGAACTATGTTGGGGTCGGCTTCCAGTCTAACCGGATGCAGCTAATACCAGTATTTTACATGGAGCGACGGTGCTATTTGACCTAATATTGCATGCAATTAAAAAATAAAACTAAAACTTGCTTCTTTTCCCAGAAAAAACTAAATAGAACTGCAGTAATAAAATCCTGATGGAGTAACAGTCAAGCTTTCTTTATGCACAAGAATTTGCAATAAAATTTTCCATCATTGCATTGAAACGACCTCAAGAACCACATCGCTATTGGCTATAAATTCCATTTTCAAAAACCGCGATTTACAGTCAGCCATTTTGTAATGCGCGGTCATCGACCTCTGTTAATCATGCGTCGCAGAAGACGAATAGTTTGATTTATATAGAGATTTCAATTCTTTGGCCTTGCGGTAGTAGGGTGGTCATATTACTGGCGACAAATTACTGTGATATCACATAGAGGGACCCCATTTATGCGTGTTAGGTGATAAACTGCCTTATTATTTAGTGGGTAAGAACGGAAATCGCGTTTGGTTGTTTGATTGGTGTTAACATCGTGTAATCTTTCTTGAGTTGCTATTGCAACATTTCTGCATGCTGTTGAGTTTGTTATTATTTAACAGTAGACATTATGAAAATCACTTTGTTTTTACTCTAATCCTAATAATCTGGTTTGTGTTAGTTAGTACTCCAACATCAGTCCACTACCAAAGTCTAAAAACCAGTCTCAAAACAATTTGTACCTACCTACCTTATCACTTAAATTGAATTACTAACAATTGATATAAAATGCAGATTAACCGTTGTAAAGGTGCGGCCACACTGCACATTTGGTACGAGTATAACGCGACCATAACTTCAAAAGCATGAATTCGGGGCGCAGTGCACTTGAACTAATTAAGTGCAAGTTCGCATGTAATAGTCAATTAGTGACAATTAACAGTACAATATAAAGTGTATCTTATGCAGGACTAAGTTGAAACTTTAACTTTACAGTTTTATTTCGTTTATTGGAAAAACTAGAAATAACTATCTTAGTATCTTATCGTTGTCGGAAATCTTTAGAATTCAATAATTGGATAATAAAAATGGTAATTTATTGTGAATCGTAATTTTTAATGCCACATTAACCATTCTAGGTAAGCACCCATAAATTCCCATACAACCAGGAAAGCTATTGTAAACGAAAACCCAGAAACTATAATATAATTTGTGCAAATAATTCATGGCTATGCTTTCAGGTTAATCTGATTATCTAGAGTTCTAGACCGCTATTGCCTATGGCGGCGGCTCCGATAATATATGTGCCATTGATTCGGTTTTATGTCAATCGAGCGGTATTAATGTCTCGGCAACGTGAGTAATGGTGACGACTCTAGTGTTACGAGCTTCTGTGTCTTGTTGCTTTGTTAAAGTAAGTTACGGTGTTTTACTTTTGAACAACGAACCAATGCGGTTATGTTTCGAATGTAAACCTTCGTGATATCAGCAGAAAAGAGGTTTCTGTTTCGTTATAACATTTATTTTCGTCATAACGCTGATATGCTGGATTCGTTTTCCCCTCTACCGATAATTTTTCTCCAGACAGTTCATTTTGTTTATATGTATGTATATATGTATGTATATATGTATCTATCTATGTATTGTTATTAATTCTTGTATTGTATAGTAATTTCCTAGCTATCTATCCCGTATGTTGCACCTACCATATTTTGTCTCTGCATCACCCTAAGGTTGACTGGTAGAAAATGCCTCAGGCATTAAGTCCGCCTTTGTATAGTACTTTTTTTACTTGTGCATAAAGTTTTAATAAAAAATTATAAATAAATAAATAACATTTATTTATTTAACCATTTATTTATTTACCGTAGATTCAGTATCTGATTCTGAACCAGCGTTTAAACTTTTCGACGGTTATCAAAAAAAATGCTATTCCACACATTTTGACCGTGTTGGTATTGCAGTTTTCTATGAAACAACTGTTTTTTTTTTTTTTTGATAACTGACGAAAAATTTATACGTTAGATTCTAGATTCACGTGCTGTAGGCTTACTCTCGACACTCGATCTCAATCGGAATTGGAAATTGGGATCGAAATCTTGTCATTTGGAACTCTTGAATGCTACACTAGCGCCCGATTGGAATCGTATTAGGTGATGTTTTTTGGTACTAAATGAAATCGACTTTACTCGAACGAATGCACTTTTTCGGTACTCTTGACGAGATTTTGACGTTGGTATATCGAGTTTGAAATCGTGTTCATGTCAAAATTGAACGATTCCAAAAAGGTTACCTTTTTCGGGATCGAGTTAGTTATTGTGGCTAATTTGTGGAGTTTTTATTGTGAATAATGGCACGTTTAGAACTTATATGTGATATTTTGGACAATGCTCATAAGTTAGATATGAGACAAAGCGGAATTTGAGACGGATTGCGTGTTATGCAGACTACGCGTTTGCAATGACTGACGATGAATTTAGGAAAAATTACCGAATAAATAAGGAGCTTTTCGAAGTGATTTATAAGGATTTGGAACCTTTGATGCTCCAGCCTACTCGCCGTACCAACATACCAAGAACATACACTATAAGATTTGTAACAGAGTACGATTGGGTTCGGATGATATTGAGAATGCCGTACCACCCATGGGGGAAATGCAATGGCACCGTGGGTAAGAGGTGGATCGAGGATCTGCCTCCGTGGAGCTGCGCAGGGGTCGTGAGGCTCGTGCACAGCTTGTACAAGAACTGTGGACAGCTCAGCATCTTCATTAATACTATTACTTTCTTATGTAAGAACAATTTTTGACTAAGACTTATTCTATGTAATTAAAAACCTAACTCAGTGAAATTTATTTTGTAAATTAATCATATTTTTCACTACACATTATTTATATAGATAGGTAAATATTTATGTAGCCAAGACTTCTACTCTCTTTTAGTATAATAATTTGTAAGACTATTATTCTATTGTGTTGATTGATTTCTATTGTGTATTAATAATGTAATGTGTTGTTTTGAGGGTTAAGAATAATCAAAATGTTATTGAGCTTACCTAATAACTTTATTATAAATTATAATAGAACTTCATGGTACAATTAATACAGACCTTAAGTTTAAAAGGTAAAGTCTAATAATTATTAACAAGTATTTGAATAAATACAATTATAGCCTTTTTATTAGGTAATTTTCATTCATATTCACACAAAGGCATTTCCACCACACACATAACCAATTTTTATTTTGTTCACATCATAAGTTAGGTTTAAATTGAAGGCCCAACATCACTGCTATCAGGCGTAGGGTGTTAATACAGGTAAATTATCTGCAGCCCCACCACGTGACGCCTCATCGACTGTGCATGCTCGCCACATGTCTTCTTCAGGGTATGCTTTTTGTCAGGCCAATACTGAAAAGGAAATAAATGTACTAATTATTGTAACTTCTGTATATATATAAAAATAGAGGTGCGTGTCCCTATATTTCACTTTGCAGCTAAAACTGCACATTGCAGATGCAGTGATTGTATGTCGCAATAGGTACAAGGCTCCCATCGTACACTATGGTGGTTGCAAGTTGATACCTATAAGGTTTATAAGATACGGGGGTTGAAATATGTGATTTCTAAAAATGTGTGATTATCATTAATAAAAATGTTTAGTATATCAGTTAATGTTAGACGATTTAAGATATTAATGTCTACTTAGTTGTAAGATATCAATGTAAAAACAAGTAAGATGAATAAATTAATAAGAAAAAAGAAAATGTGTCTTTTATATGATAAAAATATGAAGTAAGTAGTGATAGATTACTAACATTAACAAATAACTATACAATTAAAAATGACCCAGCGAAGCGGGTATTCACAGCTAATTTATCATATAATTTATTTATTTATTTAATCTCATCGCACACAAAAAGGTACAGAGGTGGACTTAATGCCTTAGGTTAGGTTAGCTCTCTACCAGTCAACAAAATAAAAAAAAGATGTTTATTAGTGTGTAGACAGTACCTTAACCCAGCCTTTCTGTGCAGTGCCTAGTGCATTAATTAAGGATGCTGCTATGTCGTTCCACTTTCTCTTTGTCTCCTGCTTAGCATGAGTAGTGCGCAATAACCCCTTCGCAATTCCTGGATTCTGTACCCGGAAATCTACCAGAGCCTCCCAACTGTTGGTGTGTTGGCCTACTCATCCTGTAAGAACAATAATGTTTGTATTGAGCAAAAGTGTTTAATATTAAAATTTAAAGGAATCACAATATATTTAATAGAATTGTGGCCTTACCTTGATATTTTCGTCTTCCTCAGTTGAATACTTGTCTTAAAGTAATACTAACATGAACTTGTGCATATAAACATACTTTAATACATTCCGAACTAAACACTTGAAAACATTTCGATAACATCGCTTTGAAACTTTTGTTTATCGCAACAATACAGTAACACACAGCAATATACAACAGTAATTATTACTGTGAATTATTACTAATAATTCACACTTTTTATTAAAGTAGGAAACTATTTTATAATTTTGTTATTTTATGTGGATGACGGATGACAAATGCGCGAGAAGTTTTATTTTTTATTTTCATCAAACGTAGGCAATGACACGCACAATCAGCCATTGCTGCCTAAATATTTACTATTAAAATACATATAAATGCAAGTAAAGAACACTTAAATGATTATTTATGTTAAAATAAATATCAGAACAGATTTATTAATAGATTTAACGAGTTATTCAATATTTATACATTTGGTAATTAACATTTTGATGTGTATGGCCACCCCATATGCATCTGTTTGGTCGAACGTGCAGTCGATTCCAATCTCAATCTCGATTTTGTTCAAGAGTGCCAATTTTCTGAAGATTGGAATTGAAACTGGATCGGATTGGAATACGATCGAGATTGGGATTAATTTCAAGAGTAAGCCTACTGGATTCATGGTTTCAGTTTGCGTTTCGATGTCCCTGGCACCCTGTATACAACGTGTAACGTTAAATGCGCAAAACCTCAGACACCCCACCTGATTTTTAATTCAATTGACCTATTATTTCAGAGAGAAAATAAGTCATTAAAATAATTGTAAAGGTTTTATGTGCTGTTTTAGTTTTACTGGCCATTCTGTTCGTTTCTTGCGTCTGCGACGACGCTTTATCGAGGGAGGAGTCGTCACCGGGCCGCTGCGCCGCGCTGACATTGGCTTGCTTGACCTAATAATAAATAGACACGGCAACGTTTTTAATAAAGATTTTTTGAAAAATGTGAACTATATTAAAAAGTGGTTCAATTATTCTGCTCGTTATTCTGATCAAATTATTTTCAGGTTTTGCGCATTTAACGTTACACGTTGTATAAAAAGACAAGAAGAAAAGAACAAAAAAATAAGTACCAAGGTGGTGCCAGCATACCTACCTGCGATGGGAAAGTAGATAAAAAGACGTAGATAGACAAAACACTTATTTCTCTCAATGAAGCTTAGAGCTTAAAGCTTACCATAAGTTACAACCGGGCTCTATGAGCCCATTGATGCTCGATCAATGTAAACATCTACAGAAAGAACAAGATATAAGTACAAAGGGCCAAAGGTACGGTCGGATACGTTTCATTCACCTCGGCAATAAAACTCGCGAAGTATTTACGACGGTAATGTCAGGAAATAGGTCATAATTAGAGGTTCCATTAGTCAACTAAGTTCATTGACTGCTGTGCCCTGTCCCACATAAGGGCCACCCCCTGAACTAAGGCGCGATAATTGTTCTTTTAAATTGCTTTCGTATTTATTTTTATCGAAGAAAGAGGGAGCGAGAATGCTTTGGTTTTATTTGTTTTCGACACCCTTATAAATTGTACTTTGGTTGGAGCGATTTGTCTTTTAGTTGAAGGTAGTCAGGTACAGTGGAAATCAGATAAAGTATATAACTAATAATAATAATAATATATATTCGCAGGTCTGCTGGAAGAAATTTCTTAAGAAATAAGCAGTACCTTTGTACTCAAATTACTACTATGTCATACATATCCATATGTTTTTTACTGTGTGTACATAAATAATAAAATAAATAAATAACAAAATTTGAAAACAACGATAAAACAGCTTAGTAATTAGAATAATGTACTGTTAATTCTTGGAAAAAACATTGCTCTTGCATTATGAGTGCGCGCAATTAATTGTGTAAAGTAATTTGAGTACGAGTAAAAACTGTTTTAATGGTACAAAATAATCGTAAAACTCGTGTTAAGTAGTTCTAAACCCGAAAACAAAACATAAAAGCATGAAGGCTCCCGCAGACAGGCGCGACGCGACGGTGTGACGCGACTGGTAGAACGATTTCTAAGAAAACTCCATATGTCAGCGTAGGCACAAAAATCACGTTAGATTGCAAAAAAAAATTGAAAATTAAGTTAATTTGTTGAAAATTTTTAGCGCAGCCGTAGCTCTGTAGGTGCAATAGAATCCGAGACACAGCACTTCAAACAGTGGCTATTTTTCCAAAAAAGATCTAAATTGTTATTGTGTTTGAAACGTCTTCTGGTAATTGTTGAATTTGAAAGAGTGGTATTCGTGTACATTTTCGTCAATATTTAATCTCATGAATATCTTTCACTCCTCGCCTCCTACTTAACATAAGGTGTGAATAAGTTGTGCGGCCGGATGCTTTTAGTATTCATAATGTCACACATGTAAAAAAAAAATACACGCGAAGGTGACAAAAGGTCCGTTTCCTGAGGAGTTATACGCAAAAAAGACACTCGTGTGTTCGTTCACTGGTTCCCGTGGGACAAAAACAATACACGCAATGAGCTTTTGGCCGGGGTTTGGCCCCCGTGGATATTGGAATGAAATAAAATGTATCCTATGTGTTAATCCAGGTTATTAGCTATCTGTGTGCTAAATTTCATCCTAATCTGTTCAGCCGTCTTTGCATGATTGAGTAACTAACATCCAAACATACATAAGTAGTACGAAGAACAACATCGAACATTAATTATTTTAAATAAAATGTCAAATAATACAGGTGGACAACAACTTTACTGTCATCTTTCAATTCAATCCTCAAGAACTCGTCAAGAGTCAATCCTCAAGAGTCTTACATCGGACTTTACACTTTGTTATTTGATTTTTATTTGTTTTTATCTGATGTATGTCTCAGGTGTACTGTGTGTCTTACAGTCTGTGCTAAATAAATGTATTTTCTTTCTTCCTTCTTTCAAAGAAAAGGGCGTGGATACGTGGATAAACCTGCTTTAACTTCATCGATTTGCCAGCGAAGGAGCCGGTAGGGACACACCTTAAAGCTACATGACAACTACAAAGCATGTCATTGGCTGGCTTCGCTGCTCCAGCGATATCAATGCATGTCACGCAACTCTTGCGTTTCGAAAAATGTCAGGGGGGGGGGGGGGGAGGATAAAAATGGTAGCTGCAAATAATAATCTGACAAAGGTCTATTGTTTTGCCGTGATATTAAAGAGTCTGATAACATCTGATTACGATAATCCGTGACTCTAAAATTTGTTGTACGTTGATATTTTGGAACTTTGGTACATTTTTTCTGCCAAATATGTGTGACTTGTCTTTTTCTTGTACCGATGTGCGTTGGCCTTTTCATAATGTATTGCTCAATTATCAACATTTTTCGGCCCTTATTATTATTTATTTCAGACGACGCAGGCCCAGCGATAAATACTTTAACCTAAACATACATATCTTTACTGAATATCATAAAATTAGAACTTCACTAGCATGTACTTGTGCTGTCTGGTGGTACTTGTCCGCAGACGCGACGGAACACCTTATCCAAACTTATTTAGGGTCGGCGCAACATGTCTTTTTCTTCTATACTTCTCTATTAGTCGTCATCTCGGTAGTCACCCCCTTTCTAAGCATAACATCATTCACACAGTCCGTCCATTGCTTCTTTGGTCTTTCCCTTACCTTGTAGCCATCGACATTCATATTCAAAACTTTACTCAAGACATTTTCCTCATTGCCGTACCACATGGCCACACAACCGATTTTCACACAACTTTTGAGTTATGTGGAATTGTAATTAAAATATAATAGTATACAATTTTGCTATTCATATTCCCTACAACTCTTTTCGGTTAGTTCCCTTAGTAACAAGTATTACAATATTCATAATAATATGACTAGTTTCGCCATGTGGGCGCGGTCCCCTTGCTATGATAGTCACGCGACTTCACCTAACAGGTAGTTATGACACAAGCCATGAACTAAGCGGTAGAACTTTATTTCTCTTGCCCGGTTTCTGAAGTCCTCAGACAAACTCTCACTATTTAATCGACAAAGTTAATTATTGATGCAAAATTGTTCCTTCAAGCTTTAGATTCCTAAGAAAGCAGAGAACGGTCATATAACGGCTGTCCGAATACAGAGCTAAGTTACACGTTTTTTGACACCTTAACATCAAACACTGGTGAAAATGACAGATTTTTTTGTCGGAACCACTTTCCTAGAAAACCAAAGCTTTACTGAGTGTTCAGAAACTTAATGTGTTATGTTATCGAACCAATAGCACGATCGAATAAATAAACTCAAGATCAGAATACGTCAGAAACCGGGCATCTGTCAGACTTTAAACCCTTAGATATAGCCCAAAAAAAAACTTCTAATAATTCTTCCTTCGAAGTTTAATTTACCTATTACCTTACTTTTAATCAGTGTTCGCCACAATATGTAATTAATCATTGTTTACCCGGTGCCAGTATTAGCCAATTAATTAGTAATATTAGATTGACAAAAATAAATCCCAATTCTACTGTTATATTATTATATGGGGATAGTTTAACTGTACGAAAAAAAGACATAATTGAATCTGTCCAGTTGATGTTACATCTCAATGAGTCCAATAATTGTAAATTTATTTTTTGTGCCTTGCCATATTCTCATTATTTGTCTGATGAGCAAAATAGGCACATTTATAATTTAAATATGTTAATTTATAATAGGACATGTCATCACAGTGATGCTATTTTATATTTTGATTGTAATCAATTCATTACTGATTACAAACTGACAAATTATACTATGTATTTGCCACCTAGCTGTAGGAGACAAATTGCTAATCTTTTAGCATACAACATACACAGTGACACCGGTACCTGTAGGGTACCTTCGATTACTGTTAGTAGTGGTACTAACACTACTTTTGATACACCTTGTAGTTTAAACTATTAGGTGCGACAACGGGTCAGCCACATATGTTGAATGTTGTACATCAAAATATGCAGGGTCTGTCCGGCAAAGAGCTAGAGTTAAGTTTATTTATGGAGAACTATGATGTTCAGGTGTTATGTTTGACTGAACACTGGTTGAAAGAACATGAAGTAGTGTTTATCAATGATGATAACTTTACCGTACAGAGTGCATTTGTGAGAAAAAGTGCTATTCGCGGTGGCTCTTTAGTTCTTGTTTCAAACAAGTTGAAATGTAAGCAACGTTTAGATTTAGTTAATCTTTCAATTGAGCGCACTATAGAGTTGTCTTGTGTTGAACTTGAGCGATACATTATAATTTGCGTTTATCGACCCCCCTCTGGGGATTTTATTAGTTTTGAATCGGTAATGGAGGATTCTCTCAATAGGTTGAAATCAAGTAACAAAAGTATTATTTTATGCGGAGATTTCAATATTAATATTTTAGATGTTACTCCATTAAGTATTAGACTCCTCAATTTGTTTAAGTCTTATAATTTAATTAACTTGTTTTTTGAACCTACTAGAATCACGGCATCTTCGTCAACCTGTCTTGATAATATATTTAGTGTTTTTGATGCCAAAAACAAATTAGTCTTAACTGACTTAACGTCCGACCACTGTGGTTTATTAGCTAGCTTCCCCATGCCATTACATAAACAGCCGCGTAAAATTGAATGCAGGCCTTATACAGCTGCCCGTTGTAAAATGTTTAAAAATAATATAGCTCATAGAATTACACCATCTATAGTAGAACACGAGAATCCTAATGAAATTTATGGTGCCCTTTTTGATGTTGTGCAAAAAGAGTACCAGTCTACTTTCAAGACCAAAACTATTAATATTAATGGATCCTCCGTTGGCTTTAACCAATGGGCTACTCCGGGTATTTATAAAAGTAGAGCGAGACTATACGAGTTATATGGTTTGAAAAAATACAGGTTTGACACTCCTTTCCTAGAGTATGTCAAAAATTATTCAAAATTATTTAAAAAGATTAGTGCTTTTGCTAAATCGAAATTTTTAAGCGATGCTATTAAAAATTCTAATAATAAAGTAAAAACGACTTGGAAAATTATTAACAATGAAACTGGTAAATCGGTTAAACAAGAAAAACTACTTGAGATTATGGTAGATAATAAATTAGTTAATAAAGCCGCTGACGTAGCTGAAGCTTTTAATGAGTTTTTTGCCAACATACCTATAACTACGACTCGCTCCTTAAATTCGTCCCCGTCTAAAGCTGAAACCCTTTTGCATAGTAGTGTACCTAAATGTATTCGTTTATTTAGTTTCGAACATGTAACCCCACATGATGTAGTTAATGTTTTTAACCTACTAAAGTCTAAAAACACCGGTGACTACTGGGGCATCTCCATTAAACTTTTAAGTAATATAATAGACATCGTAGCCCCCTATCTAGCTGTTACTTTTAATAAATGTGTTGATTTAGGAATTTTTCCTGACCTCATGAAGAGTAGTAAAGTCATACCTTTATTTAAATCAGGTAATAAAAACGACGTTGGTAATTTTAGGCCTATTTCCATCTTACCTGCATTTAGCAAAATATTTGAAAAATTAATACTCAAGCAGTTGCTAAGACATTTTAATTTAAATAGCCTCCTTCATAATGAACAGTATGGCTTTACAAAAGGTCGTTCGACTACAGATGCGGGTGTTGCTTTGCTGAAACACATATTTAACGCATGGGAGAGCTCGCAAAATGCTATCGGAGTTTTCTGTGATCTTTCCAAAGCCTTTGATTGCGTGCACCATGACACGCTTTTGCGTAAACTAAGTCATTACGGTGTCCAAAACGAAGCTCTCAACGTAATAAATTGTTATTTACATAATAGGTTCCAATGTGTAGATGTTAATGGTGTGAAATCTTCCGCGCTACCAGTTCAGTTAGGTGTACCGCAAGGCTCAATACTGGGTCCATTCTTGTTCTTAGTGTATATTAATGATTTACCATTCCATTTAAAGGGAATCTGTGACGTTGTACTGTTTGCTGATGATACATCTCTTATTTTTAAAGTAGATAGGAATAGACAAGATTTTGACGACGTAAACAGTGCACTCTCAATAGTTACGGATTGGTTTACGTCAAATAACCTAGTTCTCAATGCCAAGAAAACGAAATGTGTAAAGTTCGCCTTACCGAATGTTAGAAATCTAGGACCCAACATCGTCTTAGATAAAGAGGCGCTTGAAACTGTGAGTTCGGCAGTTTTTCTGGGAATAACAGTAGATGCCAAACTTCAGTGGGGACCACATATATCGAGCCTAGCAGGAAGGCTCAGTTCGGCTGCCTACGCCGTCAGGAAAGTAAGACAGTACACTGACGTTGATACAGCTCGTTTAGTATATTTTAGTTATTTTCACAGCGTTATGTCCTACGGTATTCTGCTGTGGGGCAAAGCAGCTGATATACAAAATATATTTGTCCTTCAAAAACGAGCTGTTCGAGCAATTTACCAGCTAGGTGCTAGAGTTTCTCTAAGAGATTTTTTTAAAGATATTGGTATTCTCACGGTTGCATCACAATTCATCCTTGCCAACATCTTATATATTAGGCAAAATATACACTTGTATACTAAAAACAGTGATATTCACAATGTTAACACCAGAAATAAGGACAAACTACGTGCTCCCTTTCACCGGCTTCATAAGGTTCATAACTCATTTGTTGGGCTTGGTATAGCCTTTTATAACAAGCTACCCTCTTCTTTGCTAGATTTGCCTTTTAATGCATTTAAAGCTCAAGTAAAATCTAACCTTTGTTCAAAGGCATACTATTCTATCAACGACTACTTAAACGATAAGAATAGTTGGTCGCCCTGATTAACTCAAGACAATGTTTATGTTCTTTCTCCAGAATTAATTTACAAAGAATTACTGATAGGTTATATGAGCTCATTATACAATTGTTTTTTTATTGGTCTGTATAAGTCAAATCAGTTTAATTTAATTTTAATTTTATTATTGACATAATCAACCCATTGCAATGTTTTCTAATGAGTTGATTGCAATATGTGGTTAGCTAGTGACCTCGACAATTGATCATATAATTCTTACCTGAGCAACCGGCAGCAAGTTCGTCATGCTCCCTTAGATGTCACTGCTTGCGGTAGCGTCGGGGGTCGGGTTGTCTCCTTCCCTCAAATATGGCGAGGGGGGTAATGGCTGACCTTTGCGTTATGCTCGTGAACGGGTGCTGCTTGTGGTGACTGGTCGTCTTGCTGACCATGGTTTTATCATTGTTATCATTATTAATAACTTGTTTATTTAGTTTCCTTATGGTCCTAGTTTATCATTTGTGACTTCAAGCGACAGCTATGTAAACTGAACCCAGCATTGCATAAATATGTTAGCGGTCACGCCCTTCATACCTGGAGGCTTTTATTTAATTTCCATTTATTAATTTTTGCTTGAGTACGTATAGTTTTTTATTGTATTTCTTGGTATATTGGCGTTGCCAGCTGGCATATGGCAAATAATTTAATTTAGCGTTCTGTGTCTTGTAATGTTAATTGCTTTGCATACCTTGTATTGTATTCAGTCAAGTATATTTTCTAACTGAACAGACAGCTGTGCTGCTGGGGAGTTTGTTGCGCCACTTCTTCTTCCCAGCGAAAGCACTAGGAAGTGGTGAAGGGCGGGCGTTTTGGGGGACTGTCTTTTGTAATTTTGACGTTCGAAAAGTGCTGATTCTCAGCCTAGTTTGAATAAATGACTTTTGATTTTGATTTGATTTTTGATTTTGAGCCGATAAAAAAAATCAATAAAAAAGGAACAGCACATTAGGGCACTAACCTGCTTGATTTTTGACCTCATTACGTTTGATATATTTTCATTGGTACACGCAACGCACATCACACCACGATCAAAGTGTTATGAGATATAAATTGTCATCACTTAGATAAGTGGACACTGGTGCCGAATCTGTTATTCACAAACTAACTAAATTTAAGTTCAGTGCATCTTTTTCTTTCTATTTCATTAAGAAAAGGGCAGAAGATAAATATTAGTTCATTTCTGTCAAATTAGTCAGCGCCTGACGTAAATTGAATTATTTTTAGTAAGTAGCCAATTTTTATCACGTCTAAACTTGTCTATGGAGTATCTTAATTTGACAGGATTAAACTGATATTTATCTTCTTTCCTTTTCTTAATGAAATAGAAAGAAAAAGATGCACTGAACTTAAAATTAGTTTAATGTGTGAACAAGGGAATCGGCGCCATTGTATCAGATGCTATAAGTTAATTGAATATTGTATTTTGTGATGTAACTCGAGTCAGGAAACTATTTTAGACACAACATTAAGGATGCTCTAATGTGGCTGCACCTTTAACTTCATTTTCCTCATTACTTTTTTTTTTTTGTAAATGACAGTATATTTTTTAATATACAAGGTGTAACTTAAATAACGCACAACCTCTTAAGGGGTCATTGTACTCATCATTATGAACAACTTTTACTATGGGACCAAACCATTAATCGCGAAAAAAAAATCAGCTGTTCCCTACATTTATGTTCGCATAACTCGTGAAAATGTAGGGAACAGCTGATTTTTTTTCGCGATTTCCGGTTTGGTCCCATAGTAAAAGTTGTTCATAATGATGAGTACAATGACCCCTTAAGAGGTTGTGCGTTATTTAAGTTACACCTTGTATAACTAATGTTATCAAGGGCCATATTATCACCCAGTATCTGGGTTTTGGAGGTCAGATAACAGTCGCTCCATGTAAAATACTGGTACTCAACTGCAGCCGTTTAGACTGGAAGGCGACCCCAACATTGCGAAAAAGGCTAGGCAGATGATTAGTATATTTTGTAATTCCCAAATGGCTAGAAAATATTAACATAATCTCAAGTCCAACAATGAAAACGATTACTGAAGTAAAATAATAAATTACAAAAAAACATATTTTGACACTTGCACCAAAAACATTCAAGTCGTAAACATCGCTCTAGCACCCTACTGCGTCGAAATTAACAAGGCGAGTATGAAAAACCCTAATTTATAGATATTATCTGTTCACAAATCAGCCCATCGTACAACGGAACTATACTTTGAACACGATAATGCACTAACGTTCTATTTCTATTTAAATACTCCACTTTTGTAAAAAAAAACCCAAGTTACATGTATTTTACAATAAGTGCCTATACGCTTAACGTAACACATAAATAACAACTTAAGCTGAAAGCGCACGAACGTGCGATAACTGGGGCTGATTCCCTTGTTCACAAACTAAACTAAATTTAAGTTCAGTGCATCTTTTTCTTTCTATTTAATCAAGAAAAGGACAGAAGATAATTATTAGTTTACTCCTGTTAAATTAGTCAGCGCCTGACCTAAATTGACGTATTTTTAGTGGCCAATTTTTTAATCACGTCTAAACTTGTCTGTGGAGTATCTTCATTTGACAGGACTAAACTAATATTTATCTTCTGCCCTTTTCTTAATTAAAAAAATTTTATATAAAAAAACAACCGACTTCCAAAAAAACACTAAAAATTGTGAAAAATAATTTTAATTTTGGAAGTCGGTGTCCTTGGTTCCGCATTTTGGTTTTTTGACACCGACTTCCGAAATTAAAATTATTTTTCACAATTTTTAGTGTTTTTTTGGAAGTCGGTTGTTTTTTTTATATAAAATTTTTTATTTTTCACTTTTTAGTTATATCTACCCCAATCAAATTCATATAAACACTACTTGCTACAGACGTGATGTTATGTTGTGCGATTGCGTAAAAAATGCATACAAATGCGATAGCAGCAGTCGCGGTTGTTTTACTGGTATTAATTATTATTATAATAAAAAAAAATTATAACCTTTGCAGTGAGTACAGGCGTGATATTATGTTGTGTGATGGTGTAAACAATGCTTAGATATGCTATTGCAACAATCGCGGTTAATCTGCTGTTATTTATTGAAGAGTTCCCCCGATTTCAACAAGATCCCATCATCAGATATTGAAATGGTGACAATGGGACCACACGGGAAGCACCAGCTTTCAAATAAAAAAAGAATCATGAAAATCGGTTCACCCAGTCGGTTATTATGAGGTAACAAACATAAAAAAAAAATAAAAATAAAAAAATACAGTCGAATTGATAACCTCCTCCTTTTTTTGAAGTCGGTTAAATAGAAAGAAAAAGATGCACTGGACTTAAATTTAGTTTAGTTTGTGAACAAGGGAATCGCCACTAACGCCAAACAACCGCAGTGGACGCGAATGTATCGCGTTTAACCTTCAAGCAGTCGCGCGGCGTCGAATCGACCGCGATGCGATCGATTCTCGATACATTTATGATGCCAAATTGCTTACAAATCCAAAGAAAATTAGAATATTATTTTGATTTTATAATTTTGTTTATGTCCTAACATAATGATAATGTGATAAATACAAAAAATATTAAATAATTAGTGTTTTAAATCCCTGAAATATCCTGTAGGTCTTTTAGGTTACGCGCGACCGCTGGCGTTACAAATGTCCGCGCGCCCGCTTGAAGGTTAATCCGGTAATCGCGCGTTTTGATGCTTTGAAAAAACCATTGTGTAATTTTACTTTTGCTCCATATTATTTTTTAATAACTTTATAATGACTGAGATAATGATAATAACTGTAACAAAAAAAGTGCAATACCAACTCACCACTTTTCTCAACCACAAAGGTTGCTTCTCCACTTAAGTTTTTGCACTTCAAACCTTATTAACTGCACAAGCGCCTCTAATAATGACTGGCTAATAGCAATAATAACCAGCTCAAGTAATTAGCGCTAAGCACGATGATCTAAGCACATAATTACTTAACTTCGTCCACATAGCCTGTAAATCCACTCGCGTGTTTAACTTCGATAAATATAGAGAAAGCTTACTGAAAAACTACAGGTCATTCGCCCTGACCTTTTTAACCTTGTAACTTGAGCTGTACTTAGAAACTACTGTCGTTGAACGAGTTAATGATTTAATCGCTGCAGGCTAGTAGTCCTAACCCTAGCTTGTAAGTACTAAGTCTAAGTTGTATGTTATGTGTACTCGTACATGGAGAGATTATTCTTAGAAAAAATACTGTGCTCGTCACTGTAAAGTGAGTGCAAGTGACATTTACAGAAAATTTTGTAAGTGAGATTGGGAAAAATTCACTATTTGTCCAATAAGTTTTACTGTACAGCATAAGAATTTTTACTGTGCTAACATGGTAATTTTTCCATTACCACTCAAATGCACTCAGTTATGAGACAGCACAGTAATTTTTCTAAGATTTTTCTCTCCGTGTAGCTACTAACTTGCCTGCGATGTTGAAAGCATGACTTTTTGCACTGGGATTGGCATTAAGCGCCTCTTAAATGTCTGTAATGTGAAGTTAGTTTTTTAGTGCTGTAGTCAGGATAGTACATGAGTTTTATAATTTTAATTACTACAACTATACTCAAATACAATTTGTCTATTTGTATTTACATTACTAATAAAACTGCCATCTTCTATTTATCTTCCACTTCCAATTATCTAATTAACTGTTCACGCATACGCAAGACATGTGATATCTATCACCCCGCACTGAGCCCGCGTGATGGATTTCGACCCACGCCCTCTTACTGAGAGGAGGCCTGTGCCCCAGAAAAACTACGTATGCGAAAACTTGAAAAGTCCTACCAGCGTACGTATTTTACCTAGAAAGATACTTGTCCCAAATACCAGCCTGATATATGGACTAGTTTTCATTCTATTCACATTTTTGTCCCTCCTGTAACATTTCACTTTTGTCTATACGCCCATTTGTTATGAAGCCCTGGATAGGGTTCCTCCTTTCATATTGAACATAGCTCCTGCGCAACATGCGTTGTACACACGCACTATTGATCATAGCGTTGCCCCTTTGCGCAGTAATTCGTCATCGAAACCCCATTATCATCTGATCCTTATGACAATCTTCATAAAGATTAGTTTCGAGTGTAGTTTCACTGGTGAAATAAATTAAAAATCTCCATAAATCTAAATTAGTGGCTGTTCTAAGCAATTAGAAAGCTCTCGGGTTTCTTTGTTTTAATAGACTCAGGTTGATCGTTTGTCATTCTGCGATCATTATCTTTGACAAATTCATTTGGTTTCGTTTGTTAGGCTAGGATTTGACCTAGATTTGCTTTGCTTACTTTTACGTGTCTCTAAGTCCATATTTTGAATTTTTGGGTTGCTAATGAGTTGAAAAGGTGCTGTTGCATTTTCTACTATGATATTGTGATATTGAAATCTTATTTCTTACTATTGCCGTCGACTGCAAGGCATCTCTCTAAAACCATGTACCAGGGTGACGTTGGACGCCCCTAATACTGATATCATGATGACTATACACATACAATTTTTTATTTATTTAAGTGTCTTAAATCAATGAGCTTTCGAGGGAATATAATATCCTCTTTGGCAATTTGTGCCCAATATTCAATGTAGTTTTGACAATCGAGAAAGAATGAATTGCCCATTTATTTTGCTGGCGTGGCAGTTGGTGGTCACAAATGCTTATCAGCATCTCATATATTATCAAGTTTAAATGTAAGTTTACGTCAAAACTGATTTCTTAACAATACCAATGCACTATAGCACAGAAACAAAATATCGGCCCACGTGAGTCGCTGGTCGTAGGCGCTAGCAATATAAATAGAAATTATTGATAACAATACTACGATAAAACCCCAACCATACGGCTATTCGATAAAATGTCGAGATTACAAAAATTGTTCGCTGGAACATTTCTTTTGTGTAAAGAAAACAAATCACGCTGTCAGAAAAGTATTTGTAAGTGAAATATGGAAGAAAGTATGATTGAAATCTTAATTAGTGTACAAGATTGTAATATACGTGAATATAGAAGATATGTGCTGGCATTTCAATATAGATGTAGAGACGCCAGCACATCAAGCTACCCGAAACTGTCAGATTTTCCCAAACAACTTTGAGCCTTATGCTTTAGCGATAAAGTTGAAAATCTGTTAATCTGTTAAAGAAATCTGACAGATTGTAGTAGCTTGATGTGCTGGCGTCTGTACATAATAGTTTATCGGTTAAGAAATGTTAGATTGTGAATAAATGTGGATTTCTAACAGAATATACTGAAACTTACTGATGGACTAATTCCGCTTATTAATACTTGGCCAGATGTGGAATAAAATACATATATTCAGGCACTCAAAACAACAAGTGTAAAAGTCTGCAAGTATTTAAAATTAAGATAGAAGCAGCAGTAAAAATGGTGCCCGACTGATTCAACTCTCTAACTAAATTCATTCACTTGACAACCCATCGCAGCTAAACGACTAAAGATCTCCTGAGCTTACATATACTCTCAAAATACCTCGGTAACACAGTAGTTCTCAGAAAGGAAACTGTCCTTCCATTAGTGTTTCCTTTTGGGAATAGTCAACACACATCACTCAAATTTCATTATGCGGAAATATAAATTTAGCCCATTCTTGATGTGACGAAGAAACGTAGTTATTTGAAGTGGTTTTTATATTGATTACGAAGCAAAACTATCTTAATTTCCGAAAAGATAATGAGGCGGTTGAGGGATTTATTGAAATGCCATCAATTACAGAAGCTTAAACGTAATTACAGTCCTATCCGTTGAATGATGCGAATATTCAAGTCACATATCTGGGTCTCGAGATATGAGTCAAACTATGAATACTAATAGCAAAATCAAATTCTATAGTTTCTTAGTAAATTATAGAACTAGAAAATGAACTCCATAACAAAATATAAAACGTAGAAGATTGTTCTCAAGTTAAAGGGGTTATCGCACTTTTGTACTACAGCTGAATTGCCCCACATGTGCCGCATACACTTCACGTATTCAGTACAATGTGCATCATATTGCGTGCATGTGTTATTGTTAACGGACTTAAAGCTATCACAAACACTGCAGAAGTATCACTCAGATATTTAAGATTTTTTATATGTCAACACTTTTAATATATTCAGATATATATGTGGGTACATATATGTATTAAATATTTGAATCCATCATACTTAACCTTAGTTCCATGAGCAACACAATACTGACACTACCCGTCTCAAGACATTGAAATCATAAAAAAGTTAGATGTCTCTCCATATTATACAATTCACATAGCTCTCGGGGCTGTGGTCCAACTCTTGAATCTAGAATTACTAAGCGCATTTACAAGAAATCAGCTTTGGCTCACGACATAGTGTCGTAGACTACTATAGAGGTACCTAAGTGGTTATCAATTTTCGACTTGATGTTTATTGTAATATCTCTTATTACCATGTAGATCACACGTGTAGCTGTATTACTGCCCTACACCTGTCTGTGATAGTGCAGCCGTAGCAACTCTTAATTGTGCGCGTTAATAATAACCTGACCCGCTTCCCGTTACTGCGATGCTGCGCTCTGCACAGTCTATTTTAAGTATTTCTTACTCATTGTTTAGCATTTGCAGTTCGATCTCTGTTGCATTGTGTTCAGATTTTGGTTTAGCACCTTGGTTAATTTTGGCATGAATTAAAATATCTGCTTTTTTAATTTTTTTGGCCTTCAATTATCTAAAAACTTTAGTTCAACAACTAAGTGAATTTCAGTGTAAAAGGACTTGATGTTTAGGTTCTTAAACCAAGAATACATGCAATTTGAATTCTCGGAAACCACAAGATCATGCAGATGTTAAAATTGTGTGCTGTAGTGTATAATTTTTATGATATTTCCCACAATTGTTTGAAAATTGTATGGTCATGAATGACGAGGGAATGTATTACTAATACACAGTTGTGGAACTTGTTTATTCTTTGTTACAATTCTGCTAATATGTAATTGGATCCCTAATCCAAGGGTGATACAAAATATCTCGATGCCGTACCACTGTTTCTGCAAGGCAAACAATCGGCGCACTCACGACAATGTAGGCTTCATCCAAACTTCTGACGTCATCATATGCTTGAAGGAGTCTAGCAATTCTGTCTACTTCACACATATCTGCAGTAATCTTACCTTTGTATTCCGAAGCAACTTTGTTTTGATATTGTACAAAAATTGACGCCATATCAACAGATTGCTAGATATGATAATGCCAAAACTTGTTAAGTATAGACGTGCGCCAATTAAAAATAAGTAGTCTCAGAGCACTGTACTTAATTATTGGTAAAGATACTCAAGTTTTGAAAGTATGAAATCAATATGATATAGGATTTATTGGAATTTTCACAATCTATCGATGATTTGCCGAGCAAGTTATATCCGATGATTACGTGACTCTGCTCAGGTGATGCTCGGTTGCGAAGTGATGACGTTATAGCGAATCTAAACTTTGTAATGTTCCTCATATTTGTTTTGCTCTTTGTTAGTTTTTTGCACTTGAGTTTTTTTGCTTGACGTTGCATGTTCTTTAGAGTTAAATCAAGGTTTGTCTGTTTGGATTTTTTGTGTGTGATTCCTATTTTGATTTCTTCTCCTTGACCAAGATCTCACTCTTCTGCTTAGCTCTATTTTCCATCAAAATGAATGATGTCATCAGCTTCACCACCATTCTCATGAATACTAAACGCAGGTGCTTCTTTATGTGCAAAACCAGTATGCTCTATAAATTTTAAAGGTCAATCCAATAAATCTCAACTCCTTATTACTGTATTTATTATTTTCTGAAGTTTTCGGGTCAATGGGTTGTTTTTGAAGCCCCCGTTTCTTTTGTTATAATAACCCCGTTTTCTCCGATTGTTTAAGAACAACTTCCTGCTATTAATTGTCTTAGATCCGTCAGTTTTTACTAATAGTGAAATACTGCCTGAAGGCGAAATTCATTCTAGTTTGCAAATTAATTCTTGCTTAGTCTTAAGAGGCTAATTACCACTTCACATTTTAAAAGCGATTTACAAATTTACTTTAATTTGGCTTGCGGCTTTACTGGCGCAGCACTTTAATACGGATTTAGAAATTATATAAAAGAATATTTAACGGAAGGCTGAAGCCTTTCAAATGCGAAAACATTACCTATGTTGTAGATGACGCTTTAAATCCATAGCTAAATGTATTACTGTCATCATTTATACCAAGTAGCCACCTTTACCATTATTAAAAGACCTCAGATATCAATAAGTATTGATTGAATTCGGACCTCCCTTACATTTAATATTAGCATGATCAACATGCTCTCTATCCTACCGATACTGTTTTATTACAACGTTATTTTTTCCGATATTGGTAGCATACTGATAATGTCTGTTATAACTTATGTAGAGGGTTCACAATCTGCTACACCGTTATCATCTTTATCTCCCGTGTTATCAGTGTGATATCAACACGTAAACACAATCGACCTGCTTTCTGCATAATTTCACCTAAAATAACGCATTATTTATTATGGCAACTTTCGATTCGAATCGTTCGCTTGCCTGTTTTATTGATGCATAATATTTACTTTAATAGCCAATAACTTTATGGTACAAATGCGACAGCTGAATAAACATAGTAATCATTTGGAAAATGGTATATGGGCCTAGAAATTATTTTGAATACGTTGGGAAGTTGTATCATTAAATATACATAGGCCATAAAAGTTATTAAGACTATAAAGTCATCGAAAGAGGTATTAACATATACATAGATGAAAACAAGCGCACCTTAGCCAACGTAAGCTAGACTGCGAAAAATAATAAAGTTGTAAGTTAAAAACAGATATGAATCTGGTGCCATAATGATATTCTGCTTCTTAGCGTGTCGATGGCAAACATATACAAAAAATATAATTATATAGCATTCTTTGGTTTGGCCTAAAATTCACCAACGCGTATACCGTTCACTCGTTCGCATGATATTCAAGTCAATACGTTTGCATATCAGTTTGCAGAAATCCGTACTAAATTCCATCTACATAAAGATGGACTAGACCAAAACAGTCGTGAACAGCAAGCCCGTTTTCCGGTACGCATTTAAAATTGAATTCGTTACCAGTATCGACCGATCTTGATGAGGTGGCAACACTAGCAACACTAAACCGTGGGAGGGCCCACATCTGGCATACTTCGCTATTATTACTCTATGGTCGCAGTAAGGACATAACGGCACATTTGGAGCTAGGAACTGTCTATTATTGTCCTAGAGAGGAGTAAAATTATTTTGTGACTTGCTATATGTATACAACGTGTAACGTTAAATGCGCAAAACCTCAGACACCCCAACTGATATTTAATTCAATTGACCTATTTCAGACAGAAAATAAGTCATTAAAAAAATGTAAATGTTTTATGTGCTGTTTTACTGGCCATTCTGATCGTTTCTTGCGTCTGCGACGACGCTTTATCGAGGGAGGAGTCGTCACCGGGTCGCTGCGCCGCGCTGACATTGGGTTGCTTGACCTATTAATAAATAGACACGGCAACGTTTTTAATAAAGATTTTTTGAAAAATGTGACCTATTATAAAAAAAGTGGTTCAATTAATTCTGCTCGTTATTCTGATCAAACTATTTTCAGGTTTTGCGCATTTAACGTTACACGTTGTATAACTACAACGACCTCGTCTGAACATAGATCTCGCTGACTGGCTGAGTCTAGTGCAGAGGTTCCAAACTTTTTTTTTTCTCATAGACCACTTTAAAAATTTTGCTAGTTCCGGTGCTGCAGCTACATTTCTACCACATTCCCAAAACTCGACAAAAAATGTGAAGATTAGATCTAACATAGATCCCGTCGAGTCTCCCGTGGACCTCGGGGGGTCCACCTGGACCAGTTTGGGAATCAATGGTCTAGTGCAATGAACGGACTTATGGAAAAAACGTAGTATGTTATTGAGGTATACTTTATAATGTTTCTGTTCAGTCATCAAGTCGTAATGATGACTTAACATTATTACCGATATTGGTCATACTCATCGTTCTGAAGGCCAGCGACACCTTTTGCTATAAGGCTTACATAATACAGTGTGTGCTGTGTCATCAAGAATTACCTTCTTTAAAGATTTTCTTTACTGATGATACGTGCATTAGCTACATTAGTTCCATATGTGATCTGTAACTTTCATTGCAAGCCCAATTCTTTTTTTATCATTTACTAATTTATGACTTTCTTTTGTTACAGGTAAGACTTCTTCTATTTCTACTTTTCTGACTAGAACGAGTTCATTGGGTGCATATTCTCCAGCCAGGTTTGTTTCAAAACGAATCAGTTATAGCATATCAAAGAGACAGGATGAGAAATGACTTAAATCACCGATTTAGCCTCAATCTCTTTTAAAAAAAATATTTCTCACTAGAAAGATTGATAAGATATTTTCACTATCTGACTCTGCCTTTCTAAAATGCACTCTATGTAAATGTTTTTTTGGTTTCGTTTTGATTGGCTCTAGTTCTAACTGAGATACTAACCAGAGGCAAGCTATTTATCCTAGTGTCTCGTGTCCAATTACAATAATAATGAATCGTTCGCAGACTGGTAGTCACCGGTGTTGAAACGGAGGCGTGTGACACCGAAGCGTAATTTAATTATTTGTAAGATGGGTGTGTAACACGAGTGTGGTGTTTGTCGGTGGGTTGTTGTTTTGATTATTGTATTTATATTTTATTATATCTCATGTATACTGAAATGCAGTTTGTCTCATAGGTCATAACGTAGAAGAACATGAAAAACAAATTGTTTGACTTCAAAAGCAAGTTGGAAGGACTTTTGCTAGTGTATATTTTTGGATTACGTTAATTATCACAGGAATTCGTTAGATTTTTTCAACTATATAAGTAATTTGAGTACTTGCCGGTATAGGCACATTACTTATTCTTGCTTTGCTTTTCTTCGATATAAATCAGTGACTTATGATCAGAACGATTTAAACTTGCATAACTAAACATTACACCAGTACACCACAGACATTTCTCACACAGACACTAGATCTTATCGCTAATCGTTTGAATTAAATCTAATCTATTCCTCCTCAGTCAATTAAGCCGTAGTAAATAAATCTTAGCGGGGGCGTTACTGTTCGGTGTGACACCCACTCTAGACATAAATCGTCTTCTGTAACGCCAGCCGACAGGAATGCTTTATTCCTAGGCTTATCGAGATCTGCCTTGAGCGATGCTCTCCTGGTACTTATCGTTCACAATTAGTTTGTCCATATGTGTTACAGTTACATTAAATTGCTTGAACGGATGTGGATGACAATTCTAATTGGTTATGACAAGTTTAAAGATGAACCGCTACATTTAAATGGACAGTTAGTTGTAATAGTTTTGCTAATTGACCTGGAAATGGTAGGAAAGTTGTTAGCTATTAGTCTAAAATAAAATTCTTTGAGGCAAGCTAATGAAGCCATCACCCGCAGTGGGCCTGCGAGGTTGATTAAGGCCCACTCTCTCCCAAAGAAAAGCAGTGGGAACATTATAAGCAGATTATACTTAAACTTATGAAGCCAATGTAAATAAGGCTATTTTTATGAATTCTAATCAAAACCTAAAACGCTTTATGAAAGTGATATGAAAAGTCTACATCGAAGATTGCAAAAAAAAAGTTCAATATTTTGATCAACCATTGCATTTACTAGATCACTTAATTTAAATATTTCCTAGTACTCAAGTCTATTAATATTTTAATATATTAAAACAAACTCTAATTTATGACCATCGTACAATATATCTTTTACCAATCCCTCATAGGAAAAGTCATCGCTTCTAATTTTGTTGTCGTATCGTAATTAACATACGTTGCTCTTATTCAAACGATTTACGATTATGTTATTAAAGTAATTGCCATAATTGAAAAATATCAGAGTGAAAGTACCGATGATTGTAAAGTTGATTTGTGACGAGCCGTTCGACCGGTCCCAAGTAATTATGAATTTGTTTAGGGCATCATTTTATACCGTCAAGTTATGGATATAGCATTATAATATTAGACGAGCATGCGTGATACATTTCTGACGAGACATGCGATAGAGGTGGTATTTTAAATTGTAGCAATACATCAACTTGTAACGAAATAAATTACACGTTTGTACATCACGGTACTCACAATCTATTTAATTTATCAGATTTGGGATCTACTAATTTATCATCCGCCACTTCTCACAGTTCATTGGTAGACATAAGAAAAAGTGAGATTATTTCGATGTGTGTTACGAAGCTCTAATCCCTTTTGTATTAACCTTATTCTATTAAACCACACTTGAAAGTGATATTGCTAGACAACCCCACTTCATCTACATCATCATTCATTTCAACCGAAAGACGTCCACTTCTGGACATAGGCCGAGCACCGCCACTTCGACTAGTTTGTGCTTCCCGCATCCAGCAGATTCCTGTGGCCTTCACAAGGTCATCGGTAACATTATCAACATATACTAATATTAAACAGAGGTAGTCCGTTTCGTATATAAATAATAATAATAATATATAAATAAATATATATTATTATATAAATAAATAAAGAAATAAATAAGCATTTATTTCAGAATCATTTCCATATTTGTTAGTAACAATATAAACTTATAAACTAGTGTTAGTAACATTTATTGTAGGCTGCGTGAGGCGCGCCGATCCTGGAGAATGTCGGCTTGACTGCGTGCAGTCGTATCCACCGCCTCAAGATCGGAGAGTCCCACCTATCAGAACGATCCGATTCCGAAAATTCTTTTACTAATGGAAGATTATCGAGTAGCATACGATATATTTTATATTAAAACCATCAATATCACACAGACGAAGTAGCAAGCAGAAGCTATTATAGATATCAAAAGTATTAGAACAAGTAAAAGAAATTACCTCTCACAGCAGTCATAGCTCACATGCGACTTGAATCGACAGTTCTTTCCTGCAATTTATCTCACGACAGATTAAAAGCTATATGATATGCCATAATTAAATCATAATTAGCCACGGTATTAATTACAAAATAATTAAGCCTTAAGTAGTTCCGTTCTATTATTCATTGTATTATGATTTGTAAAAGTAACACTACTCACAAGCCTATAATTTCTGTCGACAAATGGGAGCGGAAGAAATCGTCTTATCTTTAGGGTCATCTGACACTCACTAGGTTACGCGAACATATCCATTGTCTTTAAGATGCTTTTATTGATCAAGATTGTGTGAAGACAGATGTTAAAGTGCTTTTTAGATATTCATCATGCCTGTTATATCCAAAGGGTTTGGTAGAAGCGATTTTTTTTATATTAGAGTCATCGCCTTGGAATCGTAGGCGAGCTATGTCTAGGAAACAGTCCTAAGCACTGCTTTGAAAAAACAAAAATATCACAAACAAAATTCGGTGTGGTAGGTTCGAATCCAACAGATGATGCAGGTAAGTAGACTGTTCTTTTAAATGACATCCAAAAGCAACTGAAGTCACGTGATGTTATCAGATCCGGTAGCAACATCTTACTGTATTACCTAAAACAATAATGCTGAGATCACCAATATGATTCCTTCGTCATGTGATGATGAAATTATTGCCTCACCATCACACTTAATACACTTTGTCTAGACAAGTAGTAGGCTTATTTTCAGCAGTGAATGATTATTTGGCATCATTATGATGTCATACAGGGTGTAACAAGATCCATCACATAGCCATTGTCTACGCATTCTTACATCACAAAACTAAGTAATATTGAGCAAAAATTATTGCTGGGAAATTACGCTCTAAAAACATTGCACTTATATGTGTATGCAACGATACAAGCATTCTGGGGGTATTTAAAATTACAAAACATTTACAACTGTTCTATTCTAACTTTGGCCTACAATATCTTCGTAACCAGAAAGTTCCCAGGCATACCCGGGAAGGTTCCCAGTTATGTCTGTTAAGGAGATATAGAAGGACCACACTGGACTTATAGTACAGTACAAAAAGATACCAAAATGACGGGGCGTATAAGTGACTCGGCTTCGATAAGCGTCTTATTACAGCCGTTATATACTACCTACTCCAAGACTTGCCTCTTAGATCAATGTTGATATCGATCCCTAAGATAATATAACTGCACTATCATTTTCTATTAAAGCATAATACGTAACTGAAGTAATACAGTGCAGATGTTAATCACCTTGATTGACTTGCAATCGGACCATGTTACGTTTTGTTTCAAACTCCATGTAGGTATATATGCAATAATTTCTTTGATTCAAGCTTTCATTTTACAAATGTGCACCGTAGTTATTTTCTGCTGACTTATTGGTTTGATGAATATGAAATTCCGCAGTTTGTTGCAACTTTAAAGGAGTTTGTTTTTGCCTCAAACTTACTAAATGACTACCTTTCATTTCACAATTTGTGTCCAAAATTGAGATCCCTATTCCCTACAATTAGGCAAATCTGATTGGATGATAAATTTATGACATTATGTGAGTTATTATCTAGAAAATCTCATTAGACACTTATCTCATCGCAGAATTGGGATTTCTTTAACCTTCGTTAATCTGATGAGATTAACGAGGATTACAGAAATGCAATGCTTGATGGAGATTGCGAAAACCATCTTCCCAGTTTGCTTCACACAATACATTGTAAATCATATTAAATTCTTACAACCATCATTTTGTCGGTTTCAAAGTCTTTGTTGTGAGTTTGACGATCGCTTACAAAATTAGCTGTACTTGATCCACTTTAGGGCTTTGGGCTACACAATAGCTGTCTGTTTAAGACGTGTTGCTCTTGCGCATGCTCCGATGCCTTATTGATGGCGAGAAGCGATGGGATTATAGGTTTTGGTCGTAGTTTATGATTTTTTCGTCGTCGTCTTTCATATTTTTTGACGTTGCTGTTTGTATTTCATGGCTACTTATGCATTGCACACAGACTTATTGATATCTAGACTTGATGAAGGTTGCACTGCTTTATTGATTTCGACTAGCCATTATTTTTTGTTTTCGTCCTCGGTAGGTGCATCTTATGGTCCTTTTAATCGCCGTATGATGACTATATCTGCTAGCTTTGTTATTACATCTCATTGTGGTTATAATTTGATTTATTTACTTATTTATTCAATACTTCAAGCACATAAATGTACAGAGGCGGACTTAATGCCATAGGCATTTTCTACCAGTCAACCTTTGGGTGATGCAGAGACAAACAGTAGTAGGTGCAATCATGAAAATTGAGGAATAAATATTTTAAATTTCTTCTAACATTAATAGATATATAAGGTCCCATTAAAATAGTTGGACAAATTTTAATACAGCGTTCAGTACGTCTAACCAAAGATATCCAAGCAAAAAAAACAATAATTAAAGTGATTTTATTTTGATCGAAAATAATAAATTGTTCGGCACCACAGCCGGCACTCTAGAATAAACCCATCCTTATGGGTAGGTACTTGCACCCGGGCGGCCAGTACTGTTAGGGCCGACACATATGGCGAGGTGCTTCGCAGCGCGGTTGTCAGTGTCAAACAAAAATCAACATTGTGAGCCTTAAAATAAAGTCGAAAATAAATAACCTAAGACGCGCAATTTGAAAACAGGCTAATATTGGGGGTGAATAAACTTTCCTTGAACACATGATTATGAACCGTCTAGGTACGAAAAGAAAAGATTCTAATTTCCCATCACACGTTACCAGGCTTTGGACTGTCTAATTGCGTGCTGAACTGTTATCAAAGTATTAAAGCAAATGCAGAAAGTTGTAAACAAACAAGCGCGCAGTGGATACAATGTAGTGTTATGAATCTTTTTTATTTATTTAAAGTTCGATAACAGTAAAACACTGAATCAGTCATGGTTAAAAATTAGAATCAGCCCTATTTACAATAATTAATATAAATACTACTTACTCTACGACGATAGGTGGATAGGTACGTAATTACATTCATTGTTGAACGTGCCTACCGTTTTGAGCGATGCACTTGCGAGCGCGTTTAATTTCTTTGCACTATTAAAAGAGTGTCACTTTCACTTTTTATTGTTTCAAATGCGAGGGTGATTCGCGTACATAGCTCATTCACGCTGGCTATTAAGTGTCCATTTTCACCGTACAATAAATCTTTAGCACGACCCCAGAAATAAAAATCAAGCGGAGTCAAGTCCAGGCTCCTAGCAGGCCACGGGACAGGACCACCCCGAGCAATCCACCGGTCTCCGAACCGAGAATTGAGATAGTCTCTTACGTTTCTAGCGAAGTGTGCTGGCGCGCCATCATGCTGGAAGTAGAGGTCACGCCAGACTACCAGGGGTACATCTTCTAACATTGTTTCAACATCGTTACGTAACAAGTCTATGTACGTATTATTGTTTAAACGGTTAAGAAACAGGCCCTAAAACTTTATTGTCTAGCACTCCTACACATTTACACTAAACCGTGTTTGGTAATAGTCCGGTCTCACTTTATTTGGGTTAATAGTTGTCCAGTAATGGGAATTATGTATGTTAAATAACCCAACACGTGTAAAAGTACATTCATCAGTCCAGAGAATGTGACGTTGGGGTTGTTGCAGTAGCCACCTACAAAATTCAGTTCTTGCACACGAGTGCAATGATATGGGTGGTGGCCTTTATCAAGAAGGAGCTTCTTCCACACGTAAAAATCGCTGACGTTGAATACACGACCGGCATCGGCAGTGCTCGCCGTGGGGTGTATTCTAAAGAAATCTAAAACGTCTTCTTCAAGGCGCACCGGATAGCGCGGTCTTCCTGCGTCAACCGCTGGTGGCATGAAGGTGCCACATTCACGATGGCGCTGTACTGCTCTCAGGATTATGGTGAGGCTCGGCCGCCTTCCAAATCTTTCTTGATAAAGGATTTGGGCTTGTCGTAAGCTTTCGTTGCACTCACGATAACACAGGACCATTTCCAAGTATTCTTGGTTGCTGTACGCGTAATAAGGCATTGTTGTCGATTGTGATAACTACGTAACAACACACACGCAGACTTTCATGTAACATGTTCTGTTGGCTCGGTTGCGCGACGAAAACTGAAATGGCTTCATTGTCAATTTGTCATATTTTACGTCAGTGGCCCTTCGCCCCGGGCATCCCCGCGGCGAAGGGCTATGTTAGAGTGAGATGGCATGAGTTGGACAATGAAACCGGCGGGTGGTGACATGGCCACGTGCGCCTGGACCATTATTTCGTAGAATCAGAATTTATGAGATAGCAGACATGGATGTGTTTATGCATTGGGTAACCAAAATGTTTAGTGCATTTTCGCTAACTGATTTTTTTTTTTTTTTTAAAGTATCTAATGCATTTTTCTTATTTTTTTTTTTACCATTGTCCTTATTTTGGTGGTCTGAATGATTTGTAAAAGTTTGTCCACCTATTTTAATGGGACCTTATATAAAACAGAGCAACAAATGAAACGAAACGTCAGGACTCTCTGGTGAACAAATTGTTATTGTTATCTCAGTTTTTGTAGGCCTTAGTCTGTATTGTTAAAATCAGTACAATACTGTGAAATACGTAGTATATTCTTTAATTCTGAATGAACATGGTCATTTGTCGAACTTTAACAATATTGGACCATAAATAGTCAAAAATGTTTCACTATTTGTTGGATCACGAAATGTGCGTGGGTGAAAACAATTGTAAAGAGTTTATGAACTTGTGAATTTCTTAATCTGGACCGACTTTAGAGTTAAATGTCGCATTACAGAACGATATTCAATGCAGAATGAATATCCCTACGCAATCGTTGTCTTTGTACAGAAACCAAACATCTATTCGCTGCCACTAGAACATAGACTCAACGAGTGGGTTACACACAGTGATGAATAGCGCTATACACCTCTATCAATCTCTTTGAGGCAGTGATTGAGGCGCGGCGCCTGCGCTGGTGGGAACTCTTCTGATTGGAGTGATTAATTGTGGACTTGTACTGTTACTACGTAAGCCAGGTGGTCGATATGTGGGTGGGAAATATCGGGGTTTCTTAATCGATGTTTTTATTATTTTTTATTTAGAGAGTCGTTAGAGAAAGTAATTCAAATGCTTCCCCTTTTATTTAAAGTAGGATAAGAAAAAAAAAGTCATAATTCACGTCTCAAAAGACAAAATATGTATGTGTTAAGTGTTTCTTCGTAAATTGCACAGTTCAAGTACTAGAATTCATCTATTCATTCTATAGGGTCATGCATTCTGACATCTGCGTTTTCATACGCACTTAATGCAGCTATTTCTTCAATGTCATGTCGCCGCATAATTTCTGCTAGCCACAATACACGACCAACAACGTTCTCACCACAGAACTATCATTATCACAAAGCCATTTTCAATCAATGTCCAAACTGATAACAACGTATCCGATCATTACTTTCTCAATAGCTTCCTGAATAGAATATTAATATTTTAATAGTTAATAATTATGGTGCTATATCTAAGTTTCCCTCGTTAACTGTTAACAAGCTCACACTATTACGACTTCCAGTTTCCTTTGGCTTAGATTCAGCCAATCATTGTTTGATAGGCAATTGGGCGTAAATCGAAATTAGTGGACGTTTTAATTAGAAATTGTAAATTGTCGACTGTCGTAGATTGAGGTTCTACGGTACTGTTACCTACACCAGTAGCCATAATAAAATTGTTTATATGAAATACTAGTACCGACATTAACTGCCGTACATTGGTAAACTGTTAACTGTCTAAGAAATAGTTTCTAATGTAACATGATTATTAAGGTTTAAGAAGTTAGGTGACTATATTATTGGTGCTATTAAACTAGATAAGTAATATTATTTAGCATAGCATAATCAACCTAGAATGTTCCCACAGCTGGGACACAGGCCTCTTCTCTGTGAGAGGAAGCGGGCCGTAATCCACCACGCGGGCCAATGCGGGTTGGTGGTGGATATCACTTGTCGTCGAATTTTCAGTTCTTGTTATGTTTTCCTTCACGTCCACTTCAGTCCTGGATCGAAAGAGCCGGATGTCATGGGGAGAGACCTTTGCCCAGTAGCGGGATGATGTAGGCTAACAGTAACCAGTATGTTTATCCTCACCGTTTTGAGAACAGTGGTGGTGAAATAATTTACACGGAGTAAAGTGCCTGTTCGAACCTACCACCTACCACTGCTCTTTTTGTTCTTTCCACTTGGGTGTTTATTGCGGACGTCTTCGTCAAGAGAAGTAATTATTAGAAAATGAATTATTAGTAGTAGTATTAGAAAATGAGACAGTTTAAATCCTGGATCAAAGATATACAGAGATATAGCGCATCGTAAAATGGCTAGGTCACGACATTTAACTGCTAAAGTTACTTAATCAGAAAGTTTTACTACGTAAATCGCCGTTAAGGTTTAACTGCCGCCACAAATATTACCGCTAGAAATGTATAACACACATCTGAAGCGATCATAGAATACTCAAGGAAGAATATATTCTGAAGAATATATCAAGAAAAGAGAAAGGGGAGAGAATTCTGTGTTATTAGCAAAAACAATAATATTGGTTCTCAATCATTTTAACTGATTGAATTTCGAGTATCCCACACTAGATCGAGTCATAGCTCTTGCTAATACTTACGGATATTATACCTACCATTAATTTTGATTGCATAAGCCATAAACTTCCTTAATTAACGATTTTAGCCGTAGGCTATTGTTGAAAGTCCTCTACATCATCAGTTTAATTTTCCATCTCCCAAAAAGGACCACATTTTACATTTTCGGGTATCGTAGCATCTGTGTTTTCACCAGTTGCTGCTGTTGTAACTTCGTTGGCTCTTATAACTCTCTTTGCTAACTGCAAAGCATCGATTTTTTCATTAGTAGCTCAATAGTCATGATAGTAATCAACATTCTTCTTGCGCTTGATCAAACCTCTATTAATAATATTTTATTGACGATAGACCAGTAGCTTGGGTGGTCGAATATTTTTAAACATCAATTTTTATATCATATGACTAATTTGCTCTCACACGATCAGTTAGGCGACCTAGTTTGCAATTTTTGAACATCTGTTCTTATTATCATTATTTGGAGCTTGTTTATTATGTTTGATCTAATTGATTTTATTTATTACAGCATGTTCAATTTACTGTTAATTTATGCCGATTACTTTATGTTTGCGCTTTCCAATGGGTGGTGTTCAATTACTTTATTATAACGTTGATTGGAATGTGTTTGCCTGGGGTATATTTCTTGGACCAGATAGCTCCAATTAGAGTGACAATTTCTAAGTGCCAGTTTTACAACAAATCTCTGTGTATGTACTCGTAAAATATAACAGTAGCACTTAACGGTACCTTAACAAAAAGTTTTTTCCATAGATTCTTTCTCAATCTATTTCACATACGATATGAGAACGACAGCATGGCGCCAGACCTAAATACATGAATCATAGACTAAGTAGGTCAATGCTGAATAATTAATAGATACAACAAGACGCTAAGCAAACATTCAGAACTGGCGCTGAAAGATTTCATCAACGTATTTCTACAACAAAACCTTACCTTTTAATGTTGAAATGGAAGGCATTACAAATGTAAACCTTTGTGATCCAAAAGACGTAATGGATAAATTAAAACCATTAGTTCCTAAAAGAGATAAACATTTGACTGCAGATTTTACTCCAAGCATTATATCTTACAAAATATACGAACAATATTATTATATGACATAATAAATAAACCAATCATGGATTGCAAAATACCGACTATCCTATTCAGACAATCGGCAATTTTCTACGAGAAAAGTAGGACATCATATAATTTAAAGCTGCGTGAGTCGACCATTCTTAAGGGGCCCAAGGTCGCTGGAAATGTTCCAGATTCTTTTTTTATTTTTTAGATGATGTCGGCACTTTGGTTGAAGGGCTTAATTTATTTATGATCGTTCTTGGCTGGCTTATAAAGTGTATTGGACTACATTCGTTTAATGTAGTTAGTACGAACGAAATGTTACCGAGTATTTTTGATGAGCTAGTTTTGTTCATGTCCGGTTTCGTTTTCTTTTGGTTTGTCTCTTTATTTGTAACTAGCCTGCGTTATGCCCGCGACTTCACCCGCGTGGACATCGGAAAGGATTCCACAGGAATATGCTACCGGGACAAAAAGTAGCCTATGTCCTTCCCCAAGATACCATCTATCTCCTTGCCAAATTTTGTCGAAATCCGTTTAGTGTTTTAGGCGCGAAAAGTTAACATAATGACAGGCCCGTTGGTCTAGTGGTCAGTGGCCCTGACTGCTATGCCCAAGGTCGTGGGTTCGATTCCCACCTAGGATAAATGTTTGTGTGATGAGCACGATCATTTGTTCTTTGTCTGGGTGTAATTTATCTATAATATGTATGTATTTAGAAATATATATGTATGTTTATCATTTGTCTAGTACTCATAGCACAAGCTCCGCTTAGTTTGGGACTAGATGGCATTGTGTGAAAGTTGTGGAATATTATTATTATTATTATTATTATTATTAAATAATATTCGTAAGGATTGTATGGGTTATGTCTATATGTTGTTAAACCAAATTCAGAGAGATGACTATAGATTAATAAAGATATAAAAATCGTTGCAAATAATTTTGCCATACCTACCATCTGATACGAGTAACAACTGCTTTCTACCATACTCTCACAGCGGATTCTAGACACCAATTCTTACTATTGCCCAACACTGCCTGAAGACCTATTGTACCGATTTACTGTGTAAAACATCCTTTAGTCCGTCAGTTTGGAAAGCACCTACAGAATATTTCCGCCACTGCGTAGGTGAAAGTACCGGCAAATTGCCCCTGGTGTATTACCAAGAGGTGCGTACGATGTTATTCGAATTTGATAGCCCTATTATGCGCGAGATTTTGGTACTAATACTTTAGAACGTTGTTTAGGTGAATTTCTTCCGTGATTGTTTTGAATTTCACGATATGACTTCCGTGAAAATCGAAATTATGATGTTTTGCTGTGGATGAGTATACACTCCACAGTAAATCAAAAAAGGAAGACAGAGATGAATGGAATTGTCACACACGTTTTAAGCCAAACGTTACGTTACGTTTTTAGCCTAAGCAAAGTAAGTGCAGGCGGAAGAAGAAGATAGTGTCGAATCATGCTTAGAGTGGTAACAAAGTTCTTCGAAGCAACAAATCCAAAGGCACAAGTACAATTCCATATGATACACGATTAGATAGTATAAGTGAAGTCAAAGCTAAATCTAAAAAAACACCAACATGTTATGGCGCAAATCATATAACCAATTTAAATATTTCACCGAACCCTTTCGCAAATAATTTCTCCACATTAACATGAGTTGACCCAAGCAGTGGGAAACAGTGTTTAAATATGATTGATGAGCATTCAGTAATGTTATCTAACTTATGCAATGACAGTTCGACAACTACATGACGAGGGAAGTCGTCGATGTGATCGATCGTAGTCGGAAAGCAATGTATGATGTAAAAATGGGAAATATCGCGCGTGAATAATTTTAGATAATGGTTTATCTAATCCATATAATTCTAGCTGTAGAATGGATTGAGATAGTAATTTCAGAGGTCTGGTATAAAGATTCAGATAACGATTATCTACAATATCTTGTTATACAAAATTAAAAGCAATCATTTTTTAACCTATGTCACGCAATCCGTTTGCATGTGTCCAAATCTTTCAATCATCACTCCGATCTGTTATATCAGCCATCCGATTAGCAAAGATTCTTACACAACCCAATGACCCTTGAACTTCAAAGGCCAATCTATCATTAGAATCAATTTTATACAATTTGTTCTATACATTTCTCGTTTCAATTTTAACAGGCGTATTAAAATATCGTAATACCTCCTCATTAACGTCGAAAAGTGAGGGTTCTGACGTTTCTGACATCATATTAATCTCCGTTTGAACGATCGTTCACTTTCTCTGGAAATTCACTTAGTACACCACTATTTGTTAAAACACGTTATTGATTGATTGCTAATCTTAGATTGATTATCTTTTGTCACTGTTTAAAATAACTCGTAAGTATACTTTTGTCTCATATCAGTCTTGTTCATTTCATTTTCAATTAATTTCTCGTCGGGAACCTATTCATTTCGGAATTAGAGAAAAGGCATTCGATTGCTACTGCGTCTCCTATTGTTGGACAGGATTCAATAGTTGACATATGGATTAATGATTGCCGTAAATTAATTATATGATTAATGGAAAGTTCCTTAGCTCCTTCACTAACTTCAGATTTCTCTAAAAAAACAGAAGTCAATCAAAATATCATACAAGAATTCATTATTTTTAATTATATTGCTAATAAAAATACGCTCCAATGACCTGATAATATCGTACTTTTTCTAGACATCATTAGCTATATGTAACTTTTATAACTTTCCATGATTCTTCGTCATATTTTTTATAAAACGTATGTGCTCTCACTATGCAGCAAAAAACACATGTTATCTTGTTTATTAACTTTCTTCTGCTTTGTTCGTAACCAGTAATTGTATCTCTTGTGCAAAGGTAGATACAATAAATTCTTGATTTAATTGCTATACTTTTACTGTTAAAGCATCTTTAGGTTCCATTTCAATAATATTTTTTTATATAATCAGCATATTGTATTTCGTTTGTATCACCCATTGTTTAGTAAATTATTTTCTCTATATATACTCGTATCTTACTAGTCTCTTTAAAAGAAGTAACATAAAGATGTAGTCATAACTTAGTATTTTACTTTCCTTCCTTTAAAGAGTGCCTTTTCTGATTTTTCTACTGTTAAAACACCTGTAAGCTCTTTCTTTAGTGTTTTGCGAATATTGCCTGTGATTTCATTTGTCGTTGAGCCACTTAAGATAACTCCGTGTTACTTCTCTGGTCGCCTCTCATTAGCGCTTTATCCATGTCCATAAAATGTGGAGATTTCAAACAATTTTAGTACTAATAAATCTCGTCTACCTGCCTACTGATTACTGGGTCGTTTTCCAAGGTATCCTCTGTAAATCTAACGTAACAGGGCACTTATGTTTTATGTTGGTGTAATGGTCGATCTCGATAATTATAATTAAATCTGTGTCTGGTTCTAACAGTAAATAAGATGTAACTAGCTTTTCGCCAGTTATTGCATTACGGTTGTGCGTAGCTAACTTGGAAGCAATTTGTACTGCATAGAGTGCTTCTCTTGATGTTATTCAAGTATTATAATAGCTACTAAGGTATCATTAGTAGCAATATCGTCAAGCTACTCTGATTTGTTAGTAGAAGTTGATAGGTGACCATTTTTGATGACATAAAGTTACAGAATTGTCTCTTGCTTCATTGTAAGATCAATTTCTACTTAAAAATCAATATTTTATCTTTATATTGACGCTTAAAAATCAATATTTTATCTTTATATTGAAGCTTCAAGTCCAATTGGCTCCACAAAAGCAATAATAAACGTAAAACTTGTTACGTATATCCGTACCAATATTTTTTTATTAATTGTATCCTTATTGCAGAAAGCAATTTCTCCTTAAATATGGAATTATAAAAACCATTACAATAATTTTCAATTATCGAAAGCCTCAACTCGATGTGTGGTCACATTTGTAATAAAATTTCGATTATTGGTAGTTAATTTACCCACCGTCTCAATGATTGCATAATTTATAATATAAACAGGTGTAATAATTATTATATCTCCGCAGGAGTCTTTTATTTGTAAATGTTTATTGGCTGGATTGAAATCATTTACATTAATTATTAAATAAATTATGTAATTACTGCTACTGGCGATCCAATAATCAGATGTAATAATCGCTTTCTCATTACGGTATAAAAACTTAATGCGATAATTGGTTAATATAATACTGTCATGATACTTAACCAATAAGAAACAAAGCATAATAAACATTGACAGCAACAATGATTAACAAGATTTGAGGTCGAAAACCAATCAACCTGGAGCCAAAAATGTAACATTTACAGAAAAAAAAGAAAAAATGCTGGATAAAAAAAAATCAAGGCCATTTTTTGAGAGCGCCTACCGGACAAAGAGATCTCTTTGAATGCGCAAGCGTGCATTGTAATCAAGTCTAGTTCAGCATTGGAGGTTTTTATACACAGATCTAACGATATGAATGTACTTACGGATGTTTAATATCGTTTCACTTGTAGTCACTTTGTATATGAGTCACCAATTCACAATTAGGTTTTTTCTAAAACGAAAAAATACAGTGAAGTAGCTTTTTTGCATATTCTCCGTGACTTACAAAGTAAAGGGCCCAAATACAGAGCCTCAATGTTATTGATAAAACTATTTCGAAAATTAGAAAACGTTGAGTTATTTTCTTGTTCAATATTTAATAGAGCCTGTCGGCTATTTAAGGTCAGCTTCAGAAAATTATGCCTGTATTGTTACTTGTAGACTAATCAATTTTAAAAATTGCATTCAATAAATAAAATTATAAATAAAGATTCTAGAAAAACCTTGATGGATTTCAAGGCATTAAACTCACCAATTTAATCGTATAATTGGAACTATTTAAGTACGGTCACCAAAAGAGATGAGTAACCAGCGTGGTCGGATAAAGTAGAAGTTTAGTAAGAAACCGACGGATGTTTCCGAATAAAATTAAATTTACATAACAAGAAAAGTACATTAACTAATCCATTGTTATGTAAAGCATTAAAATAAAACCTTCACCATGATGCACTAAATAAACCCACAAATAAAACTTTCTAACAAAAATATAATATTTCATAACATAAACAAAAGATTAGAAAGCGACTCTATGGCAGATAACAGTTTAAATCTTTAGAACAATAAGATAATCAAGATGCATTTCGCGACTTTCTCAGAACAAAATTGTCACCAACCTTGATTTAATGTCCGAGTTCGAGATCTTTCACGCGGACGATTTGAAGCGCAGTGATTGTTTAGAAAACCTCATTCAAGAAAAAAAAAACAAACAGGAATTAAAATCATTAGAAAAGATGAAATGGGATAACTATCAAGAGTCTAAACTTCAAGTAGACGAATATGAAATTTTGTAAATAAAAACTAGTCCAGTATGTTGCATAAATTGTAATAGTCATCATCTGCCTAGCCTTTTCCCAATAATGTTGGGGTCGGCTTCCAAGCCAACAAACAAGCACTGAATACCAGTATTTTACATGGAGCGACTGCCTATCTGACCTCCACAACCCATTTACTGGGTAGTACGATACCCCTTGTAAGACTGGTTGTCAGACTTTCGGGCTTCTGACGACCCGTAACGACGAATATTTGCATATATGTTTATTAATTTTGTTTTAATTTCATTTCCTCTTGCTTAAGTTTCATTTTTGTTTACATTAATTATTATGTTGACATTTTCATCGTTCATATTATTGCTTGACAGAACCAATATTTTATGAATCGATTTAATGCCGACGCCTTTCAACTCCCACGCAGTAATCGCTTGTGCAGTCATAAATATGATTTTTATATGAAACCATTAACGTCAATGAGATGTGAAAACCATATTTGCATAAGTTTTATGAATGCAAGGCTATTGTGAAATATTATATGCGGTTGTGAATTTTATATTATGTATGAGGTGAAAACTGCTCATCAATAGCAAAATTCCTATTGATTTTCACCTTGTTTTACGTTAATTTCTTAAAGAATAGAATATCCCTTTTACTTTGTAATATTAGCTTCAGCTTGATTTTTGTCATCATATACTGCTACCTTTCCAATTGCATGAATATCGTCTTCGGAATTTTGCATTTTTTACAAATGCCTTCTAGCAAACCTAACACAAGTACTTTAATCGAACCCATACTGCCAATACTTAATGTTTAAGTATTTCCCATCTAAATCCTTCGGCTTATTTAACACTGGTTTGTTTACAAATACGTGTGTATTAAGTGTTACTATCGTGTTGCTTTTCGCACTTCTGACGTCATCAGCTAGTGCTGTAATTGCAATTAGCTGTAATATTCGTTCATTATCGAGATTTATTATTTCCGATACTTCAAATTAAAGATAATTACGCAGCATTTACTAACACGTCTTATTGAATTTCGGAAGCGGATTCACGCTACTTATATTTACTGAAAGGAATGCGTTTTTTTAAGCGAAATCCTTTTTAAATCTACGTACAAAAGTAACATCTGTCGATTGACCGCTTTTTTTGTTTCTTTCCGACTCAGGCGCAAGGTGTGATGGCACCTGCGCAAGCGGATGCACAGGTTCTGTTACAAACTTCAGATCACTACCATTTCCAACCTTCTGGCATTAAAAACAAGGCATATTTTTCTCTGAAAATCAACCAATCACACTCAGTAGAATTTGCTCTGCAGATCCATCTTTAAGGGCGCCTCATTCTCAATACACATTTCGCTGAAGTTGTTATTCATTCTATTCGAGTACTCAGGGATGAATAATGACCTAATCGTGACTTTTAGATGAGTAATACAGGTTGTGATGAATTTCAAATGATGCTCATTCCAGTGGACAGTGTTGGCCAACAATTAATGTGTCTATCAGTCGTGACAGATTATAATGTCCAAATAAATTACATTTACGATGTTGTAGAGTGTTAACCAGAATTAGATAATGGAGGTAAAATAACATTGTTCCATTGACATAGAAACACTGTTAATCACAATAATCGTCAAATCTAATGTTGCAAATCGAAATTTCATAATGTGTGTGATTCTAAAAAGCACGTTTATTGGTTATGCAACTGTTTTTTTTTTTTAATATTACATCTATTCATAGACTAACATCAAAATAGTAACATATAAACAGTAATATTTTCAGCCAGTATGTTATGAGGAACACATATTTTGGAATTGCAAAAATGATGACGTCATCGGTAAAAGACTATTGCAAATTTTTACGGTAATCACTGGTTTTTGAACTACAGAAAGATTTAAAAGAAGGAGAATACAACAGAAATAAACAAAACACGCATGCAGCAACACATTCAATTGTTTCTATAGACACAATCAATCAACATCAGGCGCATGAACCATTTGATCAGCCACAGTTGCACAATGCAAGTCAATTTGTTCACAAATTATATGCTCCACACATGAAATTGCTATACTTAGCATAATGTACTTAGAGAGACCGCTTCGGGCAAAGTAAGGCTAATTTGAGTAGAAAGTGAACGATTTGGAGAGAGTAATTATCGATAAACAGGCGTGTCATGGCGTGTTATGTTTAAGCAATTGAGCATGTGTTGGGAAGGAGAAGCCGCTTTGGTCTTGTTGAAGCAAATCAAGTGAGGCTGTCACTAGAGTTGAAGCCTTTTCACCTCCACTAGTCCGAGAGCGTACTAGTAAGAGGATTTATACAGCCTTGAAGTGTTTAGATACGAGTACAGTGCCGTAAAGTTGTTTCTACAAAATTACTTCGAAGTATTCTAGATGGAAACCACAACAAAAACTAGAATAAACTTAACTTCCAGATGATCGTTATAATGGTGAGTGGGGGCTATTGCGTAATACACTAACAATTGCAATGCCTTTCAAATTGACAATTCGACAGCACTCGTTGCGTTATTTGCCTTATTGAGCATATGAATTTTCAGTCACATGAAGAAACGAGTGTTACGCAATTGTGGTGCAGGTAAGGAAGGTGGATCCCCATTCCCTAGAAAGTGCAAATCCAGAGTAAAGGTACCAAGGTGTCTACAGTCTAAGTCCATTAACGAAGATACGGGGTCGTCTGATAGCAGCTGATCCGTCAAAACAAGTGAAAGATTATTTTTTTCTGCTAGCAAAAGATATCGGGACTAGGCACAGCTTTGAAATCGTGTTTTCATTCATTTTTAGTTCGCGCCCCGAACTAAATTATGTCCGTAAATAATACAGAGAAGGGAACGCCCGTATCTTCGCCCGAAACTACGCATTGTGTGCTTAGGGAGAAGACCCCCAGTAACCATGGTCATGCAGCATGACCACCTGCAACAAAAACAAAAACAAATAAAAACAAAAAAAACACAAATAAAAACGATATTATCTTACTACCCTTTGCTATTTTAATATAACTTTCTTTGAACTTATAAAGGGCAATTTTAATGAGGAACTGACAAGAGCATTCACCGTAGGAACTAATAACTCAGACATCCTATAGCAATTACCCAACAGCTACCAAGCGTGGCGATATCCTCCATGTTAGATTTTTTCTACCAGTCTTAGAAGGGCCATATTCAATCACACTTTCTCACTGGCATGGCTAACATATCCGATATTAAATCAAATTGAATATTAATATTGTTGACTGTCCACGTTCGGAATTAATTTGTCATAAAGTTTCTACAGCTTATGCAGTAATGTTCAGGTGTAACTTTTTCTTCTTTCTATTTAAACTAACTTTTTCTTCGTTCTCTTTTTATTTAGTATACAGTTAGAAAAATAAATGGTACCGGTACTTTAGTCTTAAAAACTGGCTTCTGCCCGCGACTGTTCGCGTGGAAGTCGTAAGATACACAATATACTAAAATATCAGCCATATTTTTATAAAACTTACTCGGCCCCCGACCCACCGCTTCACATCGCATCGCCCGGTCGCGCTATTACTTAGTTTTCAATTAGCTTTCTTTCTGACCTTTTTTTTTCTTTATGATCGGATCTTTAGCGGAATCGCGTCATGCAAAAAAATCAAATCCGACTGGAAGATCCATAGATTAGCGCGATCAAACAAACAAACAACCCTTCAGGTTTATAATTAGTATATTAGCAAAGATAGAGTGATAGAAGATAAATAGTTGTGACTCCTTTGTTAGAAGATACAATACATCGTGGCTGAAGGCTAGTCTAAATGCTGCGCGTGCACATATAAAAAAAGAAGGTCGTTTTGTTTCGCTCTGCGCTTCCTAATGCTCCGAAATAAATCGATTTGATTCGTTCGTTTCGTGCCTTCAGTGGCCTTATTGTAAATTTTCCTAAAGTCCTTCGTCTGAAAGACGTTATTATTCGATATAAATTGATAGAAGTGTTTTCCAAAATTGACACCTATCATTTAATAGCGAGTTTATGCCAGTTAAATCCTTGCTCTAGCAGTCTACATGGATTTCCATACTTGCTCTTGCTAGTTTTCCTTTTTATAACGAACCTGCCAAATTTTCCCAATCAAGCTTGAACCTAACGCTTTAGCGATAAAGTTGAAAATCTATTAAAAACATTTGACAGATTGTAGAGGCTTGATGTGCTAGCGTCTATACATTGACCTCTTTGGACCTGTAGTCTTAAATCTTCTTTCTATTACCAAAAAGCTCTAAAAGTGACAGTTCCATTCGTCACAATTTGCAATAGCACATCTCTAAAAAAACCTTATCTATGAGCACAACTCCAGCCAACATCAAGTAGCAGGAGCTTCGGTGTGAAACTGACAAGCCTTCGCTCTTCACGCTTCGGCGATCATCGGCAGAGATCGTAACAAGAGCTGACGTGCAACAGTAGGTAAAGTGTGAAACGAACTTCTAGTGGTCTGTTTGACCACTCATTTGTCTTAAGTAATTAGTGTTGAAGAGGTGTTTAGTTGAATGTGGTAAGCTGTTGGACAATTCGTTAAGTTTTAATGTTATTGCGAAATTAATTTTGCCGTTGTTTTTTTGGCTAAGATATGCTCAGCCTTTTCTGTTATACCCAGATGTGCTTAACCTACACATTGGTAACAATTTAAATCAGTAATTCGGCAAGGCTATAGCAAGGAGGGGCTTGTGTCTAAGTAATAACAGCCGCACGGGTCGATCGATCAGGTTAAGCTACGCTTGCCGCGGTTGGTCCGTGGATGGGTGACCATCTTCACATACCAAGACCCCTCCGTGCCTCGGAAAGTACGTTAAGCCGTTGGTCCCGGCTGTCATTCGTCGATCTTTGACAGTCGTTACGGGTCGCCAGTAGCCCGAAAGTCTGACAACCAGTCACCCAAGGGGTATCGTATTACCCAGTAACTGGGTTGTGCAGGTCAGATAGGCAGTCGCTCCACGTAAAGTCCTGGTATTCAGCTGCATCCGGTTAGACTGGAAGCCGACCCCAGCATAGTTGGGAAAAGGCGACGCAGATGATGAATTCGGCAAGGCTGTAGGGGCTGTTCATTCATTACGTAAGACGATTTGAAAGATTAAAAATTTAAAAATTTCGCCGTAATAGGGAGACGTGTATCTATAGTGCACCCATATTTCAAATCGTCTCCCTATTACGGAGACGTGTATCTATAGTGCACCCATATTTCAAATCGTCTTTCAAATCGTCTCCCTATTACGGAGACGTGTATCTATAGTGCACCCATATTTCAAATCGTCTCCCTATTACGGAGACGTGTATCTATAGTGCACCCATATTTCAAATCGTCTCCCTATCACGGAGACGTGTATCTATAGTGCACCCATATTTCAAATCGTCTCCCTATTACGGAGACGTGTATCTATAGTGCACCCACATTTCAAATCGTCTTACGTAATAATTGAACAGTCACGTAGCTGCCAAACATTTCGCTGTTTTGGTTAATTTGTCAATATTAGTGAATGAAATTATGAAATATCGCTCTGTAGTCCACAAAATATTAATTATGAATTGCAAGTATTCATAGCGTAATACTGGATATTCAATTTTAGGCGTAAAAAGCATTTGGGAACTTTATCTTTCATATATTTCCTCACTTTTCATTGAAATCAAATAACACTTACTGGACAATTAGCTTCACAATCACATATTACGTAAAGCTTTTCATCAGCAACTCTGTTCGGCAATTTGTCGTTACATTTTATATATTACATAATATATAATTTGCGGCGATCGTACGTTACTTATGACGCCTGCCTGTCTAATTGTAAAAATAGAAATGAAACTCTTCCATTGCTATGTTTGGTTCCGTAGAGGCTTAACTAGTACGCAGAAGATAGTATTTTGAAATATTTCAACAAGATTTATCTTTAGAACCATATTGTATAACCATAGAGCCCTTTTTTTGAATTTAGAACTTTGTTTTGCCTTATGCACAACAAGATTTTTCTATAGAGCCATTTTTGAATTTTGAACTTTATTCCGAGAATGTTTTGTAAATTCAAATACTGATTCCAAGGCTCGCTTGCACCACAAATCACATATTAAAACATAATTCTGTCACTATCATCGTCTATCGATTGATGGGTACAGAACGACATTTTGAATACATTTACTATTAAGCGCTTTTAGTGATTTGTTGTGCAAATTACTTCTTCCGCTCGGGGCGGAGCGGGAGGGCGTGTCAGACTTTTACTGACTAAAATCCACCCGCATTCCTTCAGTTGCCTATGCCAGGGGCCACGGTAACTCTTTCGAACAACCCGCGACCCTGGCAGGCATCGGCCCTAGCGGACTCCGTCAGTTAGTGCTCACATCTCTTTTAGGCGCGCGTGAAACACAACGCGCCGTCGACCCGGGCCTGGTCCTTACCGGACGGCGAGCTGCCCATTGCTCGCCATCGTCCGTCCTGAAGTTTTGTCCCACATTCCAAAAAAATCCAAGTTATTTGATAATTTCCCACCCAAAAAAAAAAAAAAAAAATGGGTCGTCCCAAACAATGAAGATGACAAATAGGAGAAACTCTGGTGATCGCTTTTTAGGGTTCCGTAGTCAACAAGGAACCCTTAAAGTTTCGCCATGTCTGTCTGTCTGTCTGTCTATCCGTCCGTCCATCCGTCCGTCCGCAGCTTAGTTCAGAGACTCTTAGTACTAGAAAGCTATAATTTGGCATGGATACGTATACATATTAATCACGCCGACAAAGTGGTAAAATAAAATAATGAAAAAAAAAATGTTTCGTCTACCCCATGGTGTGGGGTTTCGTTGGATAGTTCTTTCAAAAATATTATTGGTTTGTGAAAACCATTTTTCGATTCAGGGATCCGTTTGAGCTTTAAAGTGCTAATTTTTGTTAGTCAAGTGTGCCCGCCCTGCCAGCTAAATTGTTGCTTTTGGATATGTGAAAGAATTCACTTAGACCAACGTCAGCTAATTGCATAACAAATATTTTACTATATCTATGCGTGCTCTCACCAATCTTTTTCAAGGAAATTGTCATGTTTCTCACTAAAATGTTAACTCACTCACACTTTTATTAAACAAACTGACACTCATCTCGAGTGCGTAAAAGATAAAATCGATAATCAATATCGATTCTCGATACTTACCCAGTCGATTGGAAATGCGTTTGCGGAGAAAGTTATCGAATTCTCTCGGGGAAGGTGTTGCCTTTAAAATGCGAACTGGATGTGTTGCCAGTTTTTATAACGCATTCTGTGAATGCACGCGGTCAGTTATTGTTATTGTTTTATAGAAAGTTTATTAAAGTGGAGCTAAAATATGATAATTGGTGGTTATGATTTAGATCGAGTGCATCATTTCTGGAAAAAATACGGTGGATATTATAAATTCTTATTTAAAATGATTATAAAACTAAACGGCACCAAGAAGTTAACGCCTTTTACTTATAATCGCAGTGACTGGCAACTTTATTTAAAAAAAAAAAAACATTCTTGGACCGACTAAATACCTTAACTGTATTGTAATAGTCGATTTAAAAACCGTGTAACGAGTCCTAATTTCTTAACAAGTAAACATCGATATTCTTGATAATCGAGAAAGTTTAACGTACAGTTCGAACGGGTTTCTTTATTGCAAAAAATTAACATGTTTTTGTTCGCAAGAAACTTAATATCGACTACCGAAGTTTAAGTTTACTTGCCGGGGGCATGTAACAGAATATGACACGATTTTTCAAGCATTACTCATTTTGTTGGTATCTAGGTACTGTGAGATTTCAATACGTTCGTTTTTTGCGATTCCTTGGAGGTTCTTTATTTTTTTTATAGCTTAGCTAAAGTATTGACTGACGTTTTTACACTTATCTGATGCTTACTTAAAATTATTCAAATTTATCTATTAAGATGATTATATTCACATATTTTATTAAAGATACTGAAAGCATCTTAAACTGAATGTACACAAAATAATCAACTAAATTACCTATAAAGTTGTGAACATGAACACCGACTCACAGCCCAAAAACCATTACAAAAACTTCGCTGTTTCACTGTAGTGGCCCAAACGCGGTGACGTAATCGATTTATCGTGTCCACTTAATTTTTTTCTCTTGCAACACTGACCAAGGCTACGTCAATGACCGCAAGTGTTGCCACCCAAAAAAACAGACCATTTTATAAATATATAACAATATATTTATCTGACAAAGCACAGGTGTGCTTGGTTTTTTTCCCTTCATATAAAATGTTCTACTTATGTCAGTAATCAATCTACGAATCACAAATAGATTTTCCTATTGAATTTATGATCGTAATTAATTTTGACCATTTGAATTGGCAGGACCTTGACGCATGATACATATATTATTACTATGGCTTTAGGCTATAGGCATATCATTACAAGGATCTATTATATCTGAGTTTTATTATGAAATTGCGAAACTATAACTTCAGTTGACTTCTTTGTGGAGACAAGCACACAACAAATTGACTGCATATCGAGTCTCTCTTAATAATTATCCTTTCTAACCATTTTATGTTCTAACATGGCTCCCATCGCTCAGCACCTGTCGATGTAACCTCATCGCATTATAAATTATATTAGCCCCGTCCTTTTCTGCTACCAGAATTACTAATCATAATTTTTAATAACACGATCCATATCTCGTACAGTATCAATTAATATAAATAGATCTGGATCAAAAACTTTTTTGGCGATGGTGTTGCCACTTGTAATTTTTTTTTTCTTTTTTGTTTGATTCTTAGAACAATGATGAATACAAGCAATCTGAAACTTGTTACGAACTATTCGCAAGTTTAATACCGAGTCCATGATTAAATCGTTTTTATAGCACTTTAGTTCTACACCGATCTACCATTGGTAGTTTATCTTCACTGGATATAGTACCTTATGAGTTAGAATTTAAAATTTCTTCTTAGTTGGATTAAAGTGTGAATTTTAAATTGCTGGATCGAAATCCGGATTCCTTTACGGAAACTTGTATACAGTTATTGTAGTTTTCAAATCATCATCGGAAACATTGTTTTATTTGAACTGTGAGTCGGTACTATGACCCACCTTATTGATCTTAAAACCGCTGTTGGTTGTAATTATGCTTCCAAGCTGTACGTATTTGTTGTTATTTTTAACTGAGTCAACACTACTTTTTTTTTAGTTTGGCAGTACTGTCCTACAGTCCCACTGCTGGTCCTTCTCCAAATCCTTCCAGGAACTCTTTCTTTTCAACATTACTTATTATATCTTTATTTGTTACAGGTAATTCATCAACTGATTTCAAACGCCATCACGATTTAAAACAAGGTAACTTTTGGAGACCAGAAATTCATGAGGAAAGTTTTAGCACTCTCTATTTTGATTTTCTCATACTTTTCAAGAATTTGCGTCGGTATGAAGCTCAGCGTTATTACTTCTTGCCATACTAATTCCTACCTTTGAAATAAAGCATACAATAAAACACTTCCAATATTATTAGAACAATCCTTATCGAACGTAGCTCATCATCATTTATAGGCACACGTTATTGATATACATTACCCGTAACACCATAGATCATCGACCCCATATTTGGCGAACTTATATCGATTATAGCTTTTATTATAACATTCGATATTACCGTAGCAGTAATAGTAAAGGTACACACATGGTACAGCCGAATCCTCCCCACGCGTTGTCATTGGCCAAATGATGAAACCTGGCTTGACAATGAGCCGCGTGGCATATCGTGTTGAAAGTCTTTTTCCTCCGTAATACCAAAACATTGAATAGTTTCCATGTTTGGGTTGCGAATCATTAGTAGCAACATTATAATATGAGGCAGGACGGCAATGATTAATTACTTTTACTGATCCCCTGTATTTAAAAATATTAATCGCAAAAGCTTTATAAATTGTAGTGTTGTGACTGGTAGTTTCTTACAAAGAATTTGTTTGTGAAATTCACCAAGAGGCGGAATAATAATTAATCATTCTGAATGTCATAAGTTTTGATTTAGTTAAAGTACAAGAGTGCATTTATCATTTTATGTAAAGTGGAAACTACGGCAGATGAAGAATCTGAACACTCAAGAAAATGACCATATGATCATAAAAACAAATTCTTCAAACATAAAGCGTTACATCTTTCTTACTATACGTCCACAAAATAATATTACGAAACTAGCACACAAAGGGATAACGCTTACGTTGACTACATAATGTAGGATTACCCTTATTCCCGGCCGTCTCTTCAATAACGGATTACCCTATATTACAATGAGGATGATAGAGTAATTTACTGTAATCCTTACTAACAAAAGATAGTGTTACGACTCAAGCGATGATGTCTTTATCTAGTTTGAGAGAGGATGAGGTACGGGCTTTTAATAATGTCTTTTAGAGGGGAGAGGTTTTGATTAATTTAAAGGCTTTTGTGCTTATTAAAATACGGGGGAGACGATTAAAATTGAAGGTTGTAAACGTAGTCCCTTTTGTGGTTTTGAAAAAAAAAATGTCCATGATTGTCACAATAATATTGTTACCAATATTGCATCTTGAAATAATCTTGTCAAATATTTACGACAGTCTCGATAATCGGTTGCTGAAACAAAGTTTGCAGCTCGAATTTATAACCGTTTGACGTCTATAAAGTGCGCTAGCGCCTAAAGGACAACATAAATAAAACGATTTTAGAAACTGATACCGAATGAATTGTTTACTCGCTCACAGTGGCTCTGTCACGAAACTCACGAACTGTCCAGCCTTGGAGCGCATTTGTTCAGCTGCGTGTCCGCAACTAATGCACAAGTCGACACTAAATGAATTGTTTAGCATACCAACGCTAGTTGAAATTAATACTTTGAAAGTTTAAACAGGTACAATGGATTTCGTTCCTAATGCACAATTAGAATTTGGTTTAGATCACGCTCTAACGGTTTAGTTAATTAACGCAACGGAAGCGAAAATAATGGCGGATAACACAAAAAGAGATTAGTTTATCTGGAAATATAAAAAAGTGATTAATCATCATTAGTCATTCATACAGTAGGTAAACACACAAAGAGTGCAAATAGAATTATATTATTTTTTTTAAACAGCAAGAGAGAGCCACTATTACAGTCATGTAAAAAATGTAAAATAATCAACTTATTTTTAAAAAGTAGGTATATGAAAGAATTGCCGTTCACTGCCTTTACCAAAACAAATCTTAGAATTCATGGTATAACTTTATTGTGACCGTATCTTTTACAATTGTGTGCCTAGGTCATACAGGTGCTCTAAATTTCCCAAGTACGTTTGAGGTCATACCACGCTCCGATTACTCGACCTATGTCTTGGCCTATTATTCCTTTATCGATTAACTTTTACTACTTACTAATTGTGAATCGATTTCCAGTTCCGCTTTCGCTGTCGCCTTATTGTTGTTTAAGGAATTGCGGGTCGCTTGATTTGCTGCTTTAACCTTAATGTTTTCGCGAAGTATTTCCCTTTTAATGTCTGTGTATTATTTGCATCTAAAACATTAATAACGTCATGATCTGCATCCAATTCCGTAACACACTTTCTTTCACAATCTGAAGGATTTTGGAAGAAATTCCTAATCTATTGCTTTATAACGCAATAAATGTTGTCAATTTGCCAAAATGAAAGGCATTGCCATTGTTAGCGTGTTACACCATTACCCCACCGTATCACCCTCGCTAGATGGACGGACGACCTAAAGAAGGTGGCTGGGGTAGAGTGGATGCGGAAGGCGGAGGACAGGGTGTTGTGGCGCAGTCTGGGAGAGGCCTATGTCCAGCAGTGGACTGCGATAGGCTGAGTTGATTGATTGATTGATTGATCACCCTCGTTAAAGTTACAGATACATTTGTCATCGGTGCCTCAGTCATCGTTAACTTTAGACTAAAGTTTACAAATTAAATTAAGAAACGGATCATTTAACACATTAGTCACGTCCCCCTCATTGTTTCTTTACCCAAGAAAATAGTTTCCTAGAATTCATATGGTGTGGTGGTTCGGAGGGAAGCAGACAGACATGACATGTGTATTTTAGTTGGAACTGTTTATGGCATTATTTTTGAAAGACAGAACTTAATTGTTACTTACATACATGGTGACTTGTAATTTGACGTATTCCTTCCAGGATGTGACAGTGTGAACCATGTGCAACAATTAAGCACCCACCATAAAGCTTAGGCGAAAATTCGTGGGATTCGAGAAAACCCAAATTTTATGATTTTTTGAAAATTTCTCGGAATTTGTCACTAAATATACCTTTTCTCTAAACTCTAAAATTGAATGACCATCATTGCTGTTCCAATGGGTACTCTTTAATAAACATTTCGATGTATCCAAATTTTCTAAAACATTAAACAGTCCAAAGTTAAAGGAAGAATTTATTACCCATTTATATAGAGGAAGAATTTTTACCCATAGAAAGGTTTATTACCCACTAGCTGCGCCCCGCGGTTTCACCCTCATAAGTCTCGATCCCGTATGAATATCGGGATAAAAAGTATTCTATGTGGTTATAGACTATCTGTGTGCCAAAATTCATCAAAATTGGTCCAGCCGTTTGATCGTGAAGAAGTAACAAACATACAAACACACACACAAACTTTCGCTTTTATAATATTAGTGTGATTTTCAAAAATCATCTATCTACATGAACTTTGACGTTATTTATATTCACCCTTTATCTACGTTCTACAACTAAAACCGTTAACTACCAGTTACACCGATCAATAATACCCATTCATTATAATAATTCCGAAGTTTAAAGTGCTTCCGTTCATTTTATAACGGGTCATTTTATTCTCCCTCATCGGTTTCAATATTGTTCGTGCATCTGTCCCCTTATCAAAGCCATTTGACAGATGTCCATTCAGTACCAATGGTAGTTTAATATGTAATTCAACCTTTAAATTGAAGGTTTTGTTTTATCATTCGATACTCTTGAAAGTCATGTGTTGAAGATTTTATTGATAATTTTGTCTTTATGCTAAATTTGTCCTTTTGTCCTAGATATTTTAGTACTTAGCACTCTAAAATCCTTTGTCCTCGATTACTTTTCATGTCAGGGTTTTGTTCTATGTAAACCATTTTACATTAACCGGTCATCTATTGTCTCTTTTGTCAAATTATTTAAACCAGCGTTAGTTGATGATATGTTACCGAATATTCTTCTCTTTACTAAAACCGCATCCGGTAGAGTTTCATTTTGACTAGACGTGTTTGGGACATCGATCATTTTGTTACATGTTATCTTATCTCAGATGTGTTTTGTCGGCCATTGGTATTATAATCTGTTTTTTTTTTCTGGCATCGTCTGATTCACTTCAGTGCAGGTAGTTAATTGTACAGATTAATTTCACTTTAATTTAAGTCGGTTGAGAAATATATAAATCTCTTTTACAGATACTTAGTTATTTAATTAAAATAACGAAAAAAGCTTATCTCATTTATTTTGTATTTAAAAAGATGTCTTGTGCAATATTTATGTCTTTTAATTACTCAATTTCATTTGGTTGATTTCTTAAACACGTTATGTCATTCAAATCGTCAGCATCCGGTAATGTTACATTATTTATATTATCACCTATTAGGTAATAATGATCCTTTTAAGATAGAGCGTCACTTTTACTGATTTATAATGTGATTGTTGAAAATAATTATTTGCTTTATTCTTTAATATTGTTGATATTGATCTTCGGATCAAGTAATCGCTCTATAGTAAAGTTAATGCATATTATATAACTTTGAATCAACATTGTTTAGCTAACCTCGGATACGCAGATTCGTAGTTTTGTCAAGTTGCCAACGTTTCGCGTCTCTTACACATTCATTCATGGTTTCGTCATGTTTATTCATAAATTCAGCTTTTCTCGCTAAACTTTCCACGATGACAGTTTATATTTTGGCTCAATGACCTGGCATGACAACTACTCTAAAATTATCTCTATTTGCTAAAGTACTTCACTAATCTTTTTTTCATTTTTTCTACCCTAAACATGTTTTAGATAAATAAATGATTCTCCTCTATTATATATACTCTGTACTCGTAATATGCGTTACTTTTTCTAATGAATAAAAAGCGTGGTGTAGTAATGTGGGTAAGGGAACATAAGGCCTTGCACTCATCACTCGGATGTTGATTAGACATGGGGTCGGGGCAGATGAGTCTACTCTACGCCTTATTATCTGACGGTGATTGAATTTGGATAGAGTAGTTACCAGTTCAGAGGCTGCAATTAAAAAGTGAAAACTGTTTATTAGGATATTTGACTGATGACCGTTTTTATGAGCTTCTCATTAAATTTAAATAGAAATTGGTAATGTTATACAAACATTATACGAATTATTGTGTAATACGGGGCAGGCTATGAAATTGATACTTTTCTAATGAATATAATTATTATGTATTTAATAAGTTTATCCAATCATCTTAAACATATCTTATAACATTACATAGGTATAAAGGTTGGCAGGAACGTTGACGCGCAAAACTGAAACTATGAAGTGAGCACATGATAGCCCCTAGCGTAGAAATATTTCGTCTGTAGTAAAAGTTTCATAGAAAAGTACAAAATGTATGAAACAGCGAGTAACTGACGAAAAATTTCAACGCTGAGTGACGACTCAGCGTTGAATTATGTACTGAATTCATGCTAACAGGTTGTGCGGCAACGTCTCTGCCATGCCACCCGTCCTTGCATTTTTTCGTCCTTGTCATTTTACCACAATGACACTAGAAACTATCTCACTAATTTAAAATAATGACACCATTCTAGAGTCTATGGCACCATTTCCAGAGCAAATCTAAAACTCTCTGATTCTCAACAGTACTCTGTGCAACGCATCATAAATATCGTGTTTCCGTCTCATCCCATGCGGGGTGGCATGTTGTGTAAACAATTATTTGGGAGAGGGTGGATGGTCCTGCCACAGGGTTAGTTTCATAATTATACTTTTTGTATATTTTTATGTTATACCCTTAGATTTTTTATTGTTGGGTCATGGTTTATGTTAATGATTTGTGTTTATGGCTGGTCGAATTCATGCAGCATTTTAGATTTAAAATGTTCGCTAACATCCTGCGCTTTATCGGCTTTTAAAATCTTCAGTAATATTAGATTACTAGCATCGGAAATCCTCCTACGGGAACGTGCTACCGGGACAAAAGCCTATGTTACTTCTTATAACATCAGATATCTGCTTGATATTATACTTTTATATTCATTTAGTAAAAAGCTGTTTTGAGATTACAAACAGACACTTCAATTTATTTGTAGTATAGATGAGAGGGCATTGCCATTCTAATATCTTTCTAACTGTTCTTACTAAATATCTTCAAGAAGATAACAAAGCTGAAGCGCTCATCCATGGAAGGACCTATGGAAGGACAATCAAAAGCTCTCACAGTGTAACTAGATTCAATACAGACAGTGCCCTGTTAGTGACTAGCAAATCTATTGAAATCTCAATGTTTACACCTTATCATCCAGTTCCTCTAACGGCACATGTCTTAATAGTCCATCTATCCATACGACGAAGTCATAACAACCTCTTTATACTTTAGTTAGAACCAGGCCGCTCAGAACCCAGTAGAATTAGTAACGCCTATGAAATGCTAAACTGCGCCATTAGGCTTAATAGTACTGGGAAAGGTGTCGTTGGCTTTAATCTTTTAGTTTAGTTGAGTTACGGCTATTTTACTTAATACTTTAGCCGTACCTTATAGACTTTGCCATGATTTTGGAAGGCTAAATGAACTTTTGGATGTTTATTGTGGAAATGTTAACAGTCAAGCTTTGAAATTCATGTTGTTACTCATAGTTAGTTTTCCACCTGGCTAACTTTTTCAAACCGTGAATCGACCGTTACCAATATCAAGAACTGCGAAAATAACTCTGCCTGTTTGTCTGTAACCTGTTTACGCCTAAACCACTGAAACGAAATTGGACAGACCCGGGGACACGAAGAAGGACATACACAATCTGGAGGATAGGATACTTTTCATCCTGGATATTTTAATGAAAAAGTGATGACGCAGACGAAATCGGCGGCAACAGCTAGTCCTAAATAAGGAAGAACTCCGAATAACGAGAAACACTGAAAACAAACAAAGCATAATCCCAGAAATGGCGATTTAGGTTATAACAACCATGAGCATAAACATGATTGTGACATCGTAGGCTTTATGGCAATTAAATGACCCAAAGCCAATCATATTCGCCTCAGCAATAGGCTTTCAAGGATTAGATACACATTCCGAAAGCAATTCAAACAACGGAATTGCTGTGCTGCCAAAAAAGGCAACTCGAATACAATCGGTTTTGCAATTCAGCTTTGGTATTAGAATTTGCATACCAGGAGACCAAATTGGATTAAAGGTGAATGGACAATTTCTTTTTACCAAATATTTATAACATCACGCCTGTAATCCCCGAATAGGTGGTGGTGTTGGTGGTGGTGGTGGTGGTAGGTGGTTAGGTAGAGGTGCAACTATAGTACACCCACATTTTGGAGCGGATGTGTTCAAGGAGCAGATGTGATAAACTCGAGGCTATAAGTGAAACATTACAAGTTAAAAATAATAATATAATAATAATAATATTCCACAACTTTCACACAACGCCATCTAGTCCCAAACTAAGCAGAGCTTGTGCTATGGGTACTAGACAACTGATAAACATACATATATATTTCTAAATACATACATATTATAAATAAAATACACCCAGACACAGAACAAATGATCGTGCTCATCACACAAACATTTGTCCTGGGTGGGAATCGAACCCACGACCTTGCGTATAGCAGTCAGGGCCACTGACCACTAGACTAACAGGCCTGTCAAATGAAAATGTTTGTTGATTCTGAGTTTTATTAACTAGCAAATAAACAATATTGGCGCCGATTACCTTGTTCACAAACTAAACTATATTTAAGTTCAGTGCATCTCTTTCTTTCTATTTCATTAAGATAAGAACAGAAGATAAATATTAGTTTAGTCCTGTCAAATTAGTCAGCATCTGACATAAGTTGACGTACTTTTAGTAGACCATTTTTTAATCACGTCTAAGCTTGTCTATGGAGTATCTTAATTTGACAGGACTAAACTAATATTTATCTTCTGTCCTTTTCTCAATGAAATAGAAAGAAAAAGATGCAATGAACTTCATTTTAGTTTAGTTTGTGATCATTGAATCGGCACCATTAATCGCATAATTAAACCATTAATAAAAACTATGTTAATCATTCACGTTTACATACAGACGACGTCAAGAATCTCTCTGGTCTGGTTAGTTACTTAATGAACTCCTTAAAAGACTAACCAAGGTTCTATTTATGCAGTTAGCGCAATAATCATGTGTACACACTTGAATATAATTACTGAAAACCTTATTAGGATATTTTTGTTATTAATATTGGTATTTTCATATATTTATTGAGCTTTGGCATATACGGAATCTGTTTTAGGTAAACAATAATGGTAATTATATGTAAGTGGGTACTACCTACTTACCCATAATGAACAATAATTATTACCTATATACACTATTAAGGGCGGGTTTCACTAATAAAACTGAACGCGATAAGCAAATCTGAACCGCGTTCAAGAGCTGTCAGTGGCATCGTTGTTGTGGAATAGTGACACAGACAGCTGACCTGAACGCATTTCAGATTTGTGCTAATCGCGTTCAGTTGCATTGGTAAAATTGGCAGTAAAACTGTCAACTAAATAACCAAACTAAAATGACTGCTCTCAATAACATTATTAATTAATGTTATTGAGAGCAGTCATTTTAGTTTGGTTATGTCAATTTTTGCATAATTAACAATCTTAATTTGCAGTAGTTACATAAAACTCAACACGGAGCGATTAGATAAATGATAAATCAGATACTTCAGACTTGACATTAAACACATATTTTTTATTTGTTGACACTAATCCTTATAACAAAATGATATACAAATTATTCAAATCACGATTTTATTAATCTATCTCCTCAAAATGGTTCCAGCAATTTTAGAGGTATTTAAATAAAAAAAACACAGTCGGAACATGGCGTAATCGTGCTAACAAAAAGTGGTCAAGTGCGAGTCCGACTCGCACACGGAAGGTTCTGTACCACCGTACAATATTTAACACTACATATTTTTTGTTTCTTGTACACTCTGTGACAATTTCAAATGTCGACCCATTATGGTTCAAAAGCTACAGCCCTGTGACAGACGGACGGACTGGCCGACAGACGCTCAGCGGAGCGTTAAAATCCTTTTGGCACCCTTTAGTTACAGAACCTTAAAAAAAAATTCTCCATGCATATTTGTGTTAAACAAAAGATATTTTTATAACTTGTCTCATTCTAATTGTGAAACAAAGCTAGTTTTTGTGAACAGTACTTGTTCCCACGTTTGAAATGTACTGTATATGTAATTTAATATGAAACCTTGTAAGCACCAAGCATAATCAATGTTAAAAAGATCATTTGTCTGGCGCAAAAGCATTTCATTTGTCAAGAAATTAGCATGCAGCATTTGCATCATCTATTTATGCATTTGCTTTTTTTACTATTGCTTCTTCGTATGTTATTATAGTAAGTAATTGTAGCTTTACGTCTTCGAAACCCTAAATTACGTGTTAAAAACGTGTAAATTTTATGTTATTAATTTCCACACTAGCTTACGTGACCCATGTATTACCATGCACAATAATACAAATTCATACATAAACACTACTACCATTTGAGGACCCTCAAGGTTCCTTTAGTTTCCGCTTCCTTCACACAATGGCCTAACGAACTTCGTGACCGCCGAGACAGCCCGACGCCCGCCGATGATTGCCGAGTGAGGCTGCGCACGCGCTGAACGCGCTCACTGTAAATCATTGCAACGAGGACTTGCGCACGAAGCACTAGTTTGTTTTGAAGGATTTGTATTGAGTTCATAGATTTAGTATAATAACGATTAGCTTGAACTTTATGGGCTTCGTTTTCTGTGTTTTATGATGTTTTTGTGTCGTTACGATGGAGTTTTATAGCGACTTGCGTATATCCTCTCAACAAACCAGCACACACACAGTTACAGTAAACTTGACAGAAATAATGATAACGCAGAGCAGTGGTGGCTCCGACTTACGAGTTGTATGGTCGTGAACTCGAACCCAGGCTTTAGTTTATTTATTTATGGATGACTTACAGCTAAAACAAACATAATAAAAAATAGAGTGTGAGACTGATACTCGTAGCCAATTAAAAGTCATCACTTCTAAAAACAGATTGGGAAGAAAGAGTGAACAAAACAACACAACTACCAAAAAAAAAAAGCAAGATAAAAAAAAAAAACAGTATGACATACAAGGTTAAACTAAATTCACATTTTACATTCAATACAAGAATAAAAACCTGAACATACAAAATCTTAATTAAAAAAGCTAAGCCTCAGGCACTTTCAGGCCGATGACACACCTGTTAAGAAGGGATCGAAATCATGCTGTTTGCACATGTTATTAAAGTTTTTACTTGCTATAAATGAATTTTGCCTGTAAGTGAATTTTGTCTGTATTTTGCCTGTAAATGGAACACGCAACGGTGCGTTCCATCGCCTAGACCTTCCAGGAACGTTATGCATAACTACACAATGTGTAACGTTAAATGCGCAAAATCTGTAAATAGTTTGATCTGGTTTGAGAATAACGAGCAGAATTAATTGAACCACTTTTTAATATACGTCACATTTTTCAAAAAATCTTCATTAAAAACGTTGCCGTGTCTAATTATTAATAGGTCAAGCAACCCAATGTCAGCGCGGCGCAGCGCTCCGGTGACGACTCCTCCCTCGATAAAGCGTCGTCGCAGACGCAAGAAACGATCAGAATGGCCAGTAAAACTAAAACAGCACATAAAACCTTTAGAATTTTTTTAACGACTTATTTTCTCCCTGAAATAGGTCAATTGAATTAAAAATCAGTTGGGGTGTCTGAGGTTTTGCGCATTTAACGTTACACGTTGCATAAATAACTTCATCATCACTGCTCTCAATATGGTAAAAGAAAACATCGTGAGGAAACCAGCATGTCCTAGAACCAAAAAATCGAAGACGTGACATCTATCAATCCGCACTCGGGCCGCGTGGTGGTTTAACGCCCACTCCCTCCCATAGAGAAGAGGCCTGTAACCCAGCAGTGAGAATATTACAGCCTGATTATGATGACAAAAAATAATACAACAAAGATCATTGACGACATTTCCTTCAACACAAACTCGTATAATTAACGTGAGAACTTAACAGATAAGCTCAGTAGAAAATTCTGATGAAACCATAAAAGTCATACCTATCTGCTTAATTGGCGGTCAACACACACAGAATTCGCACATTACTGTTTATAAAGCGATAGTATCACAAATCGTAAATCTATTCTTCCACACTTTTATCTAAATGAGTGAGACAGTCTTATTTATGTGAATGTCGACTTGTGTCACAGAATCCCGTCAAACCGGCGGCGAAGTTAATCTCAATTTAGAAACTTTATCAGATGTATTTCAGAGTAAAGTTCTTGTTAAATAACGGTTCAATTAGAAGCTGGACGAAAGCGTTGCGTAAGTTTCAGATAACATTAAATCTTCAAAAGAAATCTGCGGTTTTCATCAATTCGAGGTCGGTAAAGGTTAATTGCAATGTTCAGAAGCTGGTAGAATTATTGCTTGTAAGTTACATCCCAAGATTCATAACAGTTCAAAGACATTCACTAAACATGAGCCTTCTACCGACCTTTGTAACGAACTAGCTTCTGCCCGAGGGTTCGTCCGGGTGCATGTCGGAAATCATCCCAGGGGAATCTGCTACCGGGACAAAAAGTAGCCTATATTCTGCCCCAGGATGACATCTAACTGAGACTGACCATCTCATTTTATCGAAATCCGTTCAGTGGTTTAGGCGTTAAAAGGTAACATATGTATATAGTATAGTGTTACTTTCGAATTTATAATATTACTATGGATGGTTGAGAATATTGTCATTATACGCTATGTAGGTGGATGTTGATCGCAGACTTTATCAAGATGCTATTGGATTCTGATAAAATCAGTTTTATCAACGCCCACGAGAGCTAACTTGTGTCTGTCAAAACAATGCAATATCTTACAGTAACAGCGAAAGTAATGTCAACAAAATGTTTTGCTTCATGCATAATAAACTACAAACTAAACAATTACATAAACTCACGCCTTCTTCGCATGGCATTAGGCAGAAACCACAGAACGCTACCTGCAATCCTCCTTACATACTCCTTTTGCTTCATTTACGTTCATTTCAGTTACAGAATAATTAGTTACACTTGTGTAACAGACCAACATATCTTTAAAACATAACATAACTCGCAAATGATATACGGTTATGAAAACCAACATCGTTACAATGAGGATTGCAGCAGATTTTAAGGAGGACTTTAATAATGCTTATTGTGGCCACAATGACTGTGCCACATTGGCCACAGCGCTGGATATCGGAACGCAAATGGAAGTAATATTATCATTGTCCTGGTGAACCTCGTAAGCTGCGTTTTTGTCTCCTTGAACATTATCTCTCATTACTGTTATGATAAACTGGAGACTCAAAAGTTATCGGCAAATTATAATCCTCACAAAGATACATAGATTCGTCATCATATTCTATTTTCAGACCACCATCATTGTCATAATTTTGTTTTACCCCAGTCTGAGGTCTCTAGAAAGAAGCAATTTGATATCTACCTACGATAAAATTTGTTACAGCGACCATAAAAGTCGTAGTTGCAACAGTTCTAAGAAATGTCTGAGCTTACCAATTTGTATCTAGACATATACTAATTACGCAAAGTTACCTTCAGCTAAGAAAACCAGTGATTATCCGCTCATAAAACTCTATAAAGCAATTGTGCGGCTACAAAGTTAACGATGTCTTCTCATGCTGAAGTGTCGTAAATTAACGGAACGTTCACGGTGTTTACCAGGAAGGGTATCGTAAATCACGCGTGTCATTTGTCGCCTGGATTTCGACTGCTGTTTGTCTTTCTTTAGATAAGATGGACTCTTTTTTAGAAGTTTCCTCTGTTTGAGTTTGTTGGTCGTGGTGTTGACGAATGTGATTAATAATGTTAGTTGAAAGAGAGTTGTGAGAATCATTGGCAGAAGGTGTTGCGAAGTTTGAAAGTCTATAAGTATTTCAACTGAAAAGTTTCCTTTTTCGATGAGAAGAAATTTATGAGTGGCAGCTTTCGCTTTAAACTCATTACCTTAAATTCGGATCGCTTATAAATCACATGGCTCCACAGAAATTGTGCCATTTCCCTAACGACTCAAAATTACCAATTTCCTAAGCCATGTATGAGTAATTACTTTCAAAATTACCCATTACCCTGCCTGATACACAAGCCTGCATAATTAGGCTCACCCTATGTTTAACATATTGACCTCGTCAATGATGCATTTAGCATAATTACATCAAAATCAATTTCCGTCGAATGTCTTCCTACCCTCGATGAAAGGAAAGTAAATGTTGATGCCATTAGTCTGACAAACGTACTCTTAGGCAATACTCAACAGCATGACAATTTCACCGTCGCTGTCGCAGAGAAGAACTCAGGTCCTTCAATAATTATTTCCGTACAACGTGATGCATAAATCGATTCTCGCGATTCGACTCTTAATTCTAATAACTCGAATGGATTTATCGATGCGGTAACAATAAAACCGATTGTACATTGTCCTTTCGAGCGATAAATCATGTAACATTGTTGCATTAATAATGTGCTTGGGTCCAGTGTTATATCTGTCGGCTTTTGTTTGTTGTCGAGCAAGTGTTACAAATGATGCTTTGTTGGGCTTATTTTGTATATTGTCATATTTTTATACTTTGCCAGGAATCATAGCTGTTTTAGTTTCATACTCCCCAGATAGTCAGGATCTTTACAAATAAGCTGGACTTACTTGTTTAACCTCTTTCAATATGTTTTATGTTATCAGCTTTGAGCTGCCACTTACTTAAATTATCCATTTCCATCTTTCCGATAGGAAATATTTTTCAATTACCGAGCGACGTTACAGTAAAATTTTGCAGTTCTCTCGTAAATCTGTACTTTCTCTTCTACAGACTCGTACATGGTCGGGCCGTTAAAGTAATCGATACTCCGAGGTGTACTGTCAATCAAGTAGATGTTTAGCATTACCTAGAATTTGTCTTTACTATATTCTACTTCAATACGAACGTAATTGAATAAGAAAATAAGGCGTTTACGAAGACCTGGTAAGGTAAAGCATGTGTTTTAAATGCAAATACATGAGTTTATGATGCGATGCATAAACTGGTACTTAACTTTAATTCAATCATTATGAAAACATTTCTACACAAATGAAGATATTGATAAAGCTATTGCAAATATTCATAAATGGCGTTATGGTAATGACAACTCCGATATTTTTTTTTTATTTGTAAAGATATAATAGTGCAACTTTTTTGTAAGCCTTACACAATTTGAAAATTAGATAAAAGTAAAATGATTTCGTCATACAATTGCACTATAATGTTCTAGTGCGCAATAAAAATGTGTAGCTTTTGAGTGTTTTCGTTTTTTAGAACCAGCTTATGCTTTTATCTAACCACTGACTGTTTACTTAAATCGTTACCAAACCGAATCCTCAAGTGTTCACTTTCTTATGTACACTCGTCAATTATTTTCCATTATTAAAACATTGCATAACTATTCACAAATCAAAGTCTTACATAGCTTTTGGATGACACTTTCACCTTCCACATAAACCACTTCATTACAATATATTGACATGTAATTATATTTTAAAATATACACGGCCCTCCCATAAACTTCTTTGACCCTGTCACCTTGCTTTTCCTCCTCAATTACGGCGTCTTATTTATTTGGCTGTTTACCTTTTCTTATAGGATTTTCCAGTGATTTTACATATTTATGGAATCGTAATTCTATTCTAACTACTAGTCCCTAATGAACAGAATGATCTAAGTAGTATTCGGCACATTATCGTCTACGTAAAACTTGGTTCAAGGTCTAAATCTCTATAATATTCAGTTTCCCTCAATAACGCAACACCTTTTCATTCAGTTTCTCTTTCTTTCCCCTTAGAAAATCTATCTCAATCATGTCTCACCGACAGTATATTTTGCTCTGTAAACTATTTATTTATTAAAACTTTATGCACAAGTAAAAAAAATACTATACAAAGGCGGAATTAATGCTTGAGGCATTTTCTACCAGTCAACCTTAGGGTGATGCAGAGACAAAATATGGTAGGTGCAACATATGGGATAGATAGCTAGAAAATGAATATAAAATACAATAATTAATAATAATACATAGATAGATACATATATACATACATATAAACAAAATTAACTGTCAGGAGCAAAATGATCGGTAGAGGAGAAAACGAATCCAGCACATCAGCAACTATTATTAGTAGCTCTAGAATTACCTTCACCTACTGAGATTTATTTATCACAAATCTAATATGCTAATATGTATTTTGATGTGTAATCAATAGCTTTATAATAAGACTGTGCAGTGACTAATGGTTGCAGTCTTGAGTACTAAGGTTGGCAATCACGCAAATGAATACATTTTTCTTAGGAAAGTAAGGCAATATAAATAACATACAATATTTTCTTGTTTATTTTATTGAATCATTAAATGGATTGCAATTGACATATAAACAACTAGAATATCAATGACTTCTGCGCTGTTATGAACAACAAGCAATAATGTATAATTATTTTCTTTCATAACTTTCAGGCTTTTCAAACACTTTTTTAAATTATTATTAGCTTATGTTGTCTCACTGCAGGGCAAAGGGCTCCCTTTCTTTGCCCCATTCTGTCTCAATCAATTAGCAATTCAATAAACCGATGTATGAAAATATGTAACTGATTTTACAACCCTGTAAGAAGTAATAAAGGTGTTGCAATTTCTTGATGCGGTATAGGAACTGAACAATGATAGACAACGTGAAAGTGTTGAAGCTAATGCAGCGTCTAGGGCCGTAATGCAGTCGGAATGACGTGTGTCATTACCGGATTTACAACGTTAAGTAGAAGCCTTTGTATGAGGAATCGATTTAGATTTAATCGATTCAGATATCGATGATGGTGCAATCGGTGGAATCGATTCTGAAGAAGCCTGTGTCATGGTGTCGGCAACCTCTTGCTTTCTGGTCATAATAGAGTTGATAGATGAGTGGTGTAATAATGTAGCACCTTGTTAAAGAAAATCCCAATAATGTTTTTACAAGCATTAACTGAACAATATATACTCAAACATAGGAAACCACTCTTTGTTACTCGTACCATATCGCTGGGTAACGATTGGCTATCTAGAGTAGTGTTCCCAAATTGTGAATGACTGAATCTAAACTACCCATAAACAGGTACATCCTTTGCCCTTCATCGGCGTAGTCGAATATCGATTATTATCCAACCCACTTAATACAACAGAATTGTAGTTTAGAGTGCTATAAATTAGAACTAGCGTCATGGTTTCCAACAAGCAACAATGATTCAAATGAAAAACATGCAACTTGATCCGATATGATATCTAGCACTAACAGTGCATTCCCCGATTAACGTAACATAGGTATGTCTGCATGTCAATGATATATGATATCTTGTTAAAGGATTTGTTTTATCAGATTGTCCATATGCTAAAAACAATGATATGTAATAAATCTTAGTACAGAAACAAAGATATTAATAATGATTATGAAATTATTCCATCGCTTAGAATTGTAAACGAAAGAGAACAGCGTTCCTGATGAAGTACTAAGGAAATATATTAGAAATCACTTCATACCGTTGACAGTAACATTGATTGAATTTATGCACCAGAACAACAAGATTCACGTTTACAACTACTACACGTTTAACCTTTCCAATTAACCTTTTACAACACGTCAAAGCACGATATTCTGCTTCACCTCCCTTCGAAGCATTAAAACAAGCACCACTAACTAAGGCAAAGCACAAGCCGGAAAGCCTTCCAAGAAGTTAATCATACTCTTAAGAAAACAAAAAAACAAAAAGAATCGACTCGCACAAACAAATATACAAAATCGCTCTCCTAAACTGGTTTTATTCCATTGCACTTCGCCATTCTTGGCCTTAATACGCGACGTTCCAGATATATCGAACACCACGGTAGGTCGCACTCCATAACGAAGCTTTATTGAATCGCCGATCAATATTTTATCTCTGAGTAACAGCTTACCATTATCAAGCCTTATCGTCAGCTTTCAGAAAGGATAATCGAGTACACTATTGAATCCTTCGTTGTGTTCAGGCTTTGTATCTAGTGTTAGTCGTATCTGCTTTCTCTTGCTTTTTTGTTGTTTCATTGATTAATGGGCTAATTTAGGTCGTTATTTAGATGCTAGGTCTTTTTCATAATCAATAACAATAGTAACATGGACGAGCCGCTCTCTGTTTGAAGCAACAAGTAATTTTGCAATGAGAAAATTATAAACTGTGCTTACCAATCCGTGAAGGTTAATCTGCATCTCCGCAAAACAATTTGATAGAGAAGTTTGAGCATTACATGCTAAAAAGTCTAGTCTTTTGGCATGTAATGCTCAAACTGTTTAAGACTGATTCCAGTATGTAAAACTAGTTTTACATACGAGAATCAGTCTTAACCTAAAAAACATGCCATGTCTAGATGTATTCATTAAGAATAACTAATGGAAGTAATTTAATATCAACGTGATATCACGTGAATTCGTATACAGTTTCAAACAATTGTTTTTTATTAGTAAAACAATGTGGCCTACAAATTGGTCAGTGCTAAGATTAGTCACAGTTTCATTGTATGAGGCGTCACAAATTGGAAGTTATCAACACACAAACAAATGACAACGTGGATTAGCTCACAATGCTGTTGAAATAAATTCTCATAAATATTTAGCTGTTACATCACCTTCATTATCATCTAATGCTTTCTTAATAACGTCTGAAACATATCTGCGATCACTATTTGATCATTAATCAATGTAATCAGCTTCTGAATTAAGTGGCTTAGTAGGAATGCTAATTAAAGCTGGCAAAACCGGTTGGCAAACAATAATGTTTGCGGATGCAATGTTCCAAGTATCGGGAGCACGTGTTCGTCCCGTTATATACATCGGTTGTCGGTCCGTCCACTTCTGCCATCATCACACAAGCGTCAACCTAAACCATGCGAGATGTGGGTTAATTTGTCTGCACGTACTGTGATTCGTACCCAATCACCACATCGCTGTAGTGCTTTTGAAATTATTCCTGTTGTACTCGATAAATTTGCAGCTAAATAGATTGAGTTATGTTTATTGATAAAACTCAGCACGATTTGTTAAACTTCCGCGGTTGGATAATCTATTTTCTGGATCTAAGTTTTCCTTTCTCTGAGTGGATAACATTAACTGGCCATTTTAATTATGTCTTAAGATAGCTTCTACTTGCAATTTTACTGTTGCTAGTTATTATGTTTGGACTTATCAAGACTTATATGTACCGATACGACTTAATTTAAGGAACGCCATGAACAAAGTTATTCTAGTTTTTCTATTGTAGTTATTTTCAGTTTCACTTCACACACACACACATTTACCAATGAATCAGTTAGTCCTTTTATTTGGGATACCATTTTTATTACCTATTAAATGACTATATCATGGTAAAGTAATTTGTACATACATGTCTCTTCAAAAAATGAAGTTATTTTAAGCCCTCTCACAATATTTCAATGTTTCTTGTAACTAGACAACCTGTGCTCATCACACAATTGGATAATAATGCACATAAACAGTCATACGCTAGACAAACTTATGTAAAACATATGTAAAACATATAAAACATATCATAAGATATGGTGTCTTACAAATTAATGAATAGACAAAGGGTAGCAAATAGACCTCTAAATAGGTCAATGCCTCAACAACCAGAAATAAGTTATGTTCGTAGTAAATTAATAGATTAAATGACTCACACATGGCGGTGAGCTCATTCTTAGTACTCTGTTGTTAACAAGCAATAAAAACACTTCCTTATAATACTATCTAGTACAAGAATATCGTGTTGTTAACACCATTTTGGGATTATTATTGCAGAGGATCTTCATTATAGTCGTCAAAGTTTTCGGCTGTATTTTATGAATTCTTTCCAACTGCCGTATTTTTGTCAAATTATTCAACTAATATGTATCCACTGCCAACATCATGTGATACCGATTGATACTATCTGTTTACAATTTCTTTGTTATCCTTTGCGTTAGTGTTTGGCAGACTGCGGTAGCATTTTTGCTACTTAATGATGGACAATGTTTCGTGTAAAATATGATCAATTGCAGATATCATAATTTATTTGGCCGTTTTATTGATGACCTCACGAGAGCTGAACAAATCTCGAAGCGCATTTAACTGTCGGCACAACAAGGTCGTTGTTTTTACCTTCCTGTTTGATTCAAATTACATTTTAACACGCTAATACTTTATGCTCTTCCGAATCTGACATCATGTTATGGATTTTTTACTTCACTAGAATGTTCTTCAACTGCAGTTTGATCGAAAACATTTATGTTATCTTTAGCAATACAATCGACATGTTTGATCACATCAACGACTGTTCCCAAAAGCAATTGAGTAGAAATCACAAGTTCAAGTGCCTATTCAGTTGTTCAGACTTCCGTAACTCAACACCCGTATCTCTTTTACATTCTAACTCGAGTCGTTGAACAAACATCTTGCGGCTGTAGCGGTAATAGATAATGCTATCATAACTTTTTGCCGTTTTCCTTGCGCCATCTTCGTAAATCGACAATGCCCTTTGAGCGCTTGCATAACCAATTTTACTTAACCTGTATCTTCTGAGAAACTGATCGTTATTGAAGCAAATTTGGCAGTATCGTGTCCTACTAAGATTCAGGATAATTTGGTCACTGATATAGAGGTTTGAAACAGACAAAATGACTCAATTTGTTCTACGTTGTAAGTGGCTTCATGATTTAGAATCTGGGCTCCGCCTACTCGCGTTACGTTAGGAAACTTGTAAATCTCTGGAATTGCTACATGAGAATGAACGTCTGTGACTAACCTAATAACTGAGTTGTATATTTCCGCACGTATGGTTCTCAAACGTGGTCTTTGACAATTCAGCAGAGGTTCACGCTCGAGTTTAGCCAAAGACCTATGGAACGGAGTATTCTGGGTATTAAACTTGTGGACCGGGTTAAGAATACAACAATCAGTTCCTTTAAATAACTGATGTCACTCGGAAAGCTGCCACGCTTAAATGGAATTGGGCTGGACACATCTGCCCCATGTCAGATGATCAGTGGGCGAAACATACGACCTGGGTACAACGGGCCCACACGGCGATAGCGGGATGAGCTGGAATCGTTTGATAAAGATTGATCCTTAGCAGCTCTGGACAGAGAGAGGTGGAAAGAGAGCAGGGAGGACTTTGCCCAGCAGTGGGACATTAACGGCTAAAACAAAATTTAAAAAAAAATCCGCACGAACTGGTGCTACGACTACTAGGAAAATTATGTACCTACTTAGAGGATTATGATATGCCTAAAAATAGCCTGCATATCTAAATAGATTTGTATGTGCTTACTTTACTGTTTTATCTTCTGTACTGTCTATCCGTTTCTGATGTTATGGAAAATCTTATATTCATCTATTGCTTATCGTCTTGTGTTGTCACAGTCAATTGATACTGAATTCCAGCAGACGCCTGTTACTACTCGACATTATTATAACATAATAAACCCTTCACATACCTCTCGGTGACTTCGAGAAGAGATTGTTTGCTTAAGCAAACAATGGCGCCGATTCCCTTCTTCACAAACTAAACTAAATTTAAGTTCAGTGCATCTTTTTCTTTCTATTTCATTAAGAAAAGGACAGAAGATAAATATTAGTTTAGACCTGTCAAATTACTCCATAGACAAGTTTAGGCACGATTAAAAAATTGTCTACTAAAAATACGTCAATTTACGACAGGCGCTGACTAATTTGACAGGACTAAATTAATATTTATCTTCTTTCCTATTCTTAATTAAATAGAAAGAAAAAGATACACTGATTTTAAATTTAGTTTAGTTTGTCAACAACGAAATCGGCAACAATATATGTATAATAAAAACTATACTATCAAGTAAAATTTATATTTTTTACTGTTAAGAGTAAAATATGCCGATATGTGCATTGCTTGGGCTTATCATACTTTTTTAAGGCATCAATCGTACTTATAGGCTAAGTTGTTATAGCCAGTGCTTCATAAACACGTCGGATTGGTTATCTCACTCGGTTTGCAGCCGTTAGATTGTTAGCTACGGTTGGCCTCACAACCTAACTGCTAAGTGCATTGTTTGCCTAAAGCGCAACAAAGTTGCTTTCGGAAACTGTCTAAATTTAGATATCTCTGATGCATTATTGCTATGTAATTAGCATTTGAATAAACCCAATGTCGATTGCGAAATTCTTAAGCCGCAAATCATTCAACCATTTGCTTAAATTATAGGTAATAAACATCTATATGACGTCAGTGAATCAAATGAAGATTTTAAAACTGGAAGTTATTTCATTATATCCATGTAGAATTAAAAGCTTCAGACAAACTGACTAAGTCATCCGGTCACCGCATTTTGTTTAAGAATCAAATCAATCATTCTGCGATAATTCAATCGGTCTAGTGGATATTGGTGTCAAGTAGTACTGTTGCTTAAGTCTTTCTCATTGAAGAACTTAATTACAAGCACCCAATATAGAATTCTATCAATAAAATTTTTAAACTTTAGAATCAACCTCATATTTGCATTTGGCCTACATTTAGCCCAGCATTGTTGCTAATTGAACCTAACCTAACCTGTTAAATATACGCATATTCTTAACTTTTTAAATCCAGATCTCACCCACAAGTTTAACCGTCTTAGCTACCCACTTAGCTCTAACGACTAGCCAGTAAAGATTATCTCCCGTTTTTCTCAGAATTTTTCACTCATTTCCTGCTCATCGTTCGTTTTAGTTAATATCTCTTTGCAATCTAGCATACTAATACCAGGAACTAGTGAACAATAGGCCATAGTTACTATGGCCTGACCTCATCAAGTATCGCCCGAAGCTTCATATTCAAGCCGAGTAGCTCTGGCGGCCACCGACTAAGTTTTACTGTTAATAACGGATCTTAATTTGCGAAACTGTCTACAACGTTTGCTGCTAAATTGTGTGTGAAGTCATTAGAAGTTAATTAAGAAAGCTTCTAGTCTTGTGTGGATAAATAATTATTTGTGAGTTCGTACCTTCCAGTTTTTTAATTTTTGGTTTTCCGTAGAGTTTCTTGCCCGTTCTTCTCTATAAGTACCCAATACGCTTTGGAATGGGCAACTAACTTCATCTTTCTGAATGACCGACCGCTTGAATTCAAAATTCAAAAGTGCCTGTAATTGGTTTATTTCAAATAAATGCTTGTATGTAAACTCAGCTCTGACTTCATTAGTTTCTGCACCAAGAAATCTATGTGTTTCTGATATCGTGTTATACAGTTCTACAACGTGTAACGTTAAATACACAAAACCTGAAAATAGTTTGATCAGAGTAACGAGCAGAATTAATTGAACCACTTTTTAATATAGGTCACATTTTTCAAAAAATGTTCACTAAAACGTTGCCGTGTCTATTTATTAATAGGTCAAGCAACCCAATGTCAATTGAATTAAAAATCAGTTGGGGTGTCTGAGGTTTTGCGCATTTAACGTTAGACGTTGTATATCTATTATCAATATCACAGGATAATTATAAAACCGCGCACTCTCTATTCTTCATAAGGATTCTCCCCATTGTAATTGAATAAGTTATTTAAGATGATGCAATAAACATTTTTTTATTTTTATTTTATTCTTCATCCTAGATAATCGCATATATAACTATTGAAACAAATCTTGCACCATTAGGTAAACACAAATGGTAGAAGAAACTAGTTGGCTATGCATATATTCGAATGACTACCTTTACAAATGTTATATTTATATTCATAAACAAAAAGTGTTACATTTAAAATAAGCAGAACTAGTTTCCACGCCAGTTTAAGAGTTTAATGTGACGTGACATGTTCTCACTTTCGTTATTAAGTTTATTTTTGTAACACAAACCTCATACACGTAATATCCTTTTTGCATATTAATTACCGTATCAATTTAGTATTTAACACTAATAAGGAAGTAAGCTTGATGAACTTAAGTGCTAGCTCGCGATAATCGTAAAAGAATCGTCATGTCTGTATGATACCAGTTACAAGAATTATATATACCTTTCAAAGAGCTATTAACGAAGGTTACTGCTAAATTTTATCTTATTATTTCATTCGGAAAGGAACAGCAATCAATCGGGAATCACTTCACCAAGATGCAAATGCATTTCAAAGATTCAGCTACCCTACATCAAAAATAATTAATATACTATTATCTATATCTACTATACTATATATTATAGTCCTTGTAGATTACCATAAAGAGTGAATACTCGAGATGGCACGTGGGACGCACTACGCTCGGATCGTAAACGAATTAGTAATATGATGTGGGTGGATGATGATAGATCGTAACTTTATTTTCATACGGGTTGAACAACCTGTGGCTCCTGTCTAGGTATGTGTCTCGTCATTTTTGACTGCAATCGGTGTCATATTTATGAGGTTACTATGTTCCGTCTTTGGCACCACTACGAAATGATTGTGGGCGATACTATGACTATGATAATGTCATTGTAGTAAAATTTATTATTCAATGCTTTTTATAGGATTGTCACATTCTGTTGAGATCTACATCTTCTACTCTTTTTCTTCTTTCTTGGCACATTTTCTAATCATTCACCAGCGATTGTTTTAATAGCTCCAATAGTGTCTTCAGCACCTCGTTCATCAATATGATCTATATTGATAGATATTGTAAAGGTGTTACTATATTATTAGTATCATTTTGTAAACCCACGTTTGCTGCTGCAATATCTTATAATACTCCAATTTATACGATTTCGATAACTGTAATTACATTATCTGTTGTGCAACTGCACGGCATTATACAAAATTGAACAATGTGAAGCAAAACTCCTTTGTTTTGGGGCAACCTTCAAGGTCCAAGCTTCAAATGTTCAATTACATTATAACTATCTGGTTCATACTGGTGTTACGTACAAGCAATTACAAGTGCTTTGTCTGTCTGTCAGTCAAACACGCAAATAAGTGTTTCCTCTTTTATGAGTGTCTGAAGGTTCTTCGTTATATATACGCAATGCATCTTTAAGTTATAAACTGAAACTTCCTGGACCTTGTATGATGGACTAGTTTGAGTTGTCTAATTTAAATTTACTTGTTATTCTGTCTTCATTGTGTTGTTACATCTGTTGAGTGAACAAGTAATTTTAATATTTAACCCTTGTTTTTAGTTCGTTGTTTCCTGTCACTACTACTACTCATTCATGAAAATGGGTCATTTATGAATATGGGTGCAATAGGGTTCATAAGCAAGATCCATATTGCGATACTTGAAGACTAATTTAATGTAATAGATTACAAGCGCATTTAATTTTCTCGTTAACACGACTTACTACCATTACAGCAAACATTTTTTTCCCCATCAATCGTGCTATTTACCGATGTTGCCAACCGCAACGCATAATTGCCAGTTGTATAATATAGTTGTTAGATCACCATGCTTTACATTTCATTTCAGCACTTACACTTGATTATCATTGGCGGTGTGATGACAGGCAGACTTTCATTTAATTCGTCAAATAAATTATATATATAGGTACGTGATAATATATTTGATAGATGATCGATTGTACCGTGTTACGTGTCGATCTTATTAATGTAAATAGCAATTTGGTCTTATGCGGAATAGAATAGGTGGCTGGTCTGGGAGATATGTAATTTATAGTAATTTGGAGCTGCTGACTTCGATCTACTTAAGTAATTTGTTGAAAGCAAGGACGCTGTAATGATTTTACTGACTTACCTTGAAATTAATTAAGTGTGAAAAGATTAACTATGATATTGAGATTTAATTCTTACGAGTAAATAAATAACTCTTAAATGTTGATATCATAAAATCACAAATATACAGGATGGAAAAAATCTATTGGCCCTGGCTCTGCTAGTTTTCACTTTTTTTATTATTTCAAAGACCAAATGATTATTAGACAAGTTTTATCCTGAACAATAATCCTATCAATTCGTATAATAAAATAGCGAGGGTTTATTTTCTTTATTTTTTGGTTGGTTCGATTCCCGGGTGAGACAAGCGAATTTTAGAAGATCTTTGAATGCAGTTTTGTTTCTTTTAAAAGATAAAGGAATGTTTCCTTTCAGTAAAATGAGCTAACTAAAGGATTTAAGGTAGTTCCCCTCCAGGGCCCATAGATTTTTCCCATCCTGTATACTGGATATTTTTTAGTCTCCAAATTTTTACTAGGTGTTCTTACCCATGAATATGAACAACTTTCACTATGGGACCAACTCTGAAATTACGAAAAAAAAATCAACAATAGATAATTCAATACCTACTTGACCAAAATGTATGAAACAGCAGATGTTTTTTTCGTAATCTTAGAGTTGGTCCCATAGTGAATGTCGTTCATATTTATGGGTAAGAACACCCTGTAAAAATTTGGAGACTGTAAAAAAAAAATCATGTAGTATACAAGCAGATTTTTGGCGTTATAACAAAAACGATAGCAAAAAACGAGAGAAGTGTAGTTGATTGTTTGGAAAATACTTCAACACAGAAACTTTTCACAAGTCTATAAGAATGTTTACTTATAAATCAAACAACAGTAACAATACAATTCAACACAACAGTGCTATTGAGACATTTGTGTTAGTGCCATTCCATATTGTTTAAACGAAAAATTCCAAGCCACTAGCCGCTGTTATGCAACATTTTACCGTCCCTAACACAGACTTCCTATACATTGCTGTTTTATTTCGAAAAGGAGTTGTTAATGTCAGAGTCAAACAGTATAGCCTCGCCTTTGGTTGTAATTCAATTACAAACGTACTTGAACTATATTGAAGTGTCCGTGGGTTCTTGAACTCGGCTTGAGGGGTCAAAATGTACTTCAGATTTGTATTGAAATTCTAATGTTTCCTACTCTTTTGTTACAGGTAAATATATTGGGAGCTGCCGTTATGTAAGGAGTGAGGTTTGACACGTTTTGTTTATTTTACAGATGTTGGTTTGCAAATATTTAAGGTAATTGCGCAAGTTGAATACATAACACAGACTGAATAGGCTTATTGATTTTTGAATCTGTAAAAGTGAAAATCACTTCATCAACTGACTTTTATTAACAGAGGTTTCGTCAACGTTGTGTACATACTTGTAATTTTTTTTTATTTTATGTTTCAAGGATCTTTATATTTCGAATATTGTATCTAGGATTCGAATTCCAGAGCACCTTAGACAGGTGATATAGTAAAATATACACACATAAAGTAACTTACGAGTAGTACGCCTACTTTTCAAAGATAGTGCTTGTCGATAAACAGCACAAAGACGATTGCTTATAAAAGTGTCCATGGGTAGTTTATGATGTCTGAAGCCAGTGAAGTTATAAAGTATAAACGTTATCAGATTAGCTTCGTCCGTTGCACCTGATGCGTAATTCATGTTTCACTGCAATTGCGGTACTGTCCCGTTTCGCGTAATTTCTTAATTAACTTTGTGTGTTGTCTTTCTGAGAATATTAAGGTGTATATGATGTAATGTTGATTGAGAGGTTTTTGGGGCAATGTGTTCGTCGTTATTCTCATCATCAATAAAATTTTGATGCAGATCTGGATTCATTTTAAGGTATGTAATAAGCAACTGTTTAATGCCACGCAGGTGTAAAATAATTGTTATTACCGATTTCTCTTTTACATCACCAAAATGAGTCAGAGTAACGAAAAAATACATTAAAAAAGTAGGCTTATTTGCATTACCTGATAAAATCACAAGTTTTCCCAACGTACTGTCTACTACAAAACCAACAGCGATAGTTTACACAACCGTCTTTCAAATCAAGAGATTTCATCAAGAAAGTGATAACATAATGACAGTAGACTAAGACAATCATAATGCTGTCGATGACAAAATTCCCCAGCCTTTCTCCTCAGACTAAAAAGTATTAGAGAGTAGAATATAAAGGAATGTAAAATGAAACTGTAAGTATGTAAAGTCAGCAATCGGACCACAATGACCACGGCGCAGTGCCGCAAATCATAGTAATGATCGAGCACTCGCATATGCGCGATGCAGTTCTGTAATGGACCATATCGTGGTGCTGCACAGGTTTCGAATTGTTTTATAGCAGTCATTATAGTTTCTCAATTGTCGTTGTGTACGTAGTTTAATCTATGTTGGTGAAATATTCAGTAGACGTAACTTTTGGGAGTTAGAATGTCAGATTTGATACGTTTTCTATTACGTCTTTATGGGCTCTAAATTGTTATCTTCACTCTTATTGTCCTTGTATTAAGTCTCATTCAAGTCTAGAATTCTTGGATTACCTTATTCTTTGATGATATCATTAGCAATTGTTTTCGATTCTCGCATTTATGCTATGCAATTTACACGAAGAGAAAAGTCTTAGAAAAATTACTGTGCTCATCACTATAAAGTGAGTGCAAGTGACATCTACAGAAAATTTTCTGAGTGAGATTGGGAAAAATTCACTACTAGTCCAATAAATTTTACTATGCAGCATAGGAATTTTTACCTTGCTAGCTCGGTAATTTTTCCATTATCACTCAAATGCACTCAGATTATGAAACAGCACAGTAATTTTTCTAAGATTTTTCTCTCCGTGTAGAGACTTCAGTTGCATTAGCAATTTTTATCGTCGTAAACATCCACTCATGGAATCGTCTTCTTTTATAAATAAATACTTAATTATTTATACGAATCGAACACATTACGTTTATCTGTTACCGATTTTGTTTACATCCTACGACTTCCAGCCATAATATGTAAACAAAGCGGCTTTGGGCCTGTTACAAATGATGTGTTGTGAAATGTGCTTACTATGTATTATGGGTCGAAGCAGCGCACACGCAGCTGTGCGTTGGGCTTGGGCAATGAACGGTCGCAAGTGATAAAGCAATGTTAAATAGCACCTGGAGCTTTTTCGTAATTAGTTTAATGATACTTATCATATAATAAGGCTTTATATGTAAGGACAACAATGAGATTTTCAATAAAGCTTAAATACTGCAAAAACTAGATGTTTTTGCAATCTTCTTCTTAATGTTAACAAATTCACACAGCTGGCTGATAAAGCAAAACGATTTTTTTGTGAAATCCGGCTTATTAAATTCTAACCAAATAACATTCTAAACTGGTTAAACCATTGCTTCATCTTTTGAACTTCAATCCAACATCGAGTTCTGTAATAGCACGGATCTTATGATTGCCAGCTCCGACACCGGATGGACGGCATAAACAAAGATGAGTTGAATAATCTAAGGAACTTACAATTTATACCGAAGCTACACGAATCACGATCCACAAAAGGATTCGCAAAATGTCTTCATTCATCCAAGAATGACTCACGGCTAATTTGAATATATGTAAATAATAATTGTCATATTAGCAGTCGCGTAAGGCAATGTTGTGTAATATGGTAATCACTGCGTATAATGAATAGATATTAACTAGTTTACACTATGGAGGTGTGGATCAGGTCAACGATTTGTGATGTAAGGAAAATGCCTTGTTTATATATGGAAATGAAGGAAACTTTTCACCAATCAGCTGATTTATTGAATAGATTTTGACTGTGACATTTGTAACACTTCTTGTCTAAGTTTAAGCACTTTGTGAATTGGACTACTATCAAACTGAACTGAAACTGGTCTTTAGGAAACGTAGAACCATTTACCGAAATTCTAACAACTTTTGAGATGTTGCAACAGTAGTCAGACTAGTACATTCCTTTATAAACTAATCAAGGGATTTAAATCAAAAGTAATGATATCATTTTGCTTGTACATTGCCTAAAAGAATGCTTTACTCGTCGCTATATGTTATGTGTTATGTTATTTTATGTGTATAGATTAACTTACTTACTGCTTTTACTAAATATTATACCATTGGAGAAGAGTTAATAGTAATATTGTTATAATTTTAATTCCATTGAACAAAAACTGATTCTACTTCATCTCGTTTATCAACAACAGTCAGAAGAAAAGAAGTGTCATCAGTTGAATCTCATTCCATCTTAATTGTGTTAACCAGCCTTGCTGAATTTCAGTGCACATTTTCTTATTTATGTCTTGCTTCCATAACTTAGCTTTATATTTCGTTCTATAACTATTTTCTTGATATTTCTCGAGGGCATCAAAATTTCGCAATTACATTATTTTGGTGAGTCAATATTTCGTAAGTTACCACCAAGCTGTGGTTTGTTCTTAATTTCGACAACCGATGTGTCTGACTGCAGATTGTACAGAAATATTCCTCGTAATAGAAACATTACTTTGTAATTTTCTCGTTAAATGCAGTTGTTATGTGAGCAATATTATGTATTGTAACCATATTACGAAATTATAATTTATTTCAAGTTTTTGTATTTTCATTACCATTGTTTCGTAATTTCTATTGCTCTTCCGTTATATGCAGGAGTTCAAGCATTACATTAATCATATTGACGACTAAACGTTGCGGCGTAATTTTTCTCGGAAATAAGATAAAGCTCATCGTTCATGCCTTTAACAGTTGTTTTTCTTTTTATACACATTCAGTTTAATCAACTGTTGTTACATCCGCAATACCTCGGAAATGTGCAATAAATGGCAACACATTTCCGATATTGACGTTATCAATATCGATAGTTCAGGAGGCAGTGCACTTATGTAACTGTGTACTTCCTTTGTTTTCAATAAAGCATTATTACTATTATTACTAGACCATCGGCACATATAGATTGTTATTTCTGCCTATCACAGCGTCCCCATTACATCAATCTGAGATAGCTAATTTCACGGCGTCATTCGTTCGCGGCTCATTTGATTTACCTAATGCAGCACTTGTTATCGATACTCGATAGCATTACACTATTACGTCAGTATGACCTCTTAATGGTGGTTCTATTTTAATTCGTTCTGCTCCCTCGAAACGACTGTTTTGCGATTCGCAGCGGTTGTCTATCTCACTATGCGTATGATTTTAACTTTCTTTCTCACTTTTTACGTAAGATGTGCGATGGTGTTTCATAATATTGTTGTTTCTATTATTTTTATCACTTGTAACGAATTGGATTGCGATTGGGATGCGATACTGTTTGTATTGTTTGTCTGTATGTAGGTAACTCATATTGTTTTTATCTTGATCTGATGAAATCTGGCGTAAATCTGCTCAGAACCTTTGCAAAAGACTTTAGACATTGAAATCCTCTAATGGATTAAATTAAGTGAGATGTCTAAAAAGAAGAAAATTGAAATAATAGGTTACATTCAATTTGTGTCTTTATTTGTAGTTTCTTTTAATTACTCGATTGTTACATCACAACTTTTGTGAGCACTTAAGTTTTAATTTCTACTACCATTGTAAAAACTTTCCCATCGTTATAGTTTTGTTTTTCTCGCTGTTTCTGCGACATCGCTCTTGCATGAAATTGTCCCCAATTTGTTTCAGGCTTGTTAGCTAGTCTGTTCTTCCATGTAATTTAAAATAATTACAGCTTATTAATTGAATGGCAGATACCTATCTGCTTTATTTTGTATTTGGTTGTGAATAAGTCAGGTAACTTCGCTTATCTAATAATAACATCATTCACTTTAAAGTACTTATGGCAGTACGTTCCCCCTGTTTAGGAACATATTGCACAAAACAGTTGTTTAAAAAAAATATCTCCTGTCAATGTATTCTTTTTTATATTTAAATTCTCTAAAACTAACTCAGTGTACGAGTATCTTTATAAACCCCTTGTGTTTGCTCTCACAATACAAGACGCTGCGAAAAAACTTACCCCTCGCTCGATAGATGGCGTTGGGATCGAGTTAGATCTCGCTATGGTTTCGTTACCGCGATTTGGTTGGGGTCGGGCCGAAAGTTTTCGAGTTAACTTTGCGCAGAGGCAATATCGTAACCAATGAGGTTAATCCGAGGTGCGATTATTGCTAGTTGAAAACTTTACCAATACCCCGCCGTGTGGACGTGAAATACCGTCCGCGTTGGCAATTTTTGAACGGGCGTAATTGGCCTGAGAATTCCTTGTATATTCATTTTCTAATACAGTGGCGACATCTATATCAATATGCGTTGTTGCCTTTGATAATGTGAGATGTTAGCGGTGTTGAGTTCTGTTTAGTTATTGTTGAGGTTTTTTAATTCTAGATTATATTATTTTGATATAAAAACAATGAACATTTATTTATTAGAAGTTTGTAGATTTCTTATTACAATAAACCGTCTGTCCTTTTTCTTGGGATGCGGGAAAAAATAAGTTTGGATTGACTTTGTGGTATTTCTTTTCATTCTTATTTTTTCCTAGTTCAATTCCTCGTCGTTTTAGTTCAAGTAATGATTCTTGTTATTGGTCCAGTCAGTCCTGCTACCTAATTACTTCCTCGGAGCCTGACTGACGACTGTCATTGCTTTATAATCGTAGTTCAATCTTCCCATTCTGTGGAGCACACACTAATGGGGGGTCCACACGATACGGACTTCATACAGATTTCTATCGAATTTTGTCCGTGCAACAAAGCAGTACAGACAAAATATGTCGGTGCGTTAGAAAAGAAAATTCTAAAGAAGTCTGTATCTGTATCGTGTGGACCCACCATAATGTTTTATGTACACCTTTACGAAGAACGTTTATTTAATTACACTGGCAACATTCTGCCATTAATGGCGGCATTATGTGAATCTGAGCTAATTCGAGCCAATTACACGGATATACAGGCTGTGGGAAGATGGCGGTTATTTGACAATCTGTGTTCGCGGATGTACTCAAATGTTAGACGGTTACTGTTAACTTTGTACAATGAGTAACGGAACTTCTGTATGTAGCTTCATCAATGTGTGTTTCATTTTACGACCTTGAATGTGGCTTTGTTCAGATATCTAGCAATTAAAGTCTAGTTTTTTGTTGTGGCATCAGGCAATTAAGAACGATTTAGTATTTTCATGTGTTTTTTTTTATAAGCTATACATTCTTGTGTTTCTTTTACTCTGAGCTTGATCATCTATATAAATCATTTAGAAATTCAGAATTTGTAAATTGACAATCTTTTCTTTACAGAATTCTGAGAAAGTGACAGGTATCTTACTCGGTTCTTCTGCGAATAAAAGTAATATGAAACCAAAAAAAAAGATAAAGCTTGATAGAGTACAATAGGTGCAAAAAGATTCATATTGTGTAATATTTTACATTGTATTGCTCTTGTGGTTATTACACCAACATAATGACTTTGTCCTCAAAATAGTGAAGTGTTGACTAGGCCCCATTTGATGCCATCTTCGTTTTGCAGTTACATTACCTAGTTAGGTATGTACGCCCCCATTTCTGCGATTATAGCCGTCTAAATAATATTAATATTTTTTTTTTGTTGTAACATGCTATCTGTGAAAACTTGTAATTGGCCTTATTTCTGTTACTCTTAATCGTGCAAAAGTTTTTAGCTGTAAGTTTTCCAAAAACTAAAATAAAATAAATAAATAATAACGAAGAAATAAGAAAATAATTTTATTTCACCCAGGTAAGGTAAGGCACACAATATTCACACAAAAACAAAACACTTAAAATAGTATGGGGTGCCTCATGGCTGCGCCAAATAGGACCAGTTCAGCACAATAGTCAAATAAAAAAATAAATGTGTAATAAATTATTTAGCATCGGTATATCCCTAGAAGCGAGAGAAAATCCGTGTTCCCATCCGGGAACATACATATGTAATCTATTACTAGTAAAAACTCTTTGCACTTCGGTCGTCCGTCTTCATTGCTTGTCAGAATATAATTTTCTGCATACCAATGACTCGCTGCTGCTTATTCTACAAAGGATTAGTGTAACATATCTGTCTGTCTGATCTAATATGTCCATGTCTTTGCGGATTAAAATCAGGGATGGCAGGACTGGTTTTCGACTGGCTATCCAGACCATCTCATCAGGAACATAAGTCTACGTTACAATGAGCGGATCACGGTTTAAAGCCACGCTTGCAAAAAGTTATAAATAAGCACATAGAATTTTTGCAAACGATTTCCTGCTTCCTAAAATAACTGTCCCGCCATAGGCCAAACGACTTTTTGATGACCAGCCAAAAGTATCGTTCTAATTTTCCAAAGACCTTTTCCATACCGATAATTCCTGTGACAAAGGCCTGTCAAGCACATAAGCATGCATATTGTCTATAGTATGGACAACATGTGTACCTTACAAATGAAGCAACTTCCAGAAATTTCTCATATACGATATTTCAGTACCGATTTTTTATCAACTTAAATGATTGCACCTTCGCTGCACTGACTATGCATCAATTGCCCTTTTTAGCTTCCTATCAGCCCTGATTAACAGTAAATTGAGAATATCCTAGGCGTATGTAGTGGGAAAATTGCGTACCTCAATCCGGTCCAGCGTCCGTCCGTCCCTTTTGCGTTGACATAACCCATATTATAACGGCACCTTCTAGATTGATTTCTCTGCCAATGATTTACACAGCGGCACCTCAAAGTGGGCAGTTCTCGGGTACTTGGATAAATAGCGACAGCATAATTGCGGCTGATTGGTCTCGGATATCGCACGAGCCGATTCAAGGTTTTCGTGCTGGTGTTTGAAACGGATGGGGTTTTAGATTGGTGCCAAGAATAGAATTAAATTCCTAAATATGGTTTTTTAATTTTCCCCTTATCACATCGCCAACGGTCGATATAACAGCATGCATGTATCATGTATGTATCTACGCATTGCTTATAACTGCATCTGCATATAAGCTAACAGTTACCACACACCAGAGTTAATAATGTCCCTTTCAATTATCAAACCCTTTCACTTCGTAAGGTTCAATGAAATTAGCAGCAGCTATATCCTTAAATGAGCATGTCTTAACGACAAATACATAATACTTAATCTAAGACACAATAGGGTCTCAAAATTTAGGAACAGAACGAAAACAATACTGACAAAGAGCGGTTTCGCACGGTCCGAATCCGATCAGAATCCGTGAAAATACGGTTCGGAGTAGTCGTAGAAATATTTGTATTGTAGTTTACGCACTAGATCCGATTTCTGTCATCTGACTTCTCTCCGTCATCCGCGAATCTCCATTTCGGAGATTATTGATGGACCGAAGTATTCATAGTATTATTTGTATGAACAGTCGCGCACTGCGTCCGACCCGAATCCTAGCTGCATTCCGCCGAATTGAAAGGACTCATGATCATCGACCCGAACGCTTTGCTGTGGTTTTGCGTAAAATTACGTCTGAATCACGGATTTGGATCGGAGGTAGTGCGAAAAGCGAAAAGCAATATCCGAACTCGGTCCGAGTTTTCTAGATCTGTATCTTCATGGATTCGGGTCGGATTCGGATCGGACGTAGTGCGGGACCGCTCTAAGTCGTGAACAGCGGTATAGCTGAAAGACAATTAGCTAGGAATGTAAAAGACCTTGGAGCTAAAACCGCCATGACAGTCCGTTGTCCTATCACTGACTTTAAAGTGCACGTGCTAGAAATGAACAATGACTGTTTTGTCGATGTTAGTAAATAAGTCAAGGCTGTATCGATACTCAGGAAAGTCCACGGCCATGTATTAGGAAAGAGTTTTTTAAAAAGGCAATCTACTAAAAATATCTTCACTGAGATTTGATGGATAACTAATAACGTAATTTCTTGTGATCCTTCAAGCTCAAGTGTTTTGGGTAATACCAGAAGGCCAATTCTCTCACATAATAAACGTTCAAACGCAAGTCGCAATCTCATCTCAGCGACAAGCAATATCAAAAACTTGTCAAAAATGTAAGGAAATTAGATGTAAGTATTGTTCATAAAAACACGGGAATTGCCCCTCAGATATCAAAAGAATACAGATACTCTTGTTAAAGGACTTGGTCAAGTTAACTGTTATAGAGACCGCAAAGATATCGAACTTGGAAACGATCCTCTTTCAATTGAGTTCGATGACACAAAGTGATTTCTAACCCGCCAGATCAACTGTTTTGCAGCCTTATTACTTGATACCTTTTATCAATAAAAGGAGTATGAGCATATCAATATGCTCATACTCTTATGATACAAAGTGAGACTAACAACATTTATAGCATCGTCTTTATGGTCAAACGTGATAGGTCATAAGGTTTCAAGCATTGTTTCGGCGTTTGCAAATGTCACAGTTATGTTGTGTCAACGGCGCTTTTCGCACTTGAGTGTGAACAAAATGTACACGCATGTCACCTGTCATTATTCCAAAAACATTGTGCAATTTCATGTGAATTGAAACAGTAATATGCCAACTTGTATGCAATACAAGTTCTATTTTAATGTTTTTTAGTTTGTGTTTTTTGCGTGTATAGTTTCTTAAGACGACAAAACATCCTTTCATTGAAGTTATATGCAGTTTAAAGTCGATAAAATCGCAAACTATTACGTCAGTTCTACTAACCGTAAAACTAGTTTAAAAAGATCTATGATATGCACTGGTATAGTCCGCCATTGACCGCGCGTGCGCACCCCGTCTCACCTTAAACATTTGCAGAAACGCGGACAAGCGCATATTTCTTCACATTCGGCTATTTCCGTCTACGGTTCGGCTAAATCCGTCGGCAGCGGACGATGACTCCGCCGGCATGCGCTGTTTAGACCTTGACGTAAACTTGACGTGCAGTTAGAACAATCAATTTGCAATTCTATTGCTTTGATATAAAGAACAGTGGAATTGCAATTAAGTTTGTGTCATTTCCACATGGGATATGCGGATCGGAAATGATTGACACCTGTAATAAAAATGATTTGATGTCATGCTTGAAATCCTTTAGATTTTTATTGGCGTCTATTATTTTCTGAGATACGACATTAACGGTAATATTATATTCTTATTCTCTCCCGATATCTTTAGGCCATTGCAAATCGTACGGTGTGTTTCTGAGAAACAATTAGAAATCCATTAAAACGAACTGCAAAGATATGGTAAACTGGGGTCAAATAAATTCAAAGAATTTATTAGTACTTTTGTTCATTACAAAAGCGTATTATGAATATGAAATTCTTAGTAGTTAAATTTACAACTCATGGCTATGTTAGAATCATCCATTTTTGAACAAGCCCTGCCATTATTTAACGACCATCTCGTGCATGGATATTCTTAAAGCAATCTATATAATTATTGTAGAGTTAGCTGTCCAAAAGTGGATAGTAATCAGTATGACGAATTTCTAGTAACTGCCATCCCGTTCAAAGAAACAACTTTCTTCACACCTTCAAAAACAAGCTTCTACAGTGATGATATGTTACTATGTATCATCATAAATCATTGCTATTTTTTTAAAGAAGATGAGGTCACATTCTATATTAAGAATAGGCTCTACATAGCCCCAAGCTTTTTTTACATCCGTCTTTGAATACGAGTAACTCCTATATTCGGCCTTGTTAATACTTTAACGTAATTACTACCATTATGCGTTGACGACAGCCTACAATTATCTTATCCCTCTAAAATTATCTTTAACACGTGTTCCACTGTAAGTTGTAACCAATGATTACTAATTATAATGTGTCAAAAAAAAAATGTATGAATTTTTTTTTTTTGTATCGTCAACGATCTCTTTAGAGACAGAAATTAAACAGTACATACTCATGGAGATAAGAAGGAACTACTTAAAGTCATTGTAAATTCAAGTTGGACTATGTTTAACCCTTAAATGCATAATGTTGCCATATGGCAACAAAGTACGTTATTTAATTTTTTAAGAATGTGATAGCTGTGAGTGTCTGAACGCACCTCTTTATGTCAAAACAATATATGTACTCTATGAATATTAATATTTATTATATATATTTTTTCTAAATTCTATAGATAAATACCTATACAATAGCATTTTTTGCAATACGATACAATAAATCATGCATTTAAGGGTTAATGATCGTAACTCATAACAATACATAAGTAATAAAAAATTGGCCAAAATGTCAGCTCATTTTTAACTTAGAATCCGGAGAGTAGAAAAGATAACGTACTGATTTTGCACATACAGAAACCGATTTTTGTGTTGAACCAATGCTTGATTACAATCCTGTAAAAGATTCCCAGATAATTGTTACGCTGTGGTAACGTAGCCTGCGGAAGATTTTGCTTAACCATCATCCATCCATCATGACATCTACTAAGTGGTTGAATTCTGATCCCAAACATGGTCACAGTATGATCTTAAAAACAAAATAAAAAGCTCTAAAATCATGTACAACTGTTATACCTCTTCAAAAAAGACAAAACAAAGAAGCATTCTCTTGCGTCTGTCAATTATAATGATAAAACATGTCTGATTTTGGGTCAAACATCTGAATAGTTATTGCAACATGATAGTCGAACCATTGTACATGACGTCTGTGCCACAACCGGTAATAATGACATAGAAGACAATTATTATTGTCAGTACAATGCATAGGAAACAGATTTAGCTATTGTTGTGATATCGAAAGTAAATACGAAGGGATCTCATAATTATGAGGTAATAGTGGAGACAGTCTTTGGAAATAACGCCAAACATTATACCTATTAGAATTCTTCAGTATGAGTTGTTTCGCATCATTAGCATGAATAACAGCGTATGCTGTAGGTATGATTATGTTTTATTCCAAGTCACAGAAATTGGTCATTCTCATTCCTTAGCATCCAGTCTCTGTGTGTTATCTTCATTGATTATGTTTTCATAATCTTCAACAACATCGTCACCTTCTAGTTCCCGGTTTCCCATTTTACGATATTCACTCTTCATACTATCGCTACTTACTAACATTTCACTTCAAGTATTCGTAATATTTCCTCTACTGCTGATCAAAGTTACTTTTTTCTGAGATATAACTTGGTAGCTGTTGCAACTTCGAAATCCAATAAAAACTAAAATCGTGGCCCGGATAAGCACAACGGTAAGCTTGGGCTCCCAACTTGCGTAATCCTATTGAACAGTTTTATAGCCATGGTGAACTGATTTAACATGGCTTCATCAAGTCAATGATCACTTTACGTCAATTGATATTGGAAACCATTTACTGAAGGAAAATATTGCTTCAAACTATAATATTTTGATGGCGATTGAAGTGATGTGCATTTGATTTAAATACTGTTTCGAATCAATAAAAACTTTAGATGGCACAAAGCGATGGCTATCAGGAGTGGGTGGAACAATGCTGCTGATGATGAAGCTTTTAATAATACTGGCAGTTGCATTGACTTATGGGCAGATAATGTTGACTTGTATAGATTAGTATTTATTCCTTTTTTGTTAATCCTTACGTCTTTCAGTCAGTTCTTTTCATGGTCTTTTTTGACCACTTACGCAAGCCAAAACATAACAACCTCATATTTAAATCATACCGTTACCATAGAGACTAAAACTTTAAACTAATATCTTTATGACCTACGAGATATATGACTAGATACCGTTCTATGATGCCTAGATTACTTACAAGTTGTTTTCTAGAATGTTCTAACCATTCTTAAGAAGATTTATTGTGTTTTTTCCTTCATAGATATTTGCCAGTTTTCTAATATTTATTACAATCATAAGCGAAAGGTGCTTCATAGCGGCTCAAAGATTTTAATAGTGTACTAAAATTTTATTACTAAACTGATGAACAACGCGCATTTCCCTTTATAAACTGAAATTTAAGACTTGCCTAATTATTTTGCCTATAACATAAATTTCACTTATAGCAACACTGCTTGACCCGTAATTGAAACTTAAAAAAAAACATATACAGCGTGTAACGGAAGGGGGGTATCAACCCTGAAGGAGGTGAATGAGCTCATGAAACTCAACAACTTTCCCCAAAGAACATAGGTCGAAATATGAAAAAAAAATTTGGCCCTCCCTTACAAAACTGACTACCAGCTGATTGATTTACTATGGGAGGGCCAAATTTTTTTTTGATATTTCGACCTATGTTCTTTGGGGAAAGTTGTTGAGTTTCATGAGCACATTCACCTCCTTCAGGGTTGATACCCCCTTTCCGTTACACGCTGTATAGGGTGACTGGTAATTAGTGACCGATACTTAAACACATGATTCTACTCATGACAACAAACAAGTTTTATAAATGGACAAAAAGTGAAATGACGAAAAAAAAATCAGCATTTTGACGACTCGTACGAACATAAATGTAGGGAACAGCTGATTTTTTTTTTCGCCATTTCGGATTTGGTCCGATAGTAAAAGTTGTTTGTAATGATGAGTAGAATCATGTGTTTAAGTATCGGTCACTAATTACCAGTCACCCTATATAGATACTCATCTATGAACAAACCGCGGCAAGCTTAGCTTAACCTTCAATCGACCCGTGCGGCTATTGTTATTTAGCCACGACCCCCTCTACACGAATTGTTAGTGATTAAACTACAATAGGTATCTAAATCATAAACAGATCTTTACCTTCACAGTCTCCGTCTCAAAAACTATTTACGCAAAGCTGCACCCAACAAACAATTAGTCATCATCATCATCTGCCTAGAATTTTCCCAACTATGTTGGGGTCGGCTTCCAGTCTTACCAGATTCAGCTGAGTACCAGTATTTTACATGGAGCGCCTGCCTGTCTGACCTCCACAACCCAGTTACTGCGTAGTACGAAACCCCTTGGTAAGACTGGTTGTCAGATTTTCGGGCTTCTTACGACACGTAACAACTGTCAAATATCCACGAATGACAGCCAGGACCAACGGCTTAACGTGCTTTCCGAGGCACGGAGGGTCTTGGTATGTAAATATGGTCACCCATCCACGGATCAACCGCGGCAAGCGTAGCTTAACCTGATCGATCGACCCCTGCGGCTGTTATTACTTAGCCACAAGCCCAATAGCCACAATTAGTAAATACACTAATAACATCATCAACATGCACTCAACAACACCTACGAGTATAAAACATTATGACGCATGACGTTTCAATAGATCTATGTAAGTACCTGATCTCGACGACTCGGCATATCACGAATAGAATCGCGAAGAAAATGCCAAACGACATCGTTCGCCTTGACTGTTACGACCTTTTGATATAATAGGTGATAATTATATCGAATTTATACTCATTTGTAATTGTCGAGGTAATGTGAGGATGGTAGGTAGGATTTGTTTTTGCGATAGCAGTTTCATGTTTATCGTTTGTCCTTGTAGGATTGAATTGGTTAATGAATTTTGAATGTGCAGTACTCATATGGGTATATTATGTCGATCGCTACTTTTCAGTATGTCAAGGAGATTTTATTATATCTTTGCACTAGCTTCTGCCCGCGATTTGTCCGCGTGAAATTTTACCGTCCCCCATTCACCCTTAGGGGTGGAATTTCGAAAAACCCTTTCTTAGCGGATACCTACTCTTCACAAAGAACACATACTCCAAATTGCATGTCTCTAGCTCTCATTAAATAACGCACAACCTCATAAGAGGTCATTGTACTCATCATTATGAACAACTTTTACTATGGGACCAAAAAAGAAATCGCGAAAAAAAATACCAGCTGTTCCCTACATTTTGACGAGTTATGCGAACATAAATGTAGGGAACAGCTGATTTTTTTTCGCGATTTCAGGTTTGGTCCCATAGTAAAAGTTGTGCATAATGATGAGTACAATGACCCCTTAAGAGGTTGTGCGTTATTTAAGTTACACCTTGTATATGTATTTATTAGTGTGGTAAGTCCCATGTAATAGGAAGCGAGCCTATTTCTATCGTCCGGATACAAATCCAGACTCTGTGCTGCTACTGAGAAATTTCAAATGTTTTATTAATTTAGAATTATACATTCCTACGGAATATTAATTTAAATTCGAACCTGAATATATCTCTTAAATCTCAAAACAAGCCATCGTCATATTTACACATCCCATTTAAAATTTCATTAAAATAACTTCGAAGTTTTCGTTGCATCAATAAAATTCATTCAAAAAACTTGTTATTTTGATAATAACTGAGAAAATTCTCAGCCTCCCATTGCGTTATTGTTTATTAGGTTCAAATAACGTGTTAAAATAAATATTATTTTATCATCAATGGGAAATGAACTTACTCTAAAAAATATCTCTTTTCATGTGGGCGACGGTATTACATTCGTATCATCGTACGTAAAAAAAAATGCTATAAAAAACATAATGAATACATAAAATTATATAAAGCTACGGTACCTATGTAACCATTAAATTTTCTCACGCTTATGGTTTCCTCTTTATACTTACAACAAAGTTTATAAGAGACCGGGGTTATGTAAAGATGATACCGCTAGACTACAAAATTGATGACTTTCGATGTATGTATAATTTACGATAAAAAGCAATTTAACGCTCCAAAACATGAACACACAGCTTACCGGTTTTTCTTTCCACACTATGTGTAAGTACGGAAAATCAGATTACTCTTAGGTAGGGTTGGCAACTTTTTTGGTATCAAATATATTATTTTCGAAGCCATTAAGAATATAGTAGAATATCTCATAAATATTATTTCAATCTAAGGTTACAAAATACCATTAATTCGGTTTTATGAGATTAATACTGGCCCTTTTGCGATCATATGGCCATTTTATATTGAAATGGAAATATGGTAGTTTTGCAAAAAAGTATAATTTTTAAGCCTCTAATATACCAGGATACTATATTATATACTAAGGCAGATAACCATACTCTTGGGCCTTGCTTTAACAAATGTCTAGTCTACGTAAACTCTCGAGCTATCAAGGAAGCAGCATCTTCAACAAATTATGCCTGATTTGAATTAAGCAACTGTCCGTTCTAATAGTTAACTTTCTCATTGCTAATCCGTATCGTTTTCCCATGCAATCGGAATCGAAACGACGTCCAACAATCTCGATAAATTCGTAATTTGGTATGTAATCGCTGCATCCATCTGGTTGTAATTTATATGGATGAAATGCTAGAGCAGCCACGGCGCTCTGGTAGACCTGGACTGGTGTTATTATCATTTTAAGCTATAATATTATTACAACAGATTTAATTCGAGGATGAATCCACTCGACTTGTAATCATTATTATTGTCTAGTTTCATGTTCAGAAAAAATATTCCAAGTAGTTAATTTGGCGGTAATTAAGCATAATATTTCAGTCTAAACTAATCATATACAGCCACAAAAACAATGGCTGGTCCCGCAGATCCCTAACAAACATTACACCATCAAAAACCTCATAATAAGCCTAAAACAGAGTTCCTAGAATCGAATATCTTAGCCCATCAGACACTAAACATTTCCTACACCTCTTAAGCTGTTCTTGTCTCAAGATAAAACCAAACATGGTATCCCTTCGCGAGTTTGTTACAGAACTGATCCGATCTGTAGTCGTTCATCTCACTAAGAAACTGTTAGGTACTGGCCGTCGACATGTCTTGGGATGTCATCTTTTACTTCTAGATAGGCCAATGTTCGACGTTATCTGGGACTATAGTATAACAGTTTAAGATTAGATCATTACCTACTTGGATAGATAGCCGGAATATTCAGTCTTAATTTGGCGTTAATGTTGTAACTCGACTTGTTCAGTTATTTTGCTTATTGGCGTTTTTTAGGTCTTTATTTTTGCTGAATAATACTGACACTATATTATTGGACACTGAATACAAAAGTTACTAAAATGCGAACAGGACGTGACAGGTATTATACTATTTGATTTCACGCTTTATAAGACCACGAGCCAATAACGAGTTCTAGTTAGAATATTTTTTTTTTACTTTACCTGGTTTTTTTAGAACATTAAACCTTCTTGAATATATTTCTGAACAGGAAAATTTTATATTTTCAAATGGCAATTCCGTCTTTCTTCAAGACGTTTTCGTTGTCGAATAACCACCGTAATATCGGCTGTCATACTCAGATGCGCGTGCGCTACTACCAGAGCACGTTCCGCCCTTTGTTCGATTTTCAATTTTATTTTTTTCTGACTAAATGGCTTTGACTTATTGTGTCAACGGCTATTGTTAATTTTGATTGGTCGGTCTTTGGTGCCGCCATCTTTTGTAAACTTTGAGGTTATTATTTTTTTTTTTTTAATTGTAAATGCTAGGGCTGGCTTCTATAAAGTATTGGTTCTGTGTTACGTAACGTGTTTTCGTATCGGAAACTATGATCTTGTTTATTATAAGATCCGCATTCTTGTTTTGATGACTATCGATAAACGCATTGTGTTTGTTAAAAGGTTTTTATGTTTTGTCAATTTGTTCACCTAACCATGCGTTATATCGAAGTCGTGATCTCTCCTTTAATATTAGTGACAATAGTAATTGCTACGAATTATGACTGTGTTTTAACAAACAATTCAGCCCTTTTATAGCCATATAAAAATAATAATAACCTCGTCATTCTGACCCTAACTTCCTAAGTTTATCGTAGTTCAGTCTGTCTCTCTCTGCCTAGCCTTATTCTGGGCCTGTGCCTGTTCTGGGTTATCGAGACATCTAGGCTCTTGGACTTTCTTCAGGTTGCCTTACATATAGCAGTTTCTACTAATAGTTTACATACATCAATAATACCTATATTTTCTTCTTCCTCAGGTATTGCAACGCGACGTGGAATGCCACGGTCGGATCGTGAGCTCGGTGGTGCGCCTGTGCGGCGGCGGTGATGCTGCGCGTGCGCTTGAACGACGCTGGCATCTGTTGTACCTGCGGGCGATTGAGTGGCAGTGCCATCTGGAAGCGTGTCTCGCTAGGATTGATAATCAGGTATGTGTGGCTAAGCTTTCCTTTACTTTTAGACTATTACACAAATATAGATAATCTTACCTTCCCTTCTCGTGTAACAGTCCGATTAAAAGATAAACCACTAAGTTCATGTTTGAGGAGCATACCGTGGGAGCGTACTTACATAGCTACACCTACCCTGGTGCTTTAAATTTGCACTCATCATTGGATTACTCTCCTTTATGTAGCAGTATGTATAGGAACGAAAAACCATGCATATCACTGTTAAATTTAACACTTACTTTTTCTACCTTCCCCATATCTAAACATATAATAGATATTATATTCCCTCGTTAAGTCTCTTTCATAAACTACCATCACGAATAGTCATGCATGATCGGGGGCCCATAGAAATGCATTACGTTTCCCCCTTTCTCCTAAAAAGCGCATGCAACTCCATACTAGTTTGCACAATTTCTCACAGACACAATAGTCTAATCAACCACCCGGTGCTGTTTGCAAACACGACTAGTAGACCCCAAGCGGCGTAGAGAACTTAATCATCTCTTTCTATTAAAGGTAATTGAGTGACAGGGCGATAGGGTGACGATTTTAACTTTCATTTGTTCTTTTCTTACTTATAAATACTTGGTTGCTCCTTGAAATAATGGCTTTAATTCGTTTGGGAATGTAAAATGCTACAAAGTTCCTTAGACGTGTGGCCAAAATCTAAAGCCGCCATCTTGTTTTGTCAATTCGCTTTCTGTGTAAATCTCACATTTTTTTACCAACAACCTGTCAATGTTATTTAGACATCAAAAACATCTTTGTAGCACTCTAATAGCTGGTTTGGAGTTTTATTTTTGAAGTCCATTGATCCTTGTTTTGGTAATATTTTTTCATAAGATGATAATCCTCTGGATTTACATTTATTACCCTCAGATTGATCACTGGCTTTAATGATTTTTTTAAGAATGCTGCTAGTTTTTTTATTATTTTTTATTTTGAGAAAGCTTACACAAGTGTGAATTATTTTAGTTCTAGCAGCGCCCCGCGGTTTCACCCGCGTAAGTTTCGATCCCATGGGAATATCGGGATAAAAGTACCCTATGTGTCAATCCTGGTTATAAACTATCTGTGTGCCAAATTTTATCCAAATCCGTTCAGTAGTTTTTGCGTAAATGAGTAACAAACATGCAAACATCTTCAAAAACTTTCACATTTATGATATTAGTAGGATAACTTTGAAATACACAGTTCATTCAAAAAGTTACGGGACTGATTTTTTTTTACGAAAAAAAAAAGTTCCGAAAAAAGTTTTTATTTAATTTTTAACATAATTCCCTTCTCTTTCTATACAAATTTTACAACGCTCGTATAGCCGCTGAAACGACCTGGAGAACTCTTCCTCTGGAATAGTTTTTAAAACCTTGGTCACATTCTTTTTAATCGCCTCAATATCTTCAAAACGTTCTTCCTTCATCGCGATTTCCAGCTTGGGAAACAGAAAAAAGTCTGCTGGAGCGAGATCTGGTGCGTGGAGGATTACAGTGACTGATTTTTGTCCAAAAAATTATGAAATGAGGATCGAGGAATGGGCCGGTGCATTGTCATGCAGAAAAAACCAATCACCAGTGCGATAAAATTCCGGTCTCACGCGTCGAATCCGCTTCAAAAGTCGATCCAGGACATCTTTATAGGATGCTGCGTTGACTGACTGGCCTGGTGGCACAAATTCGTTATGGATTATCCCGCGAGAATCAAAAAAAGTAATGAGCATTGTTTTGATTTTTGAATTCGTTGCACGAACTTTGACAGGTCGTCCTTCATCCTTGTCTCGTCACTCAGCGGTTTGGCGTTTGGTCGATGGATCGTATTGAAAACACCATCATTCGTATGTTTCGGAACCACTTTTTCCTAATTTAAAACAAAATTTGATAGCCGCACGTTGCTCCATCGTAAAGAAACGTTTACTTCGAACGACGACGGGTTGGCATTAAATGAGGTTAGAGCGCTGAAATCTCGCATGCGAGTAGTTAAAGAATGATACTACATAATTCCATCGTTCAATAATAGGTAACGCTGATTATAGTTTTTATAAAAAATTAGTCCCGGAACTTTTTGAATGAACTGTGTTTACCGATTGAGCAAACATCATTTGTTTTGAAACATTAGTTTATGGTTATTTTTAAAGGCTTAGCCGAAAATCTACAATAAAGATTACAATAAACGTAAAATAAAAAGACCATTTATAAAACTTCACCATAAACTATGTGTAATCTAAATCCTTATACAAAATTTAACTGACCAAGGAAGAAAATTTCCATTAGAACCACGAAAACATTGTTTTGTTTTCGAAACAATACCAGTTAAGACGACATGAACATTAAAGAGTTGGGCACGTGACCTATCTCATTCAAATAAATAATTCAATTCAGACTTCATGTTATGATTCCTCGTTGCCAGGATACCATTGATGTTGACCCATTTACAATAGTTCGCATAGGGATAGTTCAGACCATTACGACTATTTGAGGGTTAAATAAACCGCTTTGTGGTGCCCTATAAATATCTGCGGGATCTTAAAATGACTTTTATTGGTCGTAAATTAATTTTTTAAATGGATTTGGTTGAATATCATATGAATGGAAGCAGTAAATATCGGAGGGTTTTATGACGTTTTGACTACGTTAGTGAGCGTGTGATCGGAGTATGCTTGAATGCTCGGAACTCTTGGGAATAAGTTGTTGGACTATAAACCCTAGTGTGTGTTGTAATTCTGGATTGGACGACCTCATTAAACGTTATACACTTTGTATTTTATACGTGTACCTGATGCAATAAAATCTGTATCTAGTCGTCGATATAATTTGTTTTTAACCGACTTCTAAAAGGAAGAGGTTATCAATTCGGATGTTTATATATATATTTTTTTTAATGTTCGAGCATAACTCCGTCATATATGGACGGATTTGCAAAATAATTTTTTTGTTCGATAGAGGTTTATAACGAAATAGTCCCATTTACATTTGACTATGTATGCATTATTTACGCAATCGCACAACATAACATCACGTCTGTACCCTATAATCGCAGATGCAGTACGCAGATGTGTTCAGTATACCACCGTACACCCTACCACATAGCATGTAGTGTTATATGATTTTGTGTAGGATAGTTATAACTAAAAAGTGAAAAATAAAATGCTTTAAAAAACGAAAGTGCGGAACCAACGACACCGACTTCCAAAATTAAAGTTATTTTTCACTTCGTAGTGTTTTTTTGGAAGTCGGTTGTTTTTTTTTTTTTTATAAAAAAGTCTTTATAGAATTTTGTATCCACAATCTGTTTTGATAGGTTGTGTACATTTTAGGAAATTGATGATAGGATTGATAACATACAAGTTCATAACATTTTTTTCTTGTCCTTCAACTTGGCTTATTTTTTCATTACCTGATATATTCTATTAAGCACTGAAACCACACCGTATCTTTCACAACTGACTACCATGGTCCATAATTCCTAAATTTCCCTTATTCCAGGGTTGTCTCTCAGTAGAGGCTGCAAGTGACAGTGACGACGAACCAGCTCTAAAACAGCCACGACTCAGCAGACGAGGGTCGCCGCGCAGACAACGGACCCCGGTCAATGCGAGGCGTAGAGATAGCTCGCTTGACAGCAGGCAGTCTGCGTCTGAGGTGAGACGAATTTACATTATTTGGTTATTTTCAGCTAGGTATACTAGAAGGATTTTGAGCTATTGAATGTAGAGAGTGATTTCGTTTGCATAATCAGTTAAACCCCCCGTTAGACCTACTTACCTAATCCGTCTAAGTAACTCATCAGATAGTGCCATTCCACCTTTACATCACTGAAGGCGATTATTGTCAGACCCTCATAGCTACATAAAGGGTGTTCAGAAGAGTCAAGGGCATCGAGGTCCGATCTGGATGCTGTGCCCTTTCCATTCAAATGCAGATTCCTCCTGCCCCTTGTTGCACTACAACATGGATCCTTTGCTACGTGTCCTGTACCAACTTAAACTCGTAACATAACGTTAGTTATACCAAAACATCCATTGCTTAGCAGTTCCCAACTATTGATGACGAAGAGAAGTCTTCACTTAGACTAATTTCCAAAGATTCACCAATTTAATTTTTTTCACAGGAGGAGCAAGAATATGTGCTAACGTACACGTGGCGCGGCTTCGGGTCAGACTGTGAGTCGGAACTGGAGCGAACGCGCTACACAAACATGGCGGACGAACGACGTGTGCCCGGCGCCTGTGACGTCACTGCGCGCGCCACGGACCAGACCGTGCCCGCCACTGACCATGTGGATGGTAAGAGAACACTGTGACCACTACAATGGCACCATAACTCAAGTTTCTACGGTCAAAATATGCTTGTCACGATCGAAAGCAGCGTAGCGGAATTTGTGATAAAATTGAATATCTTAAAATGTAAAGGTTGTATGAATGGCAAAGAACAATAGAATGAATTACTGATTGCCATCAGCCTATCCACTTTTCTGTGGTGCTTTCTATCCTAAGCAAAACAATGACCTTACACCATTGAAGGGTAAAAACTTTACTTACCAGTCGGCAGTCTGCTGAAAATGCAACTTTTTCAATAGTATCAAAATCAAAAGTCATTTATTCAAACTAGGCTGAGAATCAGCACTTTTTAAACGTCAAAATTACATAAGACAGTCCCCCAAAACGCCCGCATTCACCACTACCTAGTGCTTCAGCTATTCAGGATAAGAAGTGGCGCAACAAACTCCCTAGCAGTTTTTCGTGTATGTTCGCGGTCAGTTCACTCTGCTAGCTATCCGATTATTAAAAGCTTCATCCGTAAACAGCGCTTTCTAAAATTAAACAAGCATTCGTATTTCCTTGCTCAGTTTGAAATAGGTCAAACATCCCTTCTTACCACATAAACAATGACGTATAGAATCTCACATGAATACTCAGAAACCTTCAATGAACAAAACTGATTTCCATTTTCACACAAACACACTTGACTCTCCACTGATTTGAATTTAAAAACTATAGCAATGTGTTTATTGTCTTAAAAATCCACTGTTTTACAAACAAATGAAGACTGCATATTTACATTCGATTGTACAGCGGTATTTTCTTTTGCAGGCTTAGAAGTGCACAACGTGGGTATAGAAGAAAAACCTAGAACTCCTCCAACTGTTATTAAAAGGAAAAAGCCCGTAGACACATCAAAATTCAATCAAACAGACAGAAAATCGAAACATCTAGCAACATTCTACTTCAGACACCACGACACGGATTCAGACAGACAAATGATAGAAACAGAAAAGTCACAAGAAGAATCTTCAGAGGAAGAATGGACATACGTTGGTGGTGCTAAAATTGGGAATGAAGATTCTACTGATATAATGACGTCATCGGTTGAAGTCCAGTGTGAATTACCTGTAGATGAAAAGAAAGAGAAGCCACCGTCACCGAAACCAAAACTTGAGTCATCGACCCCTGATTTGCTTAGAGTAGAAAGATGTAAGGATATCGAGAGATTAGTGAATCAGGCAGAGGAGTTGGTACAGAAACAAGCGCTGTCAAAGAAGAAGGGACCGAGAAGCTTCAAGCCGCTGTCTTTTGAGGAGGAAGGAAAGAATGTCAGTAGAAACAAAATGTCGAGGATCAAGGAGTGGTTGAATCAGAGTTCGGATGGCAAAAGTGATAATAATCAGGTTAGTTACTTTGACCATTTCAAAATAAAAATAGAGAGACTTTTATTCAATGAAATTGGTGATAAAATTGACAAACGAGACAAGTCAATTTAATCCAGCCGTGCGATTCTGTAACCATCTCACCGTGAAAGCTTGGGTGAAGTGAGCGTGGAGTGAGCTGTCATTCGCTAGGGATTAACACTATTAAGTGCTCACTTTACTTACGATTTCAGGTGAGATTTTTACACAATCGACCGGCAGTTTGCAATTTCGACAGTCAGTTTCTCAACTGATTTATTACCCACTCTACTCTTTTTTTATTGTTGGTTGCTTCTTATAAGAATCTTTTTCATTATTATCTTTGTTCAAGCTAGAATCTTCATGGCTTACACTCTTGAGTTTCAATTACTAGAATTCTCGAATAATCGTCAAGTTTACTCTTATTTTGAAACATTTTCTTATTGCTATTTTCTTTTTCCAGGGCACGGAAAGCTATGACGCTTCAGGAGAATATACAACCGAAAGTGAAGTTGACACATCCCTGACATCCGAAGAACGAAACATTCATTCATCTATGGATATGAGCACTTCTACGTGCACTGTAACTCCCACACACCACGCCAAGGTAAAACAGACTTTATAAACGTGCAATAAATACTAATATTGTAAACGCTTTGTGTGACTACTTTTTACTAATTAATGTAACTTCTTGTTGTACAGTTCTAATTTTCTGCTCATATTTATAAATATAGCATAATTATTTACTTCAATTCACTGATCCAATTTAACTTTGAAAGTTCACAGAGTCTTAAGGAATACCTAAAGTGTTTTTACCAACTTAGATCTTATTCTTCAGTGATAACTTTCAAACCACTTTGACACTGATTCTGAATAACTTCAAGCACATTGTATATAACAAACGGTTGAGGAAAACTCTCGCTTTAGGTAACACTGCGCAAGAAGCGAGCTGGCAACAGTGCACGACCGTGGTCAGTCTCCTGCCTGTCACAGCTGAGCGGCGCGGGTGCATCGCTGGTAGCCACGCCCACAGCCGGCGACGTTGCCGCTATGTCGCACAACATGTCTATCTCAGAATCTGCTTTGAACACCCTCGCATCTCCTCAAAGAGTGACTCCGTCTAATTCGAACTCAAAACTTCGGGGAAGTTCCACTACTGTACAGGTATTTTTGCTTATTGATATATGTGATTCAAAATCGTATGTGTCTTGGCAAATTGGGCCAGAATATGGCTTTTAAAAGAATATCTTGCAGGTTCAGCTCTCAAATCTCATTTGTGATTAAAACAAAAATTTTTTGTACTTTGAATGTTTTTATTTGTCTTGTCAGGATTTGCAGCAATGGGTCAGAAAATCATCTTTACCACATAGTTTTTGTGGTTGTTCCAGGGATCATTCGACCAATTTATTGCACTAAGACAACGTTTTGTTAAAAGAGTAACAGTAACTCTCATGCTGGTCAATATCATAAAATTATTCTTCCTAAAAATCATGATGTCATCATTTTATGTTATGTAAAAAATATCGTTACGAAGATTATCATATTGAGTTATATTAACTAGCTATTCCATCTAAAAACATCTCTTGAACTCAACCTTTTTAGGGGTTTTTTTTTTACCCAAAGGGTAAAAAGGAACCCTATTACCCCCGCTCCGCTGTCCGTCCGTCCGTCCGTCTGTCACCAAGCTGCATCTCATGAACCGTGATAGTTAGACAGTTGAAATTTTCACAGATGATGTATTTCTGTTGTCGCTATAACAACAAATACTAAAAAACAGAATAAAATAAATATTTAAGGGGGCTCCCATACCACAGACATGATTTTTTTTGCCGTTTTTATAGATAATGGTACGGAACCCTTCGTGCGCGAATACGACTCGCGCTTGGCCGGTTTTTTTTTATTTTAACTCTTACACCACTTCCTACCAGGGCCACGTATCAAGCACCAACACAATGACAGAAGCTTGCACATCTTGCGTGGAAGCCGGCGACAAACACGGCTGGCTGCGGCGCAAGAGACTGAAGTTACGTCGCAACAACACTGCGGTGAGACGAGGAGAGAGACTAGTGAAGTCTCTCTCTTTCTGCGGGAGACTGAGCCCTGAGATTGAGGATAAGCATGAGAGGAGCGCGGCTAGTGATCCGGCTACTAGTAGAAAGAGCAGGTTTGTTAAAGACTGGAATATAATTTATTGAAAATAGGTTAACGTGAAACTGATAAAAAGCAATTTGAACGATTTATAGTATCAAATAAAAACAATTTTTGGTTGACAGAAATTGGTCGTAGATATACGTTCCGACAGTTTACGGATACAAAATTTGGCGCGTAGATCTACGCTCCGACATACCAGAGGTTAAAGCCTAATTATAAGCACTTTCTGTCAAACATAACCACCCATATCAGCCCATGCAATTCTTAGGGTGCGTTTCCACAGAAGCGGAGCTGGGCGAAGCGGAGCAGAGACGTGCAGGAATCGACTAATCACAATGGTTGAAATCCTCATCGCGTCACTCGTCTCGTCTGTGATTGGACGATTCCTACACGTCTCCGCTCCGCTCCGCGCAGCTCCGCTTCTGTGGAAATGCACCCTAACTCGATGATTTTCCTGAACGATACCTACATAGATACGGTATTGCCAATGAAATGGCCTTTACCTATTTTATTTTGCCCTTGTATTGTTTTTTTAAACTTTTGTTATATTTGCAGTATTTTGCAGACGTTCTTTCATTCGCATCATCAAATAAAAAAGTTTAAGCAATATTCAACAGAAACGTAAAATCATAAGGATTCAAAGATTTGCGAACGAACGCCTAGTTTGTCATAAGAAGTCAACCATCGACAATTTTTTTTTTTTTTGAGTACACCATAAATATAAATATCATCACCATAAAAAGATTATTAAAAGTAACTCAACTTACCCTTTTCCTACAGGTTCGACACCACATCAACATCAGGCAACGACAGTGACGAAGAACTAATCAAACAACAACTAGCAACCATCGCCCATTTGCGCAAGAGCATCGAAAAGACTCACATATCGACCCGGGAACCCGACAGTGCCATTCCAGAACAAAATGAGGCCGAACCTGTGGCCCCGAGCTTTAAGTTAGGCCCAGCTGGAGGCCCCGTAAGGCCCCGACTAGCGAGAAGTCTGGAGAGGGAGAGGAACTTTATAGCCCTAAGTTTAGGGGACCCCAGTCGGATGTGGGACTTATCTATAGACAAGGATTCAGATGTTGATAAGAGTGTCACTGCTGGTACTGAGGAACATAGCTCGTTTTCGGAGCAAGCATGGGATTTTTATCAGGTTGGTTGAGATGGCCTTTTATTTTGCATCTACACGACGCGACCTAAACCACGCGTTTACTTTACTTTTGTAGGGACATTGTCGATGTCGATTATTTAATTCCTGAAAGCCCAAGATTCTCTAAAAAATTGACCTCTAATACAATACATACGTTTCTTTCTTTCTAAATATCTATTTATATACAGAATGACATGAACATTTACTGTTTAAAGTCTTATATTATTTTAATTATTGTGAATGTGAGGACTATGTGGTTCATTGTTTCCGTTTTAATCATGGTCTGGCAGTTTGAGTGGTGTATGCGGTCTACACAAATGTCCTGTCCCTGGTATTGCTCGTCGAATCGTTGAGCTCCTTAAGTTCTGAGTTGAGCTGCACGGTTACTGACGAATGCGTGCACTGACTGCACAGGTCCACTCAGTGTGGTTCTTTCCTCAAAAGACCACTTCAGACACCAATCTACATGGTCCTCAAAGATTATATCCGGATTTTTATATACACATTGACATTGATGAATTTTATATAAACAATGACATGGATATTTACTTTGTAAAGTATCTCATTTTTATTATTATTACTGTGAGTGTGAAGACTATGTGGGTCATTTCTTTTTTTCGGTTTTCCTTCTTAGTTAGTTTTAATCATGATCTGGCAGTTTGAGTCATTTATGCGGCCTACCCAAATGTCCTTTCATTGGTATTGTTCGTCGAATCGTAAGGCTCCTCAAGTTCTGAGTTGAGCTGCACGATTTTTGACAAATGCGTGCACTGACTGGACAGGTCCGCTCAATCTGTGTGGTTCTTTACTCAAAGGACCATTTCAGACACTAATCTACATGGTCTTCACATTATCTGACCAAGATTATGTCTGGACTTTAAAAGAGACTGTGACCTCTGAGTTTGTTTCGGCCTTTCTTCTCAGAGTAGTCAGATAGGAAACGCCGACCTCATCTAGTTTAAAAAAATATGATTGACATGTAAAAGTGTTTGTACAAACCTACTTACAGAAAATAAATCATTTATCATTTATCATACTATTACAATTTACAATACATATGTAATAATATGTATATAAATAATATAAACCAATTTTAATTGGAAAAAATAATAATTCTTAATGTTTTCTACAGGAAAAATACAACTCGGAACCTTATTCGGAAGCTCCCGATTCAGACGCAGCGCGTCGTCTCCTAGAGTTCGGGGACGACTACCGAGCCTTCCTCGACTCGCAGTCGGACTGCTGCTCCAGCCTGTCGGCGCAGCCCGAGCGCGACGCCAGCCCCAGCGGCACGCGCCGGCGCCGCCCCCCCTCCGACGTGTCGCGCGAACGAAGCCTCCCACGATACAAGCGACCCACCAGAAACTCACCCATTGAAACACCCTCCAGAAAACCCAAAAAGTCCATGTCCAGCGCTGAACGCAAAAAGTCACTCCTCGACAGTCTCGAACGATCTAGAAACAATACTAGCATCGAAAGCAGCGAAGGCGTTCGTCGCCGCAAACCCTCGGAGAGTGAACGCAAAAATAGCAAGCGATCGCCTGAGTTTGATCTACTTAACGTGCAGGCCCTGAGCCGCAGACGACACAGCTCGAATTTGACCAGCGACGAGATCAACAGTTCACTAGAGTACACTGAGGTCAATAACCGCCCTGACATACTAGACTCGCTGAACAGACGGAGGAGGACTGACAAGGATGGGGAGTCAGAATTGCAAAAGATCGTGCTGTCGGAACTGCGACGAAGATCAACAGAGAGCGCGGACTCCGAGGGCGAGTCTTCGAGTCCGAAGAAGCACAGCCGCCGCAACTGGGACGGCGACTCGGACTCGGAGGCCGAGGAGGTGCGCTCGCTGGTGCGGCGCTCCAGCACGGCGCTGGACGCCGCGGAGGCGCAGCTGGCGCGCCACGACGCGTCGCCCGACCTGCTGCGCGCGTTCGACTACGTAAGGACACAATTCGATAACGATTTCAGTAGTAGCTACTCTGACAGCGACGACGCCATGTCGTGCGTCACGCGGCGCCCCGCATGCTTGCGCGCGCGCCTGTGCCTCGCCGTCGCAGCCTTCTCCGTCCTAGTTATAGTTTACATACATCTCCAATGACATATGGCTTGGGCTTGTGTAATATTTATCCTTATTTATGTAAGTATTCGCATTAGGTTCGCTGCGATCGTCAGACGCGTCAAGAACGTATACGTGCCTATATATACGCATTGACAACGAACTCATTTTTATAGTTAATTATAGGAAATGTTACGTTTGTTCTGATAGTCAATTGTCAGCTCGTTTTAGCTGCATTTTACAAATGCATGTAAAAATGTAAGCAGATATGCATAGGTAGAAGTAACTACGATCTCTTATAGACATTCCAATATATGACATGGGTACTTATAGTGTGAATAGTTGTAATTAAAAGTTAATACTTATTTATGTACAAACTCAAGCATTTATAGTTTATATCCTATAAATGCTAGTGAATACGTAAGTCTGACTATCGCAGTATACATATGGATAAATTACTAACTTATTAATTTATTTCATCAAAATTGTGACAGTTTCACAATAATGTATATAAATCATGTTCTTGTTTTTTGCTCAGATGATTATTATACTAAATCATAGTCAGTATTTTTGGCTTTAGTACACGAGTGAAACTGTCATGATTGGGATCATAACTAAATGAATTCATTTTCTATTCCATTTAAATGTTTGATTTTTTTTTTCTTTCTACTAACATTGATCTTTTGTTGTGTGATTGTGATTTGTGTAGTTTTTTTTTTTTACTAACTGCCTGATTTTTTTCTTTTTTTAATCATTCTCATCTCTTGGTGGCGATAACATGGTGCTAGGTCAAGTCAAAATTTTAGGGAAAGCGTTAAGTTTTATTCATTATTTAGTCTTAAGTTAGGTGCTGAGGTACTGAACGCTTGGGTTTAAAATAATTCGCAGTATTCTTTTTTTTAACGACTGATAACTTGAAATGTCAAATTGACAACTGTCACATTTGACGTTTTCGAATCAGTTCGGAAACAGGGAATAATCATTTTCGATCGCTCAAAATATTTATTTATATTTATTTACTAGACTTGTTACATCGTTATTGAATAACGTGAATTCTTGTCAAAGAGTGATATAATTTTACGTACTTAACATTAGTAATACTTTGTCTATAGTCTACTTAACCTTTGGTTGTATTTTTGTATCATTAGCTACGTTAAACTTCGCATAATATTAATTACTTTTTTTCTTGTAATATGTGATTTGACTGAACTCCTACATCTCACAGTATAGTTGTACATGTATTAATATTATGCTGAATAGGGTTAGGTTGTTAATTGAACTAATTTTTTTTTTTACAAAATGTTAAAGAACCAAGTGATCTTTGTATAAATGGTTGAAAAATAAATGCAAAATTTTAAAATTAAATATGGAGTTTCAGTCAATTAACACCCTACTCTAAATACTACACAAAAGACAGTCCATTAAAAATCAGAACGCAGATTTCGGATATCCAAAAATCTTTTTCCCTACCGTTGCAGTGGGCCTTTTTCTGCTTTTCTAATATATGTTTTACGTTTAGTTCTTGATAGCTTGGGCGTAATGGTCGCATACATATTGAAATATAAACCTCTGGATAAATACAGACGAATGCTGCATGTTTGTTCTCTTACACATATTGTAAAAATTTATTAATTGAATGGTGTTGTCAAAGACGAAGATGTGATGGATTATAAAGTGAGTTAGCCGTAATTATTATTAAGTTAATGTAAAATATGTTAACAGCTAAATATATTACTTAAATGTTTCATTTTGAGTTATTTTTCTTTTTTGCAAACGTTATTTTTTCGTTGCACAGACGGAGATCGTCACTCGATGCCGGGAAAATATCAACCTATTAGATGCGGCCTTGGCAGGCGGCTCGCTTTCTACCACTTTGCAACGAGACGTTAGAGGTTAGTACACTTCATAAATAACTGGACATAAGGCTACCTGTTAAATGTAACGGAAATACTTCATTACTGACTAAGAAAAGCCAGCAAATATTAGCACGAATAAACTGTTAGGAAAGACACTAGATGGTTGATCGTTATATTAATTCACGAATGAAGTGCAAAGTTCCAAACAGTGTCAAACGACCGCAAAAGTCACTCATGTCAACCTCAAATTGACAGCTCACCAACCACAGCAAAAAAACTTTATTTAAAAAAAAGAACATGACAAGGCAATGCAATTGCATTATGAACGCAACTGTAAGCATGAATATCTCGTTTCATGCAAAACTCCGGACGGTTGGTGGTCGTGAACCACTGTTACTCATGTTCCGACCGGTTTCCGAACGAAACTCGCGATTATTGTCCAATCTCGGTCGCGATCAAGGCTGACGGCCTTATTTGGACTTTCAGACGACGCCTTCGCTCTTTTTGATTTATTTTTTTATTCGCATGTAAGTGGAGGGACGTTAAATTATACCAAAAGCTGGTTTTCTTGTTTGCAAATTGCATGTCGTACAGAAGACCGTTTTGTAAGGGAATTGATGTTATGTTAAAGTAATGAAGTTTGGATTTAATATACTTTCACGATAGATCATGTGTTTTATATCATCCTTATGTCGATGGTGCCGGAAACTAATCTATCTGAGATGTCCTAATCATCATACATACATGTATTGCAGTACCTACTTATATACATATGTAGGGGCCTTCCTACATACAGTGGTCTCCAACAGTTAATTGACATTTTTCCACTACAGCTGTGACACACCACATTATGATTTACAATTCTAGTGATTCAAATGTTTGAACTGCTATAAAGTTTTTATTGACTAATTCGACTATCTTTGACTTATCATTTTAAAAAAATGAATTTTTTTAATAGGTATACCCTCAAGGAGTGACTGATTATTTTTTATTTTTAACCATAATGTGGCATCACAGCTGAACTGGAAAAATGTCAACTGACTTTTGGAGGCCGCTGTAAAAATGTGCTCTTGATACAATTCTGCATCTTGACGATAGTATAGGAACATTAGGTATGATCAAAAAGCGGATATTTGAACTATTTGATCGTTGAGACGCAGAACTGTGAATGAACGAAAACATGGTGTTAATTAGTCCCTGTCTGTATCTAATATAGACACGAAATTGAGGTCTTCTGATGTATCTCGCTTTAATATATTATATTCATTAGGTTCCGTATAAGTATACCGTTCTCTTTTTTTTCGGGCCATGTCACTATCTTCATCGTCAATTAATAAAAGTCCAAAAAATACTTGTACCTTCGTATCGCACGTGTAAATCAGGACTTCGATTTAAGCGCTTTTCTTTTGATGTCATTATATTTCGGTTGTTCAGGGCCTGTACGAGCTGCGAACCGTTAGCATCCTCGTGCGATAAATTTAGGGTTGCCATGTTTTAAATGTTGCCATTATTTGAGTGGAGTTGGAGTGTAGGTACGGCCCAGATTTGGCAAAAGATTTTTCGTATTATTAGCAAACAAGTATCTATAAGTAGGTAAAAATGAAATAAATGGAAGAGACGGTCTTTGTCTAGCAGAAAAACAATACAGGCCAGATATAAAAATGTGGGCTTTATTGATACAAGGAGACTATTATAATTCCGATCCAGTCTGTCCCTTGCTGCCTTCTCCCAGCGACGGCCCAAGCTGAGGTCCTTACCACACAGGGGGTGCCCGTAGCTTGTAGTCGCTTAGTTTTTTTAAGTTTTTAAGCCCTGGCTGGGGGCCTTAATTTATTGAGGCATGCACAGGCAAGCCCGGTTAAGCAGTCGTCAACCTCACAGGTTGAAATGCGAGATGCCATTCAAAAAAAAAAAAAGAAAAAAAATGTACAAGAAGACCTCAGTCTAACTCTGACAGTAGCTTAAGTCATAATATCGACCCTGCTCCTAAAATATTCATAAGATATCGATTAGTCCCCCATAATAAATTACAGCAATCTGTTACTGTTACAACACCCACATGACACTAGTCTGGGTAGTTAACATAAGTTAACAAACCGTCATGTTCGCCACTATTGCAATTTTGCAATCTCCTTTCACACTTTACTAAACAACCACTATTTACTAATCCCTTTAAAAGCTCCGTCCTCTGAAGAGCAAGCTTACGCAAATAGTACCTACCTAGCAAATCTGACGTGTTATGAAGTGTAAAACTGCACGCCACCGTCGACGCTTATGCCAAACATAGGCATGGCGAGCGACTCACAGTACCGAAGTACTGAGACCGTCTAAAATTAAGACAGTTTGTTCGTATAGGTACCCTGAAACCAGTGCCGACGACTAAAAGCAGTAGAATGGAAGCCATAAGTTAGGTATTCCTTTAACTTATAGGTTATAATATGTTTCGTAAAATCTTAGAGAAGAAAGAGGCTGACTTTGAATCCATTACTACTCCTTCAGGGGGTAAAAGTACTCACTAGTAAAAAACCATTTTTACTACAGGAGCCATGAGAATCTTTCACCGCCTGAAGGATTGCCAGCGATATCAAATTCATCCTGTATATTGCAGTGACTATATTTATTATATATTATTCTATGGCTCCCTCTATGTCAGTTATTGGCTATGGTGCCAACCCTGGACCCCGGAAACGGCGACACGCCGGGCGATCATACGCCCATTCGTTCGTCTCCATCTATTTCTGCCTACGAAAGCGGAACCGTCTCGCCAACTACGAAAGTGGACATTGTTGCGTTTTTTTTTTTTTTGCGAGAATCGTATGTTAGCTTTAGTGTCAGGCTAATTTCTGCGTGTTGGGTGGTAAATAAACGTGATTGGTCATCAATTTTTGGTAGCAACTTTGTCATCGATTTTTTATTCACGTAACACTGATATGACGTCATTCTGAAAACTAAGCTAAACTATTTATTATTTACATTTTCTTTATTGTGACAATCGAGAGCCAAACTTATATTTATAAGTTGATAAAAGTAAAGGCACTCTCTCGGACTCAAATGCAGACAGCCTCATTTGAGTCCGAGACTAGTCAGGCAATCCCGAAACAAATACATGATTGCGTGAGCGATACCGAATTCAGTAATAAATAGTATGTTATACCTACTGTAGACTCCTGTTGAGCTTGTATTTAGGATGATCATATCACTCACTACATTGGCTCATCACCACACCAAAGCCTTTCGTGCACCTTCACTTACAGTCTCCCGCCATTCGTGGTGAACGGACAAGTGACAGTGACAGTTGACATTAGTGACATCTACCTCACTCTGATGTGCATGAGATAGTGTTTACATATCTATTAAATAGATACACTACACCTACTCATATTACGAGCTAAGTCGTCGATAGTTTATAGAACAATGTAGGATTAAATCGACCAGGATTATATGAACAAAAAGATTCCATCAGACATATTAGGTGCCATACACTTCTGACAAAGAGCCCTTTAAAGAGAATGTCTCATTGAACTTGAACAACAGAGACTGTTCAAGTAGGTAGGTGCACATATTTACAAAGGAATGCATTATTAATTATACAATAGTTTATTGTATATTACTTACAAATTAATTGTGTCAGTACAAATGAAAACGTATGGTTACTTACCAAAAACATCATCAATCATCTTAATTTATCATGTAAATAGGTAAGTGATCTTTATAAAACATAGACAATGCCCTCTTTTATGTCAATATTTTCTGATTGCATATGACTTAAAAACCATAAAGGATCATCGTTTAAACGTACCTACAAACCAAAATGGTGTAGGTACCGGAGGGTGCCTTAAAATAAACGTCTTAAAAGAAAAAAAAAACTCAATGAGCACTTAGGTTAAATTAAACCTCCATTTAAAAACCTCTATTTGTAGATAAAAAATCTTAAGTAAACATTTTATAGATACGTATAATTTTATCTAAAAATATACTAAGAACGAGTTACCCCTGCGTTCACTTTGTTTTCTTTTTAACAAATGTATATCCCAAAATAAATGTTATTTTAGTCCACCATATAAAACGGCAAAGGAATCTAGACCTTATGTCTTTGAAATGCTAATTAGAATTGCAAGAACGGTTCATGTCATGTGTAACCCCAAAATCTACATTGCGACACATGTATGCAAACTTTGCAGTCTGCAGACTATAATGTATGTACACTAGATAATGCAGCTATTAACATAAAATTCTGTTTACGTAAAGTTGCAAACGAAGAAATATGGCAACCAGTAAAATTATGAAGAATATTCATTGAAAAGAAACTTAATCATAGTTGGAGATAACAATTGCATCATTTTCAATTATTACGTCATTACCCATGAACTTATAAACATTTGACAGATAGATAGTTCATTAAAAAAAGTGCTCGTTTCAAAAATAGAACATGTCGATCGTTAACTTTATTTCAACTAGACAATAAATAATTCAGTTTGGATGAAAAATTGCCTTATTGCCTTTATTTCTAAACCACTATGATGTCAAATTACCAAATACATTACAAAGTAGGTGTGAAACACAGAATTTAATACACACTATCAACATAGCTTTTTTTCCTGGCTAAGTAAACATAACATCACGATTGATGACATCATTTACATGTCAAAAGAAGGATAAATAACCATTATGATGCTGTACCTAGAATGCTGAGCTTGTCAGTAGCGTTTAGTTTTTAATCGGATTATCTTGTTCAGTGAATATTAAAAATGGTAGTTTCTACCAAATTATTGATCATCGTTCAGGAGTTTAGAAAACATACGGCGCCTCGGAAAAGTGAGTTTTCTTTTTCATTGTTTTTTTTTCTCGGTAATTATACAGGGTAAAAACATTGCTACCGTAAAAAACTGTGTGCAGCAGGGACATCGACGCGCAAACCGTTACCATGGATTCAGTAGGTACATGATTCTGAACCCCCTGCGTTGAATATTTAGGCCAATTATTGAATAAAATTAGCTGTTCCACACATTTTGACATTGCACTTTTCTATAAAACAGCAGATTTCTTTTTTGACTACCGACAGCCCTGGCTGGAGGCCTTAATTTATTGAGGCATCCACAGGCACAAGCCCGCTTTACGCCGAACGGCATTTCATAAAAGCTTTCAAGCCTTTGTTTTTCGAAACGAATGAAACGATTTTAATTATACTTCGTACGCATAAGCAGGATAGAAAGGTCTATAAAGTTAGTAAAGAACTCTCTGTTTCTATGGAAAATTTAAAATCGGTCTAATTTGGCTGTAACACTATTTTTCGAAAATGTTCTTAACTACATTTTTAGCCTTGGTATCCTGCTTATGCGTACGAAGTTTCATTAAAATCGGTTCATACATTTCGAAGAACAAGGGCTTGAAAGTTTGTATGAAATGCCGTACGGCGTAAACGCTATTAAGCAGACGAAAACCTCATATAGGTTGAACTGCGAGTAGCCATTCACAAAAAAAAAAAAAAAAACATTATTACCGAAAAAAATCTATACGCGCCCAGAATCATGTGCTGAATTCATGCTTAGAGTTTGCGTGTCGTTGTCCTTGCCACCCTGTAATTTGTGCGGCTTGAAATTGTTCCCTTGTTTTTTAAATTTTATAGTACATTACTTACATTAGGAAACATTATGACTAAATCTATCTACGAAAATGTCTTTGTGATTCAGATCAATGGTTCATTAATCATCCGTCACGCCTTATGTTCCAGTGGCTCAGATCTTCGAACTAACAGAGCGTGACGGAAACATTTAACACTGATACTATGACAACTTCACGCACATGGAGTTGCAGCGAAATTATTACTTAATAGGAAAATGGACCAAAAACTAAATGACCTACTAAAAATAGGTTTGACTTCCATCGTTAAATATAGGTAGGTAAAGATCGAAGAATACTCGTAATTTGTGTATGATAATATTCATGCAGCATGATATAATAATATAGGTACTGATAAAAGGCTTCTTTGTATCTATTTCTTAGATAGAGCGATAAAACTAATCCCTTAATGTTATAAATAAAATGGAATACCTTTATTTATTTATATATACTTTATTGTACAGACGCCAGCACATCAAGCTACCCGAAACCGTCAACCAATCACCTTTGAACCTTATGATTTAGGGATAAAGTTGAAAATCTATTTAAAAAAATTGACAGATTGTAGTAGCTTGATGTGCTGGCGTCTGTACCCCAGAAAATACATAACAAAAAATACAACTATCACTACAAAACAGACAAAGGGCGGCCTTATTACTTTCTGCGATCTAGGCTTTTCAAATTCTTCCAACATTTCGGAACCTAACGCAAAGTCAGTATTAACTCCAACATAATTATATCGACGTCACAAGGTTAGCTCGTTAAACATGTATGTGATGTCATTCAAAATGGCGGATAATGCATTCTTTGGCAATGGAGCCAACAATTGTCAGCCTAGTTAATAGATAGGTATGATATTTGCACTGGTAATGTCAATCTCGCTAAGGCCGAAGAAACGTGGGTGGAGGTTACGTATTTCAAGAAATAACAGCTATCTTGAAGCAATAAAGATAACAGTAGATAATTGGTTTGTCTTTCGTTATTGTTGAAAAATGTTTAGGATTTAAAGAATTAAAAGTATTCTCTGGGACGGATAGGTTATCTAAGAGAAATTGCGTTGAAAATGTTTTACCTTTACGTTTTTCCTAGTCCGTGCTAAAATTCCTAAGGGTCCACAAACATCAAAAGAATTTGAAGAACTATTTGTGGCCTCATTAGCAACGTCATTAGTGACCTATTGACCAATTCCTTGAATAACAAAACGAACATTGATATTTTTGACGATGGCTTGCTCCAGTTATAACTCGCAGAACAACAATGCTACAATGCTTAGATGAATTTTGGGCTGCGTAAGTAACCTTTTCTTCTGGTCCTATATCCTTGACATCCCACAAATAAGCATGAACAATATGTCAATTAGGAGCCTACTGACAATGTGTAGATTCAAGCTGTAGATTATCATGATGATGACCCAAAAGCAGTAATATTTACTTGAAACTTCAAGTAACTGGACAAAACGACAGCTTCCCATAAACAAACAATTCTACATCATTGGAAGACACATAATTCCTTTCATCGTGTTCGATTTTATACTTACTACAAGTCAATCTTTTCAGAGAAGAACATTTTCTCGAAACCAACAAAAAGACTGACAATCTAATTACTTAAGTACCTAATAATTACCAGGAGACAGGCCGTAATGCCTTACAAACAAGGGATAATCATTAGGAATGCAGTTACGATAACCGTACGAACAGAAAAGGCAATCCAATTGCTATGAAGGACACATAATGTTCCACCGATGGACTGTGAGGCGATTCATACAAATTGTTAGATTAGGACGTCGTCGATCGTAGGCACATTTCTTTCCTTTCTGTATTTGTTGTGTTTATGATAGCATGCTTTCTTGTTGTTAATATAAACGATACGCCCGCTACTTGTTGGAAATTTTATTATATTGCTTTTGGACACGACAAATAATCGTTACACGCACATGAAACAGTAACAGTATCAAGTTTTCATTAAGTTTCTGTACTCATCTAGGCCTTTTCCCAACTATGTTTAGGTCGGCTTCCAATCTAACTGGATGCAGCTGAACACCAGTATTTTACATGGAGTGACTGCCCATCTGACCTCTACAACCCAGATCTTAGCTGGTTGTCAGACATTTGGGCGACCCGTAACGACTGTCAAAGACAAATAACAGCCCGGAACCAAAGGCTTAACGTGCTTTCCGAGGCACGGAGGGATCTTGGTATGTCATAATTTTCTGTGCTGTAGTGAGCAAATGATTCTGTTACGAATCTAACGTGTGGTCATAATTTACTTTCTATTGTTTAATTTTAACCCGGCATTTTATAGGCTTTATGTTTGCACACATCATAAAGTCATAAGATTCTGTTTCGCAAAACTGTGGGACAAATTGCTGTCATTGTCTTCATACTGCGTTCCCAAGTTTTGTTGATTATATTATCATTTTCTCTTTGTTGCTCGAGTAAATCTGCGCTTGCTTCTGTATTTTAATTAAAGCGACGATTTACGCGCAACTTTTCATTACTAAAAGTAGGTTGATCATGATTGTCTTTCTTGAAGACCGGATCTAAAAATGGCCTCATCTTTGTTTTGTCAAAAAACAATGGATTAACTGATCTTTTTAACTCCATCAATTTTGTACCCGATACTATGTGTAGAACCAAGGTGATGTCACTCGATAAATAGAGCTTGATAATGCAGCGCTGCAAGCGGCTTATGATTAATGTTGTATTAATAGATGGAGTTGGTAATCGGTCGCTTGAAGCGGTTGGAAGGTACTTTCGTGTTCAAAGGTACAGAGCAGTGTATCAGCTGGTCGTGGAAGCGACACACGTCTGTCGCCGCTTAGTCCGCGAGTTGCCGTGTTTACATTTCCGATTCGCGACCGTACACCAAGTTTCAAAACAGTGCCAATTTCCTCGTAAACATGAAATTTGATTGGATTTTTATATAACCGTTTACATCGTAATTAATTTGTCATTTTTATTGCGTTAGCATTTCGTCTCGTTTAGTGAAACTGGATGCGCATGAGTGGTTATTTGACTTTCGCTTCTGGCAGTGTGTGTCCTAATTTAGCATAAATTGCATTTAGGTACCTTTGTAACGAAAAACATAGCTTTACGGGAAACGTTTCATATATAAACTGCGTTCTTAAATCGACCTTGGCGAATAATGCCTGAAGTGTTTATAAATTGCCAGCTGAGAACACAATTCAGAAATTGTTTCCTTGTGATTTTAATTCCTAGTTATTGGTTCGATCGTATTATATTCTTAGTTCATAGTGTGGGTGGCGCTATTTGATTATGCGTTCGGTGTTCACGATTTCTGCAACGCAATAAATACGCTAAGCAATCGTATTCGAGAATTTGTTTTAACTCTGTAACTGTTTCACTAATCCTGTGGAACACGTTTATTGATATCATCTTTAACCCTTAGCTGGTATCGCCTTTTTTGGCAACACTACCGGTATCGTGGGTCATATTTTACCCATACCAAAAAATATGTTGTAGAACGTAGATTTTTTTATAATTTGTATAAAATATGGTTAGTTATGAAATAAAAAAACAATTTTTTACAAAGTTATCTTGATTTAATTTTAGAATATAAAAAAATATCATGTTTTACACGCATTTGTAACTAACCTAATTTTTTGGCACTTTTTGGTTGGTGTGAACTTAAAACATAAAAAAAAATAGAAATGTAAGAAAAACTTTAACTAAAAGATATTTATGGCACTTCTCATATCTTTATAATAACAAAAAAATAAATTACTTCTGAGATCAGCATAAAATAAAAAAAATGACAACCAAAATCAAAACGACTTCTTCCAAACTAACAAGATAACATATTTTAGTCTTTATACTTTCTGACAACTGGAACATATAACATTTTGGACTAATAACCGAAAATGTTCGCTTCTGGGTCAAATTTGACCCACGATACGTAGGTACTAAGGGTTAAGATATCGAATCGCTTGCTAAACTATAAATATATAATTCCTTTTCTGTCTTGAATGTCTTCACCTTTACCGTCATTTAAGGTCAAGGGTTCAAGTATACTTTTTATAATGATTCTTCGTAAGACCCCATTTGTACTTCAATTATATTCAAAGTAAGATTAGCAACGAACAAACGTTTTAGCTTATTCGTGCTGCTGCTTTCAAACAACTTGTTAGTTATATCTTTTTGAAATCTTAGTTTAAATCTGAATAGACTTCTTCTAGCAATATTTACTCCCTACTCCTTCTCTCTTCCTCTAAGACTGTCTCGTCATGTTTTTATAAAGACATGAAAAGTTATAGTTAGTTATAGTTTATTTCCTACTAAAATGTTTACGTATTCCCACTACCTTTATACCTTTGGAATTAGATAATCACTTTCACTGTTTTTTACTTAATGTTGACACAAAACTTGTTTTCCAAACACATTACGAACTTGCTTTACGCCTTTGAATTGAGGACAAACTTTTCATTTATTGTGCTCTCCTCCGATATCGAATCTATCAACTATTACGTTTTTATTAGAACCATTTTATAGATGGAAGCAATTTCTAAAGATGGTTTTATTGTAATTGTAAATTGATGAAAAGGGAAAACTTATAACAATAAATTGTAGAAAGTTTTATCGATGGAACTGTTATTGTTTATACTATGGGATCTTTAGATTTCAAATTAACATACATAAACTCACGCTTTCTTCCCATGTAGGTCGAAGCTACAGATCACCTCCTGCTACGATCCTTATGAAGGATCGTGGGTTAAAAGGAAGTATGTACTCCTTTTGTTTTGTTTACTTTCATACATCTGATCATACACGCACGCTGGTTGCGAGTACTAAGCACCTGACCATTCTGAAGAAGAACATCAAGATTTCAAACGGTTCTGAATGCCGTATTCACCGTAATATGTTATTGGTATACCCTTAATACCAATTACATATTACGGTGAATACGACTGTTTTTAAGAATATACTTTTAAAACTTAAAATTTGCTACGAGCGCAATTGAAACAGTCTAAATCAAAGATACCGAAAAAATTGCTCGCGACGAAATCGTGTTAATCTTTAAAATTGCTATTCTGTAGTGTGCAATTTTTGCATAGCAAGCAGACAGACCATCTGTTGTAGTTTCTTATTCTCTTTTTCCAGATCTATGTCAGCGCAAACACATCATAATTCAATTTAAAGTGCCTCAATTACATTTAACACGTCATTCAACCAAATTACATCTATAACAGCTCCATCAGGCTGACCCATAATTGTCACTAATTTTTCTAAAGTCGTTGTGTAATGTCCAAAGAGTGTGTAACCAGTTTCTCTTTGTAAAACAACTATATATCTATGCCACTGTAAGTGCATTGGTACACAAGATATTGTCTAATGTTCCGATTTTGTTAAACAGTATTGCAAGCTCAGATTATTTATCTGTAATGGCCCAGAATTGATAACATTGTTTGTTCGCTTACCGTGTTTAAACTCCTAATTATCTATAGGAAATGTTCTACGAAGTTTTAAGATTCCGTCATTCAAGACTAATATCCTATTCATATTACCAAAATCAGAATAACTACAGTTGATTTTGACTAAATAACCTCTGCAGAATCCATTGCAGTTGCACACACAATTTGATCTTTGAAACATTTTCGTGCTAGCCAGGCGGAGACGTTATTTAAACATAATTCATTGTAAACCTCTTCGCATTAGCTGTGTCTCGTTTTGGTACACTGACATTTGCATAAGCAAGCAAAAAATGCTCACCTCGCATGCAATTATTTTTCACAAGCAAACATTTTGAACAAAGAGTTATATGCAGAAAGGTCGTATGTCGCAAAAATATATTTTTCGCAAATGTTTTGATATTACAAATAGCCAAGATTTTTCTATATATTGTGAAAGTAATTTTTTTACTTCACGTTCTTGCGGTCGGACATTATCTTTTTCGTTTTTCAGGGTAATTTATGCGGCCGCGTAGTTTAAAGTAAATTATACGCCAGCAGAAAACCAGTAAACGCGTAAAAATATGAAGAAAAAGGTTGTAAGGTACTCAATTATGGTTTTACGACAAAGTTTTATGTGTTGAGAGGTAGGTTTTATTTATTTTGCAGTGGAATTTCCGCGAAGTCTTATAAGAGAAGAAGTGTTAACTTTTTTCTTCACAAATCCGTTTTTTATGATAGCAAAATCATTTCTCAAGCTTCGATCTTTCATATTTTAATAATCATGGAGGTACACATACTTAATATTCCAACCATGTTATCCTTGAACGGACTGGCTTTTCAACAGAATCGAGGGTCAATACTCCTGCGTTAGACATCAGTCATCTTATGAGATCAGAGCCACTCCTTACATGTCGAGGTACCTTTTATGGTGACCCTACTAAGTAGTACCTATTCATTTACAAGCGACATTGATCTGATTCCTTTAGGTCAGTATTGATCACCTTGTGACAATTGGCTGCAATTATATTCAAATCTATACTCGTTACATATGATAAATCGATACTTTTTGTGGTCTATTATTTTATTATGCAGTTCGTTTCTGATGTAACTGGCCACTTTAAAAGTGGATCGAATAACTAATTTAAATCGAGAACATTTTAATTATAGACTCAACACCTATTAGTCATGTTTTTCTGTTATTATTACCTACCAGTCGCAAATTATATCTTTGAACTGAAGTCTGCACATTCACTAGACTCAATGTGTCACTTATGTGTTGAGTTTAATATCAACGAATTATAATAATTATGATGACTGTGGTTTTGTGCACTTTTTCTCTATACGCATCGCTAATTCCCAAACAATATTTTGCGTTCCAAAAAAGAAACCGTTATGTTTATGGCCAGCTCCTCATTTATTTATGTTCGGGTCCTATTTTTTTCTAAGTCATCCAATTTAGTCAATGGTTTTATTACTTTTTTGTGTATCTAAAGTTATTTATTGACTTAATTAAAAGCTTGTACAGTTAGAGTTTCTAAGTTAATCTCCATTATGTTGTAGTTGAGAATTGATCACAGGAATCCGTGTGTCGTGTTAAGGAAAGTGGCTCTGCGACTCGTTCTATCATACATGTCGGTAACATAAGACAGTTTCACTTCCACACACCGGTGGACTGCTAATCACCGTGACATACCAGATGTACCTACTCAGACGGGTATGAATTAACTTCCTGTCTATATTTTAGAAATTCGTATGAACTAGGAGCTTGAATTTTCTTACAATAAGTTCGTATTTTTTTGTTATTTTGTTTTTGTGAGCTGTCTTAAATAGGTTTTTTTTTTGTGTTTTACTGCTACGTCTAGTGAAACATCATTACATTTCTGATTATGATTTTCATTAACACCTACTATGAAAATGAAATGGTTGTAATGGAGCCTGAATTTAATAACACTCCTTGGATTCATTGAATTCGGGCTCCAATACTCCATTTCATTTTCGAATAATAAGTACCTATGCTAATGCGTAAACACCCTAGTTCTCAGTTATTGATAAACCAATAAAATGGCTGTTTTTAATTACTACAGAGCATTAACCGACATTCTATTGTTGGTTAAAGAGGTATCCGTTAATTACATTTGTCAGGCTAACGGTACGGACGGACATTCTAGTTCGTCTCGACTTCTCGAGTACCGCTAGCATTGAATTCTCATGTACTGCCGGCCTTCTACAATTGTTCGAGGTGATTGATTCACTTGTAGCTTGACGTTTGAACATGTTCTATTTATAAATTGTTTGTTGTTTTGTTTTCGATGTAAACAAGAACAAATAAATGGTGTCAATTTGAACGACGTCTTTGTGCTAGAGCAGTGCATAGATTTTGAATTACGAATTGGATACGAATTCGCGAATTGGTGAACATTTTTAATTACAAAAAAAAAAACAAAAAAACTAGAAAGTAGGTTAGCTGTCCAAGAAGTTTTAATCATAATAATATTATTGAGGCGTATCTTTTTCGTTTCCGTTTTAGCGAGCCATTTGTAATAGCAGTTTTAATTAAGACCTCGTTTTTATTGCAACACCAGAAACAAAGAAACCGCACAAATCGCACAATACTGTTAACTTTGAAGCGAAAGTAGTAACTTTTTATGATGTAACCGAACTCAAAACTAAAACTCATGCGCATTTACTAAATCAGACTCAGATGTTAAATAACTACCATTATTTCTATTAAGGCCTCCTCGAATTGATAATCATCAAAATAATTCTTGACGTTGCATCATTGTTTTAAAACTACATCCGATGTTGCTCTATAGCTATACTTTTTGTATTGGGGTGAAAGAACTAGTTGTTGGCACTGATTTATATTTTGGTTCAGCTTAGTTCAATAGTTGGCGCTGGCAAATTCTATAGTCTAATTATTTAGCTTTCTGCCCAATTTCAGATTTAATAAAAATCTAGGACTTGATTTTAAAATCAATGGTTTTCTGTAATTTACCATAAGAAACCTTAAAGTAGTCGGGTGAAAACAACATAAAAGCCTGAGACAACCTCTTATCTTCTTCATCTATTGTATCTAACTTCCTCGCAATTTATTTCAACACACGATCAACGTGATTTGAAAAAAAAAAAAACATATTTTCGCCAGTGCCGACAATCAGTTCTCCAACCCTAGTACAGTGTTGCCAGTGTACAAATCAGTGACTTAACATTTTTATCTAACAGCTTCTCATTACGTACGGTGTGAAAGTGATGTATTGACGGAACAGTGTTCATTATATCACAGTGATACTCTTGCCAAAATGAACTTATCTGCGACATCTACAGCTACCGCTAACAATGAGGAAGTCGGTGAGTTATTGCCAAATCATAGACAATTTATATTTTTATTTTAGTAGCATAGTGAATGGTTAGCTTTATTTTTATTCATAGTTGTGCATATTATATGATACCTTTCCCTCCGATATTGAGGGAATGAGAATCGATTATTTAGATTTTATCGTAAGTGTAGGTGAAGGGTTTGGTATTGGGATCGCATGAACGCTTTAAATTACTTTGCGAGACCAATTACAACAAATCGTCGTCATAAGCTCATAACTTCATAGGTAATTAACGTTTTACAGTACGATAAACTTAGTCATAAATACTATTAGAAATTGATTTGAAGCAGCTAATAAATTAGATTTTGTATAATTTATGTCCTATTTTTTTTCCATATTATTTTAAAAATTTCGCGATTCACTGAATTTTAACACACAAAAAAATAGAATTTTTGCCTGATTCAGACATGCAACTACTGCACCTGTGCATGCCTTATAAAGTTATTATACCGTACACTTCAATTTGGTAAACACATGTCGAGACTGCACTGCACCCGATAAGTCAAAAAAACTCAACAATTTCTTGAACAAAATTCACACTTGGTCAACATTTATAGAAAGAACAAGTTTGCCTATTGACTTCAACGTAAAGCACAGAAATAATTAACATTAAAATTCCTCATGTATTTGCTGATTCAAGTAGGTACCTTAAAGTACACCGAGTGGTATGGTGTACTTGACCCGATAGGACTTGATCGCCTACACCCTACCTACGCTTTAACAACTTCACACCAGATCTTCGCAGTTCGTTCGCCATTTTCTCTCAAGTACTAATAACCACACTGTAGATGTACCACAGAAACCAAACCCGATTCAGGCACAGGCACACCCTTAAGTTTGAGAAGGGTTGTACTCAATGTATAAAAGCGAAACATCGATTAGTTTCGTCTCTAGGGTACAATAAAACAAAAAGCAAAATGGTTAAAAAGCCGAAACAAATACCCGTAATTAAATAAAAGACGAAAAAAAAAACATCAAATCTTTTTTCTGATAAAGATGATGATGGCAATTAAGATTGTATGAAGCTTGGTCTCTGGTTACTGTCTAATCCTGTCCTAATACTTCGCATCTTCCGTAATAAAACCTTTGTGGTCTTACGCCTACCCAAGAGGATAATTTGCGGCGCCGTGGTTGGCTATAGGAATATGAAAGTTGGCTAAATTATGAATCAGGAGCGTAGGTGGTTCCTAACAAAAGGTTTGTTAGCAGATATTTAGGACAATCTCTTTAAATTTAACATAATTATTTGAGACAGAAGATGATAAGTCATCTATTCAGAATGTATTACTTGATAATGAAAGTAATTTGTTTTCTAATGTAACAATGTCAGCCATTGCGCAACGTCTCACCGTACCAGACAAATTACTGCGCATGAGACACTATCTAGACTTACTAGACAGTGAACTAAATACAGCATCACCGAAATAGAGTTCTCAGATTAGTTCACAAAACAGATAGCAAGACTAAAACTGCATCATCTTTCAAACTTTCCTTCAATAACTATAAACAAGAGAGGATAACGTCTAAAATTAGCAGTCAGTCAAATTCGTGAGTAGGTCACTCCAACAGTGAGGGTAAAATTTTTAACGTTCGTATTCTCCACAACGTTTTCCCATGTTGCAACTGCATGCATTGCGCAACTCCTGGCAAAAACTGGCTCTCGTTATGCCAATATAACTGGCAAGGACAACGCATATTGGCAGCGAGAGCACGGCACAATTGACGTTAAATTTTAATGTGAGCATAATGCATTCGATATTGGCGAAATGTGATTGAGGAAATCGGCATTATTTGAAACTGGTAGCAGTAATAAAAGTATCAATTTCTATTTCTTGCTGCCGTACTCTAAGCCCATCAAATAATATACTTATAATAATTAATTCTTATATAACGAAATAGCAACACAGTGCACTACCAATAACATTTTCCATTTTATTCATTCTTAAAACGTGACTCAGTGATATTATACAATTATTAATGATTTGATTCACGCAATAAGTTCCGGCGTGATTATTTTAGGTTGCGATGGCTTTAATATGCGGCCAACGTCCACAAATCAGTATGTAAAACCGTTGCGTGATTGAATGATGCCAAACATATGGAGTGAGATGGTTTAATTGGCTATTTTCTACTTTAGGAAGTGTAATTCGTAAATCATGAGAGATTTTACAGAATAGCGGCTTGTAATTTACTTTCTTTGAAGTGCATTAGCTGTTATTAGAGCATCATAATATTGTCTTGTTATCTTCTTCTTTCGTCTTATTATTAGATACTTACGTTTTGTTTTCGGTTTAAGATTGAGATTAGAAATCCCGATTAAGAATAGAGCTCTTTCTATTCCTATCGTCATGGCAACTTAACTGTATAAGATATATCTTGTGATTTAGCGGCATTTTGTGCGTCTCCACTTGATTTCTGATAACGTCTACATCCACAATCCACTTGTCAGACATAGTGATTATAGCATGATCCTCCAAGATCATCCAATCTCCGGAAACTTTTAACTACCTCTAAGCCTATAGCCTGTTTTGGTCATAAATCTTTTCCATTTATACGCTGGCAGTTTTTAATTAACTGTCCCGTAACGAATAAGGAAATTAGTCTGCCGTAGCCTGGTTCTAGATTTTTAGATTCAGCCTTTTGTTTTTGAGACCATTGTATGCTTTATTCAAAACTGGCCCCATAAAGAACATAATGAAAGCCAAAGTAAAATTCGAGGCCAGAGTTTCTTTATTTATATTAATACACAGCTCCGTTATTTCATTATCTTGTCGTGTTTATTTTCTTATCGTATCTACACAAGGCCGTATCGTTTTAGCTTCTGAGTTTCTATTACGACTTCATTTGTTTCATTGCGGTCAAGACCTCGGCTCCTTGGCTTGATAACCTATGATATCGAATTCAGCATGATTGTCAATCCATCTAACGGTCTTTTCGCTCAGTGATATGGGGCAGGTTTATGAGTGATGTCTTCATATGAAGTGTGTGGTGTTAAATCATGGTTTAATTTAGTATCAAGTGTGTTTAATTTAGTATGAAGTGACTTCGAATCAAAACAGTTACTTTTTTTATTGTAACTTCAAAATTATAATTCTTGAGTTGATTCTCTCTGTTTTCCAACTATCTTGCAATTAGAAATCTAATGAAACTGCCATACATTGAATCTGTTAAACACTGTGGATGAATATCATAAAGTTTTCCCAGGAGCTCACCTTGCAACAAGTTTGCATATCTGTCTGTATATATAATTTTCTATTCATATTGAATACAGTATCTCTAAGATCTATGAAGAAACTCAATATCTCCGCCGGGGTCACCTTGCATTCGGTACGCTGTACTTATATTGTGCAACGTTGTTTCTGCAGTTGAACAAATATGACTATCTTAGTCTCAAGGCACTTTTTCCTGTGACCCATTTACAGCTATAACTTTGTTTTCGTCTACCGTTAGTTTTCCGTCAATCACGCCTTATTTGCAAGTGTGTAGCATTCGGACATTGTAACATACCTTATTGCGTTCGACAATAGGTGCATATTGGATTGGTATTCATAGGGTTATGACAAAAAGACAAAGTTGGATTTGCATTTGGTGAAATAGTTTATTGTTCGCGTTTGCAAGTTAGTCATCGTTAGTGCCTTGCAATAGAGATCTGGCTTGGATTCTGCCAGGCTGTTCTCAATGTTTGCCTGAGCGTCGCGGTGCACAGTCGTGCAACTTCGACCTTGCCGTCGAATCCTGCGCATGATCGAGTTGACAGCTTCTTAATGGATTGCTACGTACAGTACCCAGGTATTGTGTGATGTGTTTTAAAATGCTCTCATCCATATATACATTTTAACATGATCATTGCAGTGAGTTTTAAGTGCCCTTTTGTGTTTTTACCTTAGATACAAATATTAAAGTGGCTTAGATTTAATCCGATTTGTGATGATTTATCAGAACCGTTATCAGTGTGTCTGTATTCGATAATGTGATAACGTTAATCTGTAAAGATTGCCAGACTGATGTAATTTATGCTGATATCCTGAATTAACGCTTACTTGGTTGTATAATTTTTCACGTTCGAGTGTTAATGGTATCTTTAGCACATATTGATGACCCATTACTAATTCCGTCCGCAGCAGGTTTATGAGGTGAGGTGCGCGGGCGCATGGTAATCGCTTACTTTACAATTTGTTTGCTTTCACCGAGCGAGGATGTGAGATTGTCATGTTGCAACCAGTAATACCACATACGGCTTGAAGTATTCTTTTTTGTAAGAAATGCTAAGAATTTCTTTTAATCCGGATTTACATGAACAGCATGGAGGAGTGTTTAAGAACATAACGATCTGTATGTTCCACTTTGTATTTATTAAGCGTTTAACGTGAATCATACTAAGATACATACTTATACTAAACTTGTTAACAAACTTTTATATCTTGTGTACGCGCTGATGAATGATGATAAGTCACGGATTTCCAAAGATGATGGTTTATTGAATATATTTAACTACCACGTAAGTAATTATATATGAATGTTGTGTGAATGAGTATAGCTGACTATAAACGCTGAACGTCTACTGTCTCGTTACACTATAATTTGTGCAAGACGCCGGAAAAGTGCTCATCTATGCAATGCGCGCGTGCCATAAAATACATGTACATCTTTCTTAAATATATTACTTACTTTTAGCGAAAAGATGTTAAATGATTCAGCAAGTGTTATATTTTGTGAAAACACTGTACAGAAAGGCACTTGTACCGAAGCAACACGATTTAGCCTTGATTTTATAACGGGTGACGGCAAAAACAGTTTTTGCCAATTTCGACTCCGCGCACGCGTCATTTTTTAGTTTGTTGAGAAACAGTCACAGCGTTGCAGTTCACAAAACTAGAATCGTAATATATGGAGTTAAGAATACAGTATCCCGTAGATAAAATGACAGTCAAACTGAAATAGAATGATAACTATAGCTAATAACTGCCAGTAACAAGTTTACGGCATCAGATTTGCCGCCATATTGGATAGGAATACAAAAATAACGACCAAAATAATTATGAAAATAGAATGCAAATATGACTCGAGTAATGTTCTGTTAGTTCTCAAGCGGCCCGCACTCCATAGGAAGCGGTAATAGCTCGTTGAATTTGACTGACGACCGACTCACTTCCCAATAGGGATCCGAAATAGTATCGATAATATTTTGCACTCGATAGTATTCACGGAATACTCGAGTAGTATCGAAACTTTATTCAATAGGTACTGGAAGCAATTAATATCCAGTTAGCTTTTCTAGAACAGTAGACAAAATGCTATAATTTATTTAAGTATTAGTCTAATGGACATGTGGTTGATTTTTGTATTCATTAAAAAGGACAGTCGTTGATCTGGATTCCTAATTTCCTAGTGATCAATAATTTTCTTACTGGTGTTGGTCCATGTAGGTATATCGATACTTTTGTAACATCCCTACCCAAAATTGCCTTCCGTTCTTCGCGGGACGCAAATTTGTTTGCTCCATATTTGAATTGAACCGGTCGCGATTTCGTCACATCCCTTCTATGTATACGGCTGTATTGCTCGGTTGCGTTGCGACTAACCAATAATCGAATGTTCGAATTGATTAATCGGTTACAAATCTGCTCCTATTGTATGAAAATTCACAATGTTCTTGCAAATGCGGTATTTTATTGATTTTCAATGTGGTTGCAACATGGTTAAATAAGGCTTATGTTTAAACACCACCCAAAAAAGTACCTATTTCGCAACCAAAAAAATTCTAAACGGTTACCAAAATGGATTAATGGTCACCAAATAACGTTTCCTAAAATATTATGAAATAAATCCATTTTTTCCTATTATTGTCTGTCATAAAAATATATGGACGCCTTAAAAATACACTTTAGACTAAATATTATATATTGTGCTACTTATCTTTAATAATAATAAGGTTTAGTCGACGGAGCCCCGCTTCGCGGGGCCCCTATTTCTGTCTGCAGGGTTTAAAGGAACCTAACACGAAGTGGATGACGGGGGCTCGTTCGCTCGCTCCGCTCGCTCACTTGAGCCCCCGTCATCCCCTTCGTACCTAACCTGTCCGTGTCGGGGTGCCCAAGAGATTTTTATTAATATTAATCTTTGAGTTGGATAGAATTTGGTGACCGTTGATCCATTTTGGTGACCGTTAATCCATTTTGGTGCCTAGGCTTAGAGTCTTAAAAATATTTTTGGTGGCCGTCTAAATTATACCCGTTAAATAATGTATTTGAAAACGTATATTTCTGACTGCTTAAGCTAAGTTATGTTGAGAAATAAATCATATTTTGTGTACTTTTTAAAGGAATGTTTTACTGTCAAGTTTGATTTATGTAGGTAATTTGCAATGTGAAAATATTTCAAGTATTTATTAAGAAGAGATGTGTAGATTTCTATGCAAAATGTCGTACGTACGTACTGATTTTCGCATCCGCTCGCTAAATATAAACTCACCTACACAACTTATTATTCAACAGTCACAATAATTGGTGACACCAAAAAAGACAAAACCTCTACTCCATTACATTCAACTGATTTGTCACGGACACTACCTAAATTTTTTCCCAGTTTCCTAGCCCGATACAAATTCATTAACACTTAAACGAAGAAAAAACCGATGTCCAGACATCTGCAAAATGTTCCAAGTCCGTTGACACTAAATCAGCAAAGATTATGTGCAAGACACAAGTTCAGGGACCCAGTGACATTTAGGGCGCTATTTTGGCTGGGCACGCGCTGCCGGCTGCGCTTTGTCGTAGCTATCCTGATTTATGGTCGGTTTACGACGAATGCAGTGATAAAACATGCCCTTTGCGTTTTACTCCTTCCTTGACAAGAAGAGGACATTTATATGATTGCAGACTGTTGTAAAAACAAATGATACTCGCCCATAAATATCTTACTTGTGTTCTGTGGTTTGAATCTACAACATTTTAGATATCTTGGATCCTTTGATGTCATAATCATAATCTACAGCCTTTTTTATTTAATTGTTTAACCATTTGTGTACACACATATAAACTGACAACAAAAAGGAATAGACAAATACGTATAAAGGTGAAGTTTATTTCTAAACAAAATCCCTTCCGGCATATCTGCGATAGGAGATGCGATAAAAAGAGATGTAAACAACGTGTGTAAGAGTGGAAGGTAAAACAAAACACATTCTATCAGAAACAATTATATAATTGAAATATAACCACACCATATGAGAATGCTCCTATTCCTCTTCATAATATCCTTTGTCCTTTGTCTTTGCAGTTTCCCCAGTTTGTGCCAATCTTGTTCAAGTCTTTCCACGCTATCGTATATCTAAAGTAAATTGCTGTCAACATCAATCATATTTCTCATACTTGAAAATTGAAAGTCTATTTCTATTAAAGAAACCGATCTACCTCGTTACTGTTCATTATTTTATTGCAAATTACACATTAAATTGCTATGTTGATTAGATACGGAGGGTAATTGAAACTGGTAAATTACCTGTTTATATCTAAGCATTAGTTTAATCTTTCTAATTCATAATTCGCCTACATTAAATCTTCAACTATGTATAACTTGTCCTGTTTCAAGTATAGCCGGTATTGCAGTTCTATCTTAAAATAGGACTTAGGCATCGCCAATTTCCGTTGCAAGATAGCTATCAGCTCTTATGAATGTGTTTCCCTTCCTCTAAAACTGGACTTCTTTGATGGTAGTTGTGTAATATTGTAATTTATAGTTCCTTAATTATATGGTCACATTTCTGGTTTTGTGTTGTGCAATAATCATTATTTATGTGAATATTTTTATTTCTGTTAAGTGGATTATTCAATTAATCTGCTATCTTTGATAATGGGCCGGAAATTCTTTGATCGTTTTATTTATTTGAAGTCCATGTATCATTCTTATTAAGTGATTGATTTTTATTGAAGTCATCAATAAATTCATATAGCCTTCCTAAGTCATCAAAAATACTGTTACCGCTGTCTATCATTACGTCTAAATCTCCTCTATATAAGTTGTGCAATTTCCTAATTATACCGTTTAAAGTTTTGCCTTTACCGAGATAAATACCAGTCGGTCCCATACGTGCATAATGCACTATAATTATGTGGAATTGCATCGCCATTTTGTGCACGCGTTCTTACAGAGAAAGGAATTGTTTTATTGGTTCCCTCGTAAGTATTAGTACTTGTTTTATTGTTGTAGGCATTAGGCAACTATATTTAAAATATGTACAGCATTGTACTTACAATACTTATAAATGATGTGGTTATATTTTTTTTTCTTTTTTTTTAGCATTACTTTTTTTTCTTTTTTTCTCGTGCGTCATTAAATTTCAATTGATTTGCCTTTAGAACTTGTGTTCTGTTATGTATAAGATTATTTACATTTTCTTTAGATACAAACCGATACTTTTAGCGTAGGTTCTACTTGTATGATTCCTTCATAAAGATCTTGGCTTCATCAAGCTTCATGTCAAACTTATTAATTTATAAATAAAATGTTACATTTAGATTAGTTATTTATGCTTTTATATCTTTCAAAAGATCAAAATATAACTATAATTTTACCTACCGATGTCACAGGGTTCCATTTCCATCACCCCTACTCAGTATATTTTTAACCGTTTCAATATTTTCGTTCGCCCCAAATAGATTAAACTCGTTTCGTTATGTCCAAGTTTACACAATGAATGACTTATAAACTTGTTTACCTAATTCTTTTACTGTTTCCTTTTAGTTAAAGATAGTGTTCTTGTAACTTTCTTTTTAGGTTAAGTTTTGTAACGTAAATAAGCAACGGTAACGGAGGGACGTTCATCAAGTTTTATTGATGTTTTATTTTTGTCTTTTGTGCTGGTTCATTTATACTATTCAACATGATAAAATTGATTCTAGTCTATATATTGCAGATTCATATCATCATCATCATTATCATCATCAGCCAAAAGGCCTAAAATATTTAGTTGGTAATTCTTCACTTTCTCTCACCGATAACGATACTACTGCAAAAATTAATGTCTATAATTTCTTTCTGGTCTACCAAAAGACTTCAACCAAAATTAATGACGAACCGGCGCCGTAGGTATTGTCTAGCTAGCCACTCCAAAATTCTACAAATGTAATCAAAGCTATCATCATCTGCCTAGCCTTTTCGCAACTATGTTGGGGTCGGCTTCCAGTCTAACCGGATGCAGCTGAATACCAGTATTTTACATGGAGCGACTGCCTATCTGACCTCCACAACCCAGTTACTGGGTAATACGATACCCCTAGGTAAGACTGGTTGTCAGACTTTCGGGCTTCTGACTACCTACCCGTAACGACTGCCAAAGATCCACGAATGACAGCCGGGACCAACGGCTTAACGTGCTTTCCGAAGCACGGAGTAGTCTCGGTATGTAAAGATGGTCATCCATCCACAGACCAACCGCGGCAAGCGTAGCTTAACCTGATCGATCGACCTGCGCGGCTGTTATTATTTAGCCACGGGCCTCTCAAATGTAATAAAAGCTATAAAGCACACAAAAGCACGTCACCTGGCATTCAGCGAGTACTATTGCGGTGCACATTAACCCACTAACTGATATTCAGATGCGGACGCGCAGCCCGACCCACTTGCACGTGCGCATCCTATGGCCTATGCACGTAAACAAAGTGTATTTTTAACGGTACAGAAAATTGAGAGGCTTATTATTCTTATTACAAAATTTAAGTCAAATATACAACAATCTACGTACTGTTTTTGTTGGGAAAAAAGGTGAATGGATGATCTGGATTCGTTTTATTCCGGATCATGTTCCAAATGTTTTTTTTGTACGGGAGTTTCGTTTGATCTTACATTTTTATCGTCGTATCATCAAGTGTCTTCATTCGTACTCCAGGCCTGTACGTTGATTGACCGATTGGCCCCGATTTGCGCGTTTGCACTTTGAATGGGCCGTTTGCTCTCTTTAATCTTTTGAAGAAACGTCTTGACTATCTCAATTACTTCCAGATTGTTTACAAGCTCTCTCTTGACTGGAAGTATGTAAATGGACTTTTTTCTTCTACAAACTGGCATAAAAATAAAGGAAGCATAAGCATAATCAGCCTACAGCGTTCCCATTTTTGGAATACTGGCCTCCTCTCTTTTTGAGGTATTGGGTCATAATAATCCACAACGCGGGCCCAGTGCGGGTTGGTGAATAAATATATTTTTTTTAATTGTATACCTACTGATAGAGATTTCATAAACTCTATATATCTATCAGCAGTATCTATGGCACCTAAACAATGGCGCCGATTCCCTTAATCAGAAACTAAACTAAATTTAAGTTCAGTGCATCTTTTTCTTTCTATTTCATTAAAAAAAGGACAAGATAAATATTAGTTTAGTCCTGTCAAATTAGTCAGCGCCTGAAGTAAATTTAAGTACGTAGATTTAGTAGCCAATTTTTTAATCACGTCTAAACTTGTCAATGGAGTATCTCAATTTGACAGGACTAAACTAATATTTATCTTCTGTCCTTTTCTTAATGAAATAGAAAGAAAAAGATGCATTGAGCTTAAATTTAGTTTCGTTTGTGAACAAGGGAATCGGCGCCACTGTTCAACCATACATTTTTGACATTTAAACGTCACTTAACTTTAATCATCGTTTATAAAAAAAACCCACTATCCTAGGACACAATCACACCAACATTACTACTACTAAACACAATTTACCTTGATCATGTTAAACTAACCCCCATCTTTCTTCCACAGCGGTATCTGCAAGATGGTCAGCTCTGCGCGCTGCAGCAACCAGACGCGGCGGTGCGCGGCGGCTACGCAGGGAAATGGCGGCGCTTCGGGCGACACTCGACGATGTATGCGAGCCTGGGGACTGCGCCCCGCAGCCACATACCAGGGCTCAGCTGCACAGGAGAATTGAGGAGTTGAAGGTAGGATATTGCAGATTATGGTATGAAAAGACTAGTTTCAGAAACTGCTGTTGCAGTCCCTAACTGAACGATAGGAAATCGCAGATAGGAAACGCCGACCTCATCTAGTTTAACCTTCAAGCGGGCGCGCCGTCATTTGTAACGCCAGCGGTCGCGCGTAACCTAAAAGACCTATAGGATATTTCAGAGATTTAAAACACGAATTATTTAATATTTTTTGTATTTATCACATTATCATTATGTTAGGACATAAACAAAATTATAAAATCAAAATAATATTCTAATTTTCTTTGGATTTGTAAGCAATTTGGCATCATAAATGTATCGAAAATCGATCGAATCGCGGTCGATTCGACGCCGCGCGACTGCTTGACGGTTAAAAAATATGATTGACATGTAAAAGTGTTTGTACAAACCTACTTACAGAAAATAAATCATTTATCATTTATCATTTAACGTAGACCTCTTCTAAGTAAATAAATAAACAATTTTTTTATTTCACCATCAGCCTTTTTAGGGTTCCGTAGTCAACAAGGAACCCTTATAGTTTCGCCATGTCCGACCGTCCGTCCGTCCGTCCGCAGCTCAGCTCAGAGACTCTTTGTACTAGAAAGCTATCATTTGGCATGGATATACATATTAATCACGACGGCTGTGCTACTGATTGTGTTACGCAATTACCTTGCAGGGACTGGGTCCAGCAATCGACTGATTTATTCAAAATTATAGTATTCCAAATTAGCTATCTCCATTTGATTTTATATTCTAACACTACACCCCTCTTTCCAGGAGCGTCTATCCCGCCTGCTAGAATGTAAGGTGTCGATGCTAAAACTGACAGTGTCGGTGCGTCGCGCGCTCGGCGACATGGAGAATGACGACGGTGGCTTGGCTGCTGATCTGGCAACACTGCTAACTGCGTGGGATGACGCTCATCAGCGGTGAGTATTGATGACCATAGACTCTAGCTGAATCATGAAGGTCGTAAAAGAATATTACCATGCCATGTCAATAAAGTATAGGTTTTTTGATCCGGTGTTATTAAAAGTGAAACTATACAGAATATCAGGGGCATCAACGCACAAACTGTTACCTACATTTTGACCGTGTATATAGTTATTATTTTTAATAACCGACGAAAAATTTCAACGCAGGCGCAATCATTTACTGCAGTGTAACCATCTCACCGTGAAAATTGAGGTAAAGTGACCGTGGAGTGAGCTGTCAGTGTCACCCCACCTGATACTACGGATTGACCAAGCATACATTTACAATCATAATCGAAATTCTAATACTAGCATAAGAAAATATTATTAAAATCTCGATTATGATTGTAAATGTTTGCTTGGTCAATCCCTAGCATCAGTGGGATGACACTGACAGCTCGCTCCACGCAAGTTTTCACGGTGAGATTTTTACAGAATCGACCGTCTGAATCCATGCTAACAAGTTGTGCGTCGATGTCCCTGACATCTTGTATGTACGGAGCATGAAGGCAGTATTTTTTTCTTACCAATTTAGCTGGCTGCCATTTGCTTTCAAAACAACAAGGACTAGGTACTCTTATATAGCGCGTGCTGACCCAAGAGTAAAAGTAAATTCTGCTGCTTATGTCATTGGTCGATCACATAACTCCTCAGTACCCAGCATCAAATTGGTTTAAAAAAATGCACTTTTAAACGTTAAAATTAAATTATGTTTTTAAAACTATAGATGATTTCTTCAACACTGAGAATCAAGACCAAAACAAACTCAAAGGTCACAGTCTCTTTTAAAGTCCAGACATAATCTTGGTCAGCGAATTCGGAAGGCTATTGGCTAATTTTATCTTCCTAAGATAGACGGTAGCACATTGGTGATTCATTCCAATCCAAACCAAACAATTAAAGCAGACAGAAGTCGTGAGATGAAGATAAACAAAATCTAGCGACAACTGAAGCGTTAAACCAAAACCTAAGTATCGTATGAATCATTCGGCGAATTGTTATATAGTCACTTAGTGCAATGACATTACTGGTACCTAGCCTATGTCTCGTTTCTGTTGGCCTTAAAGCTGAAATGACAAGGCTACGGAATATTTTTAGCAATAACCTGAAAAGAACAGCATCTGTTTAAATATTTGTCTATTGTCTGCTACATCGAATGGTCTTGAAAACCTAGGTTTTTAATTTAACGCAAAACTTTTAGCTTAATACTAAATAAGTTCGGTAAATGCTTTCGAAGTGTCGTGTGTACATTTGTACACACGACAAAATAGTTGAATACAATGTCTTCTGAACAATGCAATGCATGTGGGTATTTGAACTTAATTCATCCCGTTAGTGTCCGAAAAAATATATTCCACAAAATGTATCGTTTCTATGCCAAAATTCAAAACGAAAATCTATTTACAGGACTTCAAATGAGCTCTTATCTTTGGAAAAAGCGGTCTGCGCTTGGGCAGAATGGGAGAGTGCTCTTCGAGAGCTCCAGGGCGCCTTGAGAGGCGACCTGTTGACTTTAGAAGCCCTAAGAGACCGTGGAGCCGTAACAGGGGACCAGACTGAAGTCGCCAATCAGATCAGACAACTGGCTGCGTCACTTGTGGATAAAAAGAAGGTACGGATCAGAACTGTCTTACTTCTTTCTTTATTCATAGCAATTTTTTTTTATCAATGACCAATGTGACAAGTGATTAATATTTATCAACGATAACATTTTAAGTAGCACAAAGAAACGTCCTTTGGTATTTAAGTTTTTTTTTTTTTTTCAAGATTAATATTTTCATCAATCCTCATTAATCAAAGAATTTAACATTCAACTTTATTTGTTCGAGATAAATTAATTTAATAACATTTGAGCTCCAACAATATTTCAAGCTTTTATAATGATAGAAGTCAATGAGAATATGACAACTCAAGACTAAAAAGGTATTTTTTTTTAAACGTTGCCCCACACTAGGAATTTCTCCTGTATTGTGGGTGCGTTTACAAACATTTAAACTCACATACACAAACAGCCAGACAGACAGAGAGAATATTTGTTCCATGCGTGAATCGAACCCGCGACAGGCAGCGCAGCAGTCAATAGCTTAACCACTGCGCTAACCGTGCCGTTCAAGTATGGCAACGCCGATATGGCAACGCCGAGTTTCGCAAAAAGTTCGGTTTTGTAGAACTTTCTCTCTGTTGCCGAACCTGTACTGTATGGCTCTTTTTAATCCTCGAAATGTTATAATTATAACGCTTGGGTACAGCTAGTACCTTCGTAGACCATAATAAAATATAATTCGTCTTTTCTAGGGTGGTTCAACATGCGACTCGCTGTCCGACTCCGGCATATCGGACGGAGACAGCGATGGTGCTGGACGCCGCGCACGACGTCTGAGCGCGTTGCGGGAACTGGCCAGACGGCTGCAAGCAGCCTTGGCGCCTAACTCGCCTGCGCAGAGGGCTATTGCAAAGGTAAATACTTAAAAATACTTCGATTTATCGTAAGATTTAGTCGTCGCGCTGTGCCCAGAGATGAAGGCTATGAAACTTTCATCTGAGGGAACAGAATAAAATAGGGAGAAGACTCGCTCCACACTGTTTTTCCTCTCTCGAAATAACAGTCCAGAGCGAGTCGGTACAACAGTCTCAACTGGCGTACCTAAACCACGGTAATATTATAATACAGTACTCCAACTTCATACAAACGGACGAAACGCGAGCTATACCTACGCGCCTCGATCTCGGCGTGCGCTCGGTGCGCAGACAGTCACGGCTGTACCGCAGTGTCGAACGGACGCTGTGTTGTTTTTTTAACAATAACCGCGTGATTTTTTCTCTAATAGATAAGTATGGATATGGATAAGTATTTCCTTATATCTCACGAAAAAAAAGGTGTTTGAATTAATAAATAAAGCGAATACTGTAACGGAAAGTTATTGAGACGAGTGAAATAGGTAGTTACATGCGGTTCTGAATGAATCATGATACGGTAGGTACCTACCTACTTACGCTTGTGTTAAAACTTCGGTGCATGTGTGTTTTGTTAGTTTGCATAATTCAAAGTAAAGACGTGGTATTTTATTATTAATAATATTTGTTTATTATCTGTGTGTATGAATAATACTAGAAAAAAAATGAAATCTACCAATCAAAAAACAACACGCATTTTTATTGAACACTTCCTATTCAATATACAAAGTATTTCATTTATTTAAATAAAAAGGATATTTACAATCACAAAACTAAATAGAAACAGAAAGTAGGCAAATGTAATTGAAATGCTGGAGACGGGCAGCCCTAACGCATGTTTACGTACCGCGCGGCTGTAGGCATTTATTTCTATCATGCGGCCGAGTTACACTACTGTATTATAATATTACCGTGCCTAAACTTAGGGTGAAAAGTCAATTTTGAAAGAGATCAGACGAATGAAGTAGGTATTTTACATTTATGCACAGGAAACGAAACCATTTCTTGTTGATTATAATTTTAACACCTAAATTATTTTGTTGCAGCGTATGGAACAAACAGAGAATGAAGTGCGCACGTTACAAGAATCGTGTCGTGCTTTAGTGGAGCTGAGCATTCCGGATCTGAAAATTGAGGAGGAGACGTAAGATTGATTATCAAAAATTCGTAATTGAAACGGTCCAAAACAAAGTACTCACGACAAAACTTTACAAAGTTTTATATAACTATTGCCCAAAGCGACACTGGTAAAAATAAATGCAATTAGTTGGCTGCAAATCTACTAATTATAGCCATCGTCAAAAAAATCACCACAAAAATCTATTTTGATTAACCTCCAGAATTTACAATGTATTTATTTTCCAGCAGGGACAAGAGCATCGCCGCCGTTGCTGGCAACAAGACGGGTGCAGGAGACCCTGACTACAGTCCCCGCGGGGGCTGGGTGTGGCGAGTTCTCCGCTCCTCGCTGCCCATTCAACTGTGCCTTGTTGCATTACTACTAGCCGCCTGGCTGGTAGAACGCCCACGGTGCTGCGATGCCCTCAACTCACTCGCCCAGACCCTCACTCCTCAACTACGCTACGTCCGAGGACCACCCCCAGTCTGAACACTACAAAAACGTGTTCAAATACACATGAGATGATTACTTGCTAGTATTAGCTAAACCTACAGGTTTCAGTATTCAGCACTCTATTGTGCTACCTTTTGCCAATTGAAGTATTCAAACGGCCCAGAACTACGACGTTTATTGACGGTAGATAAATTACAGTAGAGTTATCAGACGGTTAGAGCAAGGATTGCGTGAAGCAATATTTTTTATTATTTTACTAACATTTTGATGACTAGACAAGATGATTAGGGATGAGTCGAGGTTTTGATTGACGTTGTTACTAACATAGAAACGTACGTACCAATGGAGAAAAATAAAAAGAAAAACGACGTACCGATGTAGAAGTAACCAATTTATGATTACGTTAATAACATGAAGATTTTATAGGAAAACTACTTAGATGTGACCAAGCTATTGGAATGACTAACCTTTATAAGGCAGGATAAAGTTAATTATATATCCATTCGCATTATTAGACATATTTAATTGCTCACAGCAAAAAAAAGTTCAAATAGAAAAAAAAGTGTTCCAAAAAAAAAATAATCATCTGTATCAGATGAAGTTCAAAATAGTTAGTCTATATTTTAGTATTAATTTACTAACATTGACAAACGTTTCTTAAGTTTGTACGTAGAGTAGAAGCATGCCTATTTTAGTACAATTATTTGATAGGTTACTTAAAATAGGTGAGAATGCGCTGTGTGACAGATATTCTACAGTATACCTTACGTTTTAGAAAAAAAAAAAACTACATTTTCCAGTGCCTTTTTCACGATGTTTGATGACGAAACTGTAGCCATGAATTTTTGTGCGTTATTCTGGATTATATCTGAGTGATATTATGATATACCTTGTGTATATTTATATAATATCTTATAATCAAAGCGTACTATGCCAAATAGTATTGCTACAGAGCAACAGCACTGAAGCTTTCAATGACTACTAAAAAAATAAAACTTATTTTACGTCAGTACAGTACGTCATGAAAAAGTCACTGAAGATGTAATAAGACAGCGATTTATTTCTTCTTCCCTGGAATAGAACTCTCAATTATCATTTTATGAGTTATAGTTGTGGCCTTACCTGATGAAAATATTGTAAAGACTGATAAAGTAGTGCTTCAATTTAATAAACACTTGATTCAATACATATCCATAATTCTTAGTACCTTTTTGTGTCATTTATGAAAATAATCAATATACCTATTAAGTTAAAAATATGTTTACCGTACACGCGGCTAATGTATAAAGTTAGCTGCCAGTAACAAACAAATCTATGCATTGCGTAATCAAACTGTCACCGTGTAAACTAGTTAAATGCAGATGTCCCTAGTTGTGTCTGCAGTCTCAACAACTTTTCCGTCAGTACATGCCGGCTGTTGAATGTTACAACAAGTAAAAATTACATTTTTCATTTAAAATTCTAATCAAAATATCATGCAACGGCGCGGTATGGTAAAAGTTTTATACAGTTTTTTTTTTGCAAGCCATGATAATAATTTTAATGACGATTATAATTTTTTAATGTTCATGCTCAAAAAAATATATTTTATTGATTTTCTCCTATAACCTATCCAAATATAATAATGAATACCATTGAATAAAATATGATGTGCCTGATTAAATAAAAATATATAATTATTCACTGTTATTGATTTTCTGTTTATTAATATTTAGTTTTAAATATGTGTAACTATTTATTGTATTGTCAATTATTTGTTGAATTATTTTTAAATAAGTATGTAATGTCAATTACGTTTCCCCTTTAGCCATGAATTTTCTAGGAATTTAATTTTTAATGTACTTTTATATTTATGTGCGTACACATACTTCTTTCTATTTGTACATTACTTTAAATGTTACATTTCTTTCGGAATCTAGGAAGACTGTCTTCAATCAAAATCATAGACAAAGAGGTCAAAGTCAACCATCATCAAAAAATACGTAATTTTTTGGTTAATCCGAAGGTGTCTGCGGGCCATTTATTTTAAATATGGCAACATTGGCAATTTTAACGTCAACCACTTGAAGCAACATTCAGTAACAGGCCAATGGGTTATTTGTACACTATTGCTACTTGATGTGTTACTCTGGACTCCAGATTGCTCATTTAGTTGTTATATGGGTTTGACGTTTATCGTCATGCGTTTGTCGTCGTGCCCGTGTGCACCCTTTATTATTTCCCCCAACACCAATATAAACAGATTATTATAGGTGTGTAATAGAATATTATTGCAGCTGTCTCTCTAATAGATAGTTTGAATTACTTTGCTAAAGAAGTACCTTTTGAAAGATTTCTAAAAAGTTTAAATAGTTGATCAGAAAACCAAACTTTATTTTGTCAAATTAAAAGCTAAACCTTGATTGTGAGAAGTTATTTCATTATTAGGATTATAATTCCACATGTTTGTTGTGGCTTATTGAATATAATAAAATATTTGCTATCAATGTAAAATGCCTTAGTATGACTGTCTTGTGTGGCGCATTCTTATAGCGAATGTATAATTAGTATGTAATTAAGTTCACTCTCCCTGTGGTTTGCTTTTAAAAGAGCTTATAAATGGTTTTAATGTACCAAAGTAGTAGAATTTCGAAATTTTATTGAATTGTAATTAAAAAAACCACAGCGAAAGTACTTCCAACATTCTATTATTTTCCTAATAAGGCAGTCAATGCCCCTAGTAGTGTGTCATATTTCTTTTAATTTTTATATTTTAGTGTTTAACTAGATAATTGGAAGAAAATAGACATGCTATGGAAATGCATTTAATTTTTTCTTTCTTCGAAAGGACATGAGAGCATATAATTAATCGGTTGCATTAAGGTAATGTTGGCTTTTGGAATGGAAATAAAAATTTGAATTTTTATAATAGTTTTCTTTTTCTTCCTTAATACCATCCCGCAAAAATCGCACTGTGTGCCGAATATGACTTTTCTAAAAAATGCCTGATATTATGATTAAATATGTCATTAAATTTATATATAAGATATTTTCACCAGCACAATGTCATCGGCAAACAGCATACACCAGGGAGCCTGTTCCTGGATGTCCGACGTGAGCGCGTCCATTATCACCAGGAAGAGGTAAGGGCTGAGAGCCGACCCTTGGTGCAAGCCGACAGCCACATTGAAGGTGCCGGTAGTGCCCGCGGTAGACCGAACTTGGGTACGGCATCGACTGTACATCGCACGGATCAACTGCACATACTTCCCAGGCACGCCTTTCTCCTTAAGAGCCCACCACAGAACCTCACGGGGTACCCGGTCATATGCCTTTTCGAGGTCGACGATGTGCAAGTTTTTATGTGCACCTCTGTATTTCTCGCACAGCTGGCGGATAGCGAAAATGGCATCCGTCGTTCCTCGACCGGGCATAAAACCGGTATGTCTTTACAGTCCTTGATGTGCTTTAGGTTGCTGCGTCTGACGAGGAAGTAGTGGATTTGCGTGTTATGCATACCACTTTTGTATGTTATAAGGTGTCCATCGGCTTTTTGGAACCAAGTGTTGGCTACTGCCAGATCAAATGCAGTAGCCGATTGCAATAGAAGTTCCCCCTCATTGTTGAGATTACCAAATCCCCATCCCCCGTGAACTCTTTCATAAATTCCTCTCATTCTTCCCAAATGTCCATTAAAATCACCTCCAACTATCAATTCCTCTTGCACCGGGATGGTCATTTGCACCGGGATGTTCATTAATCTTTATTTTAATCAATACTCATAATACCAAAAACCAAAGGTTGAAGCCTTGGTTGTTAAGGCATTCAATTTAATTTAAATTAAGTGGCAACATTTACCTCTAAATCACTGTCATAGTAAGCATTTTAAAAAATCCACAGCTTCCTTTGTTTTCAGAACTTGGTCTGTAATTGAGGACTAGATTTGCGCAAAATATTCTAACTATACCATTCGTTTCGGATCCCGAAGACGATGTAGGTCATAATGAGCTGATATTGTGCCCGTTCATCATAAACACATTACAAACAAAACGGATCCTTCGACCCGTTGCTTTGGAGGACGCAAACAAAGGTACAAGATCTGAAAGGCAAGAATACCCACCATTTATTATAATGGTCTAAGCAAGAATACGATACATGATTTTCAAACACATCGTGCAAAATCGGTTTTCACGTTTCTGCCACCAATATAATCAATTAAACAAGGAACATTTTTTATTTTATTTCTGGCAACACTACGCAGCCATATCCGGGTAGTGATGAAGGAACTAATGCGAACCTTATAAAAGTATCGATGATAAAAACTGGAATGATCGCGATAAGATTGATTGTTGAGTTTTAACATGGAATAAGTCGATTATTAATTTATTGTAAAAAAATTACATAAGTGTATAGTAGCATTTTCGTAATCTACAGGAAAACCTTGTGTAATGTATGTATGTACTACTTACTTACAAAGTTATAATTTAATATAAGAAGGTTAAAAAATAACCCAGTCATTTAAGAATTTAAATATTAAGAAGTTTTCATAAAAGGCTGATAATTTTACTAAACACGTTGATATTTATACGGATGTTTGTTGTAAAGGAACGCACAGGAGGGCTAAGTAGAGAACCCTATCTATCGTTTTCGTTAACAAGACAGGGGTTTATTTAAAAACGTTCCTTAGAGTTAGGAGACGTTTAAAAGTAAAACAAAAATGGTTAAGCAGTCTCTAATCAAAACTTAACTTTAACCCTTTCGTTACGAGCGCCGGATATAGCCGGCACCCACTCGATGACTTCTGTGTACGAGCGCCGGATATAGCCGGCATCCATTCGATGACCTGTGTGTACGAGCGCCGGATATAGCCGGCATCCATTCGATGACCTGTGTGTACGAGCGCCGGCTGTAGCCGGCGCCAGCGTGATACCGCTCACCGAACGGCCCCGCGATACTCAGTGTGTCAGTGGCGCTACTCCGACGGCGCGGTGCCCCGTTTGGTGGCGTTATTCCAGCGGAGCGAAATACCGTAACGAAAGGGTTAAGCAACGTTTATAAAGCAGTTAATGATTGTGTGACGTCATTCAAGGATTGATTGAAACTGTCTGTCATCAATAGCATAATATCCTTTTTATTATTATATAACTGGGTTGTGGAGGTCAGATAAATAGTCACTTCATGTAAAATACTGGTATTCAGCTGCATGTGGTTTAGACTGGAATCCGACCCAAAGTAGTTGGAAAAAGTTAGATGGAAGAAGCTTCAGTCCTTCCGGTAGTAAATTATTTGTTAGAATTAGAAAAAAAAAATAACGAAAGACCACGATTTGTTCAGCACAAATTAAACGCACTATTAATGGCATAAAAACAATGTTATCGTACCATTTACAATAGTAGAACGACTATATAATATTATCAGCCTATTATAGTCCCACTGTAGAGCAAAGACCTCTTCACATACAGAGAAGGTACGAGCTTGATCACCACGGTAGCTCAAGACGGGTTGGCAATAACTAGTTTTCCCGCGATTATTTTCCAAGGTATCGACTCTACAAAGTTTATGGTTCAAGTATCGATAAACCTCGACTAAGATTCGATTCGATCGATGAACATCTCTATCAGTTCCATTTCCGTCTTCAATAAAATTGGTGCACGTGTCTGAAGTATAGCTGAATTTAAATCAGAACGAAATAATACAAGACGGACCTAATATATTGTGAAGATTTAAAAAAAAAAACCGTATTCTAGAAGTTGATGTGTTTTCTAAACCAATAAATCAGGTAAATATTAAAATAGAATCAAAATGAAATTAGCCCGGGTCAAGCCGCCATATTGTTTCGTTTCAAGACGCGGGCGAAGCTTTAACTCGTGGTTATTTTATTTATGTAAGAATATTCGAGTGCAATTTAGCAAATATCAGCTGAAACAGAAGTACTTACGGTTTGTATGCACGTCAGTCAGATTAATTCTGTAGTTTATTTCTTACAGTCGATGTTTTGATAATGCGTCAATTGTGTTTGCATGATATCGTATAAAAGTCCACGTAAAAATCGATAAAATGACTACAGTTTCGAATGCAAAGTGCAGCGTTACTTTAAGTGCAAATGATTGATTATGCATTGTAAATTCATTAATCCTCACAAACAAATCAATGTGTTGAGTCCACGCGGGGGCGAAGAAATGTGCCGCCACGCTTCGACGCTTTTGCCAAATTTTCGCGTTCTAAATTCAGTTTTAGCCTCTTAGTAGCTTAGGCGCTGCAATTCTGCATTGTACTATTTGAAACTTTAGTAAAGCTGTTTATTTACTTCATTATCAGAGAACATGGTCGGCTCACGTGTGTACGTTGGCGGGCTACCTTTCGGCGTCAGGGACAGAGATCTAGAGAAGTTCTTCAAAGGTTTCGGCAGAATTAGAGACATCCTCATCAAGAATGGCTACGGATTTGTGGTAAGTTTGATCAAAAGTGTGTTTTAGTAACAAAAAACCAGTTCCAAACGATAACCCCAAAGTAATCTGTCTGATTGCAAACGATAACCTCAAAGTAATATGTCTGAAGGCCTTGTCCTATTTAAAATATGCCCATTCATAGTAGGTATGTATGCCTTCTGATTATGCATATCAATGATGAACTATGTGAATAATTTGGTTTGTGAATTTTTCCAGTGTTTGTAAACATTTCATAATAATTTTCATAACTTTGCAATAATGCCAACACTGATCATCATATTCATATATAAGATCCCATTAAATAGATAGACAAACTTTTAGAAAACATTCAGACCACCAAAATAAGTACAATGGTAAAAAAAAGGCATTAGATACTTGCAAGAAAAATAATCAGCTAAAGAAAATACACTAATGTGCCTGCAATTTATAAATTTTAGGTCAAAATAAAATCTATAACCAGTGTTTTTTTCGCTTGGATATCTTTGGTTAGAGACGTACTGAGCACTGTGTTAAAATATCTATTTAATGGGACCCTTTATTATGTAGGTATTGCTAAATATTCATATCTTTTGCATACAGGAATTTGAAGATTATCGTGATGCAGATGATGCAGTATATGAATTAAATGGGAAAGAACTACTCGGGGAGAGGTAAGACCTTTCTCACAGCCTAGTCTCTTTTTATTTATGTTGTATTCATTTACTATTCCTATAATACCTACTGTACAAAAGTAAGTATATTTTCTTCAATTTTATCATACCAAAAATCCTCTAAAGTATACTCTAGTAAGATTTGAAAGTAAAGCAGTTGTGTAGAATATTATTTCTTTTTATTTTCAATTTTAATAACTAATTTTCTTTATCAGCCGGCTCCACATACTGCTGTGAATGCATAGAGGACTGACATTTTTGAACTTTAATGGATGCAAGGGATTTGTATGAAATAGAATGCATTCATATAAATTTTATAATTTTCCTCTATTAACTGGCATTGTGAAGCCATCATGTTTTTTAATAATTAATATGGATAGTGAGTTGAATAATGAATGTTGATGTACTTGGTGGATTGCAATATACTCAATTATAATGTATGATTACCAATTGGTATGTTAAGCATTTAATTTGAACTAGAATTTATACCTTGCTCTAAATTACAAGTGCATATTTTACTAGGTGAGACTGGGAATGTTGCCAAACAAAATTCATATGTGAAATTGGTTAATTTCTATTTTTTCAGGTCAAACTGTTACTGATTTAATCTAAATTTAACTCTAAATTATATTTCTTAATATTGTGTTACTAATTTCAATGTTGCAAAACCTTGAAATTAATTGATCCAACATGGGTTCGAATCCCTACAAGTTAGACTTGTGTGCATTGGCTACCAATTGGTAAGCTGTAATGTGGGAGATGGAGTGCACGGTACGAGTGCGAGGTTGGGGTGGGCAGTGCTAACAGTAGACCGTGGGTGTGCCGCAGGGTGGTGGTGGAGCCGGCCAGGGGCATCGACCGCAGCGCCGACCGTTACCGCCGCGACCGCCACTACGAGCGCGACCGCGGCCGGTCGCGATACGAGTGAGTGTCGCTATGTTGTAGGGTGTCGGTGGAGAGGGCTCGCGGCATGCCGCGCGGCTCCGACCGCTGGCGCAGCCGGGATCTGCCGCCGCCGCCGCCCAGACGCCCGCCGCCGAGACGTGAACCGTCTGTATTGCGCACATGGGCATGATATGCAACAACACACATGGGCGTAGCCAGGCTTCTCTTGACCAAAAATACACCTCCGCACAACCCCTCGCTCCTATATTGGACGTAGGACCGAAAGAGGTAATGCCCGTTATCGACACGCCGGGAAAGCAGGTTGGCGGCTGAAAAACAATTCGACCCTTCTGAAACTAACCCTAGCTGCGCCCATGAAACATTCCCCCCTCTCGCATACTTTCGTCCCCTTGTGGACTCGACTCCATATACCAAGGGATTGTTTTGTGCTTGTGCAATTATTTAAACTGATGATCCCAACTTTGCTGTTATCTCAGTTGATGATGAACCTTATTTCTGAAGAGCTCAATTTCTGAAATTTCGCATTTCTTGCTAATAATTTAATAATGATTTCTGCATACTTTAGACTTTTCATTTAGTCCACTCTGATAATCCAGCCCATTCCCACATAACATTTTATTACAGTTTGTGCTCATCTTTTTTTAAAGACTATCATAGTGTTAGTTTTTCAACAATCATATTTGTTTTATGACCATCCTTGTTTTGTTTTTGCATAACAGCCCAGTGTTATTTGATTATGTATTTAGTACATTATTTTGGTTTTGGACATGTTTTTTTTTTATGCTTATTATTCCAGTCTTCAATAAATTAGGCACATTACACTGCCAGTTTAAACACATTAGCTTTTTGCTGAACATTAGTAAAATAATCTAGAATTAGATGCTGTAGAAACTTCCCTTAGAAGTAGGCAAAGCGAATTTTTAAGTCCCACTGTAAATGACGTCACCAGCCCTTATATTTTATGGACTTTTATCTCCATAATGTAGTCTCAATTGGTTTCATTTTCACAAGTACTATGTTTTCAAACATACGTATTTCTCTTCAAGTAATTATAAAATGTTAATCATTAATTAAAGGGAAAATACGTACGGTAAGTACAAATAGGTGGATAAAATACCAATATTTATAATGCTTTATACACCATTTTAAAGTCACTATTACATAAAATAGCGTATTATAATTCTATATTGATTTTTATCATTGCAGCCAGTTGTAAGTACCTACAACATAGATTGTAGTCTTATCAATCGCTTTTTTCAAGGCCTTTATAGTAGTTAGTAGATAAGAATATGTTTCTATAACATATGTCATTTTAATAAATTAATGTGATTTCTTAAAAGCCAATGAAAAATATGCCACATCTCCCTTACATATAAAATCCATGAAAAAGGGTCCTTTATTGATATATGATTTTCCAATTCTGACACCTTTGGTCTGAAATTATGGCATAAAATAAAAGAAATCCCCAGTTTTCACAAAAATCAATTAAATTTCTTTAAAGGTCTTGAACATAAAATTAATGTTTGGTTTTTAATTTACAGCAGTGACTACAGTTATAGATACGGACCGCCGACGCGCACCGAGTATCGACTAGTCGTCGAAAATCTATCTAGCCGCATTAGCTGGCAGGTAAGAAATCGAGCCTGGATGGTACCATCATCATTCCATCACCTATCACCCAGGGTCCTGGACATCTTCACTCTTACTTGAGGGCTGGGCGGCCTCATCACCTGGACGGTACCTATAGTCGTGAGCGTGAAGGATGACAGACCAATAGACACCAACCAACACAGGACGGATCCAACAAGCGGGCAGCAATTAGGACAAGGCGCTTATCGAAGTCCCAGAAGGATGATGCAAACTGGAGGACAACTGAAAATAGAAGCTTTGAGATGACACTTTAAAAAGACAAGTAAATATCATAAGAACAACCATATTGAATACTGCCTGGACTGATGTAGCGAGGAGTGAAACCGGATACGGATACGTGCAGACCTATCGTCGGACCACCTTCATGGCCTCGAGAGCTCCACACCACCCTATTTGCTTTACTAATAAAAACATGAACAATACAAAATAATTTGTCGAATAGTAACCATCATAACTTTAACTTAGCTTAACACTACATACAACTTAAACTGTCAAACTTAGCACTGTGCATAACATTCATTATTCTAAAAACAGTATTTTTTTTTTATACAAGTGTTGTACCAAACTTACTTACGAGCTTTATAGATATTTTTAAAAACAACAGAAGGTGGCGTATCGTGGCCAGAGTCCTCGATGTAGCGCTGTGTGCGATGTGGTCTGAGGCGATGTTAGGATCGGTCTCGGCGCTGGTGATGCGATGACGCCCCCTCCCCGCCCGCCCCTCCAGCCGGACGCCCGGTCGCCCCCGACAAGGTAAAGTCGATAGGGGGGCACAGACAACAGGAGCCGTTTCTCGTTATGTGCAATCTCCCATTTTAAATTCATTATTTCATTGTTAACTTTAAGTTTTAAACATCCTCTGTTCCCAATAGTGAAGTAGATACTCTTAGATTTTCGCCTCACTATCGTGAATTTGCATTAAAATCATTTCGTCGTACGTCAAGTTTATGTTCTATTATGGCTTGATCAGCTTTTCGTATACGATAATTCGCACGGTATCGTTGTTTACGTGAAAGATTCAACTGGTGGAGGGAATCAAGGATGGAGCAGCTGATGCCTGAAAGTTGTTAACATTCGATGTGGTGTCCTTAGACGACTTGAGAGACGTTGGAACCAGACAAGATGACAAAATCCTGATCACCAGTGGTAGACGAGGACGTGACGATGAATCACTTGGCTGCGTCAAAGGATTTACCTGGCCGGGCGCTGAGAGCGGGAATCGAGGCACCACAATGATGGCTGACATCCACAGTTTTGAGAGGGACAGACAGGTCGAGACCGATTATACAATTTGAAGGATGAACGTCGTAATATAAAAAGTGTCAAAGAGACAGGAAAACCATGTACCAGCATGGACAAAGAAGCGAGACTGATTGTCGCAGAGAGCAAACTTTCAGACAGAGATCAAGGAGACTGGACAAACTGAAAGAATCAATGAAGTCACAGCATTATCAAAAATTGACGGAGACAATCATAGACAACATAATATCACGTATCGTAAACAATGGTAACCAATGAGAAACGTATACGAAAATGCTGTGAAAAGCATACTTATCGTTTCATCTTTTTATTTTGTTAGGATACTTCAGATACTTGGCTCAAAATGTATGACTAATAACGAATTTGTAAAGATATGTCCCAATCATAAGCTTTTGCACTAGTCATGATGAGATCGTATATTTACCATCTTTCGGGGCTGAAAACCTTGATGATAAAACTTTATTCTGATGATGAGTTTTGCACGAGTTGTTCTAAGGGGGATTTAGGTGCTTTATTAATAGGATGTATTGGTTTACAGGACTTGAAAGATTACATGCGTCAAGCTGGTGAAGTCACATACGCTGACGCACATAAGCAACACAGAAATGAAGGGTAAGTTGTGGTCTTTATACTAAAATAGTAGGTACACCGAATAAAGCGCCAGTCTTCTTATTAAAAAAAAAAAAAAAAAAATGGACAGTGTCTGTGGAATTAAATACAATTTGCAATACTTGTGTAATTATTTAATCAGGTAAAAACAATTTTTAATTACCAATTATTGACACAAATGGACAGACAAAAGTAAAACAAGTTGTTCATTGTAATTATTATTTGCTTGTCATTGAAAATGTGACCCCACATTAAAAACTAAAAGATAAAACAGAAAGTTCTACCCAAAAATAGGAACTGCTTTTAATAAATTTTCATGATGATACTATACTATTTACCATCTTTCGGGGCTGATAGCTCTTGATGATAGAAATCTAACTGAGGATTCCTTCACTCTTAACACTCACCGACAATCCAAGGCATGATTAAAACCTCCTTTATCCTCTCTTACAGTGTGGTGGAATTCGCTACACACTCAGACATGCGCGCTGCCATCGAGAAGCTTGATGGAACAGAGTTGAACGGCCGTCGTATCCGTCTGATTGAGGCTAGACGTGGTTCCCGTCGCCGCTCACGCTCCTCTTCGAGTCGCAGCCGATCTCGCTCCAGGGATCGCAGACGCAGCCGATCCAGGTAACATTTCATCCTCGTAAACATGTAGGGTTTCTGAAATAGAACATCAGAAATATCAAAACTGCTGGAGAATGTAATAACAGTGGAAAGTAAATTCGTGTTTTGTAGCATATAATTCAATTCTGAAACTATTTCAATGACTAATTGGGAAAATTTAAAATACATATGGCCATAATCAATTGACAAAAAAATCCGCAATTTTTCGATGAAAATAAAGCTGTGAATGGTCTAGAAAGTGCTCCTTTGCAAACTATGAAATCCATCTTACAGATCTATTAATATTTTAATGATGATACTATATTATTTACCATCTTTCGGGGCTGAAAGCTCTTGCTGATAAGATTCTAACTGAGGAACTAAAAAACACACTACCCCTTCAATTACGCCAACGAACATCAATAACACCATTATAAACTTATTCTTCAGATCTCGCTCCCGTCGTTCTTCGCGCAGCCGTTCCAAGTCTCGCTCTAAGTCCAGGCCGAAAAGCAAGAGCCCAGTCGTCAAGTCCCACTCAAGATCGCGTTCCAAGTGAGTACCTAACCTAATTCTATATTTGTGACCCTGCTATGTAAATAATTTGAAATTTCATCTTCATTTTTAGCTAAAAAATAGTGGTCCATTTTTGTACATACTCATTTTTGCTATTTTAGAAGTTTTGATGTAGCTGTATATTTTAGCGTTTACATTTAGAGCCATCAACATTTATACTAAAACAGTTTCTTGAAATTAAAAGTCAACCCTTGGTTGACTGGTAGAGAATGCCTAAGGCATTAAGTTCGCCTTTGTATCTTTTTGTGTCCAAAAAGTTTAAATAAACTAAAAAAACTCATCATCTGCCTAGCCTTTTCCCAACTATGTTGGGGTCGGCTTCCAGTCTAACCGGATGCAGCTGAATACCAGTATTTTACATGGAGCGACTGCCTATCTGACCTCCACAACCCAGTTACTGGGTAATACGATACCCCTTGGTAAGACTGGTTGCCAGAATTTCGGGCTTCTGACTAAAAAAACTATCAGTACTTTATACTGTTTTTCAAATATTTTACATAGCAGGGTCCCCGAACAAAGTAACAATTTATAGAAAATTCGACGGCCTTAAGCCTTACTAGATTTCTAGATGAATAGTCCCAATTAAAATAATTTCAATAGATCATCCCAATAGGTCTGACATGACAAGTTTGGAGCAGACTATTTAGCTATGCCCTGTCTAGAAAACTATAATGCACTGGGAGTTGTATTGTGGGATAAATATATGCACTAAAATTATTCTGAATTTCTAAGTGTAGTCTGCTAATTTCCACAACTGACTGCATTCCCCTTTGAATCTCAGAAATTAAGCTTGCATGCATAAATTTCTTTTTTAAATGCAAATAAATGCTCCCGCAATAAAAACAACCAACAATTCTGAATAATATACATATTTTGTATGAATATGTATTTATTAGTACCCAACCGCAAATATGGCACATCGTAATTTAGAAATAATTCATATTTTTAGAGCCTCGTCTCTAAGGCTCGTTTACATTGCCGCGGGCCGCAATGGAAGCTATTTTTTGCAACGAAATTGTATAAAGCATAATGAACTTTATGTCAATGGATTAACGTACACACTAGATTGGGGCCTAAAACCAGGTCTTACGTCTTCCGGAACATTCTCGGCCATTCCCGGGAATTCTTGCGTAGGCCCGGCGTATTTTCTTACCGTGTACAAGCGCCCTTAGTCTCCTTCTAAAGCTCGATGTCTCATATTAACGCCCTTGGTACTTATTGAAAACAAATTAACCTAGTTATTCATTTGGCTAGGTGTGTAATTACTTGCGCTGAGCAAAATTTACTACTGTAAGTACTTAGCAACTAGTACTCTTCTTATTGTAGATGTACAACTAACAGCGTCGTACATTTTTTTTATAATTAACGTGATGCAACATGCAGATTTGTACTTGCGTCACGTTAATACATATATGTATTCTCAGTCGGTTTTTAAAAAGAATTGTTGTATGCCAAAACCTTACCACAAAGAGCTAGCTAGCTTTTGCTTGCGACTTCGTCAAAAGAAGTATCATTTGTTAATCTCCGCCCCATCATAAACCCTCTTGTTGACGAAAATCACATCGATCTGTTGCTCCCGTGCTGCATGAAAGATGGTCAAACCAAAAACATTTAAGAAATTATAATATTCGTAGGAAATTCACTTTTGAGTAGCGTTTTGGCAGATACAATATTTTGAAACCGACAATTTAGTAGTGGACGTAAACTAAACTCCCTATTACTACCATTTTTGGCGTTCGAAATCGGCGTCGATTAGGGATCGCAGTCGTTCGAAGTCGCGGTCTCGCTCGGCGTCCCGTAGATCCGACCGGCGCTCGGCCTCTCGTAGATCTGAGCGCCGCTCGGAACGCCGCTCAGGCTCACCGCGCAAGTCTGCTGAAAGGAATGGAGACAAGTCTGCCTCCAGATCTAAATCCCGATCGCCGAAAGCTATGTCCAAGTAAGTCCCACCGTGTGCTCTCAATCGTTTAGTCTGACGATTGTGCGAATTCTGTGAGGTTATTTTTCTGTGGCGATGTCCTCTATGGAAATCACGGTTGTTTCGTAAATTTTACAATAAATAAAAAACCATCATATTGTAGCTTCCAAAATTCAGTCCCCGTGATTTGCATAGGATACTCTGATTTGCGTAGATAATGCTGTGCTGGTTAGTTTAATCATTTTAACTTTCACAATTTTTTATAACTGCTATCTGTACGAAATATAATCTCGCACAAAATATAAGAAGCATTATTGTCAGATTCAGTTCACCTACTAAACCCATTGGCATCACAATTAACGAAATTCATCTAATTTTATTAATATTGATTGCACATTACAAATACATTATTAACTCGATCCATGTTTTCCCGCATCACGAAGAGAAGCCGTTCCAAGGTGAGCGCTTGATGTTTACTAACACTCAATGTAGCTATTGCTATTAATCATTTTATGTTTAATTTTTTCCAAACGCCACAGGTTTGGTAACTATTCATTGTTATTTATTATTTAAATATTCATGCTGTAACTAACAAGCTATCACAAATTCATCAAGATGTTGTAACTTTGATATATTTAAAATTCCATTAATATCATTCACTGTAAATAATATTACTTACTAATAACTTTATTTATACTAATTAAATAATTTTTCTGACAATTATTGCTCAACTAACACCAAATTTTCGATTTTAAAAATAATCTGTTGTCTATGTTCTTGCAACAATAATTTAAAAAAAATCCAATTGCTACTAGTAAGTAGCAATTGGATTTTTTTTTAAATAATTATGTCCTAATAAAATTGTAACAAAAATCTTAAATCAACAGGGAAAGGTCTCGATCTCGCAGCAAGGAAGCGTCACCGAAGCGTGAGGAAGAACGTCGTCCGACTAAGTCTCGTTCTCGCTCCCGCTCACGCTCTCGGTCCGGTACCCGCGACCGCTCCGCTTCGCGCGACCGCTCGGGCTCCCGGTCCCGCTCCGCATCGCCCCGACAGAACGGCGATGCCCAAGACCGCGCGAGTACAGACCGGGACCGCTCGCCGCGTAGTGGCGACTAGGGCAACTAGTTTAGTTTTAAGCTACATAGATTTACTTGTTTATAGTTTAAGAGAGATCGTGACCTCAATGATAGTGACTGTTTCTTTGTATCTTTCCGCCACGAGGCTCAATATTCAATGCGAGCTAGATTTCACTACCTGTAGCTTTCTATCTAGAATATTTCTGTGTAAATCCGATGTGCATTGTCTTATGTCCATAACTGGTAGAAAATTGATGTATACCACTTTAATTGACGTTTAAAACTTAGATATATGTATTCAGAAAACTACAATTTTCGACTCTTGATTTAAGCTTCTTGCTCACGCTTTGTTGAAGTCACGATGGTGTAATATAAGATTTTTAATGCGCACCGTGTTGATATGTTTTGGTCTCACACGTGTGATAGATAGATGTAATTGTCTATAGGGTTAACTAGAATCGCTTTATGGACTAGTGGGCAAATAGATACTTATTTATATGTAAGTAGAAAATTCTACCGAAAAAGTTTTAATTTATTATGATTTATTGTGTTAAAAACGATGTATAATTTTTATTTCATAGAAGACTAATTCAGTCACTTGATGCATTTTTTTTATTAAAAAGTTGAGTCTTCTAAGTATTTGCCCATACTTTAAGTGACAAAATTGCTAATTACCTATATTTAGGTATAAAAGATGTAACAACATAAGATTTAATTCATACATCTTTAAGACAATTCTACTTGGTAGGCTAATTATGTATTTTGTAAATAGTATATTTGTTACTAATAACCAAATAATAAATAAGGCTGTACCGTATTTTGTCTTTTATTGTATTGAAGACCACAATTGCTAAAAACACAGAACACACCACACAAAAAGGGCGAATTTCACCAATGAAACTGAACGCAATCAGCACATCTAAATCGCGTTCAAGAGGTGTGCAGTGTCAATGTTCCACAATAATTATGCCGTGTTCGTTTTAATTTGTGAAATTTGTCCTAAGAAACAATAAAGAAAAAAAATACCTGCTGATAGTCCAGAGCAAGAAAAGGACTGCTATGCGTCCTGTCATCCTGTACAATTGGCGTCTCAATTTCGCAGTGGAATGACATGCGTGCTACGCATAAGGGCTATTTCCCACGGCAAGATCCCGTTTTTTGCAGGATCCCGTTTAGTTGGGAAATAAAACAAAATTATTATCAGGAAACATCAACTGAGTGAAGCTAGTCGACCTGTCAAAATCAACTGACAGATCCAACAATCGTTCAGTGTTCGACATAATCGTCGGGACACCTTGCTCGAGACAGCTTCGCGGAAGGGCGCATCACTACCGTATCGTAATTATTGCTTTATTGTTAAGTGTTAAGCCAGAAATCAATAGCAGTTGTACTGCAGTTTTAGTTCAGTCATTAAATTTATTCATTTTTTTTAAGAAAAAATGTTTGATTTGCTTTCATCAGAAGTGGGATCACTACCCACATTTGGTTTTAAATACTTATTGCATTATTGATTTCTGGTGTCATATTTTGTTGATTGCTGTGCATTATCATGTTGAGTGTCGCAATAATGGGAAAACGAAATCGTTCTTATAGTGGTTCGCACAGTCGTTCGCGTTCTAGGAGTCGCAAAGTATCGAAACGCCGGCATCGCAACCGTTCGACGCGCAGCCCAAGATCTAGGGGTGATTCGGGATTACGTGAGTCGTTACAAACAATCGTGGCCCGGTTAAATGCGTTAGAAGATAGGTCATCGGTAGCTATATCGTCAAATGTCGAAGTACCGTCAAAAATCACGATTCAAAAATTGTGAAGACTATTCAGTTATAAAATACGGTGGTAGTACCTACATGTGATTTTTATGTGTCAAATTTTGACCCTAATATACACGATGTTGATGCGTGGTACGAGGTAGATCGAGCGCAAATCCTAAATAAGTAGAATGATGCTGAATGTTTGTCGCGTATCGGTCATTGTCTTGAAAGGCGATGCAGTCTTGGTTGGATGATTGGGATACGACAGACGGGTCTTGGAGTAATTTTAAAGGAGATTTTAAATCATTGTGCGTGAAAAAGATTGATGTGGCGAACATTCTTTATGAGGACATGAGTACCAATTCTGATAGTTTTGCTACGTATGCGGAGTATAATACGCCAGCACATCAAGCTACCCGAAACTGCCAAATTTTCCCACAAAAATAGATGTAATTAAAACTTTTCACATGTTAAATGTTAAAAAGACTGCAGATCTATGGGGTAATTCTGTGGATGTTGCTAAGTCAAATTGTAGCACCTACTTTAGCTGTTATATTTAATAATTGTATTGATCGTGGTGAGTTTCCTGATCTTATGAAATATAGTAAAATCATACCATTGTTTAAATCGGGTAGTACATCAGACCCTACTAATTATAGACCTATTTCAGTACTACCTACCTTTAGTAAAATTTTTGAAAAGCTTATTTTAAACCAAATGCAAGGATTTTTTAACAAAAATAAATTACTGCATAACAAACAGTTCGGTTTTACAAGGGGTCGTTCAACTACTGAGAGTTGAACTTTTAGGGCATATTTATAATGCATGGGAGGACAAATGCGATGCTTTGGGCATCTTTTGCGATTTGTCCAAGGCATTCGATTGTGTTCTTCATGAAACCTTAATCAGGAAACTTCACTACTACGGAATTCGGAACGCCTCTCTGGATCTTCTTACTTCTTACTTAAGTGATAGGATTCAGAGAGTTGATGTTAACGGAAAAAGGTCACCCGGATCTGTAGTAAAAATGGGGGTCCCCCAGGGCTCAATTCTTGGCCCATTTTTATTTCTTATTTATATAAATGACTTGCCTTACCTCATAAGGGATGAACATGATATAGTGTTGTTTGCAGATGACACTTCACTTTTATTTAAACTCAAACGTCAGCAGCTGGTTACTGACAATATAAATAGTGCCCTCGCAAAAGTAGTTAACTGGTTTAATGTTAATAACTTACTTCTTAACGGAAAAAAAACGAAATGTATTAAGTTTACGATACCAAATGTTAGACAAGTAGAAACTAGTGTTCTCATAAAGGGTGAAGAGTTAAAACCTGAAAATTCCACAGTATTCTTAGGCATAACTTTGGATGCCAAGCTTCAATGGGGCCCCCATATAGATAAATTGTCAAAAAAGCTTAGCTCTGCAGCATACGCCGTTAGGAAAATTCGTGACTTAACTGATTTAGAGACAGCCCGTTTAGTTTACTTTAGTTATTTTCATAGTGTGATGTCGTACGGTATTCTGTTGTGGGGAAATGCCGCCGATATTCAGACAATTTTTATTTTACAAAAAAGGGCAATTCGTTCCATTTATAAATGAAGTCCCAGACACTCCCTGAGAGACAAATTTAAAGAGATTAATATAATGACTGTGCCTTCTCAGTACATTTATGATAATCTTTTGTATGCACATAAAAATATTAATCTGTTTAAAAAATACAGTGATATCCATAATATAAATACTAGGAACAAACACAAATATGTTGTTCCTACAACAAGGCTCAAGAAAATAGGTGGCTCGTTTAGATGCCAATGTATACGTTTTTATAATAAACTTCCTAGCCACATTCAAGAACTAAGCATTAATAAATTCAAATCTTTTATAAAGCTAAAACTATGCCAGAAAGCCTATTATACTGTAAAAGACTATATTGAGGACAAAAAAGCTTGGGATTGAGCTGCTCCAATAGGTCTAGACAGTGAATGTTGTTTATTTTTTTTTATTTTTTTTGCTGATTTACACTTTTGTTTTTTTTTTATTTTTTTTTTCTTTCTAAATATCTATTTATATACAGAATGACATGAACATTTACTGTTTAAAGTCTTATATTATTTTAATTATTGTGAATGTGAGGACTATGTGGGTCATTGTTTCCGTTTTAATCATGGTCTGGCAGTTTGAGTGGTGTATGCGGTCTACACAAATGTCCTGTCCTTGGTATTGCTCGTCGAATCGTTGAGCTCCTTAAGTTCTGAGTTGAGCTGCACGGTTACTGACGAATGCGTGCACTGACTGCACAGGTCCACTCAGTGTGGTTCTTTCCTCAAAAGACCACTTCAGACACCAATCTACATGGTCCTCAAAGATTATATCCGGATTTTTATATACACATTGACATTGATGAATTTTATATAAACAATGACATGGATATTTACTTTGTAAAGTATCTTATTTTTATTATTATTACTGTGAGTGTGAAGACTATGTGGGTCATTTCTTTTTTTAGGTTTTCCTTCTTAGTTAGTTTTAATCATGATCTGGCAGTTTGAGTCATTTATGCGGCCTACCCAAATGTCCTTTCATTGGTATTGTTCGTCGAATCGTAAGGCTCCTCAAGTTCTGAGTTGAGCTGCACGATTTTTGACAAATACGTGCACTGACTGGACAGGTCCGCTCAATCTGTGTGGTTCTTTACTCAAAAGACCATTTCAGACACCAATCTACATGGTCTTCACATTATCTGACCAAGATTATGTCTGGACTCTAAAAGAGACTGTGACCTCTGAGTTTGTTTCGGCCTTTCTTCTCAGAGTAGTCAGATAGGAAACGCCGACCTCATCTAGTTTAAAAAAATATGATTGACATGTAAAAGTGTTTGTACAAACCTACTTACAGAAAATAAATCATTTATCATTTATTTATCATTCCCAATCAACCTAGAACCGAATTGCTTGGCAATAAAGTTGAGAAGTTCCTTATTATAATCTTACATCCAAATAAATTTAATTTGCTTAAATAGTAAAAATCATGCATTTAAGGATTAAAGGTTTGAGTAACGAACTTATTAGTGCCATATTCATACGTGGTATTAATGAACCCACCATTAAAGCGGCAGCTACGTACTAATGAAAACCTTAAGCCATGCCAATTAGTTAATTATTTTTCTTCTTTTGTAAAACCGATTGAGGGTAAGCATGATAAACGTGTAAATCGTGACATTGCAGCATGTAAGGAGGTTGTGAAAACAAATTTTGCAAAACGTCCCGTACAAAAGACTCCATTAAAATGCTTTTCATGTGGACGAACCGGACATAAACAAATTAACTGTAATGCTAAACAAAAACCGTCAACTACTAGTACAAATCCGACTAACAGTGATTAACGTTTGCGCGTATTGTAAAAAAACTGCCGTGCGATTCTGTAATCATCTCACCGTGAAAGCTTGGGTGAAGTGAGCGTGGAGTGAGCTGTCATTCGCTAGGGATTAACACTATTAGGTGCTCACTTCACTTATGATTTCACGGTGAGATTTTTACAGAATCGACCAGCAGGGCACCATATTAACGATTGTTTCGCCAAACAACGTTCTGATAATAGAAAAAGCAATGTAAATTTTTGTTCCCTACCCGACATTAATAATTGTAAAGATGTTATAGTGGGAGTAATCCAAGGGATAGCCATTGACATTCTGAACGATAGCGGAGCTTTAGATGTTTCTCTCTTATTTCGTCCTCTGTGGTAAATCATTTGTCGTGCTCTACAAAAACCACTTATCGAGAGTTAAAAAAGGTGTTGGAAATACTATCACTCGGGTGTTTTCGTATGTGACACTTACTATTGAGCTTAAAGAAATTACACTTGAAATCGAGCTATTGATTGTACCCAGTGAAAGTATGAACGCACCTATCATAACAGGTACAGACGTCCTTAATCGCGAGGGAGTATCTAATGTATGTACGTGTCACTGACTCTGGCAGGGCCACCATCAGGGATTTTAATTTTGAAAACGCAAAAAATTAGTCGCTAATTAGTCGAAATTAGTCGCCAAATATCAGAATTAGTCGGTCACTGGTTCAAAAAATATAAGGGTTTATAGGTGGCCCTGCTGGAGAGACTCTCCCCAGCAGGGCCAAATTTATATCTCAAAAACTAGGGCACCTAGCGAAGATCTGTTTTCTCCCATATTTAGTCGCCAATTAGTCGGAATTAGTCGCCAAATACCAGAATTAGTCGGTCACTGGTTCAAAAAATATAAGGGTTTATATGTGGCCCTGCTGGAGAGAGTCTCCCCAGCAGGGCCACATTTATATCTCAAAAATTAGGACACCTAGCGAAGATCTGTTTTCTCCCATATTTAGTCGCCAATTAGTTGGAATCAGTCGCCAAGTTACAGATTTAGTCGGTGTGTAATTAAAAAGATATTAAAGAATTCAATATCCCCATACAGTGGTACAAGCGAGTACAAAATACTTTATGTGTTTTCTAGATAGTATCTATGACGTCTTATGGAGGAATGTTTGTTTCGAATTAAATAAATATAAACTTAGTCTATAATTTCAACCCACCATAGGAAAGCTGTATTCAATACTTATAAACAAATCTACAATAATGTACGATGTAATGTGTATGTGTGTGTGTGTAATGTGTGTATGTGTATGTGTAATTATTTATCCAACACAATGTGCACTTACCACTTAGTCGCTGGCAGATAGATCGCTGCGCTCCGTTTCATTTACGGTAAGTAAGAAAGAGATAGATGCGCGTGTACAGACGAGCTGCTTAGAACGAGTTGCCCGTCACGTAAAGGGTCAGCGCAGACAGAAAGGAATAATCCCCGCACGGTCTCGGGTATTTTCTTTACGGATCGCGTATATTCGAGCTTGCGCGCGACCTCGCGAGCCCTGCGCGAGTAAACCGTTCAACAAACTGTATCTGTTCATAATATTGAATAAATAGGTATTTGTAACATTTTCAGAAAGTACAATAATTTTAAGGTAATAAATCTATTTATATTTCGACAACAGAAGTTTTATTATCCTAACCTAAATTAAGATAAAATAAAAACTCAACCCGTCCATACCCACAACACAACACTCACAATCACCTCAAAATACACACAAACACAACACAAACATTTTGAAAATTCATTTTTATAAAATAAAATTTGATTACAATTGACAATACGTTTTCAACGTTTTAGTATTTTAAACATTTTACTAAAGGTACGATATTTTTTTATTATTCTAACGTTAATTAGAGGTTAACATTGTAAACTGGTAAAACAGTTGCATGCGACTGTACATCTTGACACCAAATAGACCAAGAGCAAGGTTTAATGTTTTCAAAGAAGTTTAAGCCACTCTAAACAAGTAATTAAAAACATAAAAACATGAATTTAATTGAGAATTTATCTCTCTCGGACATTTCTAAAGACTTTAGACCGATAAAACTAAAAGTATATTACACATATTAATAGAAATATTTTTTCTTGGTAATTTTTCGTGAACTCTTCGATCTAGCTCTTGGACTATACCTTACTAATTGAACTCATTATATCTCCTAAACT